>CM056952.1:15941394-16541394 GCA_029856935.1 Cyclocarya paliurus | reverse complement strand
TCATCATCATGCGGGCTCAAGATCTAATCATCATCTCTCTAAGAAACTAGTAATGTTATTTTATATAATGAGTTGCTCAAGTTTGTGGTTTTCCATATTCTAATAAGTTTATATTTATAAAATATGTGTATCGTAGCAATTACGATTTGATAAAAATATATGTTGCATTACATATTGATTGTAATGATGAGTGGACTCATCCCGACGCACGTCAAAATTATGTAAACATATAATTATCTATTTTCTGTGTAAATAAAAATATTTGTTTTAATTAAACATATTTGTATATCTTTTGCAATATTAATATGTTCTCTTATATGTCGGAAAAGATGGTTGCCTTGTGTATTAAATCTTCATCTGATCAAAAGTCCTCAACAAGTGATGTCAAAATGTTTTAGAAAGTTTTGGGTCCATGTTCTGGATATTTGAAGAGTTTTGGTCATTGCGTCAAGCCTTCTAGCTCGTCCTTATCATCCGATAATGCCTCCAACACTTCGAGAACTTTAGAGGACTCGAGGTTTGAGATTGAGCAATTGAGGACAAATTGGGTTTTAACATTTGAATTCTAGTTGTATGGGAAAGATATATAGATAGAAAACAGGTTTCATGATATTTATTTAATATTCGATTACTACTTAAAAGATTTATGCTGAAAATAATAAAAATTTTGTGGTAGACCTTATGTATCTATCTTCATCTCAATTTTAGATTTTAGAGTTTTAGGAGATCTTGATTCAAATCAAACAAGAGTTTTGAAGTGTTTGATCAATTTATTTATTTATTTATTTGATTAGTGAAACGAATTGTAGACCCAGAAGCATATAGTCTTTGTTATATCCTTGCATTAGTCCTTGAAAGTGGAGTGGTATGTTATAATGATAGGATTATCAATTCTAAGCATATAGTTTCAGTACTTTCCCATGTTGACTGTCTTAGTTGGAAACTTGAAATCATTGGATTCTAAATTAATAAGCACCAATTAAACATTTTAATCCAATATATAGAATAGACTCTGTATGTCCGGTGTGAATACATGGAGTACTCTATACATGTCGATTGAAACTGTGAGATGTAGTTGGCCAGAATGGGTAAATTAGAGGCAAGGGAATATATATAGATCGATCAGGTGAGGGATGTGTGGCAAAAAGATATGCAAATTGGGTGGCTTGTGATGCTCAAAGGCCAATGAAAGAAGTTGCTGAATTAGGTTGTGTTTGGGTAGTGAGGTGATCTCAGATATTCTGTGAATTCAGTAAAAAAGTAATGAAAAAATAATGATAGAATATTGAATAGTAGTGAATAGTAGTAAAAAGTAGGTAAAAAGTAATAATAAAATAATGAATAGTAGTGAAGTATTATGATTATACTCCATTACCCAAACTAGCCTAGTTGCTCCACCTCTTGGCATAGTGGTTATGGTAATATATTGGTTAGGTTGGTGGAAAGAGTTTTTAGAGAGACAAACTTTGGAGGGATTCAAATTATGGGTTCATTGTTATGACTTTCATATAATATTCTAATTATGGATTGTAAGGGAAATTTTCCCACTTCATAGAGCCTACTGAGCCTCGGCCCAATACCTGGCCCTAGGGTTACCAGGACCATACTTGGAGCAAGGTGTCAACCAGGGGAAGGAGTCAAGTAACTGATAGGACAGATCAGCCTGACATTGCTCGGCCACATCCTGAACCTTGAAACTTATATAAAATGCGACGAAAAATGTGGAAAACCCTCGATCTGCTGACATGAAAACATCTATGGCTCGTAAGGGATAAAATCAAGGCATAGAAACCACGTCACATTAATGGCACCACTACAAAGCTACACGCCACATTAATGGTGCGTTGTAGAGCTATGCTACATTAAAGGACTCTGACAGCAGGAATAGTAGGAGGGGCACGAACTCTGTGGAGATAAACTCGATCTGCACCTCCCTAGACCCATGGTGAAAATAGAAAGCCCCAGGTACGAGAAAGCTCTTTGATCCCATGACTCTTTCACTTATTTAAAAACTTCCCAGAGAATTTACTAACTTTGGCATTGGAGACTCCACGGCCCCAAGGCCGCCCTCTCCTAGTTGTCTTCTTCCATATCTTTTGTAGGCCCATTTTTGAACACTTGAGTTGTAGGAGTATGGCCTAAAAGCATGCAAAACATGATGTTAACAGTGGTACCGTCTGTGGGATCCTTTTTTAGGTCTTACGTGTACTTTGTACACCTGAGGCAACCCAATCTAAACAATTTAGAAGCTCACCAGTATTACCGGTGACATGAAAGCTGACCAGCAAAAGGACCAAATTCTTGGGATTGAAGAGGGTGCAGTGGTGAGAAAGTTGGCCTAACACCCGCGAAGAGATGCCTGCAAATGGCGGGGTAATGTCAAGACCCCAACAAAAATTGCCCTAGGACAAGGTCCTAGGCATGCATGGATAGCCGAGATTGAGCCACTTTCAGGGTCAAGCCCAGCCATGGACTTCCCTAGGGGTCTAGTGTATGCTCTAGGAAGATTGCAAGAATGACACGGGTCAATTAGAACATGGCTCACGTTTTCTCTCTTGATCGTGCCATGGTTCAGCCCTGACAGTCCCTTGACATTACTACTAACAGGCCAAGATAGCCCCACGACACAGCCGCTGACATGTCTTCAAAACCTCTTGATACTGTTGCTAACATACCCTGACAACTCCACAGGCCATGCCCTGACACTATCGTTGACATGCCATGGCACGCCTAGCAGCAGCCTAATGCCCAGCAAAGTGCCTAGCTGCAGCCCAACGCCAATCAGCATGGCCAGCAGGCAGCCCTAGCGCTCATCAACCTGCCCAGTAGCATCAGCAGCCCATCAGCACGCCCACAGGCATGCCGTGGCCCCTACCATGGCACTGTCAGGACAGCCCCATCGAGATGCCATGTCACCCACCTGACAACACAATAGACATGCCATGGCCCCTGCCATAACTTGCCTAGGACAGTCCCACAGGCATGCCATGGTCCCTGCCATGACATGCCCCAGACATGCCCATAGGCATGCCATGGCCCCTGCCATGGCATGCCTAGGATGCCCAACTAGGCTAGCGACAGCCTTGCAAGTGCGCAGCCCAACGGGTGCATGCACAACACACAACATGCTAGTCGTGTGCAACAGCAGCCCATGCACAGCATAGCACGTGCAAGCTTGGATGTGCACTATCAAGACCCCTAGAAAAGTAGCCCATGCCTTGGCCATGTTGGGGACAGGCCAAGGCAAGCCTCGGACACTGCCCCTAACATGCCCCACAGCCAACCAGCATGCATGTCTTGGCCCATGCCTTGACATGCACGGGGCCCCTAGTAAGGCTGTTGTCTGCACGCAGTCCAGCATGCGCATGCCCATATGTAAGCTGGGTGAGGTTAGTGGCCGTGGGCAGCACAGTGCACAGCCTGGCATGCACATGCCCTGACATGTGCACGCCCATGTGCCGCAGGCCCATGCGCCTACCTCTGCACCATGTAACCACGCCCTAGCAACTGCCCTTGTGCCTCATGCCAGTGAGGTTAGTGGCATGCCTTAACAGGCATGCCATCTAGCGCATGGCTCCAGCCCATGCCTTGTAGCACTAACACCCAGGCCACCTACTTGGGCCATGCAGCAAGCACTCATGGCACACTACCAAGACCACCAGCAAGCCTTGCGCATCACCATGTCGTGCCCATTAGTAGGCCCATGCATGGCACCCTGCCATGCCTTCCAGCAGACCATGTTGTGCACCACACTAGCCATGGACCAGACTAGCCCAGTTGAGGGCCATGAACCATCCTAGCCCATCCATGGGGCAATGCAAGCCACGGGCCACCTTGGTCCTTGCAACCTATGTTATTGCTTTTATTTTATTTTTATTCTAATATTTTCCAAGTGACCTTTTGGGGGTTTCCACTTTGTAATCTCCATAAATAGGACCTTTCGTCATTTCATTTATATCTTTTAACAATTCCTTTTGTGGACTGCTTATTTTTCTTGAGATCATTTTCGATGCATAGCACTTGGGCTCCTTGGGGTGCAATTCGTGAATCCCTAAGGAGAGAATCACACTTTGAAATTTGTGAATAAGTGTGATTCAAGTTATCAATCTTATGAGTATTATTCAGTTCATCTCTTGTCTTCCTTTCTTTCTCAATTGATCTTATTTTTTTATGTGCATTGTTCTTGAGAGTTCTTGTGTTGTTTGGCCATCAAACACATTCCATTCCCTTGCATCCATTTGATCTTTCCCACACACATATTTCGGCCAACCTAGTGTTTGCCCTATTTTCCATATTCGGCCACTTTCCAAAATTACCCTTCTTCCATCATCCATCAACCCTAGCTGAAGTCACCAAGTCCCTATAAGGAACTCTTACCTTTTAGGTAACCTTCACTTCATCCATATCATATCCCTTGATTTAAGGAATTGCCATCCATCATCATTCCTAAATTATCAAGTTAACCCCAAACCTCACATTTCCTAAAATATCTCAAGTCAACCCCAAACCTTCCATAATAGCCAAAACTGAATCTCCCTTCCTTCCTAAAAAGATTCCTAATTGCTAGGAATCTATCCTTAAATCATATCCAAACCGTC
Source organism: Cyclocarya paliurus (assembly GCA_029856935.1). Taxonomy (NCBI): domain Eukaryota; kingdom Viridiplantae; phylum Streptophyta; class Magnoliopsida; order Fagales; family Juglandaceae; genus Cyclocarya; species Cyclocarya paliurus. The sequence goes on along the minus strand of CM056952.1, from coordinate 16,536,796 downwards.
CAACCCCATCCAAATCCTCAATCTCGGCAACCCTAATTTCCATGCACCCGAAACCCTAATCCATTATCCTAGCCCACGACAACCCTAGTTGCCTCTCACCTAAAACCCTAACCTCACTTCTCTCATCTAGCCTCAGCCTCCATCTTCTCAGCACCACACTCAAGAACAAGCCATAGCCGAACCACATTGCATTGCATTCCATCAAACACTTAGATCACCCAATTGCACCATCATCTCCATCATTCCATCTCTTAAACACTAAACCTTCATCAACCTAGGAACCCTCCATTGTCATGGAAGTTGAAAGCCAAGCAAGTTGGCAAGGCCCACTCGGTCATCATCATCACCAAGGCGAGCTTGTAGACCTTGGTGTTCAGGGACAAGATCGAGGTCCCTAACACGCATGCCCAGTGTGTAGCAACCCAACATGCGCAACCATGCTTGTGCATAGCAAAAGCCATGCGCCCTACCCAGCTTGCCCCAGTAGCCACGTAGCATGGTTAGCGTGCCCATGCAGCGGCAGCCAAGCAACACCAGTGTGCAACCCCAACGCCCAGGCCCCTTGCCTGGGCCATGCCAGCTAGGTCGTGCCATTAGCAGCCCTAGTGCCTAGGCCCTTGCTTGGGCCATGCCAACCATTCACCAGCAAGCATGCCAACCACGTCAGCCATGCCCATGGGCTAGCCAAGGCCACCAAGGGCCAATCTAGCCAGAAGCTATCATGGGGCCTGTCCGAGACTCATTTTACAAAAGGACCTTTTAGGGTTTTCCAACCTATGTTATTGCTTTAAATAGGACCCTTAGGCATTTCATTTTACATCTTTTGATCATTTAACATTTTTCTTTCTGGAACGGTTTATTTTGTTCTTGTGAACATTTCTGTGCTTATGCACTTGGGCTAATTGGGTGTAATTCGTGGACCCCAAGGAGAGGATCATCACCTTGCAATTCATGAATAGGTATTGTCCATTTATCTATCTATTTATCTATCTTTGTTTCATCACCTTGCAATTCAAGAATAGGTGGTGATTCAATTATCTATCTTTTGTTATTTTCCATTATATATTCAAAAATCCAAAAAATACATTGTTGTTCTTATCCTTTCTTGTTCGTTCATATATTTTCCTTGCACTTTCTCACATATCAAACATAACCTATGCCTCCATCTTTCAAATCTCATATTTCCCATATTTGCCACTTACCAAAATTAGCCTTTCTTCCATCCACATTAGCCCTAGACGAAATCCACATTGCCCCATCTTGCCATAAACAAATCTTGCCACATTTGGGAACCCTAGCCTTCCATAAGGATTTCCTAAACTTCAAGAATCCTAACCCTAGCCTTCCTTTACAATTCCTACACTTCAGGAATCCCAATCTCATCTTCTAAATCCAATCTGTAGAATCACTCAAACCACCAAAAGACTTTCCTTATCTTTCCTTTTCCAATCCCTTAATTCTAGGAACTTTCCTAGAATAACTCAATCTCTAAAGTCACTCCATTCCTATAATCACTCAAGTCAACTAAAGACTTTCATCCTCTTTCCATACCCAAATCCCATCTTCCATATCCAATCCCTCAAATCTCTCATTCCCTAGAATCCCTCAAGTCAATCAAAGACTATCATCATCTTGCCATATCCAAATCCTATCTTACCATATTCAAATCCTATCTTCCATCTCCAAATTCCTAAACTCAAGGAACAACCCTAGACTCATTCAAACACCATCTATCTTCATCTTTCTTGCCTTAACTAAATTCCTATCTTTCCCAAATAGACTCCATCAATCTAAGAGTCCTAGCATCATTCATCAACATCCTTTCAAACCCTAGCATCTCATCCTACACTCCAACCCTAAGCCAACTCTTCCCAATCTCAAAATTCTTCTTAACCACCATCCAAACCTAGCTTATCTTCACCATACCAACCCTAAACATCATCCAAGTGGTCACAACATCAAGGGCAACTTTCAAGCTGTTCCACATTGCATCGAACATGCATATTCATCACTTAGATCACCCGAACTCATCATCATCACCATCACATCTATCACTAAACACCATACCTTCATCAACCTAGGAACCCATCATTGTCATCATACGTGCAAGGCCAAGTAAGAGGGCTAGCCACATCAGTCATCACAAGGAGAACCAAGGTGAGGACAACATAGTGTTTAGGGACTAGATTGAGGTCCCTAATATGTAAGCCAGGTGCATCCTACGGAGGGCATCATCGTGGTGGTGCAACATGCCTTCTTCATCCTTCTCACTGAAGGTTATGACAGGCTCCCTTGAGTGGCTCCTATGCCTGGGGCTGCCCTGTAAGTGGAGAACACTTCCTTGTATTTGGTCTTCCTGGCGTGGGTCCTTCCTTGCTGACGAGGTGGTCCCTTCTCTGGCTTATACCCCTACTATTGTGTGAATTTCATCCACCGGGTCATCTCCTTTGGCTGGGCTTCTGCTGCTCGGGTTCACCGTGGATTGCCTTCCAGTCCTTTTTCTTACTGGGCTTACTTTAAATTCTGAGCAGCCGTGCGTGGTCGTTGGTCACGCCTCTAGTCACCCCTTTGGTCCAGCAGGGCTTGGGGGCCATGGTACTTCTGACGCTCAAGTTAGTGCAAGGTAGGAGATGAAGAGAGAAAGTGAGAGCTTAAAGTGAATGAGTGTAAAAGTATTCAAAAGTGTGAGTAACCCCTTCTCGGTGTATTTGTACCTAGTCGGGGTGAGTCCCGAGGTGATGGTGACTGGTATGCAGCTCCATACTGGGATCAGGAGTCCCTGCCAGCTTCCTACCTCCCTGCAGACATGCTAGGCCTGACCATGGTTGTCGCTGATACCCAGGATGCATGTTGTAGCATGCCAACCCTTGGGAGTGGCCCTTTCCATGGCGTGCCCGCTCCCGTTCTATTAAATGCGGTGTTGTCCTGGCCAGGCATGTTCGTCCTCCTGTGTCATCTGGATATCTATGTTAGGGATGAGGGTGTCCCTGATAGTCAGCCAGTTATGGTGTTAGGCTATCCTACCCACCTCCTGTCTTTTTGTCAGTGTTCCTTGCGTTGTGTCCCTCTTCCTGAGCCTCCCAAGCCGACCTGGCCCAATCTCGGCCTTATATATGAGCCTTGTTCCGAGCCCGGCCCTTAGAGACTTCTCCACTCATAGTATCCAGGGAATTTCTAGCACACATGTGTGGTGGGAGTTTTCAAACATCCCATTTTCTCCTCCCAATTAGTGCGTGAGGACACTTCTGTTGCCTTTCTAGCTCCTGATCATTGGATTTGGAGGGCATCCCCTTCAGCTTGTTTCCGTTGTGTGTTGCTTGGGCTTAGCGAGGCCACTTGTCTAGGTAATTCAATGCTGGGCGCTATGTCTCCTTACACTTGAAATGGAATTGATGGCCCTTTGTCTGTGTTGTTCCTTGTCGTTTGGGCTTCCCGAGGCCACCTGCCTAGGTCATTTAATGTTGTGTTGCCTCAACTTTTGAGGCCTCTCTATCTCCGATGGCTACACTATGCAAGACGAGTCTACCCATGCCCAGGCTCTTTATTAGTCCATTCCCGTCACGCGTTTGACATCACACCCCGCATTCGTGCAACCCTGTGCCATTTGGCCTTCTTGAGGCCACTTGCCCATAACCTCAAACGACACCTCGATACGTGTGCTAGCCTATATAAGGCTGCCATTTTCCTTCATTTTCATCATTGGCTTCCTTCCTTCTTCACTATCTTCATTCTCTCCTTCCTTGCTCTTATTTCCTTCCTCGCACTCAGTCACATCCTCTATCCCTATTCTTCCCTTCTTCAAGTTCTTTGTTTTTGTCTCCTTTGTTCTAATGGCCCCAAAGAGTTCTTCTTCCTTCAAGTCTCTGTATTTCACTGGGAAAAGCTAGGTGTTGTCGGTTAATGCCTATTACCTTTGAGGGTTCAGGACGATGTACAACATCCCTTTGTTAGTCATTCTAGAGGTCCCTAACTGCTTTGAGGCTGGCATCGATGTTAACAAGATGGCGGGCCATGTGGCTCTCTATCCCCTCATGTTCGCGAATGGGCTCTGGCTTCCTTTCTGCTGCCCTTTCCACGACATCCTCCACTTCTTGGGGTTGGCCCCTACAGAGCTTCATCCGAACGCTTGGCGCCTTCTGGTGGCCAGCTGCATTATCTACCAGCGCTGGTTTTAAGGAGTATCCCGACTTAACAGCGACTGGATGGGAGCCTCTATAGTTTCCAGATGCGTTCACCCGGGAGGAGTATTGCTAGCCTTGAGTTGCGCCATTCGCACATCAAGGACTAGTCCCAAAAATTCTTTTTCACCTCAGGCTAGGGTTAGGAGTACCCCGAAGGAGAGCGAGATCTCTAGGAGTTCGTTGTCCAAGCTATCTTGTCCTACGATCCTTTGTCCAAAGGCTTGGTTATTGACCAATCCTAGAGGGAGGAGGCTAGGTTAGCGACTGTGTTATGTTGGGTATCAACCCATCCTTATGAAGCGAAAACTGACGTCGTGCTATCCGATGCCAACATTAGGAGATTCCTGACTTCGTCTAACCATTCGTTTATGCTCAGTTAGGAATTCCTAATAGACCCCTCATCGCCTAGGGTTAGAAGTGGTACTCAAGTTCTCCTACATCTTGTGGCAAAGGCAAGTGTCCAAAGGTGGCTCTTGGTGAAGAAGGTAGGGCCTCCCGAGATGCTGTCGGGGGTCTGAAAGTAGAGAAGGCTCATCTCAGAGCAGAGCCTGAAAGACTCGGCCCCCCTTCCCCACAAGACTTCAAGAGGCGAAGGGGGGCCCAATGCGTTCGCCCTGACCACTCTGAGGTCCTGGTTTTTTCCTCTTGGGGGTCCCCCAAGAGTGGCGTAGGGGGATCCCAGCATGTGCGCTGCCCATACATTCCTGCTCCTCCTACTCAGGGGGCCTCCAAGGGAGCGCCCTTGGTATGCCCAGTGACCCCTGCTACTTCTACATGGGGAACCATCTCCTTCCCACAGCCAAAGTCCTTTGCGACTACCTTAATGTCAATTCCATCAGCACCCACCATCGATGTGTTCCTTGCTGAAGAAGAGGGAGAAGGCGAAGTCTTTTAGGTTGTCTTCCTGGATACCTTCTCGTTGTCGGCCCCTCGTAGGGGAGCGGCGATGGACTACTCCCATTCCTTCGAGGAGTCCCTTGCTCAGGAGACCACTCCCCTAGTTTTGCCCCAGGTTGAGTCTTCGGTCTCCCTTAATCTCCTAGAGGTCTTTTTTCTGGAAGATGTTGCCCCTTCAATCTTTCCAGACATTGGGCCTTGCTCAGGGGTCCCAAATAGTGATGATAGAGAGGAAGCGAGCCCGAGCTCCCCCTTCATCGTGGAGCCAAGCGACGACTTCATGTCAATCCTGTCCCTGGTCTTTCGATCCTCTCTAAAGCTGGAGGTGGACTCCTACTTTGCTTCCCTTGAGAAGGCGCCTCTGCCTAGCCCCTCAGCAGATAGGCCATGCTCGGTAGAGGAGAGGGGTCCTACGTTCGACGGGGGACTTGCTAACACTAAAGGACCTTCCTGTCCCTATGTAAGTTGAGCCCATTCTTCCCGAAGCCTATGGCACTGGCCCTTAACAGGAGCCCGTCAAAGATGTACTGCAGCCTACTCTTCTTCCCGCACTGGTCTGGGGTTCAGCCAATCCCTTGGTCTACTTCATTTAGGCCTGGGCCTAAGCAATCGAACAGCAAGCTCAAAATTTGAGGCCTCTTTTCATGCAGGTATAACTTTCCTCTCTCTTAGCCTTTCCCATGGGGAGTTCCCTTTTTATTTCTAATGCCTTCCCCTTTTGCAGGCTGCGAACCAGTTGGCGGGCATCATCGTTGAAGAGTGAGAGGAGCTTGAGGAGGAGCTCCAAGCACTCTGATCCCTTATTGTCCTAGCCCAACACAAGGTTCACAAAGCCCAATAGGAAACTAAGGTCACCTCAGTAGAGGGTGACGTGTTGCCAGAGGAACTAAACAAACTAACGAAGCGTCATAAGGACCTGTGGGATCAGATCCAGTGGGTGAGGAGGAAGAAGTTTGGGCTGAAGGTGGAAGTGGCTGACATCAAGATGGACTTCACACAAGCTTCTCTGGCGATCCGATGCCTTTGGAGGAGGATCTTTAGAAAGGGGCCCTAGCGCGTCAGGGGGAGAAGAGCCAGGTGGCCCAGAAGTTGGCCCTAGCCATTAGGCGACACTCCCAACTTATGTTTAAGCATTTCTCCTTGGTCTACAAGGTCTAGCGATAGAAGAGTGAGGTGCAGTGAAGATAGGTTCAACTCCACAGTCTTGAAGTTGAGCTGCAACACGCGAAGGACACGATCTGTGGCCTTCAGAGTAGCATCATGTACATGGAGGAGATTAGGTCTCAGATTTAATGCACTTGTGCCATTCAGAATGCTGCATGGGATATGACTACAAGGAAGGCCTTAAACAACTTCTGGACCACCTGCAGGAAAATCTCGAGGCACATTTCAACACCTTGAAGATGAAGTCCTTGGAGCCGGACCCTGTGGGTTTAGCATTTTTCAGGGACCTTAGGAAGCCAAGAAAGCCCCCATTCAGCTTAGGCGCCCTTTCTTCATCCTTTTAGGCTACTTTGTGCGGGCTCTGGGCCCTTTATGTTTTACTTGTATTTCTTCTTTTCTTTCTTTTGTAATTCAAACCTTATGTAATTTGGCTCACCTACATATGTATGAAGCTGACTTTCCATTTTTTCATTGCGTTCTTATGCTTGTAACTTCCTTTCATTTTACTCTCTTTTTGCTTTGCTTGGAACCCTTATTTTTACGCAGCAAGCCCTACCTTTTATTCGGCTGGCGGTGAAAGGGCAGAGCTCTGGAGGCTCTAGCCCTTAGCCAATGCATCATGGCCAATCAAGGGTATGGGCTTGTAGCACGAAAGTCGACAAGTTAAGGGACTTGTGTCCAACTTGCTGTGAAGGGGCAGAGCTTGGGAGGCTCTGGCCTTTAACCATTGCATCGTGGCCAGTCCAGAGACCGAGCTTGTAATACAAAGGTTAGTAAGTCATGGGACTTGTGTTTTGACTGACTGTTGGTAGCGTGGAGCTCGAGAGGCTTTGGCCCTTAGCCAATGCTTTACGGCCAGTTTAGAAATCAGGTTTGTAGCATGAAGGTCTGCAAATCAAAGGACTTGTGTGCGACTGACTGTGGAGGGCCAGAGCTAGAGAGGCTCTGGCCTTTAGCCAATGCATTGCGACCAGTCTAGAGACTGGGCTTGTAACATGAAAGTTAGCAAGTCAAGGGACTTGTGTTCGACTGGCTGTGAAAGGCAGAGCTCGGGAGGTTCTGGCCCTTGGCCAAGAGCCAATTAAGGGTGTAATCGGTCCGGTCCAGTCCAGTTTTGGACAAAATCTTGAACCGAACTGGTATGACCGGTTTTGTATTTTTCAAAACCGATTACGCATCGGTTACCCTCCTAAACCGGTACTTCTGATTTTACCGGTTTCTGGTCCAGTTTTCCAGTTTTTTTTAAATGTAAGTTTGACATTTTGTCATTAAAAATATGTTTAAAAAAAACTGTTTTAAAAAAATATATTATACTTTTATTAATCTATATTAGACTATTAATATAACTATAATTATAGTCTATATTAGACTATTAGTACAACTTATAAATTTATATATTAGTATAGCTATATATTAGTATATATTAGTATTAGTGATAAACTATATATTAATATAGATATATAATACATGATCAATTACATTTTCATTTTAAGATTAAACTTTTATTTTATAATAACATTATCTTATATATAATTATATTAATAGTATATAATCAAACAAATTACAAATGTTCATATTTAAAATTAACATTTTATGTTATATTTTATAAATTATAATATGAAATTATTTCATATATGATATATAATTATATATAAAAATTTCACATATAATTATACATTATATATAAAACTTATAAATTAATATATATAAAATTTTTTGTATAATTTTAATTTTGTATAAAACTTATATATAAAATATTATTTTTTATATTTTTTTATCAACCGGTTCGATCCGGTCCAAAAAATCCTAAAACCGGAACCAGACCGGTTCCATCCGGTTTATGAATTATAAGAACCAGTTTCGGACCGGACTGATTCAAAACCTGTCCGGTCCGGTTCGGTTCAGACCGGTTTACCAGTTTAAATTTACACCCCTAGAGCCAATGCATCGTGGCCAGTCCAGAGACTGGGCTTGTAGCATGAAGAGCGGCAAGTCAAGGGACTTGCGTTCCAACTAGTTGTTGATGGAGCAAAGCTGGGGAGGCTCTGGCTCTTACCCAATGCATCGTGGCCAGTTCAGAGACTGGGCTTGTAACATGAAGGTCAGCAAGTTAACGGACTTGTGTCTGACTGGCTGTGGAGGGGCAGAGCTCAAGCGGCTCTGGCCTTTAGCCAATGCATCACGACTAGTCCAGAGATTGGGCTTGTAGCACGAAGGTTAGCAAGTTAAGGGACTTGTGTTGGACTAGTTGTGGGGGGCAGAGTTTGGGAGGTTTTGGCCCTTAGCCAATGCATCACGGTAAGTCCAAAGACTGGGCTTGTAGTACGAAGGTCAACAAGTAAAGGGACTTGTGTCCTATTAGTTGTGGAGGGGCAGAGCTCGAAAGGCTCTAGCCCTTAGCCAATGCATCACAGCCAGTCCAGAGATTGGGCTTGTATGACTAGTACTTTTAGATAAACGCAAATGGAGGCGAAATCATACTTTTATTCATAAGTTGCTGATTACATGATCGGGTGAACCCATGGTTTCTAAGTAAAGTACTTTTTTATGTCCTTGGAGTTCCATGGATAGGGTAGTTCACGACCTTCTCGATCCTTTAGTCGGTATGAGCCAGGTCTTCGACTAGCCGTTACTATGAAGGGCCCTTCCCACCAGCATCCAAGCTTTCCCTCTTCTTGGGTGGTGATGCCCATTTGCTTTAGGACCATGTCTCCTACCTTGAATCCCTGAGGTCAGACTCGCTTTTGAAGTACCGCTCGACCTTCCACTTGTTGCTCACTGTCCAACTTGCTGCCTCTTCCCGTTTCTCTTCCAAAAGGTCCAGGTTCTCTTTTAGTCCTTCGTCGTTGCAGTCCGAGTTGAAGTGTTAGATCTGATATGTTGGCATTCCCACCTCTGTTGGGATCATAACTTCAGTCCCGTAGAAGAGGGCGAAGGATGTTTTCACCGTGGGAGTCTTGATGGACATTCGGTAGGCCCAAAGCACATTGGGGAGCTCTTCAGCCCATCTCCCCTTTTGATATCCCAGCTTTTTCTTCAAAATGTTCAGCAGCATCTTGTTGGTGGCTTCTACTTATCTATTTGCTTGCGGGTGTCCTAGAGACAAGTACTTGGTCTTGATCTTGAGTTTTTCTCACCATTCTCGATAATGGGAGCAATTGAACTGCCTGTAGTTATCCAATATGAAGCTTTAAAGGATCCCGAACTGGCAGACTATGGACTCCCACAGGAATGTTGTGATGGCCGGGGCAGTGATCGTTGCCAGTGCCTTTGCTTCCACCCATTTCATGAAATAGTCAACCACCACCACTACGAACTTCAATTCTCCTTTGCCCCCATGAAACGGGCCAGAGTGAGATAATGGAGGTTAACTCTTCTAGTAGACAGTGAGGGATCGGTGCATGCTTTCAGCACTTAGAGCATTTCTTCCCGAAGTCCTGCATCCCGGAGGGAGTTGGGCCATTAGTACCCCGCTTACGTCACTAGTGCGGCTAGCACTCTTCAGCCTGAATTGTTTCCATAGATTCCTTTATGTATCTCGGCCGGCATGTACTTGGCTTCATTGGGTGAGATGCATCAATGTTTTGAATACCGTACCGGATGTCGTACCAATCAAGGCACTAGAACAAAATATTTTGGTACTGGTACTGTTTCGAGATAGTCGATATATGAATAAATTATATATATAAATGTATATATATAAATTATATTTCAAAATAATAGTCTATATATGAATAAATTATATATAAATATATAGATATATAAATTATAAATAGCCTAGTCTGAATTGAGGGTAAAAAAATGAGCTTGTAGTTTGAAAAAAAGAAAAAAAAATGGCCAAAATATCAGTCGGTACACAGACTGGTATGGGCCAAAATATCAACCGATATGGCCGGTACAATCGATATTTCGGCCGGTACGAAACACGTAGTATACTTGTACTGGACCGATGGTCGATACTGAAAATACCGGTTGTATCAACTGGTACGGTATGAAATTAAAAACACTAATGGACATCCCATTCTAGCATTTGCAATGACTAGACAGTGGACACGCTAATTCCAATGGCTGGTGTGTCTACTGTTCGGGCTACAGTGTGATCCGGGAGGGGTGCTTCTTCCTGACCTGAGGCGGCTTTTGCCAAATGGTCTGCCTTGTGATTTTCTCCCCTCGAGATCTGCTAGATGTGGGAATATTTGAAGAGGACACGCTCCTCTCCTACTTGCTGGAGGTACTTCTTCAAATTTTCTCCCTTAATGGCAGATAGTCCCGTGACTTGACCAACGACCAACTGCAAGTCGGCTCTTACTTTGACCTCAGTAGCTCTTAGAGACCTGGCTACCATCATTCTTGCAAGTAGTTCCTCATACTCAGCCTCATTATTTGTGGTTTTGAAACCGAGCTTGATCGCAAAGTTAAGCTCTTCTCCAAACTTTGTGAATATATGCACCCTTACATCCCCCAGCCCAGCAGGACGAGCCATCAATGTAGACCTGCCAGGGCTTGCCTTAGGGTGCAATGGTTATCTCTTTAGGAAAGTCTGAGAACTTGGCCACAAAGTTTGCCAAGACTTGCCCTTTAATCGCTGTTCGTGGGATGTACTCGATGTCAAACTCGCTCAACTTAATTGTCCAATTCGTCAGGTGGCCAGACACGTCGGTCTTCTACAGTACTTTCTTGAGGGGTACATTGGTGAGTACCCTCATCGGGTGAGCCTAGAAATATAGCCTCAATCATCTTACGACAATGACTAATGCAAATGCCAACATCTCCATCCAATTGTACTTGGTCTTAACTCCTTAAAAGGCCTAGATCGTGTAGTAGATGGGTCACTGGTCTCCCCCTTTGCGTCAGACCAAGATGGTGGACACTGCATCCGAGGTCATCGCCAGGTATATAGTCAAGTCTTCCCTCGGGCTGGTCTAGCTGAGAAGTGGTGGGTGGGCCAAATACTCTTTTAGTTCACTAAAGGCCTACTTGTGGTCAGCCTCCCACTCTCATGCCTTCCTGAGGACCTTGAAAAAGGGAAGGCAGCGGTCAGTTGACCTTACGATAAAGCAGCTCAGAGCGGTCACTCTCCCTGCCAACCTTTGGACCTCGTTGATAGTTCACAGCGACATCATATCCACGATCGCCTTGACCTTCTCAGGGTTGGCCTCGATTCTGTGAAGCCCAAGAACTTTCCCGACTCGGCATCGAAGGCACACTTCAAATGGTTGCGCTTCATCTTATACTTTCTCAGCACTGCAAAGGCTTCCTGAAGGTCATCGAGATTCTGTTCAGGCTTATTGCTTTTGACCAAGAGGTCATCTGCATAGACTTCCATGTTTTGCCCAACATGTTCTGTGAACAACTGGTTGACCAGCAGTTGGTAAGATGCACTTGCATTTTAAAACCGAATGGCATAGCTTTGTGGTAATAGAGCCCCCGATCAGTCATGAAGGCCATCTTCTCTTCATCGTCCTCATTCATCCTGATCTGGTTGTACCTAGAGTATACATCCATAAAACTTAGCAGTGGGTGTTTGACAGTTGAATCCACTATCAAATCTATGCGTTCAGGTCTCTGCAGATCCACCTAGCCTAACTCTAGTGGTTCATTGGGCTTTGCTTGCCGTAGGGACTCCTCATCCCTTACTTCCTCGTCCAACGCCGTCAGGGTCGAAGCCAGAGGTGGGCCTACTTCCTCTCTCACTCCTTCGAGAGCTCAAACCTCGATAGCCTCGTGCATCAGCCTCGGGCTCCGCTTGATGTTTCTGATCGTCGTGTATTTCCCCCACCCCCATGGGGGTTGGGAACTTCAGCTTCAAGTGATAACTGGATGTCCTTGCCCTTAGGTGGTTCAAGGTTGGATGTCCCAAGATTGCATTGTAGGAGGATGAACCCTTTACCATGTGAAAATCCACCATGGTGGCCACCGTTCTTAGGGTCGTTCCAGCTAGGATGGACAAGGTGATTGGTCCGATTGGCTGCATCACATCTCCAGTGAAGCCCTTGAGGGGTGTCAGGCCTGGTGTGAAAGATCAGGCATGATCCTCATCCAAATGAACGCTTCCCAGAACAGGATGTTGGTCAAGATGTCGTTGTCGATGAGGACTCTCCTTGTCAAGTAGTTGGAAATTTGCACGGTCACGACTAGGGCATCATCATGGGAGCGCAACACGCCTTCTTCATCCTTCTCGCTGAAGGTTATGACAGACTCCCTCAAGTGGCTCCTAGCGCCTGAGGTTGCCCTGTAAGTGGTGAACACTTCCTGGTATCTGGCCCTCCTAGCATAAGCCTTCCTTGCCGAATAGGTGGTCCCTCTTCGGCACGGGCTCGCCCTGGGCCACCCTCCAGCCCTTACCACCTCTTTGCCGACGAGGTGGTCCTTCTTCGGCACGGGCTCACCCTAGGCCACCCTTCAGCCCTTACTCTCTTATTGGACTTTCACTTTTGCGCAGACACGAGTTTTCATTGGTTCATTTGCTACACCTCTCGTCACCCCGCTGGTCCAATAGAGGGCCTCAAACTCTTCCATCTTCTACTTTCTTGTAAAGCAACCCTTTGTTTGGTGGTTGTTAGTTTTGTGAAAGGTGCAATACTTAGTATGGGTCGTGCCTTATCTTTGGTCACCCTGCGGGCTTGGATCTCTATTGGCCTCCACTGCTAGGCTGGAATGGGTACGAGGGCCGATCCGCCCCCATGTGGGCATTTCGTCCTAGTGTTTGGCCTATCGTGTCTTATTCTTATTACCTTACAAGCTCATCCCGCTTCCTTGGCCAGCCGTTTTCTTGTTTGCCCTCTCCAACTAGGTCTTTCAGGTAGCCGTCAGTGCCCGAAGAGTATCTTTGGAGTTAATAAAAATGTCGGCTCGGTCTATGAATTCTTTAACCAAATCGGGGTCTTCCGCGCAATCTCCGTAATGAAGGAGTTACGAGGCCAAATCCCGCCAATAGTGCTGCCAGGGTGATTTTTTAATCTTGGTCGTCTGTCATCATACACTCCCTATTGAACTGGGAGAGGTACAACTTCAGGCTTTCATAGTCTCTTTGTTTCATGGTCAGGAGATAGGCTATAGGTATTCTCTTCTTCTGGCTGGCCATAAACTGCATCAAACGAGCCAGCTCGACAAAGCTATTGACCATCCTAGGTGGCAGGGAGCCAAACCATGCTCTTGTTGTTCCCATACAAGTGAGAGGGAATGCCCTGCATGCAACCTCTCTAGGGAATCCATGTAGGGTCATGTGGGTTTTAAACATCTCTAGATGCTCCAAGGGGTCCTTTGACCCATCATACGCGTCTATCTAGGGGACATTAAACCTTGGAGGGGTAGGGCTACTATGACTTTGGAGTTGTATGGTAGCTTGGGCTAGTGAGTAGTTGGTCCACCGAGGACGTCGTGCCTACCCGTTTGACCATTTTTGCATACTTGTCCCTGAGCTCGAGGCGCATTCTACGTTGTTCTTCTTTGGCCGCTATTACCTCGAGGGGTGATGGGACTCAGAGTGGTGGCTCTGTTGGTCTCCCTCTGATTCTTTGCTGGCCCTTCACAAGGAGATATTTTCCTGGCGAAGAGCCACCATTTTCTCCATGAGTTTTCGTATCACTTCAGTTTGCTCGTTGATTCTTCCTTCCATCACTTTGGGCTATTGTTCTTCACGTCGTGAGACTTGAGAGCGCGTGGTTGCCGGCATACAAAGGACATGCTACTATAGGAAATAAAATGCCACAGACGGCACCACTATTGATGTCGTGTTTCATGGCCTGGGCAACTCCACGCTGTTGAGCCTCGGGCTGGTTCTTGCTAAGATGGAGATTGAAGGGTTCAAGTGCCTTGGTACCTCTGACGCTCAAGTTAGTGCAAGGTAGGAGATGAAGAGAGAAAGTGAGAGTTTAGAGTTTAGAGTGTAGAAGTATTCAAGAGTGTGAGTAAACTCCTTGGCTGAGAGAGGGTGTATTTATACTTGGTCGGGGTGAGTCCTGAGGTGATGGTGACTGGTATGCGGCTCCGTGCCGGGACCGGGTGTCCCTGCCAGCTTCATGCCTCCCTGCAGACTTGCTAAGCCCGACCATGGTTATGGGTAGCACCCAGGGGCATGCTGTAGCGTGCCAACCCCTAGGATGCTGTTAGGGACCTCGGTCAAGTCCCTAAACACTAGGTTCACCACGGTTAGGATCTCCTTTAGATGACTGAATGCCCGTTCCTCTCTTGCTTGATTCTCGAACAATGGTGGCAAGATGACCACTTGGGTATGGTGAGGTTAACTGTTTAGGCTGGGATGAGTGTATGGGATGGTGGGAAAATTGGCTAAGTGTTTGGGTGGCTAGGGTTGGCGCCACTTTTGGGGTTTAAGTTTAGGGTTTGGATGATGAGGCTAGGGTTAGGAGATGGAAGAGTGATTAGGGTTTGGTGTGTTTGGCTAGGGCTTGGCCGAATAGGTGGATGAGTGTTTTTAGGAAAGTTTCCTAAAAACTAGGGATTTGATTATGGATAGGGTGATGGCCGGCCAAGTGTGTGGATTGAGTCAACTAGGGTTTACAAGTAAGGAAACCCTATTATGGAAAGAAGGGTGGTCGGCCAAGGCAAATTCAAATAAGGCAAGAGTGCCGAAATTTGAATTCAAATTCAAATGGAATGTGGGTTTTAGCTAGGGCTAGGTGGAAGAAGGAAATCAATTATGAAAAGTTGACAAACACTATGTTGGTCGACTTTTATGGATTGGATGGATTGGAAGAGCCAAAAATATGATGAACACCAAGAACAAATGATGAACACTCAAGAACAAATCCAAAGATTAATGAACTTGAATGAACAATAAAAGTAATCCAACAAATGATTCACGTATTGCACAAATGTTGAATAAACTTTATATATTGATAAAAATATTCAAGAACAAAGATAAACAACTTGGATTCACAAATTGCTCCAAGTTGGAAAACAAGATAAATCAATTACTCCAATTCAATGAATTGCATGGAGTAATCCTCTCCTTTGGATTCAATGAATTGCACCCAAAAAGCCCAAGTGTCTAGCACCAAAAATGATCTCTCAACAATAGTCCTCACTCTAGTGATTTTGCCAAAAGATGTAAAAGAAATGACTAAGGGTCCTATTTATAAAGGTTACAACTTGGAAACCCCCAAAAGGTCCATTTGAAATAAAAGAAATTAAATAAATAAATTAAATGAAATAACTCAAGATAGTGGCATGGACCACATGGCCGTGGCATGCATGAGCTAATGGTTCGGGTAAGGTGGTGCATGGTGGTCCTCGGTCTGGTCCATGGCTAAGTGGCACAACATGGTTAGCTGTGGTGCATGGCATGGTGCCATGCATGGGCCGGCTGGTGGGCATGGCATGGTGCCATGTTTGGCCTGCTGATGGTGGCTAGTCATGTGTGCCTGCTTCAAGGCATGGGCTGGAGCCATGTGCTGGATGGCATGCCTACCAAGCATGCCACTGACCTGCTCTGCAAGGCATGGGTTAGAGCCGTGCGCTGGATGGCATGCCTGGTGGGCATGCCACTAGCCTGCTCTACATGGCACGGGTTGGAGCTGTTTGCTAGATGGCATGCCTGGTAGGCATGCCACTAACCTCGCTAGCATGCGGCATGGGGGCCCCACTAACACAAAAGTGTTTTTCGTCCCATGCAAACCATGTAACGAAGCCCTTCCCGTCCAGAAAGCACCGCAAACCAAACCATGCACATAGCCACCCTTCCAACCCTTTCACGTCACAACCATGCACCATGGTGGGAAACAAGTGCCCCACTGCCCAGCCCATTGAGAAACTGCTACCACCTTGTCCCCTGCCATAAACGGCAGTGACGCCCCCATCTTACAGCACAACAATTCTAAATGTAAACCAACATGCCGAGATCACCCCTCAACCCATGGCCTCAACCCATGCATGGCATCACCCTGTTAGCCACCGTGTGAAAGCTGCCTAGCCTCCATCTGCATGTAAAACCGACGCCACCACCCCTCACCTGACCACCACGGTAGCCCCAGCTCCTCTGCGTAACAACCCCGCAAGTCCTCCTCTGTTTTGCAAGACCGAAATGCAAAACATCGGCCTTCCTCCATAGTGAACCCCAATGCCACCACCCAGCTGCTCAGCCTCAAGCGGGAACAGCCAGAAGATGCCGGTCGCATGCCCAGGTCCGCAGTGACCACCCCTAGGTAAGCCCACACTGAACTACCCTACTGTCGAGCTTTGCCTCCATGCTCTCTCTCTCTCGCTCATCTTGTTCTCTTTCTCTTAGTGTGCCACCGTCGGGACAGCCACCATCCACCGCAACCCAACTCCGCCGTGACCTCCTTCCCCCACGGTGCCGCTGCCTCTTAGTTTTCCTTGGGTAAGTGCTACTGCCGCACTTACGTTGTTCCTTTGTTTTTGTGGTAGTTTACTTAAAATAGGAAATATTGTTGTGTCTCGGTTAACCTAGATGAGATGTACTATTACCATTTTGCCCCTTAGTATGATGTTTCCAGATATATTATTTTCGGATGTTTAGGTTAATGAATTTATATTTTATTGAGTTGATTACGTTTATTGGGGTTTGAAATCATGAGTTTTATATTATGTGCATGTTATATTTTTATTTGGACCAAGACGTATGACTTATAGTACTAAGTCAGTTTAATTGAGTAATTATAAGTTGATCTTGTTTTAGTTTTTATATATTAAACTCACTTTGCATGAATTTTGTTTTAAATACAATTTAAATAAATATTTGAAATATATAATTAGTATTAATATATATTTTTTTAGAAGTACATAGTAGTGCAAGACTTTTTATTTTGAACTCTTTAAAGAGAAACTAATTAGTCTATTTTTTTTATTAAATGAAAATTTTGCTCTCCTACTTTAATCAGTTTTGTTTTAATCAGTTTTGTTTAGCAATATTCTGAGTTTAATAGTTATGTGGATATCGATGAATTTAGGAAGTGCTGGTATTTTAGAATTAAGGGTTTTTGAGAAATTAAAATAAGTACTTCAGGTGCAACATGAGATTATCAGTTCATTGGAGATTTTAGGATATGTTTGGAGGATGAGATGAGAATTTTGTGTTTTGTTTTAAAGTTTAAAATATTATTTTTTAGTTTTTTTGAAAAATTGAAAAATAAGTTATTTAGGTTGAAAAATGAGAATATGAGATGAAGATAAAAATTTTGAGTGAAACATATTTTCCAAACATATCCATTTAAGTTACATAAATTTTTATAGGTGATGATTGACAATTGTTCAGTACTATTGTGGATAATTTCTAAAAGGCTAAGAAGCCCAGGTAAGCGAGGTTCATATACTGGTTTTGCATAAAAGAAATGAAATGAGGTTGACTTTGAAAATATGCATGTTTATTTTTTAAAAGAAATCTGAAAACGACCTCAGATGTTTATTCTGCATATGCATAAATTCTATACAAGAGAAATAATTTTCTTTCATGACTGATGTAGACATGAGCTGATTTTGTGCATTCTATTTCTGAACTATGCAAAAAGAGCGAATATGAAAATCTAAAAGTTTTTACAGTGAATAAATGAAGATGTTTTGATTCTGTTTATTTCGAACATGTGAAATGATCTGAAGATGTTTAGTATAATTTTTTGATATGATGTGGCATTTGAAAAACCTTGGCATGAACTTTGTAATTCTGTATCCGAATATGATATGGTTCTGATGATGTTTTGTTCTATTTCTATTAAGGCCCTACCACAGGGGTGAAACATGGTATACGACCCAGCCATGGGTATAATGGTGGTTTATAACCCTACCACGGAGGTGAAACATGGTATACGACCTAGCCACGGGTATAATGGTGGTTTATAACCCTACCATGGGGGTAAATCATGGTATTTGTTCCGATACAATGCTCCGATATGATATGAAGATGATGTCTCAGTTTATGATATGCCGAAGGATTTTTGAATAAGAAAGTTTTTTGAAAGTTTCGCTCTGACTTTTTGATAATGTGTTTTGTTTATGCATTCTGAAAGTAAATATGTTGTTTCTACATTTTGAAAGTAAATGTTTTGGTCTGCATACCAAACTTTATAAATGCTCATGTTTACATGCTAGTATAAGTTATTTGCTTACTGAGTTGTTAATAACTCACCCCTTATCTCTACAATATTTTTCAGATGATTTTGGATATTTCAGCTGGGTATCAAGACCTTGAAGCTTTGGATGAGATGATTTAAGAGTAGTGGATTAAGTATAGAAAGTTTTCGGTGAGTATTTGTGATTTTTATTAAGAAATTTTATTGTGTTATGATGACTTGGCATTTTGGAAAATTGGTTATATTGAGGAAATTAGTTTGAATCAAAACTTCTTTATGATATTGGGAATTTGGAGTCTATAATTATATTGTTGAAATGTGAGTGTTAGTGACAAGAAGTAACTCTCCGACCCCTGCAGGGCCTGGGCGTTACATGCCCGCTCCCGTTCTATTAAATGCGGCATGGTCCTGGCCAGGCAAGTTTTTCCTCCTATGCCGTCCGGACAGTTGTGTCAGGGATGAGGGTGTCCCTGACGGTTGACCAGTTATGGTGTCAGGCTGTCATGCTCACCTCCCATCTTTTTGTTAGTGTACCCTACCCTGTGTCCCTCTTCTTGGGCCTCTTAGGTCAACCAGCCCTATCCAAGACTTATACGTTGGCCTAGGCCTGGACCCGGGCCTGGGGATTTCTCCCCTCATAGTGCTCGTAAAGAAGCCGAAAGGCAAATGGAGAATGTGCATTGACTCCATCGACCTCAACAAAACTTGCCTGAAAGTCAGCTTCCCACTTCCTCGCATCGACTTGATTGTCAACTCCACGGCGGATCACCATATGCTTAGCTTCATGGATGCCTACTCTAGGTATAACCAAATCCTCATGAACCCCAAGGACGAAGAGAATACTTCGTTCATCACTAACCAAGGCTTGTATTGTTACACGGCAATGCCATTTGGGCATAAGAATGTGGGTGCCACCTACTAGCGGCTGGTAAATCGTATGTTCAAAAATCAAATAGGAAGGAACATGGAGGTCTACGTGGAAGACCTAGTGGTTAAGAGTGGGACCATGGACAGCACCTGAACAATTTAAGCGAGACTTTTGCGATACTATGACAGTACCAAATGAAGCTAAACCTGGCAAAATGTGCTTTTGGTGTTAGATCAAGAAAGTTCTTAGGATTCACGGTGTTAGAACACGGAATCGAAGCCAACCTCAAGAAGGTGGAGGCCATCCTCAGCATGGCCCGACCCCAAAACATATATGAGGTTGGCTGGGTGAGTGGCAGCTCTCATCAAGTTTGTGTCAAGATCCACTGACAAATACCTACCTTTCTTCAAAGTCCTGCGGAAAGTACAAGCATGGGATGGCGAGTTCAACCTGCCATTCGAAACCCTCAGGAAGTTTCTCATGAGCCCACTGCTCCTCAACCAACCCCGATGTGGGAAAACATTTACCCTGTACTTGACAGTCTCCCCCATGGCCACCTCCTCAGCATTAGTGCATGAGGCATTAGTGCGTGAGGAGAATGGGGTCCAAAGGCCGGTCTACTACACCAGCTGGGTGCATCGGGGGCCCAAAGCTAGGTACCCTTACATAGAATAGCTGGCCTTTACGCTGGTAGTAACCACGCATAAGCTATGCCTGTACTTTCAAGCTCACCCAATAAGGGTCCTCACAGAATCACCCTAAAAAAGGTACTACAATGATCGGACGCCTCAGGCCGGCTCATGAACTAGGCAGTGGAGTTGAGCGAATTCGACATTCACTATGCACTACGAACCACCATCAAAGGACAAATGCTAGTGGACTTCATCGCTGAGTTTACCAATTTCTCGACAGAGAACGATGATGCACCTCCCATGAAGCCCTAACAAGTATTCATTGATGGCTCATCTTGCTGGGCTAGAGGAGGAGGAGTGAGAGTGCATATCGTTATGTCCGAGGGAGAGGAATACAATTATGCCATCAAACTAGCATTCAAAAAGTCAAACAACGAGGCTGAGTATGAAGTGCTGCTTTCAAGGCTAATGGTAGCTAGGTCTCTAGGCGCCACCAAAATTAAAGTACGAGTTGATTCTCAGGTAGTGGTCAATCAAGTGCGTGGGACGTTTGTTGTAAAAATTGAAAAGTTGAAAAAATGCTTAGCACTAGTAGAGGCCGAGCACCCCCATTTTCTGAGAGTAGAAAATCAGAAAGAAGACAAGCTGGCTCACACAGCGTCCAAACAGGAGGACTCCCCCTGCTAGAGCAGACAGTGATCTGAACCATGGAGATACTACCCGAAGCCCCGGCTTGGGTAGAGGACATACTCAAGTATTTGGAAACCAATGAGGTGTCAAAGGACAACCATGAGGTGAGGAAGATTAGAAATCGCGCTACACTTTAATCAAGGGAATTCTGTATCAAAGGCGCCACTTGGTGCCTCTCTTGAGGAGGGAGATGCACTAGTAAAGGCCGAGCACCCCCATTTTAAGTATTTTTAGATTTAGTAAGTGCCAGGGCAGAAAATCAGAAAAAGGACAAGCTGGCTCATGCAGCGTCCAAACAAGAGGACTCCCCCTATCAAAGCAGATAGTGATCCGAACCAGGGAGATACTGCCAGAAGCCCCAGCTTGGGCAGAGGACATACTCAAGTATTTGGAAACCAATGAGGTGTCAGAGGACAGAAATGAGGCTAGGAAGATTAGAAAGAGAGCAGCGTGCTACACTTTAATCGAGGGAATTCTTTATCGAAGGCGCCACTCGGTGCCTTTCTTGAGGTGCATCTCCCCTGAAGAAGCGCAATACGTGTTGGCAAAAATACACGAGGGGATTTGTGAAAATCACTCAGGAGGAAAGGCACTGGCCGAGAAGGTAATGACAACAGGGTATTACTGGCCTCGGGCCCTTCAGGAAGCCAAGGAATATGTGCAGAAATGTCAGAAGTGCCAAGAATAAACCAGGGTGCCCAATTGCCTACAGGAAGAGCTGACGTCGTTCACGTTGCCTTGGTCTTTCGCCCAGTGGGGAATTGACTTGGTCGGCCTGCTGTGGACTACTTCACCAAGTGGGTTGAGGTCAAGGCCTTCGTAACCATCACGGTGAACAACATCACACGGTTCCTATGGAGGACGATAGTTTGTAGGTTTGGCATCCTGCGTACCATCATATCGGATAACGAGAGACAATTCGACTCTGACCACTACCGCAATTGGTGCTTGGAATTGGAGATCGAGTTTCAGTACTCATCCTCAAGACACCCCTAGTCTAACAGGCAAGTTGATGGGAATACTCAAGAAGCAACTCGAAGATAGGAAGGGGGTGTGGGCAGAAGAACTCCCCGCCATCCTGTGGGCCTACCGGGTTACAGTGAAAATGTCAACTAGGGAAACTCTTTTTACCCTCACTTTCGGCCACGAGGCAATGCCACCAGTAGAGATCGAAATCCCCATCTGCAAAGTTCAGCACTTTGAGTAAGCATCCAACGATAGGTGACTAGAAGAACAATAAGATTTGTTGAAAGAAGTCAGACTAGAAGCTGAAATAAGAATAGCGGCCAACAAAAGAAGGGTCAGGATATGTTTGAACAAGCATGTGCACCCGAGAACATTCATGGTCGGGGGATCTTGTACTCAAAGAGACAACCGGACGAAGGAAAGCTAAGCCCACGATGGGAGGGCCCCTATGTGGTCACTATCACAAATCGCCCGGGTTCCTACCGTCTTTGAGACTCTCAAGGGAGCGAGCTGCTGCATCCCTAAAATGCCGAACATCCACGAAAATTCTATTGCTAAGCTAATATATTTCCATGGGCACATTACAGGCCCTATTGAAAGAAGTGTTGTTTTTCAATGGCAAATTTCAGGAACATAACATAACCCACCAACAAAATCAACTTAGCT
Source organism: Cyclocarya paliurus (assembly GCA_029856935.1). Classification (NCBI taxonomy): domain Eukaryota; kingdom Viridiplantae; phylum Streptophyta; class Magnoliopsida; order Fagales; family Juglandaceae; genus Cyclocarya; species Cyclocarya paliurus. The sequence goes on along the minus strand of CM056952.1, from coordinate 16,514,688 downwards.
TTCATCAGCAAAGTCAACTTCGTCAATGTGATCTACATTGGAAAAATTAACAAAATCTCCATCAATAACTTACCTCCCCTCGAGGAGAAAGAGGCGAGTGTCATGCCTAAGGCTGTTTTACCCCTCTCGTGGAGAAGTGCAGGTCGGCCCTTAGCCACCCAAAAATAAAGACTTCCTCATTAAGCGTCAACAAGCGGGAGTGGGTCTAGTAACAGACTGTCCAAATAACTTACCTCCCTACGGGATACCATAGGGAAATGTAGGCCTAAAGGTTGCCTTATCCCTCTCGCAGCAAAGAGCGAGATCAGCCCCATGACTACCCAAATGAATTACCCTGACCTGCGCTGCAATGAAGTGTGAGATCAGTGCCAGACTAACCCGAACTTACCCTTCCCTGTGATGTCAACGAGTGGGAGTGGGTCCAATACTAATCTGTCCAAACAACTTACCTCCCCACGAAGGATGATAGGTTAGCTGGTGGCTCAACCTCCTCGTCCAAGAGAGCGGGACTAGCTTCCTCGGCGGCCTGAATAACCTACCCCGCCCCTATCACTACAAAGGAGCGGACCAACCACATCACTATCTAAATTGCCTCCTCCGCGGGGCACCAGAGTGAAATGCAGGCCTAAAGATTGCTTTATCCCTTCCGCGGCAGAGTGCGGGTTAGTCCTCAACTACCCAAAGAAAATTTTTACCTTCCTCGTAAGCATCAAAGGGTGGGAGCGGATTTAGCAATAGACTACCCAAACAACTTACCTCCCTGCAGGATACCATATCAAAATGTAGGCCTAAAAGTTGCCTTATCCCTCCCTAAATGGAAAGCAGGATCAGCTTCAAAGCTACCCGAATAACTTACCCTGGTCCCAACTACGACAAAGTGTGGGATTAGTGCCAACCTGATCCAAAACTTACCATTTCCACAAACTCAAGCGAGAACCTGGCTTTTGAGGCCACGATAGTTTGGAGGGAGAACTAACTTGGTCTGCAAGTCATCATGGGAGCAACATGAGGGAGGACTAGGACTATCGAAGCTTGGTCTGCAAGTTGTCATGGGAACAACATGAGGGAGGACTAGAAAACTTTGGATGGGTACGTGGCTTGTCCCTAGGCAAACTCAATAGAGCACCTAGCCTATGAGGCCACGATCGTCCCGGAGCAAACTCGAGGAAGGACCGAGCTGACTCACAAGTTGCCCCAAAAAAAAATCGATGGAGGACTAGGATTGTTGAAGCCGCAATCATCATGAAGCAAACTGAAGGAAGGAAGGATTTAGGAGAGGATAGAGCAGGACCACGATCATCCCTAGGAAAACTCAAGGGAGGATCAAATGCACAACAATTCACCCTAAGTGAATCTTGAGGGAGGACCGGGAACGTCGTGGTTTATCCTTAGGCAAACTGGTGGGAGACTAGATAGCAAGCCGTGACCGTGCCATGGAAAACTTGTCAAGGGATCCTGCAAGTTCATGGTTATCCCAAGAGAAACTCAACGGAGCATAGAGATGCACCACAATTCATTTGAGCCAAACTCGAGGGGAAACTTGAGAAGGACAAGATGAGGCTGCCCATGGCAGAGTCAAGGGAGAGTCTATCGAGGTCGTGGGTCATCCTTTGGCAAACTCAATGATAGATCGGGCAAGTCGGGTCATCCAGAGCAAACTCAACAGAGGATCGGGCTTGTCCAAGGCAACCTAATGGAGGATTTGAGTTACTTAGGTTGCAATCTTTCCAAGCCAAGCTCGAGGGAGGATCATGTGAGTCCATCGACTTGCAGCCTAACTCAGTCCTCTCTCAAGATGATGGGGCCTCACTTGTTCCTTCCTTGAGTTTGCCTTATGATGATTGCGGTTTTAGCAACCGTACTCCCTCAAATTTTCCACAGCATGACTTGCAACCCATCCTAGTCCTCCCTCGAGTTTGCCATATGCCCACGGCCTTGCCTGATTCTCCCTTGAATTTCACTCAGCATGACTTGCAGCCAAGCTAGGTCCTCCTTTGAGTTTACCTAGGGATGATTATGGACTCGGCAACCCTAGTCCTCCTTCAAGTTTGCCTGAGGATGATTCATGACCTAGCATAATTCTCCCTCGAGTTTGGCTCATGAAGATTTGCAGTTTTGCCTAATCCTCCCTCGAGTTTGCTTCGGAGGCGACTTAAATATTGCTCGATCCTCCCTGAAGTTTCCCTTACGGTGGCTTGCAGCACATCCCCTCCCTTGATTTTTCCATTGGACAACATGCATCCTCTCTTGTTCCTCCCTTAAGTTTGACTCGAGACTATCTACGACCATGTCCATTTCTCCCTTGAGTTTTTCTAAAGACAATTGCGTCCCAGCGATCCATGACCTCAACAGTCTTACGGCCCAGTTGGGTCCTCCCATGTGTATGAACCTCACGATGATCATAGCCTCAGTAGCTCTAGTCCCTTATTGAGTTTAACTCGGGGTGACTTGTGGCCTTGGTCGATCGTCCCTCGCTTTTTCCTTACGATGACTATGGCCTTGCCCAATCCGCCCTCGAGTTTGCCAAAAGACAATCTCGACCTCAATTGCAATTGCCTTTAACCCTCATCGACTTTGCCTCAAGGAAACTTGTGGCAGGGAGATCCTCCCTCTAGTTTTCCTCCAACCTTAGTAGCCCTGGTCCCTCATTGAGTTTGCCTAGAGGTGATTTGTAGCACTGCCTAGAGCTCTCTAGAGTTTGCCTCAGGACAACCTGTGGCATTGTTTAATCCTTCCTTGAGTTTGCCTCGAGACGATTGTGGCCTCAGTAGCTCTAGTCCCCCTTAAAACTTTACCTCAGGGTGACTTCCTCCCTCAAGTTTGCATGTGGATGACCCATGATGTCACCCGATCCCAAGTGTCCCTCAAGACTATATCACTTGGTAGCCCTAGTCCTTAGCCGAGCTTGCGTCAGTGCCCAACCCGGTCCTCACACAAGTTTCCTCAAGATGACAAGCAATCCAGCTTGATCCTCCTTCTAGTGTCCCTCGAGAAGATCAGGGCCTCAATAGCCCTAGTACCCCCTTGAGCATGGTTCGGGGCCCACTCAGGTCCTCCCTCGAGTTTGCCTCAAGATGACCAATGGTCTCGACCTAAGCTCTCCTGAGTCTCACTCGGGAGAGCAAGAGTGAGAGGTAGGGAGAGGGAGAGACAATGGAGCAAAAGAGAGAGTGAGGGAGGAAAGGAGAGAGATGGACGGAGGTAAAGAGGGAAGGAGGGAGAGGGAAGGAGGGGGAGAGGGATGATACATAGAGGGAAATAGAGAAGGAGAGAGGGGGGGAGCGAAAGAGAGAGAGAGAAGGGAGCAAGAGAGACAAGAGAGAGGGAGAGAGGAAAGGAGGGGGAGCAAGAGAGAAAAGAGAAATAGAGAGGGAAAAAGGTAGGGAGGGAGTGAAATAGAGGAAAACAAGGAAGCAAGAGAGAGGGGAGGGAGGAAGAGAGGAAGAGAGAGATGCTCGTATGAAATGTCAATATCACGTTAGGTGTCTATCCTTGTAATTCTTTTCGTGAAAATTTTATGAGAATTGGAATCTGAATTGTAAATTTAAAATCTAACACAAGAACTGAAAATGACAAACGTGAACTAGAAATGGAAAACAACTCGTTACATGACTAATTTCCTATAAAAATAAAAATGAATTATACAGACAAGCGAAATCGAGATAGTAAACCGCCTTTATCCAAAAATTTGCATAGTTAAAAAGACATCAACATAGAATGAGCATATGGGACAAATATCCTAGTACCAGATCTACAAAAAGGTATAGTACTAGGTATATGTTTATTATGTAGATACTCAAATCTATTCTCATCTTTTATTTAAGGCTTTACAAATCATTGAGCCATGAATTATTGCTAAATACCTTTTTGTAGATACTCGAATCACCAAGCCATGTTTATTATGCAGATACTCAAATCTAATCTAATATCTTGCAGTAAAATTAGTGCTATTGTAATTGTTATCTTTCAAAAAATTGGACACCTAAGAGCCACTTTTGAACCATCATCATCATCCGCAAAACTTTTACATTATTGAACTAAAATCTTAGGGAAAAATAATGCTGAATACCTGTTCAATGACAGTAGCCGAATGTCTTTACTATTGTTCATGGCTTCTTAAACACGTATCAGCGAGGTATGTGGTCAGCATCATCATCCATATACAAGATTTGTATGACCTGAGTAAACAAACAAACTTTAAAATAGACAGCAGCAACTATCTTGGTTATTTATTTATTTATTGTTTTGAAGAATAGAATTTTTATTGGTGAAGCAGTTCTAGAGGGATTCCATAGTATAATCTCCCTGAGATTCCTCTCTACAGTTGTGTTTGCAGCATTTGGTATTTAAATCAAACAACAAATGGGTAACTAAGATACATTTTACTTCCTGATGTTTTCTAATGTTTTAGTATGTGAGAAAAATTTCTACTTTCTTTACACAGAATATGTATATATTTAGGGCCAAGTTCTGCTAGGGAACACGTAAACCAGAATTGACATCGATGATTATGGCTGTCCTTATTGAACTTTAAGGATTCGAGAGTCATGGCAGACCAAGTAAAATGTTCCAAAGATCAAAGACTCCGAATCTTTGTTTTCTTTAAAATACGACCCAATTCGCAACCCGTCGAAACACAATAATTTTTGGTTCACGTCAAAAACTAGAATTGAGAAACCATAAAGGATGACAGCAATATGTATCACATCAAAAACTGCAAAATTGGGAATCAAAATGTTAAAGTGCATTAAGAAAACTAAGAAATCTCAAAGAATCCATGGTGGGAATCCAAGAATGAAATACCTAGATCGAAAACAATATTAGACAAGAGGAGAAAACGAAAACCTCAAAACGAACGATCTGATAATACGCTTCCTCTCTCGTTCTTTACACCTTCCTGTGAGTCCCATTGCCCTGCCTTCTCCAACTTTTTGTACGCTTACATTGCAAGCACACCCGCATTCTCTCTCTCTCTCTCTCTCTCTCACAAACGGGCTGACGGGTTGTGAGACAAATTACAATGCATGTAATATATAGACCTTGGGGAGAGTAGGTTGGTGACGGCAACGGCTACTTTTCCCTTTTTTGTTTTATTTTAAATTTTAAATCCGATGATACGGTGCCAGTTCCCTCAATAAAATGGGCTTAAGGCCCTGGTTCTGATCGTTGGATTAAAATCAAATCATATTGGTGCCAGTTCCATTCGTTATATGTTTTATTTAAGACATCCTCCCCTGCATTCTCCTCATGTTGCTGACAACTTACAACACCTCGCTACGTGATCATACAAGTTTATTCCGCAAAAAGTGATCATTTGATGCGCACAACGGGCTGTAGATGGTTTCTGCTGATTGCTGTTGGAGGTCTTGGAGCTTGGGATAAGCCTTTGGATTCTGCAGAAAAAGATGACTGCGTATCAAATTGATGGACAGAATTCCAGAGCAAGCATGAATTGGTTGCTCTGGCATTGTTTGTAATGGGGTGTTTTATGTTTACTCAGAGACTGATAAACTTGCGGATATGACGTGTAAATGTTAGTGCTTTTATCTTGTAGTGGCATTGTTTGCTGGTCATGCTTTCTATCTCCTGGTGTGAAGGAGAGGGTCAAATAGGCCTGGGAAACAAGCCTATTAGGACAGGAATGCTGCATTTCTTGGGCACTGAATAATGATATTAGGGGTGGTTGAAATGCTAGAATATTTGGTCGGATCTTAGATTTCTTGATTGTATGTGACTCATGAATTTGATGCTTCTTCATGCACGTCTATGAAGTCCATTGCAAACTGCAACTCATGCTGAAAATGAAAGCCAACCACCCTTCTCACTAATGAAATCATTTTGAGCAGACATTTGTTTTTCTCATGTAATTTATTTTTGTAGTGTATGAGGAGACCTTGAAATTTGTTTTCAGATAAAATTTTTGATTTTCAAAATATGAACTGAAACAGAAATTGAGAGAGGAAAGTTTTCGCTTTTCTTCAACAAATGGCCTGCAGCCACCTTGATATTAGGCCCCAAAACATCACTCAAATCACAGAAACATTAGCTGGTACGTCGGAAAATATATCAACTCTCAAACATAGTTACCATAACATATATTGAACACAAGATCACCGAAGACAAAAGGATCGAATTCAAAGAAACATAATAAAAACATCCATAATAATTTTGCATCATATAGTGTGTATATATATATAACACAAAGTACAATTCTAATTAATGAGACCAGAGAAAGGATCCCATGGCGAACTTTCTCTTCTGTTCAACATCTCCAACGATCGGTAGCCCATATTCTTTAAGCAAGCAATCCAGCTTCCACTCCGGCATGGTTTCGTAATCAGCTTTGGTGTATCTTGGGTAGTGCAACGGCATTTGGAAGTGTCCGCATCGATCCTTCCCTTGCTGTCCATTGGCTCTGCTACCTACGTTTGTTGAAGCCCTTGTCACTGACTCCATTGCCCCCCAACACCAATGTTTCTCAATCCTTTCTTTCTCCTTAACTCTACTCTCTCTTGTGCCCAGTTATGGCAAACTGGTGGGCTATTTATGGGGAAGTCCTTTGCCAAAGGTTTTTGGGTTAAAGTGATTTCAGTTTTACAACAAAATCAAGTAGATCTAGGGTGCAATTTTGTTGCTTTTAAGAATCGTAAATAATCATTCTCTTGATGTTATTATATTTTATACTTTGTGAAGCATTAGATCCTTTTTTCCTAGGCATTTAATCTCGAGCTTTTCAGTTATAGTTATTACTTTTTCTTGGGCCTATAAGCCGGTGCGGAGAACGCACCCTCTGCGCACACCGCTTATAGGCAAAATTCATTTACATTAGATTTAATTTTAAAATTTATCTTATAAATCAAGTCATGCCAAGTCAACTATGCTTGAGGCAAGCCATTCCAAACAATTCAGAAGCTCACCAGTATTACCGGTGACATGAAGCTGACCAGCAAAAGGACCAAATTCTTGGGATTGAAGAGGGCACAATGGAAGAAAGTTGGGCAAACACCCGCAAAGAGATGCCTTCGAATGGCGGGGTAATGTCAAAACCCTAACAAAAATTGCCCTAGGACAAGGTCCTAGGCATGCATGGATAGCCGAGATCGAGCCACTTCCGGGGTCAAGCTCTACTGTGGAGGACTTACCTAGGGTCTAGTGTATGCCGCAGGAAGATTGCAAGAATGGCACGGGTCAATTAGAACATGGCTCACGTTTTCCCTCTTGACCGTGCCATGGCTCAACCCTGACAGTCCCTTGACATTGCTACTGACATGCCACGACAGCCCCACGACACAGCTGTTGACATGTCATGACAACCCCTTGATATTGTCGCTAACATACCCTGACAACCCCACAGGCCATGCCCTGACACTATCGCTGACATGCCATGGCACTCTCAGCAGTAGCCCAATGCCCAGCAGAGCGCCTAGTTGCCCATGGTTGAGCATCCCATGCCTTGGCCATGTCAGGGACAGGCCAAGGTAGGCCCCGGACACTGCCCTTGACATGCCCCACAACCATCCTGCATGCATGTCTTGGCCCATGCCTTGACATGCACGGGGACCCCAGTAAGGCTGGGCGAGGTTAATGGTCGTGTGTAGCACACAATCTGGCATGCGCACGCCCATGTGCATGGCCCTGCGCAAGCCCATGTGCCGCAGGCCCATGAGCATGCCTTTGCACCACGCTCCAGCAATTGCCCTTATGCCTCATGCCCAACATGCTAGCAAGGTTAGTGGCATGCCTGTTAAGGTAGGCCTAAAGGTTACCTCCCCCGCGGGACACCAGTGGGCTCATGAGGTACTTCTTGAGGGTTTCGAATGCCAGATCGAACTCGCCATCCTAGGCTTGTGCTTTCCACAGGACTTTGAAGAAAGGTAGGTATTTGTTAGTGGATCTTTACACAAACTTGTTGAGAGCTGCCACTCACCCAGCCGACCTCATGTATGTTTTGGGGTAGGGCCATGCTGAGGATGGCCTCCACCTTCTCGAGGTTGGCTTCGATTCCGCGTTTCGACACCATGAATCCTAAGAATTTTCCTGATCTAATACCAAAATCGCATTTTGCCAGGTTTAGCTTCATTTGGTATTGTCATAGTATCACAAAAGTCTCCCTTAAAATGTTTAGGTGTTGTTCCATAGTCCCACTCTTAACCACTAGGTCTTCCACGTAGACCTCCATGTTCCTTCCTATTTGATTTTTGAACACACGATTGACCAGCTGCTAGTAGGTGGCACCCGCATTCTTATGCCCAAAAGGCATCACCGTGTAACAATACAAGCCTCGGTTAGTGATGAACGAAGTATTCTTTCCGTCCTGGGGGTTCATACTGATTTGGTTATACCTAGAGTAGGCATCCATGAAGCTAAGCATACGGTGATCTGCCGTGGAGTTGACAATCAATTCGATGCGAGGAAGTGAGAAGCTGTCCTTTGGGCAGGTTTTGTTCAGGTCGATGGAGTTGATGCACATTCTCCATTTGCCTTTTGGCTTCTTTACGAGCACTGTGAGGGGAGAAATCCCCAGGGCCCTGGTCCAGGCCTAGGCCCACGTATAAGTCTTGGACTGGGCCGGTTGGCCCAAGAGGCCTAGGAAGAGGGACACAGGGCAAGGTACACTAACAAAAAGATGGGAGGTGAGCATGACAGCCTGACACCATAACTAGTCAACCATCAGGGACAACCCCATCCTAGACACAACCGTAAGGACGGCATAGGAGGAAAAAATTGCCTGGCCAAGACCATGCCTCATTTAATAGAACAAGCGCAGGCATGCCATGGCAGGGGCCACGCCGCATTCAATGCATCTGTTAGGGACCCCGGTCAAGTCCCTAAACACTAAGTCCTCTTCGGCAATAGGCTCCTTTGGTTGACCGACTCCAAGTCCTTCACTTGCTTGGTTCACGCTCAAGACGGTCTATGGTGGCACTTTGGGTAGGGTGAGGTTAGTGTTTAGGCTAATTGGAAGTGTATGGAAAGTGGGAAAAATGGCTAAGTGTGAGATCGCAATGGGGAGTGGTGCACGGCACTAGGGTGAGCTAGGGTTGGCGCCACTTGCATTAGGGTTTAGGGTTTGGATGAATGATGATGGACGGCTAGGGTTTTGGGTGATGAGATGATTAGGGTTGAAGCTAGGGCAAATGAGGTGGGCGGCCAAGGCTTGGCCGAATGGGGTAGGTGGTTGTTTTTAGGAAAGTTTCCTAAAACTTGGGATGTGTTTTGGTTTAGGATGATGGCCGGCCAAGAGAGTCCAAGAGGGTCAACTAGGGTTTCCAATATGGAAACTCTAGTTTGGAAAGTGGAATGGGCGGCTAGGTCAATTCAAATGAGGCAAGGAGCCAAAATTTGAATTTGAACCTTGTATGGAAAGTGTATCTTGGCTAGGGATGGAATGGATTGGATGAGGGGTGTTTTTGGAAGTGATGGCCGAATATGGTAAGTAGGGCAAACAAGGGTTGGTCGAGTGTGTGGTTGGAAAGAAGATCAAATGGATGTGGAGGATTACTTGTTGGCCGAAACTCACAAGCACAATGATGAACAATGTATGAACAAGAACATAAACTATCAAGTTCAATAAGAATTAGATGGAGAACAAGAGAGTGAAAGGAAAATACTCATAAGATAGATAGAATGGATCACACTTATTCACGAATTGCAAAGTGTGATCCTCTCCTTAGGGATTCACGAATTGCACCCCAAAGAGCCCAAGTGCTATGCACCGAAGGTGATCTCAAGAACAACTTAGTCCACAAAGGCTATTGTCAAAAGATGTGAAAGAAATGGCTAAGGGTCCTATTTATAAGGTTACAACTTGGAAACCCCCAAAAGGCCCCTTTGAAATAAAAGGAATTAAAAATGAAATAAATAATTAAATGACAAAAATGAAGATAGTGGCATGGACCACTAGGCCGTGGCATGCATGAGCCAAGGGTCGGCTAGGGTGGTGCATGGTGGTCCTCGGTCTGGTCCATGGCTAAGTGGCTCGGCATGGCTGGCTAGGGTGCATGGCATGGTGCCATGCATGGGCCGGCTGGTGGGCATGGCATGGTGCCATGTTCGGCCTGCTGAAGGTGGCTAGCCACGTGAGCCTGCTGCAAGGCATGGGCTGGAGCCATGCGCTGGATGGCATGCCTGGTGGGCATGCCACTGACTTGCTCTGCATGGCACGGGCTGGAGCCGTGCGCTGGATGGCATGCCTGGTGGGCATGCCACTGGCCTGCTCTGCATGGCACGGGCTGGGCCCGTGCGCTGGATGGCATGCCTGGAAGGCATGCCACTAACCTCGCTGGGGTGCGGCAGGAGAGCCATGCGGCTGGGGGCATGGTCGGTTGCAGGTGCTCGGGCATGCGCATGGCTGTGCGCATGGGCGTGCGCACGGCCATGCGGTCTGGCTGGGCGCGCAGGGCTGTGTGGCCTGCGTGGGCGAGCGGGGCCATGCGGCCTGCATGGGCGTGCGGGGCCATGCGGCTGATGTGGCCTGCGTGGGCGAGCGGGGCCATGCGGCCTGCGTGGGCGTGCAGGGCCATGCGGCTGACCCGCATGCGCAGGGCCACGCGGCCTGCGTGCAGGCGCAAGGCCATGCGGCCTGCGTGCATGCGCAGGGCCGGGTGGGCTGCGCGCGCGCGCTGAGCCCTGCGGCCTGGTTCCATGCGCAGGGTCGCGCGGTGTATGGGCATGCGCATGGGCGTGCGCATGCCTGGCCATGCGCTGGGCTGCGCATGGTCACTAACCTCGCTGGGGTCGAGGTGCCGCGCGCGCACGGCTTGCATGCTAGGCGCCCCGTGCTTGTCAAGGCACGGGCCAAGGCATGCATGTGGCATGATCAAGGGGCATGTCCCGGACATGGCTAGGACATGGGCGGCTCCTTTGGAGGCAGTTTTACGTGGGGGTCTAACAGCATCTCAGGGGTTGGCACGCTACAGCATGCCCCCTGGGTGCCAGGCACAACCATGGTCGGGCTTAACAGGTTTGTAGGGAGGCATGAAGCTGGCAGGGACACCCGATCCCGGCACGGAGCCGCATACCAGTCACCATCACCTCGGGGCTCACCCAGACCAAGTATAAATACACCCTTTCTAAGCCAAGAAGGGATTTACTCACACTCTTGAATACTTCTACAAACTCTAAACTTTCACTTTCTCTCTTCATCTCCTACCTTGCACTAACTTGAGCGTCGGAGGTACCAAGGCACCTAAACCCTCGAATCTCCATCTTAGCAGGAACAGCCCGAGGCTCAACAGCGTGGAGTTGCCCAAACCGCGAAACACGACATCAATGATGGTGCCGTCTGTGGGATTTTATTTCTTATAGTAGCGTGTCCTTTGTATGCCGGCAACAACGTGCTCTCAAGTCTTGCAGAACAACAACCCGAAGTGATGGAAAGAAGAATCAACCAGCAAACTGGAGTGATACGAAAACTCATGGAGAAAGTGGTGGCTCTTCACCAGGAAAATATCTCCTTGCGAAGGGCCAGCGAAGAACCAGAGGGAGACAGTAGAGCCACCACTTTGAGTCCCGTCACCCCTCGAGGTAATAGGGGCCGAAGAAGAACAACGCAGAATGCACCTCGAGCTCAGGGACAAGTATGCAGAAATGGTCAAACGTGGACCAACTACTCACTAGCCCCATACAGCTCCAAAGTCATAGTAGTCCCTACCCCTCCGAGGTTTAAAGTCCCCCAGATAGACGCTTATGATGGGTCAAAGGACCCCTTGGAGCATCTAGAGACGTTCAAAACCCACATGACCCTACACGGATTCTCTGGAGAGGTTGCATGCACGGCATTCCCTCTCACTCCTATGGGAACAACAAGAGCATGGTTTGGCTCCTTGCCACCCAGGATGATCAATAGCTTTGTCGAGCTGGCTTGTTTGAAGCAGTTCATGGCCAGCCGAAAGAGGAGGATACCTGTAGCCTACCTCTTGACCGTAAAACAAAGAGACGAAGTCGTACCTCTCCTAGTTCAACAGCGAGCATATGATGACAGACAACCAAGATTAAAAAATCACACTGGCAGCACTATTAGGGGGATCTTGCCTCGTAACTCCTTCATGATGAAGATTGGTGGAAGACCCCAATTTCGTTTAGAGAATTCATAGATTGAGCCGACAGTTTTATTAACACCGAAGATACTTTTTGAGGACTGATGGCTCCTTCAAAGACCGAGTTGGAGAGGGCAAACAAGAAACCAGCTGGCCAAGGAAGCGGGACGAGCCTGGAAGGTAATAAGAAGAAGACACGCCATGCCAAATGCTAGAAGGAAAAGCCCACATGGGGGCAGATCGGCCCGGCCCCCACACCCACTCCAGCCTAGCAGTGGAGGCCGATAGAGATCCAAGCCAACAGGGCAAGCAACGATAGGCACGACCCACACTAAGTATTGCACCTTTCACAAAACTGACAACCACCGAAAGAATGATTGCTTTACCAAAAAGCAAAAGACGGAAGAGTTTGAGGCCCTTTACTGGACCAGCGGGGTGACGAGAGGTGAGGCCAATGAACCAACGACAATGCGTGGCTGCGCAAAAGTGAAAGTCCAGTAAGAGAGTAAGGCTGGAGGGCAGCCCAGGGTGAGCCCGCACCGAAGAGGGACCACCTCATCGACAAGAAGGGCCCATGCTAGGAGGGCCAGATACGAGGAAGTGTTCACCACTTACAGGGCTACCCCAGGCGCTAGGAGCCACTCTAGGGAGTCTGTCATAATCTTCAGCGAGAAAGATGAAGAAGGCGTGTTGTGCTCCCATGATGACACTTTAGTCATGACTGTGCAAATTGTCAACTACTTGACAAGGAGAGTCCTAATCGACAACGGCATCTCGGCCGACATCTTGTTCTGGGAAGCATTCATTTAGATGGGGATCATGCTTGATCTTTTGCGCACAGCCCTAACACCTCTCAAGGGCTTCACTGGAGATGTGATCTAGCCAATCGGAGCAATCACCTTGTCCATCCTGGCTGGAATGACCCTAAGAACGGTGGCTACAATGGTGGATTTTCTCGTGGTAAAGGCTTCATCCTCCTACAATGTGATCTTGGGACATCGAACCTTGAACCACCTAAGGACGAGGACATCCAACTATCACCTGAAGCTGAAGTTCCCAACTCCCATGGGGGTGGGGGAAATACACGGTGATTAGAAACATCAAGCGGAGCCCGAGGCTGATGCCCGAGGCTATCGAGGTTTGAGCTCTCGAAGGAGTGAGAGAGGAAGTAGGCCCGCCTCTGGCTTTGACCCTGACGGAGTTGGACGAGGAAGTAAGGGATGAGGAGTCCCTACAGCAAGCAGAGCCCAATGAACCACTGAAGTTAGGCTAGGTGGATCTGCAGAGACCTGAACGCATAGATCTGATAGTGGATTCAACGGTCAAACACCCACTGCTCAGTTTCATGGATGTATACTCTAGGTACAACCAGATCAGGATGAATGAGGACGATGAGGAGAAGATGGCCTTCATCACTGATCAGGGGCTCTATTACCACAAAGCTATGTCGTTCGGTCTTAAAATGCAAGTGCAACTTACCAACTGCTGGTCAACCGGATTTTCAAAGAACAGGTTGGTCAAAACATGGAAGTCTATGCGGATGACCTCTCGGTCAAAAGCAAGAAGCCTGAGCAGCATCTCGATGACCTTCACGAAGCCTTTACAGTGCTGAGAAAGTATAAGATGAAGCTCAACCCTTTGAAGTGTGCCTTCGATGTTGAGTCGGAGAAGTTCTTGGGCTTCATGGTCTCGAAACACAGAATAAAGGCCAACCCTGAGAAGGTCAAGGAAATCGAGGATAAGTTGTCACTTTGAACTATCAACGAGGTCCAAAGGTTGGTAGGGAGAGTGACCGCTCTAAGCCACTCCATCGCAAGGTCGACCGACTACTGCCTTCCCTTTTTTAAGGTCCTTAAGAAGGCATGAGAGTGGGAGGCCAACCGCAAACAGGCCTTTAGTGAACTGAAAGAGTATTTGGCCCACCCACCACTTCTCAGCCAGACCAACCCGGGAGAAGACTTGACTATATACCTGCGATGACCCCGAATGTCATGTCCACCGTCCTTGTCTGCAGCGAGGGGGGAGACTAGTGACTCATCTACTACACGATCTAGGCCTTTTAAGGAGCTAAGGCCAGGTACCATCGGACGGAGATGTTGGCATTTGCATTAGTCATCGCCGCAAGATGATTGAGGCCATATTTCTAGGCTCACCCAATGAAGGTACTCACTGATGTACTGTGACGCCCCGACTCCCACGTACAAAAAGCCTCGGGAATCATGACGTCAGGATGATGACAACCCGGTCACGCATCCCAACGACAAATGTTAAGTGTGTGCAACAAAATAAACAGTGCACAATTAAAATACACAGTGGATAGCAATTAAGTCAACTAGTACCAGAATTTTTTGTTAAATACAATATCCAAAATACAAACCTCATAAAAACAAAGCCAAAGTCCCAAATAATAAAATACAAGTCTAAAAATACAACACAGCACGAGTGATTCCAGATCACTCCTCCGGCGGAGCCAAATCCTCAGGCTCGGCAATCGCAACAACAACCACATAATCTGCAGTACCATGAAATGGTATCGCAGGTAAGTTATAACCTAACCACATCCTGAGATAAAAACATATTTAGGCAACTAACCATGCATGCATATGATGCAATATGCAACACACGCCAAAAATCTCTTTTGGCCCAAAAATATTTCCAATAAAAACATTTCCACCATTTTTCCAGAAAATGACCCAAAAATCACTATCCATCATTTTACCAGAAAATGATACACAAAAACATACTCACGCTATTTTCCCAGAAAACAGCCATTTTTCCAATTAATCCAATTAAACCATATGCACCATGGCCTCCCTTATGGACCATCCGCACGTCCTGGCTGCTTTACGAGAGATGCCCAGTTCCGCACCCGGTGCGTTCGTGGCCAGGTCATCCTCTAGCCCCCGCCAGCAGAAGGGCCACGGAGTCGGCACGTCCAACGTCCGATCTCGTTGTCGCCTGGCGACAACCCAAGGGACGTCACTCAGTATATTCCGCTCCCGAGTGACCAGAGGAGCTCCACCGAGATAATACCCCATCTCGGCTTGGGGTCGTGATACACACGCACCCATAAATCCAATTCACATGAAAACCCACTTTTCAAAATAGCCACATGATCATGAATGTAATACACGAAAACCCCGTTTTCAACTTACAAACATGAACATGCGTGCATATGCCATGAACCAAACATAACCTCAGTATCACAACCAACCAGATCACAACACAATTTTCAACAATAACCAGATCACAACCAACCAAATCACAACACAATTCCCAACAATAACCAGATCACAACCAATTCCCAACAATAACCAGATCACAACCAATTCCCAACAATAACCGGATCACAACACAATAACAAATCAACAATTACTCCGTTCTCAATCCATCCACCCCCGAACTCCTCGGACTCAGTCCGGACCAACCAGAATACAATATATAAATAAATATTGTAAAAATATATTTAAATCTCAAAAAATTATTTAGGAAATACTTACAGCGCTATAAAAATATTTTCAGAGGATCACAAAGGGCTGGAAGCACCAAAGCAGCAACTCCACAGTGTAAAAAAAACACTGTGGCCGAAACACAGTGAAACTCAAATTTCACCCAAGGTCAAACGAAGACTTGGGAACGGTAGGGTAGGGCCTATAGGAGGTGGTGAAGCTAATAGAGTGATGATTGGCCGTGGGTGGCAGCCGAAACGGCAGTTTAAGGCTGAGAAACTCAAATCGGATTTTGAGTTCGATAAGGCGGCTCCGGTGACGGATCATGGCCGGGGTTGGGTCCAAAGGATTGCTGGAGGGCCGATGGTGAAGTGGTAGAAATTTGGTGGCCGGAGGTGGCCGGACGGCGGCGGAATGGAGTGAAAACCACCGCGGGTTCAAGCGGTTCGTGGTGGCTAACGGCGGCGTTAGCCGGCCGGATACTTGGTGGGTAGACTCGACGGCGCACGGGGGAGCCGATGGTGCCGGCGGTGTCACGCACGGCGGGCCGGAGGCGGCGCAGCAACGGTAAGACCGATTCACGGTGGGGAGAGGAGAGAGAGAAAAACCGGAAGAAGAAAGAAGAAAAAGAGAAAAAGAAAAAGAGGAAGAAGAAAAAGGAGATCCAGTCTTTTTCAACTTGGGTTACGAAAGTATCCAACGAAAAAGATTTTAAAACTGAAAGCTAAATAAAATAATCCAAACGCAGAGAAATATTTAAATAAAACAATAACTATTTTTAAAACAGTTAAAATAACTAAATCAATTTAACTCAAAATTAACTAAAATAAAATATTAAACTCTGACAAAAACATCATTTAAAATAAAAAGGAATTAAATTGCAAAACACTAATTAAAATTAATCAAATGCAGTCAAATGCTTTAATAAAACGATAGAAATTTTAAAACCCACAAACAAACCAATTTAATTAAGAAATCAATTTAAATCCAAAATAATAATTAACAAAAAGAAAGCCCAATAAAATAATTTTCATAATTTAAAATATTCTAAAAATAATATTCTAAAACTCCAAAAATTCTAAAATAAGAGAATCAATTTTTTAAATTAATTAAAATAATCCTTCATTAAAAATACACTAAAATCCGGGATGTTACATGTACCCCTCAAGAAAGTACTGTAGAAGACCGACGTGTCCGGCCGGATGACGAATTGGACAATCAAGTTGAGCAAGTTTGACATCGAGTACCTCCCATGAACAGGGATTAAAGGGCAAGTCTTGGCAAACTTTGTGGCCGAGTTCTCGGACTTTCCTGAAGAGATAACCATTGTACCCTAAGGCAAGCCCTAGCAGGTCTACATCGATGGCTCATCCTGCTGGTTGGGGGGTGTAAGGGTGCACATAATCACGAAGTTCGAAGAAAAGCTTAACTATGCAATCAAACTTGGTTTCAAAACCACCAATAATAAGGCTGAGTACGAGGCACTACTGGTAGGAATGATGGTAGTCAGGTCTCTAAGAGCTACTGAGGTCAAAGTAAGAGCCGACTCGCAGTTGGTCATTGGTCAAGTCACGGGATTGTTCGTCATTAAGGGAGAAAGATTGAAGAAGTACCTCCAGCAAGTAGGAAAGGAGCGTGTCCTCTTCAAATATTCCTACATCCAGCAAATCTTGAGGGGAGAAAATCACAAGGCAAACCGTCTGGCAAAAGTCGCCTCAGGTTAGGAAGAGGCACCCCTCCTGGATCACACTGTAGCCCAAATAGTAGACACACCAGACATTGGAATTAGCGTGTCCACAGTCCAGTCATCGCAGATGCTAGAATGGGATGTTGACATCATAAAATTCCTTGAAGAGCAAAAGATCAGGAATAGAGCGGCACGCTTCACGTTGGTGGAATGAGTCCTATATAGGAGAGGATTTTCCAAGCCCCTTCTGAAATGCATCTCACCCAAGGAAGCCAATTACGTGCCGGCCGAGATACATAAAAGAATCTATGGAAATAATTTGGGCTAGGTACTACTAGCTCAACTCCCTCCAGGATGCAAGACATCATGAAGAAATGCTCTAAGTGCCAAAAGCATGCACCGATCCCTCACTGTCCACTAGAAGAGTTGACCTCCATTGTCTCACTCTGGCCCATTTCCCTGGGGCAAAGGAGAATTGAAGTTTGTAGTGGTGGTAGTTGACTATTTCATGAAATGGGTGGAAGTAGAGGCACTGGCAACGATCACTGCCCGGCCATCACGATATTCTTGTGGGAGTCCATAGTCTGCCGGTTCAGGATCCTTTAAAGCTTCATATTGGATAACTGTTGGCAGTTCAATTGCTCCCATTATCGCGAATGGTGCCCAAAACTCAGGATCAAGACCAAATACTTGTCTCCAAGACACTCACAAGCAAACAGATAAGTAAAAGCCACCAACAAGACGCTGTTGAACATTTTGAAGAAAAGGCTGGGAGATCAAAAGGGGAGATGGGTCAAGAGCTCCCCAATGTGCTTTGGGCCTACCGAACGTCCATCAAGACTCCCATGGGGAAAACATCCTTAACTCTCTTCTACTGGACTAAAGTTATGATCCTAACAAGGGTGGGAATGCCAACATATCATATCCAATACGTCAACCCGGACCACAACAATGAAGGACTACAGAGAACTTGGACCTCCTAGAAGAGAAATGGGAAGAGGCAGCAAGTCAGACAGCGAGCAACAAGTAGAAGGTCAAGCGGTACTTCAACAAGCGAGTCTGACCTTGGGGATTCAAGGTAGGAGACATGGTCCTAAAGCAAATGGGCATCACCACCCAAGAAGAGGGAAAGTTTGGATGCTGGTGGGAGAGCCCTTCATAGTAATAGCTAGTGGAAGACCCAGCTCATACCGACTGAAGGATCGAGAAGGTCAGGAACTGCCCTATCCATGGAATGCCAAGGACATAAAAAAGTACTTTACTTAGAAACCATGGGTTCGCCCGATCATGTAATCAGGAACTTATGAATAAAAGTATGATTTCGCCTCCATTTGCCTTTATCTAAAAGTAGTAGTCATACAAGCCCAATCTCTGGATTGGCCATGATGCATTGGCTAAGGGCTAGAGCTTTCTGAGCTCTGCCCCTCCATAACCAATAGGACACAAGTCCCTTTACTTGTCGACCTTTGTACTACAAGCCCAGTCTTTGGACTGGTCGCGATGCATTGGCTAAAGGCCAGAGCCTCTCGAGCTCTGACCCTCCACAGCAAGTTAAACACAAGTCCCTTAACTTGTCAACCATCATGCTACGAGCCCATACCCTTGACTGGCCATGATGCATTGGCTAAGGGCTAGAGCCTCCCGAGCTCCGCCCTTTCACCGCCAGTCGAACAAAAGGTAAGGCTCGTTGGGCAAAAACAAGGGTTCAAAGCGAAGCAAAAAGGGAGTAAAATGAAGGGAAGTTACAAGCACAAGAACGCAATGGAAAGTCAGCTTCGTATACATGTAGGTGAGCCAAATTACATAAGGTTTGAATTTCAAAAGAAAGAAAAGAAGAAATACAAGTAAAACATAAAGGGCCTAGAGCCCACACAAAGTAGCCTAAAAGGATGAAGAAGGGGCGCCCAAGGGGAATGGGGGCTTTCTAGGCTTCCTAAGGTCCTTGAAAGATGTAAAAGCCACAGGGTCCAGCTCCAAGGACTTCATCTTCAAGGTGTTGAGATGCGCCTCAAGATTTTCCTGCAGGTGGTCCAGAAGTTGTTCAAGGCCTTCCTTGTAGCTGTATCCCATGCAGCATTCCGAATGGTCCGAGTGCACTGAATTTGAGACCTAATCTCCTCCATGCTACTCCAAAGGCCACAGATCATGTCATTCGAGTGTTGCAACATAGCTTCAAGACTGTGGAGTTGAGCCTCTCTCCACTACACCTTGGCCTTCTATCCCTAGACCTTGTAGACCAAGGAGAAATGCTTGAACATAAGTTGGAAGCGTCGCCTAATGACCAGGGCTAGCTTCTAGGCCACCTGGCTCTTCTCCCCCTGAAGATCCTCCTTTTTCTTTTTTGAATCCTTCAGCGCGTCCCAAAGGCATCTGATCTCCAGAGAAACCTGTGTGAAGTCCATCGGATCTCTCACTAAAGTTTGGAGTTGTCTAAACTCCTCAATGTAAAGGTGCACTTTCCCTTCTTGCTTCAATTTAGCAAGTTTCCCATGATGATTAATGGTAGGCGACAGGCCAAATTGTAACAAGAATTCCCTTTCAAAAGCCGTCCATCTCAAACGCCTTTCATTCTTCTCATATTGATCGCGGATCCATCTCCACCACTTACTTGCTTTCCCCTCCAAATAAAAGCAAGCCGTAAATACCTTCTCATGTCTAAGTACCTCATAGGAATGAAAGTAGTGGTCAACCTTGTCCAACCACTCATATTGATCTCCCCCATTGAATTTGGAAAAATCCACATTTGGTCTCTTTGGTCCCCGGTCATAAGCCCGGTTTCCTCTTCTATCATTGTGGTGGTCAACATAATATCCTCGGCCATGGTGGCCTATTCTTCTATCGTAATGGTCTCCACGGCCATAAGGCCTCTCATGCTCATACTCGGCTTCAACATCTTCTTCTCTTTGTGGCCTCTCAAGCCTTACATCTTGATACTCTTCTCTCACACTAGGAGTTCTAATGCGTTGGTCTACATTAGGGATCCATCTCTCAACAACCACTCTATTGTTTTCAATTCTTCCACCTCTTCTAAACTCATGTTATGGTAGCTCATGTACGGACCCCGTAACACTTGTATTGGTCCCATCAATAAAGGCATCATGCCTTTGCATATTCGAGCTAGGTGGTGATCTTTGTGCATTAGTCTCCACCAATCTTCTCTCAAGCCTTTCAAGACTTGCATTGGTCTCCCGCTTCATGGTCTCCATGGACCTTCTATTCTCTTCAATGTCACAATTGGTAGCATTCAAGGACATCCTCATCTCGACCAAGGTAGTTTTGACCTCATCAAGGAAATCATCAATCTTTGAGTATGCCTCTCCAATGCTTCAAAACGTACACGGTTGGAGACATGTGGCCCCTCGGGCTCTTGATTGCCTCATTGCATGATGCTTGCAAACTCTTGGCTTGAAACAACTTGCAACTTGGCTTGCAAACTGAAAATTCAGCACTAAACAATCTTGGACAGCAACTTGGATCACTTGGACTCATGCTCACAGCTTCATAAGTCCAACCTTGGATCCCCCACTTTTTAGGGTGGTCGACCCCTCTTGCACAAGCTTATCCAACCTTGAATCCCCCACCTTCAAGGGTGGTCGATCCCTTCAAGAACACTACTCCGTCCTCTACCTCAACCCCCAAACTTCAATTTTCACAGATAATAACAAAAATAAATGGGATCCAACGAGGGACTCCCCCAACCAATTCATAAAATTTTGGGTTCACGCGTCGTTTACCTCTTGGAGAAGTGAAAACTTCTCAAAAACATCAATGAAATCTCTTAAGCAAGCACCAATTAATGTTAGGGCTTTTCAAGAGCACCAAGCAAGATAGCTTCCTACGAAACCTCTCAATGAAAGCACCAATTAATGTTAGGGACCCCGGTCTTATCCCTAAACACTAAGTCCACGAGTTCGCCTTGGTGATGATGGTGACCGAGTGTCAAGCATTCTTGCTTGGCCTTGCACGTATGATGGCAATGATGGGTTCTTAGGTTGATGAAGGTATGGTGTTTAGTGATGGAAAAGATGGTGATGATGATGAGTTCAGGTGATCTAAGTGATGGTTTTGGTGTGTTTGATGCAATGTGGAATGGCTAGAAGGTTGCCCTTGATGTTGGGACAACTTGGATGATGATTAGGGTTGGTATGGTGAAGATAGGCTAGGGTTTGGATGGTGGTTATGGGAAATTTCGAGATTGAAAGAGTTGGATTAGGGTTGGAGTGTAAGATGAGTTGCTAGGGTTTGGAAGAGATATGGATGAGTGGGATTAGGGTTTGGTGGCTAGGGTTTTGGTAAGTGGAAGAAGTCTTTGGTTGACTAGGTGGATGGAGTGATTTTAGGGATTGGATATGGAAGATAGGATGGAGTTTGAATGAGTCTAGGGTTGTTCCTTGGGTTTAGGAATTGAATGATTCTAAGGAAGTTCCTAAAATCAAGGGATTTGAAGAGTGGTGGTTGGCTAGGTCAAATTCAAATAAGGCAAGGGTGGCCAAATTTGAATTTGAATAAAGAGGGAATATGTGTTTCTGCTAGGGCTAGGTGGATTGATGAAGGGTAAATATAGTAGGTGGCCGAATAAGTAAAGTAGGGCAAACACTTGTGGTGGTCGAATTTAGAGTGTTGGGAAGATTGAATGGGATGCAAGGAAATATATGGATGAACAATTTGGATGAACAATGTGGATGAACAATATGAACACTCAAAAACAATGAATGAACACAATGGAAAATTATGAACACTCAAGAACTTGAATGAACAAAAAAGATAATAAACAACTTTGATTCACGAATTTCACAAAGTTGCAAAGAAACAAGATAGATTGAATCACAGCTATTCACGAATTGCAAGGTGATGATTCTCTACTAAGAATTCACGAATTTTACCTAAGTAGCCCAAGTGCTAAGCACCAAAAAGTGATCTCTCAAACAATAGTCTACCCACTTAGGGAATTTGCTAAAAATTGTAAAATGAAATGCTAAGGGTCTTATTTATAGAGATTACAAAATGGAAACTCCCAATAGGTCCCTTGGAAATTAATTAAATAAAAATAAATAACTAAAAGCAATAACATAGTTGGCCAAGGCCAAGTTGGCCCGTGGCATGCATTGGCCCATGGATGGGCTAGGTTGGTGCATGGCCTTCGGCTAAGCTGGTCCGGGCCATGGCTGGTGGGCATGGCATGGTGCCATGCAAGGGCCTACTGGTGCGCATGGCATGGTGCCATGCAAGGCCTGCTGTTGGTCTAGGCAATGAGTCATGCATGTGTGTTGCATGGCCCAGGCAGGTGGCCTGGGCGATGGCTCGACATGGCCCAAGCAAGTGGCCTGGGCATTGATGCTGCAAGGCATGGGCTGGAGCCATGTGCTGGATGGCATGCTTGGTGGGCATGCCACTGGCCTTGCCTGCAAGGCATGGGCTAGAGCCGTGCGCTGGATGGCATGCATGGTGGGGCATACCACTAGCCTTGTTGACATGCTAGGCGTGCGCAGGGGCACACGCATGGCCATGCGCATGAGTGTGGCCATGGCTGCGTGGTGCTGGGGAGTGCGCATGGTGGGAGCACGCATGGGCCTGGTGGGCATACGCATGGGCACACGCATGGTAGGCATGCGCCTGGTGGGCGAGAGCATGGGCATGCGCATGGGCGTGCGCATGCTAGCCTGCATGCTGGGCGCCCTGTGCTTGTCAAGGCACGGGCCAAGGCATGCGTGTAGGCTGGTCGTGGGCAGCTGGGCGCCCCGTGCGTGACAAGGCATGTCCAAGGGTCGGTCAAGGGGCATGTCCCCGACATGGCTAAGGCATGTGCGGCATGGCTAGAGGCAATCTTCCTAGGGGGTCTAACACAAGCCCAGTAGGTAGCCCCAGCACCCATCAGCCTACCTAGTAACATCAGCCCCTACCATGGCACTGTCAGGGTAGCCCCACTGACATGCCATGGCTCCTGCCATGGCACCCACCTGATAGCACCACAAACATGCCATGGCCCCTGCCATAACATGCCCAGGACAGTCCCACAGGCATGCCATGGCCCCTACCATGACATGCCCACAGGCATGGCCCTTGCCATGGCACACCCAGGACACCCAACTAGGCTAGTGACAGCCTTTCATGTGCGCAACCCAACGCATGCATGCATAGCACACAACATACTAGTTGTGCGCAACAGCAGCCCATGCGCAGCACAGCACGTGCACGCCTAGATGCGCACTGTCAAGACCCCTAGAAAAGTAGCCCATGGTCGAGCAGCCCATGCCTTGGCCATGTTGGGGACAGGCCAAGGCAAGCCCCGGACACTACCCCTGACATACCCCACAGCCAACCTGCATTCATGTCTTGGCCCATGCCTTGACATGCACGGGGGCCCCAATAAGGCTGCTGCCTGCAAAATAGTCCCAAACTTTACGGGCCACTTCACCATCACACAATACATGATCAAGACTTTCACCCTGAGGATGTAAGCAGCAGTTGCATCTGGAAACCATTGATATGCCAATTTTTTGTATCAGATCATCCACTGGTAAGGCTTCCTTACGGGCTCTCCAACAGACGAAAGACATTTTCTTAGGTACATGTTTATGCCAAAGCCACTTCTTCCAAGACACATACTTTGTAACGCCCCCTTCCCGTAGGCTAGGAGTGTCACGTATTTTTCATAAATTAAACCCGGCAAAAGATCTCATATTAAATAAAAATAATTTAGAATTTATTTTATAAAACTTTGTCTAATAAAAAATGTCTTCCAAAAATATTAATGAATAAACTGAATAAATTTATGTCATAAAAGCAATAAAATAAATTTCATTCTAAAAGGTCTGAAATTAAAATATCTGCTCCTTCTAATTCTGGTATGCCTGCTCATAATCATCATCATCACCTGGGTGGTTTAAAAAAATAAAACAAACTAAAATGAGTCGAATACTCAGTAAGAAATCCATCACAACATTAACATACTAAACATAAGGTTTTCATAAAAGTTTTTATGCTGAGAACTTAAAATTCATGACTGTTCATACTGATGTTTATGCTATGCATGACTGATTTATCTAAATTAACTGACTGATCTATTTTAACTGACTGTTCTGATTTAACTGACTGAACTGACTGGCCAACACACTTAACCCTGTGTGCGAGGTTGTGCACTGGCCCCACGTCCCGTGGCCACGAGGGGAGCCGCTGATAGTATTCTGGCATACTATGGTGGACCACGCTTGAGTCCATGGCTTGCACATCCACCCTAAAACTAAACTGCATTGGTACCATGCATCTGAATGGCCAACTGATTAACTGATCTGATCTTATCTTGCACTTTAACTTAACATAGCTTACATATCTTATGACCATGAGATGCATGACATAATACATACATAATTATAATTTCTAAATTTGAACATGATGCAGAATGACATGACTGTATGCTATGCTGGATGACATGTTTACATATGACATGTGTGGTGCGTAAACAATGGCTGTCAATGAACTGGCTTGAATAATACTTAAATATAGGCTGAACTGTGATGATCCTAACTTTGTGATCAAATAACTTACATTGTTGCGTTTCTTCTTGCATCTTGCTTCGTAACTCGTCGCCTATACACAGAATTAACTATTACTAAATCTGTTTAGAAACAACATGTACTAATAACCTACTTAATTAAATTCATACTATAGAATATAATGAATAAAATATTCTGTTTAATATAAGATCAATGAATATTTATATCTTAAATTATTTAAAATACTAATAGCATTTTCTTACTTAATTAAAACACTTGGGCTATTTTAAAATAAGTCATAAACTTCAATTCTTAAAAATAGATTTACTTTCTTAACATAATTATTCCATCTTATAAGAAATCTAATACTATTTTAATACTATTAACATATTGCTTTATTTTCTATTTAAAGTATAACATAATAATTTTCATTAAGCTTCTATTAAATACATAAAATAATATTAACAAAATATTAGGCTTGATAGTATACTTTAAAAAATATATTTTAAATATATTTTATGACTAATATATTTATTTAATAAAATATAACTTCTCTTTGAAATATTAAGTCTAATAAAATCACTAAAAATTATTGAAACATAATAAAATCAGTCCAATTTAAATTACAAATCTTATCATAGTATATGTCTAATTAACCTCAAACTTAGCCCATAACGAAATTAGCCCATCAGATTTAAACAACAAACAATTTAAACTAAGCCCAATTTATATTTTAAAAACACAACTTAACAATTAAGCCCATCATACGTAGGGCCCAAGAGCCCGATTGCATGTAATGTTCTGGGATTTTAAACACATGGATCGACAGAGGCAGCACTGCCTATGCGAGAGAAGCCGAGTGCTATGTGAGGGAGAACAGGGGCTCACCGAAGGAGGGAGTGGGCTCACCGAGGCTGGGCTGGTCGGCCGATTCTAGCGCCATGGGTGGTTGTGTTAGGACCCCAAGTAAAATCGCCTCAAAAGTTGCACCTTGGCCATACGCACACATATCGCTCGAGCGGAGTGTCGAGCGAGTGTCGAGCAGGGCTCTCTGAGCGGAGCTCTGTCGAGCGAACACTGGCTCTAGCGGACTGTCGAGCGAGTTTCGAGCGGAGCTCTCTAGTTGTATTCGCTCGAGCGGAGTCGAGCGAAACTTGGCTCGAGCCAGGGTCGAGCCACAGTCAAGCCAGACCTCAAAAATTGCATTTTCAGCATGAGAACAAGCCAGAGTTCGACCCCCATGCACCCCTTAGCCGAACCATTGGCTCATGCATGCCACGGCTATGCGGTCCATGCCACTATCTTATTTATGTTATTTATTTATTTCTTTTATTTTTTTTATTGCAAAGGGACCTTTTGGGGGTTTCCAAGTTGTAACCTTTATAAATAGAACCCTTAGTCATTTCTTTCACATCTTTTGGCAAAAACCCTAGAGGGAGAACTATTGTTTGAGAGATCACCATCGGTGCTTAGCACTTGGGCTTTTTGGGTGAAATTCGTGAATCCCAAAGAGAGGATCATTCCATGCAATTCGTGAATTGGAGTGATTCAACTATCTTGTCTTACAACTTGGTGAAATTCGTGAATCCAAGTTGTGTTTATCTTTATTCTTGTTACTTTTATCTATATATGAGTTTATTCAACATTTGTGCAATTCGTGAATCATTTGTTGAATTTATTTCGTTGTTCATTCGAGTTCATCATTTTGTTCTTGAGTGTTCATCTTGGTTCTTGGAGATCATTACATTTTCGGCTCATTCAATCCATTTCATCCTCAATTTCGACCACCCACCTTGTTTGTCAACTTTCCATAATTAATTCCCTTCTTCCACTTAGCCCTAGCCGAACTCTCCCTTTCATTTGAATTTGAATTGAAATTTTAGCACTCTTGCCTTATTTGAATTAACCCTAGCTGCCCAACACTCTTGCCCTACTTTCCTTATTTGGCCACTTACCATAAATTACCTTGCCTTATTTGAATTAACCCTAGACTCCCACAAGGTAATTCCTACCACTTAGGAATCCTTATCCCATCTTCCAAATAATCAAAATTCGAAATCCATCCTTTGGCCTAATCAAACTCCCAATTCCCAACAACTCCCATGCCTCTTACCATTTAGGATCAACCCTAGCCACCTTACCCATTATCCCAAACCTCTTCCAAATCAAATCCCTAGATTTAAGGAATTGTCAATCACATTCAATTCCTTAAATCTCTTTTTCCTAAAACAACTCAAGACAATCTTTGACTTGCCTAAACAAGCCAAAACCGAAATCTCCTTCTTCCATAAGGATTCCTACCACTTAGGAATCTTTCCTAAAACATCTCCATTTCCCACATTTCGGCCAAGCCCTAGCCGCCCACCTCCAAACCCTAAACCTATCTTCCATCTCCTAAACCCTAAACCATCTCCCAAACCCTAATCCCACTCATCCACATCTCTTCCAAACCCTAGCAACTTATCTTACACTCCAACCCTAGTCCAACTCCTCCAATCTCGAAATTCCCCATAGCCACCATCCAAACCCTAGCCTATCTTCACCATACCAACCCTAATCATCATCCAAGTTGTCCCAACATCAAGGGCAACCCATAAGCCATTCCACATTGCATCAAACATGCATATTCATCACTTAGATAACCCGAATTCATCATTCATCACCATCATTTCCCATCACTCCATACACTTCATCTAGCCTAAACACTTAACCTCACCATACCAAAGTTTCCATCATCACCATTTTTGCGCCATATCCAAGCAAGAGAGGACTTGGCACTCGGTCAATACAAGGAGGACATAGGCGAGGAGATCATAGTGTTTAGGGACTTCACCGGGGTCCCTAACAGGTTGTCCGATGGTGGCGTCGGCGTGTTCTGGGCAGCGTGGAGTCACCACGGAGGAACGTGGGTGATGGTGGTTTGCGGTGCAAAAGGTTGTGGGGTCTTGGGTTTACGTGTAAGGGTCCTTCTACGGTGGTTCTCGGCATGCAAGTCGGCACGGGGTGGAAGAGATGTGGCTGGTTGTTGGCTTACATGGTGCTCTGCACGGGGTGGTTCACGGCTGGGCAGCTTGCGAAGGGAAGAGTCGATGCTCTGTTTTTCGGTGTGAAAAATAGGGGT
Source organism: Cyclocarya paliurus (assembly GCA_029856935.1). Lineage (NCBI taxonomy): Eukaryota > Viridiplantae > Streptophyta > Magnoliopsida > Fagales > Juglandaceae > Cyclocarya > Cyclocarya paliurus. The sequence continues at coordinate 16,486,900 of CM056952.1, read as the reverse complement.
GCGTTTGGCTATCGTGGGCTAGTTGTTTCTCTTGTTTCTGTGGTGTTTCTTGGGCTGGGAAGAGAGAAGAGACGAAGAGGGGCTGCTGTGGTGGTGCTGGGCAGTGGTGTCGCCGAGGTCTGGCAAGGAAGTTGCCACGGAGGGGCTACGGTTTCTCTATTTCGGTGGTTGCTCGATGGTGGTTGATAAGAGCTGTGATGGAGGGGAAAGGTGTACGTGGGCTGTTGGGTTTCGAGGATGGCTTCACGGCTGACTTGGTGGTGAGGTGGTTTCTCGGTTTACACTTACAGAAACTGGCCTCAGTGGTTCTGTGTATGAGGTGCTTCTGTGTGTGTGTTTCAAGAGGTTTCGGTTGGAATATGTAGGCAAGGGGGAGGAGGAAGTTGGCTGCACCTAGAAGACCTAATCCTACGAGGATACAAACACTAAGTGGATCGGTATACAAACTGAGGGGGAGGGGCGTACGTGCATGTGCATGTGCATGAAGTGTATAAATAAATGTAGTGACGTGCATGTGTGATTAACGGAGAGAGAGACGTGCGTGGCTGGAGAAATCGATCATGAACTGAGTTGGTTTTCCTAATTGGAGTTTATTCAACTAGAGGATAAAGATGCTCATACGAGATAGGAAGTAAAAAGGTAGAAGAACTCTACCAATAATACACCGTTCGGATCATAGTAAAACACTAAAAATAGAAAATGATAATAAAAATAATTAATAATAATAATAATAATAATAATGATAATGATAATAATAACAATAGAATATTTATAGTTTAAAAAAAATACATAAAACTTATCCTAATCTTAGGGTCGGGTTGTTACATACTTCCTCTTCTATGAACACTTCGGTGCTTATGCACTTGGGCTAATTTGGTGTAATTCGTGAACCCTAAGGAGAGGATCATCACATTGCAATTCATGAATAGGTGTTGTCCATTTATCTATCCATTTATCTATCTTTGTTTCATCACAATTCATGAATAGGTGGTGATTCAATTATCTATCTTTTGTTATTTTCCATTCTCTATTCAAAAATCCAAAAAATACATTATTGTTCTTATCTTTTCTTGTTCGTTCATATATTTTCCTTGCACTTTCTCGCATATCAAACATAACCTAAGCCTCCATCTTGCAAATCTCATATTTCTCATATTTGCCACTTACCAAAATTAGCCTTTCTTCCATCCACATTAGCCCTAGACGAAATCCACATTGCCCTCATCTTGCCATAAACAAATCTTGCCTCATTTGGGAACCCTAGCCTTCCATAAGGATTTCCTAAACTTCAAGAATCCTAACCCTAGCCTTCCTTTACAATTCCTACACTTTAGGAATCCCAATCTCATCTTCTAAATCCAATCCCTAGAATTACTCAAACCACCAAAAGACTTTCCTTATCTTACCTTTTCCAATCCCTTAATTCTAGGAACTTTCATAGAATAACTCCATCCCTAAAGTCACTCCATTCCTATAATCACTCAAGTCAACCAAATACTTTCATCCTCTTGCCATACCCAAATCCCATCTTCCATATCCAATCCCTCAAATCTCTCATTCCCTAGAATCCCTCAAGTCAGTCAAAGACTATCATCATCTTGCCATATCCGAATCCTATCTTGCCATATTCAAATCCTATCTTCCATCTCCAAAATCCTAAACTCAAGGAACAACTCTAGACTCATTCAAACACCATCCATCTTCATCTTTCTTGCCATAACTAAATTCCTATCTTTCCCAAATAGAATCCATCAATCTAAGAGTCCTAGCCTCATTCATCCACATCCTTCCAAACCCTAGCATCTCATCCTACACTCCAACCCTAATCCAACTCTTCCCAATCTCGAAATTCCACTTAGCCACCATCCAAACCCTAGCTTATGTTCACCATACCAACCCTAAACATCATCCAAGTGGTCCCAACATCAAGGGCAACCTTCAAGCCGTTCCACATTACATCAAACATGCATATTCATCACTTATATCACCCGAACTCATCATCATCACCATCACATCTGTCACTAAACACCATACCTTCATCAACCTAGGAACCCATCATTGTCATCATACGTGCAAGGCTAAGCAAGAGGGCTAGCCACATCAGTCATCATAAGGAGAACCAAGGTGAAGACAACATAGTGTTTAGGGACTAGATTGAGGTCCCTAATATGTAAGCCAGGTGCATCCTACCGAGGGCGTCATCATGGTGGTGCAACATGCCTTCTTCATCCTTCTCACTAAAGGTTATGACAAGCTCCCTCGAGTGGCTCCTATGCCTGGGGCTGCCCTGTAAGTGGAGAACACTTCCTTGAATTTGGCCTTCCTTGCCAACAAGGTGGTCCCTCCTCTAGCTTATACCCCTGCTATCGTGTGAATTTCACCCACCTGGTCATCTCCTTTGGCTAGGCTTTTGCTGCTCTGGTTCACCCTGGGCCGCCCTCCAGCCGTTCTTCTTACTGGACTTACTTTAACTTCTGAATGGCCGCACGTGGTCGTTGGTTGTGCCTTTAGTCACCCCGTTGGTCCAACAGGACCTCCAACTCCTCCATTCCATTTTTTGGTGAAGCAATCATCTGTTTGGTGGCTATCGATTTTGTGATAGGTGCAATACTTAGTGTGGGTCGTGCCCTGTCACTGCTCTCCTTGCAGGCTTGAATCTCTATCGGCCTCCACTACTAGGCTGGAATGGGTACAAGGGTTGACCCTCCCGAGCGTGTGCTATTCCCTCATGCATTTGGCCTCACGTTTCTTCTTCTTATTACCTTCCCGGCTTGTCCCACTTCCTTGGCCAGCTATTTTCTTGTTTGCCCTCTCCAACTCTATTTCTCGGGGAGCTATCAATGCCTGACGAGTATCTTCGACGTTGATAAAACGGTCAGCTTGGTCCATGAATTCTCTCAACGAAGTTGGGTCTTCCGGGAAATCTCCGTCATGAAGGGGTTGCGAGGCCAGATACCCCCCAATAGTGCTGCTAGGGTGATTTTTTCATCTTGGTCATCTGTCATCATATGCTCCCTATTGAATCAGAAGAGGTATGACTTCAGGCTTTCATAGTCTCTTTATTTCACAGTCAGGAGGTAGGCTGCAGGTCACCTTCTCTTCTAGCTGGCCATGCACTACATCAAGAAGAGTTGGGTTAGCTTGGCAAAGCTGTCGACAATCTCGGGTGGCAGGGAGCCAAACCATGCTCTTGATGTTCCCCTCAGAGTGAGAGGGAATGCCACACATGCAACCTTTCTGGAGAATTCATGTGGGGTCATATGGGCCTTGAACGTCTCTAGATGCTCCAAGGGGTCCTTCGACCCATTATATACTTCTATCTGGGGGACTTTCAACCTCAAAGAGAGAGGACTGCCATGATTTCGATGTTGTATGGCAGCTCTGTGCTAGTGAGTAGTTGGTCCACTGAGGACGTCGTGCCTCCCCGTTTGACCATTTATGCATACTTGTCCCCTAGCTCCTGGGGCTCGAGGTGCATTATGTGGTGTTCTTCTTTGGTTGACAGGACTCAGAGTGTTGGATTTTCTTGTCTCCCTCTGGTTCCTTGCCAGCCCTTCATGAGGAGATATTTTCTTGGCGAGGAGCCACCACCTCCTCCATGAGTTTCCATATCACTTTAGTTTGCTCGTTAATTCTTTCTTCCATCACTTATGGTCATTCTTCTTCAGTCCGCAAGGCTCGAGAGTGCATCGCTGCCAGCATACGAAGGGCAGGCCAATATAGGAAATAAAATCCCACAAACGGCACCACTGTTGATGTCGTGTTTTGTGGACTAGGCAAATCCATCCTATTGAGCTCAAACCTGGTTCCTACTAAGATGGAGAATATGGGGCTCGAGGGACATGGTACTTCTAACACTCAAGTTAGGCAAGGTAGGAGATGAAGAGAGAAAGTGAAGCTTAAAGTGAATGAGTGTAGAATTATTCAAGAGTGTGAGTAACCCCCTTCTCGGCTGAGAGAGGGGGTATTTATACCTGGTCGGGGTGAGTCCCAAGGTGATGGTGATTGGTATACAGCTCCGTACTAGGATCAGGAGTCCCTGCCAGCTTCCTGACTCCCTGCAGACCTGCCAGGCCTGACCATGGTTGTCGCTGGCACCCAGGAGGCATGTTATAGCATGCCAACCCTGAGGAGTGGCCCCTTCCATGGCGTGCCCACTCCCGTTCCATTAAATGCAATGTTGTCCTGGCCAGGCACATTCATCCTCCTGCGCCATCTGGATAGTTGGGTCAGGGATGAGGGTGTCCCTAACGGTCAGCCAGTTATGGTGTCAGGTTGTCCTGCTCACCTTCCGTCCTTTTGTCAATGTTCCCTACCCTGTGTCCCTCTTCCTGGGCCTCCCAAGCGACCTGGCCCAATCCAGGCCTTATATGTGGGCCTGGTCCAGAGCCCTGCCCTTGGAGACTTCTCCACTCATAATATCCAGCAAATTTCTAACACACATGTGTGGTGGGAGTTTTCAAACATCCCATCTTCTCCTCCCAATTAGTGTGTGAGGACACTTGCATTGCCTTTCTAGCTCCTGATCGTTGGATTTGGAGGGCATCCCCTTCAGCCTGTTTCCATTGTGTGTTGCTTGGGCTTCGCGAGGCCACCTATCCAGGTAATTCAATGCTGGGCACTATGTCTCCTTACAGTTGAAATGGACGTGATGGCCCTTTGTCTGTGTTGTTCCCTATCGTTTAGGCATCCCGAGGCCACCTGCCCAGGTCATTTAATGTTGTGTTGCCTCAACTTTTGACGCCTCTTTATCTCCAATGGCTACACTGTGCAGGGCGAGTCTGCCCCATGCTCAGGCTCTTTATTGGTCCATGCCCATCACGCATTTGACATCACACCCCACGTTCTTACAACCCTGTGACATTTGGCCTTCTTGAGGCCACTTGCCCGTAACCTTAAATGACACCTCGATACGTGCGCTAGCCCCGTCACGCATTTGACATCACACCCCACGTTCTTGCAACCCTGTGCCATTTGGCCTTCTTGAGGCCACTTGCCCGTAACCTCAAACGACACCTCGATACGTGCGCTAGCCTATATAAGGCCGCCATCTTCCTCCATTTTCATCATTTGCTTCCTTCCTTCTTCACTATCTTCATTCTCTCCGTCCTTGCTCAACTTTCCTTCCTCATTCTCAGTCGCATCCTCTATCCCTGTTCTTCTCTTCTTCAAGTTCTTTGTTTTTGTCTCCTTTGTTCTGATGGCCCCAAAGAGTTCTTCTTCCTCCAAGTCTCTGTATTTTGCTAGGAAAAGCAAGGTGTCATCGGTTAATGCCGATTACCTTCGAGCATTCAGGGCGATGTACAACATCCCTTTGTCGGTCCTTCTGGAGGTCCCTGACTGCCTTGAAGCTGTTGTCAATGTTAAGAAGATGGCAGGCCATGTGGCTCTCTATCCCCTCATGTTCACGAATGGACTCTAGCTTCCCTTCTGCTGCCCCATCCTCGACGTCCTCCACTTCCTGGGGTTGGCCCCGTAAAGCTTCATCCAAACGCGTGGCGCCTCCTGGTGGCCAGCTACATTATCTATTGTAGGGTGTTTAGCGCTGGTTCTAAGGAGTATCCCGACTTAATAGCGACTAGATGGGAGCCTCTGCAGTTTCCAGGTGTGTTCACCCGGGAGGCGTATTGCCAGCCTTGAGTCATGCCATTCGCACATCAAGGACTAGTCCCAAAAAAAGAATTTCACCTCAAGCTCGGGTTGGGAGTACCCCGAAGGAGAGCGAGATCACCAAGAGTTCGCCATCCAAACTATCTGGTCCTACATTCCTTTGTCTAAAGGCTTGGTTATTGACCAATCCTAGAGGGAGGAGGCCATGTTAGTGACTATGTTAAGTTGGGTATCGGCCCATCCTTATGATGTGAAAACTGACGTCGTGCTATCGGATGCCAACATTAGGAGATTCCTGACTTCTCCTGACCGTTCGTTTATGCTCGGTTAGGAATTCTTGATAGACCCCTCATCGCCTAGGATTAGAAGTGGTACTTAAGTTCTCCTACCGCTCGTGGCAAAGGCAAGTGTCCAAAGGTGGCTCATGGTGAATAAGGTAGCGCCCCCAAAGGCGAGTCAAGTAGGGCCTCCTGAGATGCTGCCGGGGGTCCCAAAGTAAAGAAGGTTCATCTCAGAGCGGAGCCCGAAAGACTCGACCCCCCTTCCCCACAAGACTTCAAGAGGCGAAGCGGAGGGGCCCAACGCGTTCGCCCTGACCGCTCTGAGGTCATGGTTTTTTCCTCCTGGGGGTCCCCCAAGAGTGGGGTAGGGGGATCCTAGTGTTGAGTCTAAACTTTCACTCAAAATAATGAGTAAAAATCCAGATCAGTTTTACCTGCAAGTATACAGGTGTTGTAGTATCTTACAGGATCGAATCCACAGAGATTGACTAATGTGATAAAGTGAATAAAATAAAAATAGATTATTAAAAAGAACGTGCAATAAAAAGAAGAAAATAGATTTTTGAAATGAAGATTTTTAAAGGAATAAAATATAACTAAACTTAATAAAATAAATTAATACAAAAATGACTAAGGTTTCGAGGATCCATCTAATAATTTAGAATATCATTCCCAATCAATTTAGCTCAGTTAGACTGGAATAATGATTCTGTCTAACTGGAGGATTTAACAATTACGCCCAAGAAAACTAATCACGAATAATTAATGATGTAAACATTTAAAAATCCAATTGATTATCACATAGATTCTTCAAGCATCCACTGTCACAATAGATCAAGAAAAATATATAGATAATCAAAGTTTCTAACACCAAAAATTCTTCCGATTACTAAAGTTTGAATAATTGATGAAATAAACATTTAAAAGTCCAATTGATTACCACAGGGATTTTTCAAGCATCCACTGTATTCGGAAATCACAATAGATAAAGAAAAGTATATAGATAATCAAAGTTTCTAATAATAACACCAAAAATTCTTCCGATCACTAAAGATTAAGTTTGAACAATTTATGGTAGAAAACATTCACAAGTCCAATTGATTACCACAGGGATTCTTCAAGCATCCACTGTCACAATAGATCAAGAAAAATATATAGATAATCAAAGTTTCTAATAATAACACCATTCAATTGATCAAACTCACAATATAAACCAAAATAATATTTAAATCATTAGACTTCACCTCTAACCTCAGTACGAAAATGTATTTTATAACTCCAAACTGAAATAATAGTAAAAATAATAAAACAAAAAAATATAAAATCACACTTAAAATATTATTTCTACTCTACTCCCAATTACAAAGAACCTACAACTAAAAACTCTAAAACTATGATGCTCTCTAATCTAAAATCTGATGCCTGATTCGTTCATTTGAAAGCCTTTTTATAGGCTTCAAAATCCAACAAACCGTAGCCCACCTTCATTTCTTATTTCTTCACTTTCGGCACCTCATACATGAACATTCCTTTTCTTTTCATCTTTCCAGCCGAGCTACACCGAGTGCTTGAGTTTTATTTCATTTCTTTTTCTTCCACTGAGCTGCACCGAGTTTTCTTTCATTTCTTTATTTTTCTTTCACTGCTTTCCATTGCACCGAACTGCTAGCACCGAACTTCATTCTCTTTCTATTTCCAGCTTGCAACGAAACACATGCATGCACCGAATGGTTCTGCTTTCATCTTCTTTTTATTTTCTTTCGGTTTCTTTTTCTTTCTTTTGTTCTATCTCTTGTCGGCATCACATGCTTACCAACTCTTTTATTTATTTTCTTATTCTTGCTTCCAGCCGAGACTGCACCAAGTTCCACCCGAAACTACACTGCATTTTCTTTCTTTCTTTTTTCCTTTTCTTTGCAGCTAAATTCTAGTGGAGCCCGACCGTGTGAGTAGAGACCACTTTAACCTGAGAGATGGAGGAGGAATGACGTGGCTTGTGGCATCAACTTCCTCTGTTTTCTCTTCAGAAAACAGAGTATGCATGCTTTCGGTTTTTATGTGGAGGTGCTGCCGGGCTGTGCATGGGACCTTCAGACGATGACTCACGGTGTACTTCACGTGGAGGAGACGCCATGCAGTGGAGGAGATTGGGCACGACTGGGCTGAGGTGGTCCGAATGTATGCTGGAAGTTGAAAATGGTGATGCTGTCGGTGCTCGGTGTTTCCGTGGAGTGCTGCTTCCGAACGCCGTGGAGAAGTGATCTCCGGCATCTTCTGATGTTGCTGGCGGCTGCAGGTGGTTGACGGTGGCGTTGGCAGCAGCTGTTTGGAGCTAGAAACCGCACGGCTGGAGGTTGAAGATAAAGGTCGCGATGACATGCAGCTTAACGCGTACGACGGGTCGTTTGGGCTTGGACGGCAGAATCAAATCTGTGCTAAACGACATGTCGTTTGGCCTAAACGACATGTCGTTTAGGACCTGTGCAAAAAAAATAAAATTAAATAAAATAATTAATTAAATAAAAACTAAACAAAAACTAAACTAAAATATTAACAATGTGTTGTGCATGTGAGACAATAAAATCAAATTAAATCACAAGTTATAAAAATAAGCATAAACTATGCTTTTAATCAATTTAAATCACAACTTGGATTTATTGCCTCTTGATCATTTTTCTATCTCAAATCAATGATAATATGATAAAACAATTAAAAATACATTGATTTTAACTATATAAATTATGCAATAATGCAGCTCAATCACCCAGCATGCCACGCTACCCATACACTCCTGCTCTTCCTACTCAAGGGCCTCCGAGGGAGCACCCTTGGTATGCCTAGTGACCCTCGCTACTTTTACATGGGGAACCATCTCCTTCCCACGGCCAAAGTCCTCTGCAACTACCTCAAGTCAATTCCACTGGCACCCACCATCTCTGTGTTCCTTGCTGAAGAAGAGGGAGACGGTGAAGTCTTTTAGGTTGTCTTTTTGGATGCCTTATCGCAGTCTGCCCCTCATAGGGGCGTGGTGATGGACTACTCCATTTCCTTCGAGGAGTCCCCTACTCAGGAGACCACTCCCCCAGTTTTGCCCCAGGTTGAGTCTTCGGTCTCCCTTTATCTCCCAGAGGTCCCTGTTTCGAAAGATGCTACCCCTTCAGTCTTCCCAAACATTGGGGCCCCCTCTTGCTCGGGGGTCCTGAATATAGATGATAGAGAGGAAGAGGGCCCGAGCTCCCCCTTCATTGTGGAGCCAAGAGACAACTTCGTGTCGATCCTGTCCCTGCCCTTTCAATCCTCTCTAGAGCCGGTGGTGGACTCCTACTTTGCTTCCCTTGAGAAGGTGCCTCTGCCCAGCCCATCAATAGACAGGCCATGCTCGGCAGAGGAGAGGGGTCCTACAATCGACAGGGGACTTCCTAACACTGAAGGACCTTCCTCGGGGACAAGGGTCCCTATGTAAGTTGAGCCCGTTCTTCCTGAAGCCTATGGCACTGGCTCTTCACAGGAGCCCGTCAAAGATGTACCGCAGCCTACTCTTCTTCCCGCACTGGTCTGGGGTTTAGCCAATCCCTTGGTTTGGGCTTCGTTTAGGCTCGGGCCTAAGCGATCAAGCGGTAGGCTCAAAATTTAAGGCCTCTTTTCATGCAAGTATAACTTTCCTCTCTCTTAGCCTTTCCCACGGGGAGTTCCCTTTTTATTTCTAATGCCTTCCCCTTTTGCAGGCTCCGGACCAGTTGGTGGGCATCATCGTTGAAGAGTGCGAGGAGCTCGAGGAGGAGCTTCGAGCACTTTGATCCCTTATTGTCCTAGCCCGACATGAGGTTCACAAAGCCCAACAGGAAACTAAGGTCACCTCAGTAGAGCGTGACGTGCTGCTGGAGGAACTGGACAAACTAACGAAGCGTCATAAGGATATGTGGGATTAGATCCAGTAGGTGAGGAGGAAGTAGTCTCGGCTGAAGGTGGAACTGGCTGACATCAAGATGGACATCACACAGGCTTCTTTGAGATCTGATGCCTTTGGGATGCCCTTAAGGATTCGAAAAAGATAGAGGAGGATCTTCAGAAAGGGGCCCTAGCGCGTCAGGGGGAGAAGAGCCAGGTGGCCCAGAAGCTGGACCTGGCCGTTAGGCAACGCTCCCAACTTATGTTCAAGCATTTCTCCTTGGTCTACAAGGTCTAGCAATAGAAGGCCGAGGTGTAATGGAGAGAGGCTCAACTCCACAGTCTTGAAGCTGAGCTGCAACATGCGAACAACACAATCTTTGGCCTTCAGAGCAGCATCGAGTACATGGAGGAGATCAGGTCTCAGATTTAGTGCACTCGGGCCATTCGGAATGCTGCATGGGATACAGCTGCAAGGAAGGCCTTCAAAAACTTCTAGACCACCTGCAGGAAAATCTCGAGATGCATCTCAACACCTTGAAGATGAAGTAATTAGAGCTGAACCCTATGACTTTTGCATTTTTCAAGGACCTTAGGAAGCCAGGAAAGCCCCCATTCCCCTTGGGCGCCCCTTCTTCATCCTTTTAGGCTACATTGTGCGGGCTCTAGGCCCTTTTTGTTTTACTTGTATTTCTTCTTTTCTTTCTTTTGTAATTCAAACCTTATGTAATTTGGCTCACCTACATATATACGAAACTGACTTTCCATTTTTTCATTGCATTCTTGTGCTTGTAACTTCCTTTCATTTTACTCCCTTTTTGCTTCGCTTGGAACCTTTGTTTTTGTGCAGCGAGCCCTACCTTTTGTTCTGCTGGTGGTGAAAGGGCGGAGCTCAGGAAGCTTTTAGCCCTTAGCCAATGCATCATGGTCAGTCAAGAGTATGGGCTTGTAGCACGAAAGTTGACAAGTTAAGAGACTTGTATCCGATTTGCTGTGAAGGGGCAAAGCTCAGGAGGCTCTAGGGCCTTTAACCAATGCATCGTGGCCAGTCCAGAGACTAAGCATGTAACACAAAGGTTGGCAAGTTAAGGGACTTGTGTTTCGACTAGTTGTTGGTAGCATGAAGCTCGAGAGGCTTTGGCCCCTAGCCAATGCTTTACGGCCAGTCTAGAAATTGGGTTTGTAGCATGAAGGTCTACAAGTCAGGGGACTTGTGTTCAACTGACTGTGGAGGGTCAGAGCTCGAGAGGCTCTGGCCTTGAGCCAATGTATCGCGACCAGTCCAGAGACTGGGCTTGTAGCATGAAAGTTAGCAAGTCAAGGGACTTGTGTTCGATTGGCTGTGGAGGGCAGAGCTCAGAAGGCTCTAGCCCTTGGCCAAGAGCCAATGCATCGCGGCCAGTCAAGAGACTGGGCTTGTAGCATAAAGGTCGGCAAGTCAAGGGACTTGTGTTCTGACTGGTTGTTGATGGAGCAAAGCTCGAGAGGCTCTGGCTCTTACCCAATGCATCATGGCCAGTCTAGAGACTGAGCTTGTAACATGAAGGACTGCAAATTAAGGGACTTGCTGTGGAGGGGCAGAGCTCGAGAGGCTCTGGCCTTTAGCCAATGCATCGCGACTAGTCTAGAGATTGGGCTTGTAGCACGAAGGTTGGCAAGTTAAGAGACTTGTGTTGGACTAGCTGTGGGGGGCAGAGTTCAGGAGGTTTTGGCCTTTAGCCAATGCATCACGGCAAGTCCAAAGACTGGGCTTGTATTACGAAGGTCGACAAGTAAAGGGACTTGTGTCCTATTGGCTGTGGAGGGGTAGAGCTCGGGAGGCTCTGGCCCTTAGCTAATGCATCACGGCCAATCCAGAGATTGGGCTTGTATGACTAGTACTTTTAGATAAAGGCAAATCGAGGTGAAATCATACTTTTATTCATAAGTTGCTTTTTACATGATCGGGTGAACCCATGGTTTCTAAGTAAAGTACTTTTTTATGTCCTTGGCGTTCCATGGATAGGGCAGTTCACAACCTTCTTGATCCTTCAGTCGGTATGAGTCGGGTCTTCTACTAGCCGTTACTATGAAGCGCCCTTCCCACCAGCATCCAAGCTTTCCCTCTTCCTGGGTGGTGATGCCCATTTGATTTAGGACCATGTCTCCTACCTTGAATCCCCGAGGTCAGACTCGCTTGTTGAAGTACCACTCGACCTTCCGCTTGTTGCTTGCTGTCTGACTTGCTGCCTCTTCACGTTTCTCTTCCAGAAGGTCCAGGTTCTCTTTTAGTCCTTCGTCGTTGTAGTCCGGGTTGAAGTTCGATCTGATATGTTGGCATTCCCACCTCTACTGGGATCATAACTTCAGTCTCGTAGAAGAGGGAGAAGGATGTTTTCCCCGTGGGAGTCTTGATGGACATTTGGTAGGCCCAAAGCACATTGGGGAGCTCTTCAGCCCATCTCCCCTTTTGATCTCCTAGCCTTTTCTTCAAAATGTTCAGCAGCGTCTTGTTGGTGGCTTCTACTTATCTATTTGCTTGTCGGTGTCCTGGAGACAAGTACTTGGCCTTGATCCTGAGTTTTGCACACCATTCTCAATATTGGGAGCAATTGAATTGCCTACAGTTATCTAATATGAAGCTTTGAAGGATCCCTAACCAACAGACTATGGACTCCCACAGGAATTTTGTGATGGCACGGGCAGTGATAGTTGCCAATGCCTCTACTTCCACCCATTTCATGAAATAGCCAACCACCACCACTACTAACTTCAATTCTCCTTTGCCCCCGGGAAAAGGGCCAGAGTGAGATCATGGAAGTCAACTCTTCTAGTGGACAGTGAGGGATGGATGCATGCTTTTGGCAGTTAGAGCATTTATTCGCGAAGTCCTGCATCTCGGAGGGAGTTGGGCCAGTAGTACTGTTAGACCCCCACGTAAAACCGCCTCCAAAGGAGCCGCCCATGTCCTAGCCATGTCCGGGACATGCCCCTTGATCATGCCTCGAGCATGCCTTGGCCCGTGTCTTGTCACACACGGGGCGCCCAGCATGCTCTTGGACCGACCACATGCATGCCTTGGCCCGTGCCTTGACAAGCACGGGGCGCCCAGCATGCAAGCCGTGCGCGCGCGGCACCTCGACCCCAGCGAGGTTAGTGGCCATGCGCAGCCCAGCGCATGGCCAGGCATGCGCACGCCCATGCGCATGCCCATGCACCGCGCGGCCCGGCGCATGCACGCAGGCCGCAGGGCTCAGCGCGCGCGCGCAGCCCACCCGGCCCTGCGCATGCATGCAGGCCGCATGGCCTTGCGCCTGCACGCAGGCCGCGTGGCCCTGCGCATGCGGGTCAGCCGCATGGCCCCGCACGCCCACGCAGGCCGCACGGCCCCGCACGCCCACGCAGGCCGCATGGCCCCGCACGCCCACGCAGGCCACACAGCCCTGCGCGCCCAGCCAGACCGCATGGCCGTGCGCACGCCCATGCGCACAGCCATGCGCACGCCCGAGCACCTGCAGCCGACCAGGCCCCCAGCCGCATGGCTCTCCTGCCGCACCCCAGCGAGGTTAGTGGCATGCCTTCCAGGCATGCCATCCAGCGCACGGGCCCAGCCCGTGCCATGCAGAGCAGGCCAGTGGCATGCCCACCAGGCATGCCATCCAGCGCACGGCTCCAGCCCGTGCCATGCAGAGCAGGTCAGTGGCATGCCCACCAGGCATGCCATCCAGCGCATGGCTCCAGCCCATGCCTTGCAGCAGGCTCACGTGGCACCATGCCATGCCCACTAGCCGGCCCATGCATGGCACCAAGCCATGCACCCTAGCCAGCCATGCCGAGCCACTTAGCCATGGACCAGACCGAGGACCACCATGCACCACCCTAGCCGACCCTTGGCTCATGCATGCCACGGCCTAGTGGTCCATGCCACTATCTTCATTTTTGTCATTTAATTATTTATTTCATTTTTAATTCCTTTTATTTCAAAGGGGCCTTTTGGGGGTTTCCAAGTTGTAACCTTATAAATAGGACCCTTAGCCATTTCTTTCACATCTTTTTGACAATAGCCTTTGTGGACTAAGTTGTTCTTGAGATCACATTCGGTGCATAGCACTTGGGCTCTTTGGGGTGCAATTCGTGAATCCCTAAGGAGAGGATCACACTTTGCAATCCGTGAATAAGTGTGATCCATTCTATCTATCTTATGAGTATTTTCCATTCATTATCTTGTTCTCCATTGATTACTTATTGATCTTGAAATTTATGTGCATTGTTCATACTTTGTTCATAAGTGTTCTTGAGTGATTCGGCCAACAAGTGAGTACCATAGCCCATTTGATCTTCCTTCCAACCACATACTCGACCAACCCTTGTTTGCCCTACTTACCATATTCGGCCATCACTCCCAAAAACACCCCTCATCCAATCCATTCCATCCCTAGCCGAGATACACTTTCCATACAAGGTTCAAATTCAAATTTTGGCTCCTTGCCTCATTTGAATTAACCTAGCCGCCCACTCCACTTACCAAACTAGAGTTTCCAAATTGGAAACCCTAGTTGACCTCTTGGATCCTCTTGGCCGGCCATAACCCTAAACCAAAACACATCCCAAGTTTTTAGGAAACTTTCCTAAAAACACTCACCTACCCCATTCGGCCAAGCCTTGGCCGCCCACCTCATTTGCCCTAGCTCCAAACCCTAATCATCCCATCACCTAAAACCCTAGCCGTCCATCATCATTCATCCAAACCCTAAACCTCATGCAAGTGGCGCCAACCCTAGCTCACCCTAGGCCGTGCACCACTCACTCTTGTGATCTCACACTTAGCCATTTTTCCCACTTTCCATACACTTCCAATTAGCCTAAACACTAACCTCACCCTACCCAAAGTGCCACCATAGACCGTCTTGAGCGTGAACCAAGCAAGTGAAGGACTTGGAGTCGGTCAACCAAAGAAGCCTATTGCCGAAGAGGACTTAGTGTTTAGGGACTTGACCGGGGTCCCTAACATTAATTGGTGCTTTCATTGAGAGGCATCTTGCTTGGTGTTTTTGAGAAGTTCTCACTTCTCCACGAGGTAAACGACGCGTTAACCCAAACTTTGTGAATTGGTTGGGGGAGACCCTCGTTGGATCCCATTTATCTGTGATATTACTTGTGAAATTGGAGTTTGGGGGTTGAGGTAGAGGACGGAGTAGAGTTCTCGAAGGGGTCGGCTACCCTTGAAGGTAGAGGACCCGAGGTTGGACCGTGTGCAAGAGGGGTCGACCACCCTTGAAGGTGGGGGACCCAAGGTTGGACCTTTGAGCCGTGATCAAGCTCCACCAACCGAAGTGCTGTCCAATTTCCGTGCAAGCTCAGTTTGCAAGCTCAGTTGCAAGACTCAGTTGCAAGTTCAGTTGCAAGACTCAGTTGCAAGATTCAGTGCAAGCCAAGGAACCATGAACCGAGGAGAGAATGAAGCCGAGGATCAAGGTGGTTCCAACCGGGAACGCCTCGAAGCTTTGGAGGGGCACACCACAAAATTGACTAGTGTCCTTGGTGAGGTCACATCCTCATTGGCCGAACTAAGGATGGCTTTGAATGCTAATGCCCGTGAGACCGAAGAGAATAGGCGTGCCACGGATGCCATGAGACGTGAGAATAATGCAAGTCTTGAGAGGCTTGAAAGAAGGTTGGCCGAGCACAATGGCCAAAGGAGAGTCCCTAGTCCGAATGGGCAAAGGCAAGAGGCCTTTGTTGATGGAGCCGAGACTAGTGTGACGGGTTCCATGCATGATCCACCAAGAGCCGAGTATAGAAGAGGAGGCCGTGTTGAGAATGACCAAGTGGCCGTAGAAAGATGGATTAGAGAGGAGGATCATCGAACTAGAAGTCCAAGTAATTGGAGGGAACCTCAAGATGTGAGGTTGGAAATTCCAAGGCATGAAGAACACTATGAGGCCGAGTATGATGTGGGCCATGAGGAACCGAATGATTATGGTGGCTATGCCAATGGAAGACATCACAACCGAGATAGAGAGAGGGGCTATAGAAACCGAAGACATGATGATGATCACTATGATGAAAGAAGAGGAAACCGGGCTCATGACCGGGGACCTAGGCGACCAAAGGTAGATTTTCCCAAGTTCAATGGGGGAGATCCTTATGAGTGGTTAGATAAAGTAGACCACTACTTCCGGGTCTATGAAGTTCCAAGAGATGAGAGAGTATCAACCGCTTGCTTCCATCTTGAGGGAAGAGCAAGTAAGTGGTGGAGATGGCTACGTGATCAATATGACAAGGAGAGGAGACGCCTAGGATGGACGGCCTTTGAGAAGGAGTTCTTGATGCAATTCGGCCCCTCACCAATTGTTAACCACCATGGGCAACTTGCCAAGTTGAAACAAGAAGGGAAGGTGCACAATTACATAGATGAATTTCGGCAACTCCAAACCTTAGTGAGGGGTTGGTCCGAAGAGGCACTAATTGGTACATTTGTAGATGGCTTGAAACCGTGGCTAGCCAAAGAGATAAAGTTGAAGCAACCAACAAGGCTTCAAGAAGTTATGAGAATGGCCGAGATTTTGGAGGAGAGCACTCACATTGAGAAGCGTCAATTCAAGGACATGGGGAGCAAGTTCACCAAACCTTTGCAAACCAAAGTTCCTTGGAAGGGCAAGGAGGAAGTAGGGAGTGCATCTAAACCAAAGCCTTATGAAGTAAAAAAGTTATCAAGAGAAGAGGTCCAAGAGAGGATCAAGAAGGGGCTTTGTTTCAAATGTGGTGACAAGTGGAACAAAGAGCACAAGTGTAAGGCCGGTCAAGCATATGTGTTGCTTGAAGAAGACACAAGTGAAGAAGAGAAAGAAGAGCATGAAGAATCAACTAGTGATGGACCCGAGTATGTGGAGGCCGAATCTAGTGAGACACTAGAGGAGGCCGAATTGTCCTTGAATGCTATTTCGGGTGTCCAAAGACCTACATCCATGAGAGTGATGGCATGGGTGGGGAAGTTTGAAGTGACCCTCCTAGTGGATAGTGGATCCACCCACAACTTTGTCAATGCCAATATTGTGAACAAAGTGGGATTGAAGCCGTGCACCATTGAACCCTTTGAAGTGAAGGTAGCAAATGGGAACAAGCTTAGGTGTGATGGGCTTGTCAAAGAGGTAAAGATGAACATTCAAGGGGTGAGGATTGTGGCCGACCTACATGTGTTGGCGCTTGTCGGACTTGATGTGGTGTTAGGCAACGCTTGGCTTAAGGGCCTTGGGAGAGTAATACATGACTACCATAATATGACCATGGAGTTCAAGCTCGGATCTAAGAAGAGAGTATGGACCGCATTAACATCCAAAGAAGTCACCTCTTGTGAGGCTATCATGTTTGAGAAGTTATGCAAGGGAGGAGCTCAATGTTTTGCAATTATGGTAGCCGATGAAGACTCTTTGTGGAATGTTGAAAAGAGTGTCAAGAATGAGCCTAAGAACGAATTGGAGGGGCTGCCCGAGGAGGTAATTGAGGTCTTGAAGGACCATAGAAGAGTTCTAGAGGTGCCTACTTCATTGCCACCTTCTAGGCTCTTTGACCATCGGATTGTGCTAGTGGATGAGAAGAGACCGGTAAATGTCCCACCATACCGGTATGCCCATTTCCAAAAGGGAGAGATAGAAAGGCAAGTCGATGAAATGTTGAGGAATGGGTTGATTAGGCCAAGCACTAGCCCATTCTCTTCCCCGTGCTACTTGTGAGGAAGAAGGATGGGACATGGAGGTTTTGTACCGATTATAGGGCCTTGAATGAAGCCACGGTGAAGGATAGATTCCCTATCCCCACCGTAGATGAGATGCTTGATGAGCTCCATGGAGCAAGGGTCTTTTCCAAGTTAGACTTGAGGGCGGGCTACCACCAAATTAGAATGAAGGAGGAGGATGTCCACAAGACGGCCTTTAGAACACACTCCGGGCACTTTGAATACCTTGTCATGCCATTTGGATTGTGCAATGCTCCATCCACCTTTCAAGCCGCCATGAACACCATCTTCAAGCCTCTTTTGAGGAAGTTCGTGCTAGTGTTTTTTGATGACATCTTGGTTTACTCCAAGACCCTTGAAGAGCACAAAGACCACTTGAGGATTATTATGAAGATATTGGAAGAGCATCACTTCTTCATTAAGGCTTCCAAATGTGCCTTTATGGAAGAAGAATTGGAGTACCTTGGTCACTTCATCTCGGGAGAGGGGGTGAAAGTGGATCAAAGAAAGATTGAGGCCATGGTGGATTGGCCACTACCAAAGGATGTTTCGGCCCTTAGAGGTTTTTTGGGGCTAACCGGTTACTATAGACGGTTTGTAAAGAATTATGGGCTCATAGCTAAGCCACTCACATCCTTGTTGAAGAAGGACAACTTTGAGTGGAACCAAGGGGCAAGAGATGCTTTTGAGGAATTGAAGAGAGCAATGACCAAGACACCCGTGTTGGCCTTACCTAATTTTGAGAGGCCTTTTGAGGTCTACACCGATGCTAGTGGTGAGGGGATTGGGGCGGTTTTGGTTCAAGACAAGAGGCCCTTGGCTTTCATCTCCAAAGCTCTCGGCCCTATGAAGAAAGCTTGGAGCACTTATGCTAGGGAAATGCTTGCGGTTGTCCATGCGGTTAAGATGTGGAGGCCTTACTTGTTGGGCCGAAAATTCACCATCATAACCGATCAACAAGCATTAAGGCATATGTTACAACAAAAAATTGTCACCCCGGAGCAACAAAAGTTCTTAGTGAAGCTACTTGGGTTTGAGTATGACATCATTTACCAACCGGGTAAAGAGAACAAAGTGGCGGATGCTTTGAGTAGAAAAGAGGGGAGTTCAACCTTGTGGCTAGTGCATGAAGAGGAAGAACCGAATATGTTGGCCTTGAGTGGGGCCGAATGGATGATATGGGACAAGATCCGAGAAGCTACAAAGATTGATGCTAGAGCCATAGAGATTGTTGAGCTTTTAGAGGCTCAAGGTGATGGGGTGGTTGGCTTCAAGGTGAGGGACGGCTTGATCTACTACAAGGAGCATGTATATGTGCCGAATGTTCCTAACTTGAGAAGAGAGATCCTAGACCATTTCCACAATAGCAAAGAAGGAGGCCACTCGGGTTGGTTGAGAACCTACATTAGAGTGAAGCACTTCTTTTATTGGGAAGGGATCAAAAAGGCCGTGAAGACCCTTGTGGCCGAGTGTGACACATGCCAAAAGATCAAGTATGATACAAGACCACCATCCGGGCTCTTACAACCTCTCCCAATTCCCAACTTGATTTGGGAAGACTTAAGCATGGACTTTGTGGAGGGACTTCCCACTAGTGGCGGGTTTGAGGTAATACTTGTGGTGGTGGATAGATTAAGCAAGTATGGTCATTTCATTCCACTTGTTCATCCATTCACAACCAAGAGTGTGGCAAAGGCATTTATTGACAATGTTGTGAAGCTTCATGGATTCCCAAAGAGCATAGTCACGGATCGAGATAGAGTCTTCATGAGTTCCTTTTGGAAGGAGATGTTTGAGCTCCAAGGGAGCAAGTTGAAAGCTAGCTCATCTTATCATCCTCAAACCGATGGGCAAACCGAAGTTGTTAATAGGACTCTTGAGCAATACTTGAGGTGTTTTTGCCATGAAGAGCAAAGGAAATGGGGTGAGTATTTGACTTGGGCCGAGTATTGGTATAACACCACCTTTCATGTTTCCATACAAAGAAGCCCGTTTGAAGTTGTCTATGGAAGAGCTCCACCAACATTAGTAAGTTATGAGAGAGGCACGGCCAAGAACAATGAAGTGGAGGAGGAGTTGATCACTAGAGATGAGATAATAGTGAAGGTTAAAAGAGAACTTGCCAAGGCCCAACAAAGAATGAAGAAATACTATGATAAGGGTAGAAGATTGGTCACATTTGAAGTGGGAGACTATGTGTACTTGAAGCTACAACCATTCGGCCAAATGACATTGGGAGCAATTGAATTGCCTACAGTTATCTAATATGAAGCTTTGAAGGATCCCTAACCAACAGACTATGGACTCCCATAGGAATTTTGTGATGGCACGGGCAGTGATAGTTGCCAATGCCTCTACTTCCACCCATTTCATGAAATAGCCAACCACCACCACTACTAACTTCAATTCTCCTTTGCCCCCGGGAAAAGGGCCAGAGTGAGATCATGGAAGTCAACTCTTCTAGTGGACAGTGAGGGATGGATGCATGCTTTTGGCAGTTAGAGCATTTATTCGCGAAGTCCTGCATCTCGGAGGGAGTTGGGCCAGTAGTACTGTTAGACCCCCACGTAAAACCGCCTCCAAAGGAGCCGCCCATGTCCTAGCCATGTCCGGGACATGCCCCTTGATCATGCCTCGAGCATGCCTTGGCCCGTGTCTTGTCACACACGGGGCGCCCAGCATGCTCTTGGACCGACCACATGCATGCCTTGGCCCGTGCCTTGACAAGCACGGGGCGCCCAGCATGCAAGCCGTGCGCGCGCGGCACCTCGACCCCAGCGAGGTTAGTGGCCATGCGCAGCCCAGCGCATGGCCAGGCATGCGCACGCCCATGCGCATGCCCATGCACCGCGCGGCCCGGCGCATGCACGCAGGCCGCAGGGCTCAGCGCGCGCGCGCAGCCCACCCGGCCCTGCGCATGCATGCAGGCCGCATGGCCTTGCGCCTGCACGCAGGCCGCGTGGCCCTGCGCATGCGGGTCAGCCGCATGGCCCCGCACGCCCACGCAGGCCGCACGGCCCCGCACGCCCACGCAGGCCGCATGGCCCCGCACGCCCACGCAGGCCACACAGCCCTGCGCGCCCAGCCAGACCGCATGGCCGTGCGCACGCCCATGCGCACAGCCATGCGCACGCCCGAGCACCTGCAGCCGACCAGGCCCCCAGCCGCATGGCTCTCCTGCCGCACCCCAGCGAGGTTAGTGGCATGCCTTCCAGGCATGCCATCCAGCGCACGGGCCCAGCCCGTGCCATGCAGAGCAGGCCAGTGGCATGCCCACCAGGCATGCCATCCAGCGCACGGCTCCAGCCCGTGCCATGCAGAGCAGGTCAGTGGCATGCCCACCAGGCATGCCATCCAGCGCATGGCTCCAGCCCATGCCTTGCAGCAGGCTCACGTGGCTAGCCACCTTCAGCAGGCCGAACATGGCACCATGCCATGCCCACCAGCCGGCCCATGCATGGCACCAAGCCATGCACCCTAGCCAGCCATGCCGAGCCACTTAGCCATGGACCAGACCGAGGACCACCATGCACCACCCTAGCCGACCCTTGGCTCATGCATGCCACGGCCTAGTGGTCCATGCCACTATCTTCATTTTTGTCATTTAATTATTTATTTCATTTTTAATTCCTTTTATTTCAAAGGGGCCTTTTGGGGGTTTCCAAGTTGTAACCTTATAAATAGGACCCTTAGCCATTTCTTTCACATCTTTTGACAATAGCCTTTGTGGACTAAGTTGTTCTTGAGATCACATTCGGTGCATAGCACTTGGGCTCTTTGGGGTGCAATTCGTGAATCCCTAAGGAGAGGATCACACTTTGCAATCCGTGAATAAGTGTGATCCATTCTATCTATCTTATGAGTATTTTCCATTCATTATCTTGTTCTCCATTGATTACTTATTGATCTTGAAATTTATGTGCATTGTTCATACTTTGTTCATAAGTGTTCTTGAGTGATTCGGCCAACAAGTGAGTACCATAGCCCATTTGATCTTCCTTCCAACCACATACTCGACCAACCCTTGTTTGCCCTACTTACCATATTCGGCCATCACTCCCAAAAACACCCCTCATCCAATCCATTCCATCCCTAGCCGAGATACACTTTCCATACAAGGTTCAAATTCAAATTTTGGCTCCTTGCCTCATTTGAATTAACCTAGCCGCCCACTCCACTTACCAAACTAGAGTTTCCAAATTGGAAACCCTAGTTGACCTCTTGGATCCTCTTGGCCGGCCATAACCCTAAACCAAAACACATCCCAAGTTTTTAGGAAACTTTCCTAAAAACACTCACCTTCCCCATTCGGCCAAGCCTTGGCCGCCCACCTCATTTGCCCTAGCTCCAAACCCTAATCATCCCATCACCTAAAACCCTAGCCGTCCATCATCATTCATCCAAACCCTAAACCTCATGCAAGTGGCGCCAACCCTAGCTCACCCTAGGCCGTGCACCACTCACTCTTGTGATCTCACACTTAGCCATTTTTCCCACTTTCCATACACTTCCAATTAGCCTTAACACTAACCTCACCCTACCCAAAGTGCCACCATAGACCGTCTTGAGCGTGAACCAAGCAAGTGAAGGACTTGGAGTCGGTCAACCAAAGAAGCCTATTGCCGAAGAGGACTTAGTGTTTAGGGACTTGACCGGGGTCCCTAACAAGTACCCCGCATGCGTCACCCACACTACTAGCGCTCTTCCGCCCGAATTGTTTCCATAGATTCCTTTATGTATCTCGGCCAGCACTTACTTGGCTTCCTCAGGTGAGATGCATCTCAGGAGGGACTTAGGAAATCCTCTACTATACAGGGCTCATTCCACCAACGTGAAGCGTGCTACTCTATTCCTCATCTTTCATGCTTCCTCCCGATCATTCGGGACCAGACCCCCTTCAAGGAATTTTATGATGTTGACATCCCATTCAAGCATCTGCGACTACTGGACTATGGACACGCTAATTCCAATGGCTGGTGTGTCTACTGTTTAGGCTACAGTGTGATCCGGGAGGGGTGCCTCTTCCTGACCTGAGGTAGCTTTTGCCAAATGGTCTGCCTTGTGATTTTCTCTCCTCGAGATCTGCTGGATGTGGGAATATTTGAAAAGGACACGCTCCTCTCCTACTTGCTGGAGGTACTTCTTCAATTTTTCTCCCTTCATGGCAGACAGTCCCGTGACTTGACCAATGACCAACTACTAGTCGGGTCTTACTTTGACCTCAGTAGCTCTTAGAGACCTGGCTACCATCATTCCTGCCAGTAGTGCCTAATACTCAGCCTCATTATTGGTGGTTTTGAAACCAAGTTTGATCGCATAGTTAAGCTCTTCTCCAAACTTCGTGATTATGTGTATCCTTACACTCCCCAGCCCAGCAGGACAAGCCATTAATATAAACCTACCAAGGCTTGCCTTAGGGTGCAATGGTTATCTCTTCAAGAAAGTTTGAGAACTCGGCCACAAAGTCTGCCAAGACTTGCCTTTTAATCGTTGTTCGTGGGAGGTACTTGATGTCAAACTCACTCAACTTGATTGTCCAATTCGTCATCTGGCTAGACACATCGGTCTTCTACAGTACTTCCTTGAGGGGTACATTGGTGAGTACCTTCATCAGGTGAGCCTAGAAATATGGCTTCAATCATCTTGCGACGATGACTAATGCAAATGCCAACATCTCCGTCCGATGGTACCTGGTCTCAACTCCTTAAAAGGCATTGGATCGTGTAGTAGACGAGTCACTGGTCTCCCCCCTCACTTCAGACCAGGATGGTGGACACGGCATTTGAGGTCATCGCCAGGTATATAGTCAAGTCTTCCCCCGAGCTGGTCTGGCTGAGAAGTGGTGGGTGGGCCAAATACTCTTTCACTTCACTAAAGGCCTGGTTGCGGTCGGCCTTCCACTCTCATGCCTTCCTGAGGACCTTGAAAAAGGGAAGGCAGTGGTCCGTCCACCTTGTGATAAAGCGGCTTAGAGCGGTCACTCTCCCTGCCAACCTTTGGACCTTGTTGATTGTTCACAGTAACAACATATCCACGATCGCCTTGACCTTTTCAGGGTTGGCCTCGATTCTATGTTTCGAGACCATGAAGCCCAAGAACTTCCTCAACTCAGTACCAAAGGCACACTTCAAAGGGTTGAGCTTCATCTTATACTTTCTCAGCACTGCAAAGGCTTCCTGAAGGTCATCGAGATGCTGCTCAGGCTTCTTGCTTTTGACCAAGAGGTCATCCGCATAGACTTCCATGTTTCGCCCAACCTATTCTTTGAACATCCAGTTGACCAGCAGTTGGTAAGTTGCACTTGCATTTTAAGACCAAACGGCATAGCTTTGTGGTAATAGAGCCCTTGTTCAGTGATGAAGGTCGTCTTCTCCTCATCGTCCTCATTCATCCTGATCTGGTTGTACCCAAAGTATACATCCATGAAACTAAGCAGTGGGTGTTCGACCATTGAATCCACTATCAGATCTAAGAGTTTAGGTCTCTTCAGATCCACCTAGCCTAACTCTAGTGGTTCATTAGGCTCTGCTTGCCGTAGGGCCTCTTCATCCCATCCTCGTCCAACTCCATCAAGGTCGGAGCCAGAGGTGGGCCTACTTCCTCTCTCACTCCTTCGAGAGCTCAAACCTCAATAGCCTTGGGCATTAGCCTCGGGCTCCGCTTGATGTTTCTGATCGCTGTGTATTTCCCCCAACCCTATGGGGGTTGGAAACTTCATCTTCAGGTGATAGGTGGACGTCCTCGCCCTTAGGTGGTTCAAGGTTGGATGTCCCAAGATCGCATTGTAGGAGGATGAAGTCTTTACCACTAGAAATCCACCATGGTAGCCACCGTTCTTGAGGTCGTTCCATCTAGGATGGACAAGGTGATTGCTTTGATTGGCTGGATCACATCTCCAGTGAAGCCCTTGAGGGGTGTCAGGGCTTCGCCCAAAATATCGGGCGCTATCCTCATCCAAATGAACGCTTCCCAGAAGAGGATGTCGGCCGAGATGCTGTTGTCGATCAGGACTCTCCTTGTCAAGTAGTTGGCAATTTGCATGGTCACGACTAGGGCGTCATCATCAAGGTCTTCCATGCAATCTTCATCATGAAGGAGTTACAAGGCCAGATCACCCCAATAGTGCTACCAGGGTGATTTTTTAATCTTGATCGTCTGTCATCATACGCTCCCTGTTGATCTAGGAGAGGTACGACTTCAGGCTTTCATAGTCTCTTTGTTTCACAGTCAGGAGGTAGGCTACAGGTATCCTCCTCTTCTGGCTGGCCATGAACTGCATCAAACGAGCCAGCTCGACAAAGCTGTTCACCATCCTGGGTGGTAGGGAGCCAAACCATGCTCTTGTTGTTCCCATAGGAGTGAGAGGGAATGCCCTGCATGCAACCTCTCCAGGGAATCCGTGTAGGGTCATGTGGGTTTTGAACATCTCTAGATGCTCCAAGGCATCCTTTGACCCATCATACGCGTCTATCTAGGGGACTTTAAACCTCGGAGGGGTAGGGACTACTATGACTTTAGAGTTGTATGGTAGCTCCGGGCTAGTGAGTAGTTGGTCCATCGAGGACGTCATGCCTACCCGTTTGACCATTTCTGCATACTTGTCCCTGAGATCGAGGCGCATTCTGTGTTGTTCTTCTTTGGCCGTTGTTACCTTAAGGGGCGATGGGACTCAAAGTGGTGGCTCTGCTGGTCTCCCTTCGATTCTTCGCTGGTCCTTTGCAAGGAGATATTTTCCTAGCGAAGAGCTGCCACTTTCTCCATGAGTTTCCATATCACTTCAGTTTGCTCATTGATTCTTCCTTCCATCACTTTAGGTTGTTGTTCTTCACGTCGCGAGACTTGAGAGTGGGTCGTTGCCAGCATACAAAGGACATGCTACTATAAGAAATAAAATCCCATAGACGGCACCACTATTGATGTCGTGTTTCATAGCCTGGGCAACTCCACACTGTTGAGCCTCGAGCTGGTTCTTGCTAAGATGGAGATTGGAGGGTTCAGGTGCCTTGGTACCTCCAACGCTCAAGTTAGTGCAAGGTAGGAGATGAAGAGAGAAAGTGAGAGTTTAGAGTTTAGAGTTTAGAGTGTAGAAGTATTCAAGAGTGTGAGTAAACCCCTTCTTGGCTGAGAGATGGTGTATTTATACTTGGTCGGGGTGAGCCCCAAGGTGATGGTGACTGGTATGTGGCTCTGTGCCAGGATCGGGTGTCCCTGCCAGCTTCATGCCTCCCTGCAGACCTGCTAAGCTCGACCATGGTTATGGCTGGCACCTAGGGGGCATGCTGTAGCGTGCCAACCCCTGGGATGCATTGAATGTGGCATGGCCCCTGCCATGGTGTGCCCGCTCCCATTCTATTAAATGTGGCATGATCCTGGCCAGGCAAGTTTTTCCTCTTACGCCGTCTAGATAGTTGTGTCATGGATGGGGGTGTCCCTGACGATTGACCAGTTATGGTGTCAGGCTATCATGCTCACCTCCCATCTTTTTGTTAGTGTACCTGCCCTGTGTCCCTCTTCCTGGGCCTCTTGGGCAAACTGGCCCAGTCCAAGACTTGTACGTGGGCTTAGGCCTGGACTCAGGCCCTAGGGATTTCTCCCTTCACAGTGCTCGTAAAGAGGCCAAAAGACAAATGGAGAATGTGCGTTGACTCCGTCAACCTCAACAAAACCTGCCCAAAAGACAGCTTCCCACTTCCTCGCATCGACTTGATTGTCAACTCCACGATGGATCACCGTATGCTTAGCTTCATGGATGCCTACTCTAGGTATAACCAAATCCATATGAACCCCGAGGCTGAAGAGAATACTTCGTTCATCACTAACCGAGGCTTGTATTGTTACAAGGTCATGCCTTTTGGTCATAAGAATGCGAGTGCCACCTACTAGCAGCTGGTCAATTGTATGTTCAAAAATCAAATAGGAAGAAACATGGAGGTCTACGTGGATGATCTAGTGGTGAAGAATGGGACCATGGAACAACACCTGAACAATTTAAGGGAGACTTTTGCGATACTATAACAGTACCAAATGAAGCTAAACCTGGCAAAATGCGCTTTTGGTGTTAGATCAGGAAAGTTCTTAGGATTCATGGTGTCGGAACACGAAATCGAAACCAACCTTGAGAAGGTGGAGGCCATCCTCAGCATGGCCCCACCCCAAAACATACATGAGGTCGGCTGGGTGAGTGGCAGCTCTCTACAAGTTTGTGTCAAGATCCACTAATAAATACCTACCTTTCTTCTAAGTCCTACGAAAAGCACAAGCATGGGATGGTGAGTTCGACCTGGCGTTCGAAACCCTCAGGAAGTACCTCATGAGCCCACTACTCCTCAACCAACCCCGGTGTGGGGAAACGTTTACCCTGTACCTGGAGGTCTCCCCCAAGGCTGCCTCCTCAGCATTAGTGCATGAGGAGAATGGGGTCCAAACGCCGATCTACTACACCAGCTAGGTGCATTGGGGGCCCAAAGCTAGGTACCCTCACATAGAACAGCTGGCCTTTCGGTGGTAGTAACCATGCACAAGCTGTGCTCGTACTTTCAAGCTCACCCAATAAGGGTCCTTATAGAATCACCCTAAAAAAGGTATTACAATGACCGGACTTCTCAGGCCAGCTCATGAAATAGCCAATGGAGTTGAGCGAATTCAACATTCACTATGCACCGTGGAACACCGTCAAAGGACAAGTGCTAGTGGACTTCATCGTTGAGTTTACCAATTTCCCGGCAGAGAATGATGATGCACCTCCCATGAAGCCCTACCAAGTATTGATTGATTGCTCATCTTTCTGGATTGGAGGAGGAGTGGGAGTGCATAACGTTACATCCGAGGGAGAGGAGTACAATTATGCCATCAAACTAACATTCAAAAAGGTGAACAACGAGGTGAAGTATGAAACGCTGCTTCCAAGGCTAATGGTAGCCACGTCTCTAGGCGCCACCAAAATTAAAAGTATGAGCTGATTCTCAAGTAGTGGTCAATCAAATGCGTGGGAAGTTTGCTGTAAAAATTGAAAAGTTGAAAAAATGCTTAGCACTAGTAGAGGCCGAGCACCCCCATTTTAAGTATTTTTAGATTTAGTAAGTGCCGAGGACAGAAAATCAAAAAGAGGACAAGTTGGCTCATGCAGCGTCCAAAGAGGAGGACTTCCTCTGCCAGAGCAGACAGTGATATGAACCATGGAGATACTGCCCGAAGCCCCAGCTTGGGTAAAGGACATACTCAAGTATTTGGAAACCAATGAGGTGTCAGGGGACAGACATGAGGCCAGGAAGATTAGAAATAGAACAGTGCGCTACACTTTAATTGAGGGAATTCTATATCGAAGGCACCACTCGGTGCCTCTCTTGAGGTGCATCTCCCTCGAAGAGATGCACTAGTAGAGGCCGAGCACCCCCATTTTAAGTATTTTTAGATTTAGTAAGTGTCGAGGGCAAAAAATCAAAAAGAGGACAAGCTGGCTCATGCAGCATCCAAATAGGAGGACTCCCCCCTGCCAAAGCAGACAGTGAACCAAACTAGGGAGATACTGCCTGAAGCCCCAGCTTGGGCAGAGGACATACTCAAGTATTTGGAAACCAATGAGGTGTCAGAGGACAGACGTGAGGCCAAGAAGATTAGAAATAAAGCAGCGTGCTACACTTTAATAGAGGGAATTCTATATCGAAGGCGCCACTTAGTGCCTCTCTTGAGGTGCATCTCCCCCGAAAAAGCACAATACGTGTTGGCAGAAATACACGAGGGGATTTGTGAGAATCACTCAAGAGGAAAGGCACTGGCCAGGAAGGTAATGAGAGCAGGGTATTACTAGCCTCGGACCCTTCAAGACACCAGGGAATATGTGCGGAAATGTCAGAAGTGCCAAGAATAAACCAGGGTGCCCCATTGCCTACAGGAAGAGTTGACGTCGTTCACGTTGTCTTGGCCTTTCACCCAGTGGGGAATTGATTTAGTCGACCTGCTGTAAACTACTTCACCAAGTGGGTTGAGGTCAGGGCCTTAGTAACCATCATGGTGAACAACATCACACGATTCCAATGGAGGACAATAATTTGTAGGTTTGGCATCCTGCGTACCATCATATCGGATAACGAGAGACAATTCGACTCTGACCACTACAGTAATTGGTGCTGGGAATTGGAGATCGAGTTTCAATACTCATTCTCAGGACACCCCTAGTCTAACAGGCAAGTTGATGGGTATACTCAAGAAGCAGCTCAACGACAGGAAGGGGGCATGGGCAAAAGAACTCCCCGCCATCCTGTGGGCCTACCGGGTCACAGTGAAAATGTCAACTGGGAAACTCTTTTTACCCTCACTTTCAGCCACGAGGTGAGGCCACCAGTAGAGATTGAAATCCCCACCTATAGAGTTCAGCACTTTGAGTAAGAATCCAATTATATGTGACTAGAAGAACAACAAGATTTGTTGAAGTCAGACTAGAAGCTGAAATAAGAACAGCGGCCAAGAAAAGAAGGGCCAAGAGATGCTTCAACAAGCGCGTGTGCCCGAGAACATTCATGGTCGGGGATCTTATACTCAAAGAGACAACGGGACGAAGGAAAGCTAGGCCCATGATGGGAAGGCCCTTATGTGGTCACCCTCACAAATCACCCGGGTTCCTACAGTCTCTGAGACTCTCAAAGGAGTGAGCTGCTGCATCCTGGAATGCTGAACATCCACAAAAATTCTATTGCTAAGCTAATTCATTGTCGTAAATTTATATATTTCCATGGACACGTTACAGGCCCTAATGAAAAAAGTGTTGTATTTCAATGGCAAATTTCAAGAACATAACGTAACCCACCAATGAACTCTCCACCAACAAAATCAACTTAGCCTCCATCAGCAAAGTCAACTTCGTCAATGTGATCTACATTGGAAAATTTAACAAAATCTCCATCAAAAACTTACCTTCCCGTGAGGAGAAAGAGGCGAGTGTAATGCCTAAGGCTATTTTACCCCTCTTACGGATGAGTGCAGGTCGACCCTTGGCCACCCGAAAATAAAGACTTCCTCATTAAGTATCAACAAGCGGGAGCGGGTCCAGTAACAGACTGTCCTAATAACTTATCTCCCTACGGGATACCATAGGGAAATGTAGGCCTAAATGTTGCCTTATCTTTCTCGCAGCAGAGAGCAAGATCAGCCCCATGACTACCCGAATGAATTACCCCGACCTCCACTACGACGAAGTGTGAGATCAGCGCCAGCTTAACCCGAACTTACCCTTCCCTGCGATGTCAATGAGTGGGAGCGGGTCCAATCCTAATCTGTCCGAACAACTTACCTCCCCACAAAGGATGATAGGTGAGCAAGTGGCTCAACCTCCTCATCCAAGAGAAAGGGACCAACTTCCTCAATAACCTGAATAACTTACCCCGACCCCCATCACTAAAAAAGAGCAAACCAGCCACATCACTATCCAAATTACCTCCCCCACGGGGCACCAGATGGAAAGGTAGTCCTTAAAGGTTGCCTTATCCCTTCTGCGGTAGAGTGCTAGTCAGTCTTCAACTACCTGAAGAAAAATTTTACCTTCCTCATAAGCGTCAAAGAGTGGGAGCGGGTTCAGCAACAGACTGCCCGAACAACTTACCTCCCTGCAGGATACCATATGAAAATGTATGCCTAAAAGTTGCCTTATCCCTCCCTTAGTGGAGAGCGAGATCAGTTTCAAAGCTACCCGAATAACTTACCCTGGCTCCCGCTATGACAAAGTGTGAGATCAGCACCAACCTGATCCAAAACTTACCATTTCCACAAACCCAAGCGAGAACCTGGCTTTTGAGGCCACAATAGTTTGGAGGGAGAACTAAATTGGTATGCAAGTCATCATGGGAACAACACAAGGGAGGACTAGGACTATCGAAGCTTGGTCTGCAAGTCGTCATGGGAACAACATGAGGGAGGACTAGAAAAATTCGGATGGATACGTGGCTTGTCCCTAGGCAAACTCAATAGAGGACCTAGCCTATGAGACCGCGATCATCCCGAGGCAAACTCAAGGAAGGACCGAGCTAACTCACAAGTTGCCCCAAAAAAAACTCGATGGAGGACTAGGATTGTTGAAGCCGCAATCATCATGAAGCAAACTAAAGGAAGGAAGGATTTAGGTAATGCTAAGCTCGTGAGTCATCCACAAGCAAATTCTAGGGAGAGAGGCCAGGATCGTCCAGAGGCAAACTCAAGAGAGGATAGAGTAGGACCATGATCATCCCTAGGAAAACTCGAGGGAGGATCAGATGCACAACAATTCACCCTAAGTGAATCTTGAGGGAGGACCAAGAACGGCTGTGGGTTATCCTCAGGCAAACTCGAGGGAGACTAGACAGCAAGCCGTGAGCGTGCCATGGAAAACTTGTCGAGGGATCCAGCAAGCTCATGGCTATCCCAAGAGAAACTCAACAGAGCATAGAGATGCACCACAATTCATTTGAGCCAAACTCGAGGGGAAACTCGAGAGAGGACGAGATGAGGCTGCCTAAGGCAGACTCAAGGGAGAGTCTATGAGGTCGTGGGTCATCCTTTGGCAAACTCAACGATAGATTAGGTGAGTTGGGTCATCCAGAGCAAACTCAACAGAGGATCAGGCTTGTCCAAGGCAAACCTAATGGAGGATTCGAGTTACTTAGGTTGCAATCTTTCCAAGCCAAGCTCGAGGGAGGATCATGTGAGCCTAGCGACTTGTAGCCTAACTCAGTCCTCTCTCAAGATGATGGGGCCTCACTTGATCCTTCCTCGAGTTTGCCTCAAGATTATTGCGGTTTAGCAACCGTACTCCCTCAAATTTTCCACAGCACGACTTGCAACCCATCCTAATCCTCCCTCAAGTTTGCCATATGACAACCCACGGCCTCGCCTGATTCTCCCTTGATGGTCACTCAGCATGACTTGCAGCCAAGCTAGGTCCTCCTTTGAGTTTACCTAGGGATGATTATGGACTCAGCAACCTTAGTCCTCCTTCA
Organism: Cyclocarya paliurus; assembly: GCA_029856935.1. NCBI lineage: Eukaryota > Viridiplantae > Streptophyta > Magnoliopsida > Fagales > Juglandaceae > Cyclocarya > Cyclocarya paliurus. The sequence goes on along the minus strand of CM056952.1, from coordinate 16,455,443 downwards.
AGTTTGCCTCAGGATGATTCACGACCTAGCATAATTCTCCCTCGAGTTTGCCTCATGAAGATTTGCAGTTTTGCCTAATCCTCCCTCGAGTTTGCTTCGGGAGTGACTTAAATATTGCTCTGTCCTCCCTGGAGTTTCCCTTAGGGTGGCTTCCAACACACCCCCCTCCCTCGATTTTTCCATGGGACAAACCTACATCCTCTATTGTTCCTCCCTTAAGTTTGACTCGAGACTATTTGCGACCATGTCCATTTCTCCCTCGAGTTTTTCTAAACACAATTGTGTCCCAGCGACCCACAACCTCAACAGCCCTAGTCGTGTCTTATGGCCCAGTCGAGTCCTCCCATGTGTATGAACCTCACGACGATCATAGCCTCAGCAGCTTTAGTCCCTTATTGAGTTTAACTCGAGGTGACTTGTGGCCCTGCCCAATCCGCCCTCGAGTTTTCCACAAGACAATCTCAGCCTCAATTGCAATTGCCTTTAACCCTCATCGACTTTGCCTCGAGGCAACTTGTGGTAGCAAGATCCTCCCTCTAGTTTTCCTCCAACCTCAGTAGCCCTGGTCCCTCACGAGTTTGCCTTGAGGTGATTTGCAGTGCTGCCTAGAGCTCTCTAGAATTTGCCTCAGGACAACCTATGGCATTGTTTAATCCTCCCTTGAGTTTGCCTCGGGACCATTACGGCCTCAGCAGCCCCTAGCCCCCCTTAAAACTTTACCTCAGGGTGACTTGCGGCACAGTCTGGTCCTCCCTCAAGTTTGCATGGGGATGACCCATGATGTCACCCGACCCCAAGTGTCCCTCAAGACTATATCACTTGGTAGCCCTAGTCCCTAGTCAAGCTTGCGTTAGTGCCCAACCCGATCATCCCATGAGTTTCCTCAAGATGACAAGAAATCTAGCTTGATCCTCCTTCTAGTGTCCCTCGAGAAGATCGCGGCCTCAATAGCCCTAGTACCCCCTTGAGCATGGTTCGGGCCCACTCTAGTCCTCCCTCAAGTTTGCCTCAAGATGACCAATGGTCTCGACCTAAGCTCTCCTGAGTCTCACTCGGGAGAGCAAGAGTGAGAGGTAGGGAGAGGGAGAGACAAGGGAGGAAAAGAGAGAGTGAGGGAGGAAAGAGAGAGAGATGGAGGGGGAGAGAGATGATACATAGAGGGAAATGGAGAAGGAGAGAGGGGGAGGGAGCGAAAGAGAGAGAGAGAAGGGAGCAAGAGAGACAAGAGAGATGGAGAGGAGGGGGAGCAAGAGAGAAAAGAGAAATAGAGAGGGGAAAAGGTAGGGAGGGAGTGAAAGACAGTGAAACAGGGAACAAGAGAGAGGGGAGGGAGGAAGAGAGGAGGAGAGAGATGCTCGTATGAAATGTCAAAATCACGTTAGGTGTCTATCCTTGTAATTATTTTCGTGAAAATTTTACGAGAAATGAAATCTGAATTGTAAATTTAAAATCTAACACAAGAACTGAAAATGACAAACGTGAACCAGAAATGGAAAACAACTCGTTACATGAATAATTTCCTATAAAAATAAAAATGAATTATACAGACAAGCTTAATCGAGATAGCAAACAGCCTTCATCCAAAAATTTGCATAGTTAAAAAGACATCAACATAGAATGAGCAGATGGGACAAAAAGGTATAGTACTAGATATAAGTTTGTTATGTATATACTCAAATCTATTCTCATCTATTATTTAAGGCTTTACAAATCACCAAGCCATGAATTATTGCTAAATACCTTTTTGTAGATACTCGAATCACCAAGCCATGGTTATTATGCAGATACTCAAATCTACTCTAATATCCTGCAGTATACCTTTTTGTAGATACTCGAATCAACAAACTTCTAGCCAATATTCCTAAATGAAGTGCTATTGTAATTGTTATCTTTCAAAAAATTGGACACCTAAGAGCCACTTTTAAACCATCATCATCATCTGCAAAACTTTTACATTATTGCACTAAAATCTTACGGAAAAATAATGCTGAATACCTGTTCAATGACAGTAGCCGAATGTCTTTAATATTGTTCATGGCTTCTTAAACACGTATCAGCGAGGTATGTGGTCAGCATCATCATCCATATACAAGATTTGTATGACCTGGATAAAGAAACAAACTTTAAAATAGACAGCAGCAATTATCTTTGTTATTTATTTTTTTTTATTTTTTTTGTTTTGAAGAATAGAATTTCTATTGGTGAAGCATGTAGTTGTAGAGGGATTCCATAGTATAATCTCCCTGAGATTCCTCTGTACAGTTGTGTTTGCAGCATTTGGTATTTAATTTACCAAGAAAAGCTAATTAAAAGCTACACAGAAAATAAATCAAACAACAAATGGGTAACTAAGATACATTTTACTTCCTGATGTTTTCTAATGTTTTAGTATGTGAGAAAAATTTCTACTTTCTTTACACAGAATGTGTATACATTTAGGGCCAAGTTCTGCTAGGGAACACGTAAACCAGAATTGACATCGATGATTATGGCTGTCCTTATTGAACTTTAAGGATTCGAGAGTCATGGCAGACCAAGTAAAATGTTCCAAAGATCAAAGACTCCGAATCTTTGTTTTCTTTAAAATACGACCCAATTCGCAACCCGTAGAAACACAATAATTTTTGGTTCACGTCAAAAACTAGAATTGCGAAACCAAAAAAGATGACAGCAATATGTATCACATCAAAAACTGCAAAATTGGGAATCAAAAGGTTAAAGTGCATTAAGAAACCTAAGAAATCTCAAAGAATCCAGGGTGAGAATCCAAGAATGCAATACATAGATCAAAAACAAGATTAGACAAGAGTAGAAAATGAAAACCTCAAAACGAACGATCCTCGTTCTTTACACCTTCCTGTGAGTCCCATTGCCCTGCCTTCTTCAACTTTTTGTACGCTTACATTGCAAGCACACCCGCATTCTCTCTCTCTCTCTCTCTCTCTCTCTCTCTCTCTCTCTCTCTCTCACAAACGGGCTGACGGGTTGTGAGACAAATTACAATGCATGTAATCAATATATAGACCTTGGGGAGAGTAGGTTGGTGACGGCAACGGCTACTTTTCCCTTTTTTGTTTTATTTTAAAATTTAAATCCGATGATACGGTGCCAGTTCCCTCAATAAAATGGGCTTAAGGCTCTGGTTCTGATCGTTGGATTAATATCAGATCATATTGGTGCCAGTTCCATCCGTTATATGTTTTATTTAAGACATCCTCCCCTGCATTCGCTTCATGTTGCTGACAACTTACAACACCTCGCTACGTGATCATACAAGTTTATTCCGCAAAAAGTGATCATTTGATGCGCAAAACGGGCTGTAGATGGTTTCTGCTGATTGCTGTTGGAGGTCTTGGAGCTTGGGATAAGCCTTTGGATTCTGCAGAAAAAGATGACTGCGTATCAAATTGATGGACAGAATTCCAGAGCAAGCATGAATTGGTTGCTCTGGCATTGTTTGTAATGGGGTGTTTTATGTTTACTCAGAGACTGATAAACTTGCGGATATGACGAGTAAATGTTAGTGCTTTTATCTTGTAGTGGCATTGTTTGCTGGTCATGCTTTCTATCTCCTGGTGTGAAGGAGAGGGTCAAATAGGCCTGGGAAACAAGCCTATTAGGACAGGAATGCTGCATTTCTTGGGCACTAAATAATGATATTAGGGGTGGTTGAAATGCTAGAATATTTGGTCGGATCTTAGATTTCTTGATTGTATGTGACTCATGAATTTGATGCTTCTTCATGCACGTCTATGAAGTCCATTGCAAACTGCAACTCATGCAGAAAATGAAAGCCACCCCTTCTCACTAATGAAATCATTTTGAGCAGACATTTGTTTTTCTCATGTAATTTATTTTTGTAGTGTATGAGGAGACCTTGAAATTTGTTTTCAGATAAAATTTTTGATTTATAAAATATGAACTGAAACAGAAATTGAGAGAGGAAAGTTTTCGCTTTTCTTCAACAAATGGCCTGCAGCCACCTTGATATTAGGCCCCAAAACATCACTCAAATCACAGAAACATTAGCTGGTACGTCGGAAAATATATCAACTCTCAAACATAGTTACCATAACATATATTGAACACAAGATCACCGAAGACAAAAGGATCGAATTCAAAGAAACATAATAAAAACATCCATAATAATTTTGCATCATATAGTGTGTATATATATATAACACAAAGTACAATTCTAATTAATGAGACCAGAGAAAGGATCCCATGGCGAACTTTCTCTTCTGTTCAACATCTCCAACGATCGGTAGCCCATATTCTTTAAGCAAGCAATCCAGCTTCCACTCCGGCATGGTTTCGTAATCAGCTTTGGTGTATCTTGGGTAGTGCAACGGCATTTGGAAGTGTCCGCATCGATCCTTCCCTTGCTGTCCATTGGCTCTGCTACCTACGTTTGTTGAAGCCCTTGTCACTGACTCCATTGCCCCCCAACACCAATGTTTCTCAATCCTTTCTTTCTTCTTAACTCTACTCTCTCTTGTGCCCAGTTACGGCAAACTGGTGGGCTATTTAAAGCTGTTGACAAGTTTTTTGGGTTAAAGTGATGACAGTTTTACCACAAAATCAAGTAGATCTAGGCTACAATTTTGTTGCTTTAAGAATCGTAAATAATCATTCTCTTCTTGTTATCATGTTTTATACTTTGTGAAGCATTTAGATCCTTTTTTCATGGGCATTTAATCTCAAGCTTTTCAGTTATAGTTATTACTTTTTCTTGGGCCTATAAGCCGGTGCGGAGAACACACCCTCTGTGCACACCGCTTATAGGCAAAATTCATTTACAATAGCTTTAATTTTAAAATTTATCCTATAAATCAAGTCATGCCAAGTCAACTATGTGGAGGGTGTGTTCTCAACACCATTTGCAAATAGAATTTTTCATAATAAAATGTAACAAATGGTGAAAGAAAATCAATGCTAACCTTTCCAAACTGAAAAAATAAAAATAAAAAACAATTCTAATGTTGATGGTAATGACTCAGTAACCACTAGACTACGCCTATTGAATGCAAACATAAATACGTACTGTTCATTCATTGTTTCTTGTCCGCACACACTCGGTGGAGTATGAGACATGGCAATCAATGAATTTCTCAGTCAAGTCATAGAGCATTCAAAATGTTTGAAACCACACGTTCTGATCATAGACATCTCCATTACATATAATGAACAAATCTCCTCCCAACACAGAATGAACTGGAGAACCAACAAGACATATAGACCACATAGACCATAGACCCACACAAAATTCAATGCCAAGATCTTACTTTTTCTACACTACCTTCAAATTTTCAGTTGAAATACCTAAATGGAATATGAAAGCTGAATTCCTTTAGGTTCTTAAGTGAATGCTAGTTTGGATATTGCAGGGAAACTTAAAAGAAGTGTAGTTTTGCGCTGCAAAGCATTTGTGTAGCAATGTGCAGTTCTTGATGGAGGTCGGATCGTTGGCTTTCAACTTTCTAGGATGGGAGTGTGAGAGCTGATGACAATATTCATTCATGTTTTTCGTTTCGTGACAAAAGATGAATATCTCGAAATTGAAGTAAAATTTTTAAAATATACAAACTTTACAATTCTCTGAGCTACACGCCACATTAATAGTGTCATCGCAGATCTATGCCATATTAAAAAACTCTGACAGCAGAAATAGTAGGAGGGGCACGAACTCCGTGGAGACAAACACGATCTACACCTCTCCAGACCCATGATATAAATAGCAAACCCCAAGTACGAGAAAGTTCTCTGATCCCTAAACTTTTTAGTGATTTACAAACTTCCTAGAGAATTTATTAACTTTGGCATCGGAGACTCCCCGACCCCAAGGCCGCCCTCTCCTAGTTTTCTTCCCCTATATCTTTTGCATACCCATTTCTGAAGATCTGAGTTGTTGAAACCTGGCCAAAAAATATGCGAAACACGATGTTAACAAGGATTATTCTAACTGCTGATTAATCAATAGAATTAGAGATTGAGATTGGGAAAATATGCAAACAGAGATAAGATTGTAAGTAAATTATTGATAAAATTCGAATTTGGATTTTGGAAAGTACAAACTAGGCTCAAATAGTTAAGATAATCTGAAGTTATGAGAATTTTGCCCAAAAATGAAAAATCTTAATTATTGCATAAAATTACAATACATAATAAAATAATAATATTCTAAAAAACCTAGCCCAAATCATAGTTAAAATAATATTTAAAGTAAAAACAAAATATTTTCATAAAAGGCAAAAAATAACTTAAATTGATGATTAAAAAGGAAATCAGAAACAATAGAGATGGGCATCACATGCCACATGCGCCATGTAACTTCATCACAAGTTTAGTGAACAATCGGGCCACTATTTTAACAGGGTAAGGATGAGTGATAGGATTGAAGTGACCGTTCTTTGTGAGCCCGTCCACCACAACCCACAAGTTGTTTAAACCATGTGAAGTAGGTAACCCTGCTATAAAGTCCATGGAAATCTGTGTCCATGGCTGTGAAGGGATGGGAAGTAGTTGTAGCAAGCCATTAGGCTTTGTTTGGTTAGACTTTACACTCTGACGTATCTCACAATATCTAATGAGTTGCTTCACCTCGGCCTTCATACCTTCTCAATAAAAGTCTCTTTGAGTCTATATGGAGGGTTTTATCATAGAGTGCCCTCCCATAGGGCTTGTGTGTAACGAGTGCAATAATTTTTGTTTAAAATCATTGTCATTAGCCACCTACAGTATCTGTTTGTAGAAAATCAATTCATCTCTCACAGTGTAAGTTGGGGGCAACTCCCCCTTCTAAAACCTCACCAACAATTCCTAGATCTTAGGATCTTAGTTATACCCTTCTTTTATCTCTTCCAACCAGTAAAGAGTGGGAGGGAGATGACTACCACAGTAGCCTCCACCTTCTGACCTTCTTCATATCTTCTAACAAGGCATCAATTAGGTGGATCTTACTTTCTCCAAAGGGATTGCACACCTTATAATTGAAAAAATCATTGTTATGTTTTAGTTTATTTCTGCTCAACATTTGATTGTCCTTCAGGTAAAATTAGTAATACAAGATTTCTTAATCCTACAAATCTCAAATTATCATGATATCCAATAGCTGACCTTTTGAATTCCCTATTTGACTGAAAGTCTAGATCCTTGTATCCAATAGGATAAACATCATGCTTTTGAAATACTTTTGTATATGTTTGACCACTACCACTATCCAATGTTATCTTCTTGGAATTAATATAAATCTACTGATCACAATGTTAGCTGCATAACATTCAACTAGTCGTATGCACATTATATCATACATCGAGATGTTGCATGACAGCTTAATATTTTGATCACTTCTTGATATCAAAGTTACATGCATATATATATATATATATGGGTTGATTAACTTAATAAAATTAATAGTCATTATTGTGAGTGAATCTGGATAACAAGTTCATGTGATGGTAATTTCTTGAACTTGTATTTTCTATAATTCAAGTCAATACATCCGAAATGAATCAGTATAATTACTAGATACATAGAGATAAATAGGCTTATAAAACATTTCAAGATTTATCACCGTGAAAACTTCAAACAATGTTAGGAAGAAAAGTTGCGTTTGGTAAGTGAAGTAGTCTACTATTCACTATTATTCACAAACAGTTCACTATTATTCACAAATTTTCACTACTATTACTTGTTTTTTATTATTATTTACAGATCATCTAAGATCACCTCAGTATCTAAACATAGCTAAGAGTAAGCATCCATTTTCTGACCAGCTAACTCAGGTTATATTTTGCATAAAATATATAGAAACATGATTTTCTTGTGAATAATTCGTGGAGATTTTGAAATGCTATTATGATATTATCTTGTTGATATTTATAATCACTTGAAATCTAGTATTCACATCATGCTAAGAAGGCGATAAGAAAAATTGTACCTAATTAATAAGGTGCAAGCCCTCTGGATAAGAGGGGCTCATACAGTGGGCAACGCAAAAGTGTTGTGGCAGGTAATACTAGTAGGCCGCCAAACTCGTTTCTTTTATTATGTATATTTATGTATGCAACACCTACAAACATGTCATTTTCATTATTTGAAATTGTAGAGATTTAGGAAAGCTAAGTGTTCTTGTAATAACAAGTAAAGCAATTCTGTATAAGAGCTTGTATGAAACTTCTCTATTTAAAAACTGTACAAATCATTTCTTATATATATATATATATGTGTGTGTGTGTGTGTTCGTTCTATTTTCAAAGGGCCCCTCCTAAATAAAAGATCAAAGGGAGAATTTTCTACATAGAGATTGGTTATGGTCCCTATAGGCTATACTTTTTACCTTAAGATTGGGTGTGGCCTTTGGTTTGTTTTGTAAAGACTAACTCTTAGATCTCGTTTGGAACTTGGGCTAATCAGTCTAATTTTAACCTGAATCTAACATCCAAACATCCAACTTTCAAATTAATAAACTCATCTCAACTCAAAATCTATTTACACGTGGGACTCACAATCTTTTTCAACTCAATACCTCTTTACACGCGGGACCAACAACTTTTTCAACTTTTCATAAATACATCTAAACTCGTTTTAATATCCAAACACATCTTAGGTGGGCCCCAGAAAACCTACTACACCATCTCAACTAATTATTATTCATAAAGAGTTCAACTCAACTCAACATCCAAACGTGGCCATTAAAGCCAATCTCATTTTATAATATGGCCCAAGGGCCATTTTGTAAAACAACATTGCTAATATTAATGAAAGTAGGATTTTGTGTAAATATATATTATGTCTTTGATGAGTGAATATGTTATATGGTAGATTGGAGTTATAGTACTGTCTTTCCTGATTATCTAGCTTTAACTTCTGCTGCAAATACTCTACCGTTGAATAAAATGTAGTGGTGACAGATCGGATCATCAATCTCCAGCCTCCACGGGTGCGTTTCCAGCCAGGGTAGCACAATTGATGATATTTAATGCATTATGTTCTTATTAGATAAAATACCTAATTTTATCATAGATTATGAATTGTTAATTACAAGTGTTTAGCAATTCTTATTTATATCTTCTGCACATTAGCGTCACTAATTGCACCTAAATGATCATATTCATGCTAACATGAGTACTATTTTATAACTCATGCCATTAGAAAAATAATGTCTAATGGCTAAACATTACTCTTGTAAATAAACAGTTTTATCAAAAAATGCAGAAGTTAATTAGATATAAGAATACAAATCTCTTAACCCATCCAAAAATAAACAATAAAAGAAAGTAAGTATTGACTTTCGAAACCACCACTAATGAGTTTTTATTTTGCTTGCTATACATAGTTTTGGTAGTTCCAAACTCCTTTACCTCTGCCAATAACAGCGCCGCATTTGAACATTCTCAAATAAAGATTCCCAGTACTGCAGCCATGGATGATCTCCCATCAATGCTGTTTTTCGTTAATATCCATCCCTCTGTATATATGAGATATACTTTCTAATGATTCTTTAGTATTTGTTATATAAAATCCACTGAAGATCGCCTCAATGCTGTAGTCCTCATATTTCCATATCCAAACTCAAGCTTTTCTGGTGTACAAATGCTAATGCCATCAGAAAACATAAGTTGAACTCAGCCCTCTCATCATTCAAGAGGTTGAGCTTTGGTAAACACGAATACTCCTCCACCGCCAACGGCACGGCCCAAAAGCATATTATCATCCAAATAAGAAAGATAATACAGTCCTCCTACTGATTGTCTGCAATTCAAACATGCTTAGCATTCACACTTAACGTACAAGAAGCACTGTAACTGATATAATGAAAATATATTGAACCTGACTTACCTTCCTGGATCTCTTACAGGGATTTGAGCTCTGAAAGCACGGATAAAGTGCAAGATCTGCACAACAGCCAGTGCATAATTTCTGTGAGTAGTTTAGATAATTACTTGTGTCAACAGAATCATCTAGGTAAAAGTCAAGAAAAAGGATAGGATATAACAAAGACCACATCCTCTTAATAGTCAGCTTGTGCTTGGCATAGCCAATTATTGGCCAAAGGTTTCAGAGATGAGACAAACTGGATTTGGGACCCATTTGTTCGATACAAGAAGTTGCAAGCAAAACTGGTTATCAAAGATTGAAATAATCTGTGACAAATTATGTGGATGACTTACTTGTAGGCTTAAAAATGACCGTGGTAGTATTGCCGGAGCTATTAAAGCTTGCAGCTCTTCACTGATATTTATATTTTGAACAGTTATCTGCCAAAAATAAATAGCAAGATTTAGCTTAATTCAGAACAAGCACACGTCAAGTAGTTTGTCCTAGCAAGTAAAGAAGTAACAGATTATCTTAATGAAGTATCACCAAAAAGAACAAGGGCTCCGCCTTTTTGTTGATATGTTAAACAAATAGATATTAATTTTTTGACAATCTTAGGAGATGATGAAGCGATCACAAGAGCTTCATAATCTCCTTGAATAACCAGCCATTTTATATAATCTGATCGCAAAGATATCATACCTTAATGCTTGGTTTTAAGCTTATAATCTAAAGCAGTAAATAGCAGTAAGATCTGGAAATGAAGTGTGGCGATATAAGTCGAGCACGAGACACAAAATGGTTCTCATCAGAAATTTGATAAGAATGCTTACTGATAGCAGGTCTCTCTCTAAATCAGTCTAAATTGAACAACAGATATTTTGACTAGCACATTTTGAGCTAGACCAACTGGAACAACTACAGATCTAATGAGCAACAAACTTACCTGATCTGCAGAAATCCACTGTTATGTTGGGATGTGGAGAACAAATACACACGTCAACCCAATGAACCCATCATAAAAAAAATATTAATCGTTTCGCGTTTATTCCTCCATTTTTGTTCGCAGAAACCAATGAAGCTCTAAAAGAAATTCAGGACTATCAGAAGAGGATTGAGGGAAATAAAAACCATTTTCAGCTGTGAGGCAAGACAATTGTAGGTGGGAGGTTATTACATATGATGCTCAGGCTCCCATTAACAACAAAAGGAGATTAAAAGGATTGCAGTCACCAAGACAAGACCTGACATTTCACCTTAACACTAACTGCGAACAGAACTTCGGGGTGGCCAGTCATAAAATTATGGGGCTAGATACTCCTACAAAATTGAATATGAGAACAAGAATGAAACACAATAGTTTAATCTCTTTGGTATTACAACCAAAATAGCTGATGTTTTCTCATAGGCAATAGAAGCTGAGCTGTAGCTTCAATTTTCATTCTCCCTAACAAATTTTCCATTAACTACGGAATAAAGATAAATAATTGACAAAACAAATAAGATGATAATATATGGAAGGAAAACACAGAGCATAGGCCACATTAATCTTTTAGTAATTTTAACAATATTCCATGGAAAGTCCATCACAATAATGGGAAACAATCACAACTGCTATACCTCTGCTATTTTAGAAGCCATGTTTCATGAACGGTATAAAAACTAACCTCTTCAAACTGAAGGTAGATATTGCGCAAAGAAACTCTGGTAAATTTTGCTGATACAAGTAGAGTGGCACCTTCTTGTTCCTGCAAACATAAGAACCATGAAATCAACTCCAAAGAACCTGCAGAAGTTTTGTTCCATCAACGAGGAAAAAAAAAGATCAGTTTACCACAATCTTGAATACAACCTCAAGATTTGGACCATCTTCTATATTCTTCCACAGTTTCCACACAAATGAAGAACCACAAACTTTCAATGTCTTAAACTAACAAAGATCAGTTTAAATTGATAATCAACATAATGTATCAGAACTCTATGAGTACATCAAAAGTTACGGCTTATAAGACTTAACAAAGACAGATATGAGGGAAACAAGGCTATACTCTTACACAATCAAGATTGACTAAAACATATGACCAAAAAGTAGTAGATTACTAGAATTATGTATGTATTTGCATAATCGTTGCTATGCAGGCACACACAAGTTCTTCAAGATGAGGTTGCCTCTTTATTTTGTATTTTTCCTTTATTCCCCCTTCCCTTGGTGTTTTAGGTGGCTGCTCAAATGCTTCAGAGTTTCCTTGAGGCATGGTAGATGAAATGTTAGAGCAAGAGGAAAGTGGCCATACCTGGGTGATATCATTTGACTTGAAGGAACTTTGAAGGGATCAAATTAGTACGAGCAAAATAAAAAGGTGAAAAATAGATAAGCACATTCTCCAGGGATCTTTTTTCTTTAGCCTACAGTTTTGCAGATTTTAATGTTTTTTGGTTTATTCTAGTTGTACTATTTCTAGGAAAAAAGCCACATCTGATGGTGTCTGTTTTTCTTCCTCTACATTTAGATACTTGGCATCGCATTTTGCCTCACCTTTTGTTACATCTTAGTCATTGTCAATATGAACGGGATACAGAGTTTGGCAGAAGTCATCCTCAGTACCAAAAACAACTGAAGCCGTTTTTCTCATATAATCTTCCAGACTAAAATGTGAAATCTCATACACGCTGCTGTGAATGGCCCAGGAGAAAATAACAGAATTCCAAGTAAAGAGTTGCTTTGCAATATTCAGCATGGTCATAACATATTTGGGAACCTATTAATGCACATAAACTATTCAAATCATATTGATATTGTGTGCGCGTGCACGCCCACAGTGTGTATGTGTGTAGGTGAGAGAAAGAAGACTTAAAAAGCAAAGAAGCATCAGACAAAAAATCCTGTCAAAATGAAGTTTCCTGGCATCAGATCTATAACTTGATTACTTCCCCAATGGGATAGTTGGAGGGAAGAAAGCCAGATGTTTACCTCTAACAAAGTTGGAATACTCCATCGAACAACATTCCGTACAATGCCTCCATTTGATTGATCCCGACATTCAAATTTTTGAAAAATTTGCCCAACCTAAGCTCCACATTTATGCAGAAAATAATTTGAATGATGTAATAAGGGAAAGGCATCAAGAGAATGAAATGAATAATTCATGTGATTGATATGTATAGGCACAGAGATGGAATAAAAAATCATAATTTTAGACATGAAGTATAATACCCCAGATTGAGCATAAGAAGGTGGTAAATGAGATCCTACATTAATTGAGACGGAGAAGTTCTTGCTCTTTATAATGATTCGAATAAGACTATAGGTCCAGATGCAGTTTGGGCTTTCCTTGGGTCCTTACAAGTTGTATTAGAGCCAATCCTAACTAAAAGTGTGGGACTTGAGTCATGCCACCTATGATGGAATGGCCCTAATGAGAACTTCAAGGATTAAGGGGGAGGAGATTATGATACCCAAAATGGGTATATGAAGGTGGTGAATATGATCCCACATTACTTGAGTGGGAGAAGTTCTTGCTCTTTATAATAATTTTAGTGGCTCAAATTTTAACATTGATTACTCCTTTTTGCATATGGAACTAGATGTGGTTTGGGCTTTCCTTGAGTCTCTACATAAGTGCTAACCCAAGATGTAGAAATAGAAACATCTTCAGGCAAACAAACATCATTTAAAGTTATTTTCATATTTAACAAAAATAAAATATGGCAGACAAGTTATTTTTCATTTTTCACCACCCATCATGTAATTTCGTTACTGGTAATATTCATTTTTTAACTGAAATAGGGATTGCATAAGAGCTACACAAGGGTCAGAAATATAGCTGAAACAAGTTGCTTAATTGCATACTTTGGTAAGGGAAATGCACATTAGATTTCATTTCTTAGTACCTGAAAGAAAGGAAGTCTAGCAGCAGCTTCAAAAAGAACAAGAACATCAGGGGCAGAAGTATATTGCAGGCGCCATGTGCCATCCAACTTCACCATGTCAATAGGAGAACCCATGTTATAGCCCTCCACACTCACCTGCCAATTGTATATCCATAAATTAGTATCTGAACGAATCATCTCTTATATACCAGCTCCTAACTGTCATTAAATGAGCATCCAATGTTGGATGTAGAATTAACAAGCAGGAGTATGTTGAAAACAAAGATATTGAGCAAACCATACCAGGGCCTCCTCGATGGAAGAGCGTTGGTCAGCAGTTGTAACAAGGCCTCGTTGCGTGTCTTGAATAGCTCCCAATAGATCATGCTTTCTGTTCTCTAACACAAAGTCATATGCCTGAAAACCAAACCAAGACATTTGTTATGCAAGAACAATGAATTGGAAGAGGAAAACAAATAAATAACCGAAAGAAGAGGGTTGAGAAGAGAAACCTGACTGGTTTGGCCAGCGACAGTTGCGAGACATGGAGATATTTTCTGATAGGACAGTTTTCTACGAAGGGTAGAGCTAAAAGGCTTAACCTCAGAAACGGCTCTCTTTCCATTCGACGGGTACAATGAAGACGCAAAAGCCAAATCCATCACTTCAAATATGGGTCCAAAAACTGCTATTATGAGCAAGTTAGCATTAAGCTCAGATCAAATTCAACCGAATGAATGAGTTCATAGGCATCCCAATTGTTGATAGGCTCTAAGCGCACTGTTGGATTCACACTATGAAGTCACAAAAACACTCGCCGATAATCATATTTCTGAAATTCATACTAAGAGTAACAAGTGGTTTGATTTGAATGAATAGGCCTATCGAGATTTCTGTGTGCTAGGATCAAATCCCACTTTGGCATGACATTCAAACTCTAGAGTCCAATGGGGCTCACATATGCAGTTGCTAGAAGCAAACTTTCAGAGCTCGGTGCCATGCCAACATTGGGTGAGCTCTAAACCATAAAAGGTATCAAAATTTCTGAAAGAAAAAAACGAAAAATAGGCTATTTTCCTCAACAATTTGGTTGAAAACTTGGGAAATCCAGTGAAATGTGGCCACGGAGTTGAAAACTTGGGGCAACAAAACAGCTTACCTGCCGAAGTTTGCTCCACACTAATGGTGTTAGCTTCTTTGGTGTTACCGTTATGACTTATGACCAGAACTCTATCTCGTTCCTTCTCTTGTAAACAGTAAAGCAGAACCGGTGGTCGTTGTGGTCGAAGGGCGCGGGACCCAGTATTCACTGGGGAGTTGGGGCTGAGGACGGGTGAAATCCGGGTCGGGTCAGCTAAGGAAATCTAACTCCAAATAGAATATACCTGCAACTTTATACAAGCAGGCAATGTAATTATGTCTTTTATTAAATATAATTTTAATTTTATATGATTATCCATAATTTATTAATTTAAAATAGAGTCGAAAAAAAATAAGGAGAGACTCTTCAAATTATCACTGAGTTTTATCTTTTTAATTCTAAGTTACCAAAATTGACATATTATATTTTCAAGCTACAATTTTCACTAAAGGCGGGGGTAGCGGGGGCCCACAACATGCTATCCTACCCTCATCCGTTCCACTTCGCATGGGTGGGTGAGCTACCCCGCACCGCCTATGCAGGGACTGGGATGAGAGACTGACTAATCTCAATAGGACCCCACCAGCCCGCTCCACTATACGTATAAAAATAATAATAATAATAATAAATATTTATATAAATAAATATGTTGTATATAAATATATACAATTTATTAAAAACTTAAAATTTTATTCAAATTATTTGATTGTATTGACTTATTAGACTAACCTTTAAATAATGTAGTCTGTACCATGCGGATATCATTCCTAATTTTCAGCCTAATTCAATTATGTCCTTTGAGATTAATGATAATAAGGGGAAGTGGTACACGTCTCACCCTACCATAACTTTGACACTTTCATCCATTCATTGGAAGTTGCAAAATGTATTAATTTTACTAGTTTGATGGTAAAAGAGACATAACTCTTATTAGTTTGAGGGTGCAAAAATGCATTTATCCATGAAAAGGACAGAATTTTCTTTTGTATTATAAATAGAGCGGTGTTACTCTGCCGCCCTTCATACTGACAATTATCTTTTATTTATTTTTCTTTTCACATTTTTTAAAAATAAAAAAATATACCAATACACTTAAAATCACTTCTTTACTCATTAAGTAAAAATAAAAAAATAAAAAATAAAAAAAATTTCCTCAACGGTACATTGTAGTGGTCAAATATGGGTGGCATAGTATCTTTTCTCTTATCAATAGCCACCCAAATTGCCAACTTGATCCATGCACTATTTTAGTTAAATTTAGGAGCGGTTAGGATAGTAAATTGAAATGAAATAAAAGTTGAAAATTGAATAAAATATTATTATAATATTATTTTTTTAAAGTTATTTTTATTTTGAGATTTGAAAAAATTGAATTGTTTATTTTATATTGTTTAAAAATTTAATGATTAGATGAAATAAGATGAATTAAGATACTTTCTGAATTCAAACGGCCATATTGTTTTTTAATTAATTTTTGAAAATCTTAGAGTTTTTTTAGAATTAAGGGGGCTATTGAACATAGGGTGTGAATTGAAAGAAATTGGTTGTTTGAAGTTCGAAATTGTTGATTTTAATAATTATAGGTGCAATTGAAACACTGTTATAGTTTGGGTGCGCAAAATGAAATCTCTCTCTCTCAATTTATGGTTTACAAGTATCCCTCCTGGAATAGTATATTGGTAACTTTTGTTGGAGACGATGGCAAATGATCAACCCATCTTCCTTTGAGCTCCAACTAACCATCTCTTTTTAGAGATGATAAGCACTGCTAAAGTTCAATGTGGTCCTCACAGCCAATTTTAAACTCTTCCAAAGCCTCAATATAAACTGAGCATCTCTATCAAACACCATCGCTTTCATACCTCGTGTAATCTGACAATCTCTCAAACATATAATTGGCCCAGCTTCTTCGTTGTCTACAGGTAACACCTCTAAAAAGTTTAGAGAAATTATTATTATTTTATGCTACTTATTTATTTAGCTATGAGCAATTTTTTTTTTTTTTTTTTAGGGTTATAATTTGAGAAGTCTAGTTTGGGTTGGAATTTTAATTAGGCTTTAATTTTAATTTATGGTAGATAATTAAAAGTGATTGGAATTGGACCCTAAAGGATTTTAGGGCCTTAAGTTATTGGGTTTAGAAGTTAAGTTTGAGTTGGTTAGTATTAGGGTCACTGATGGGTTTAGAAGTTAAATTTGAGTTGGTTTGTACTTGGTTAGTGATCTAAACCCATGTTTAAAAATAGGACCCAAGGTAAAGCCTAAGACACATGATCCAACCCAACCCAACACCCTTGAAATGAGTCCAACCCGTTCACCCAAAACCCATGACCCAGTTCACTATAAACTACCAAGACCTGAACGTACACATTTATATAATACAACATTTTCCACAACACATTTCATAACAATATGATAAATGAAGGGTAATTTTGTAAAACACTTTATAAAGTAACATTACTTTACAAAAATACATTTATTTTACAACATTGTTGTAAAATGTTTTATGAAAATGTGTTGTGCGTGTATCAATAATTTATATAAACCCGCATGGTTTTAAGCCCTACATGCATGTAAGACATCCTCTCCAACTAAGGTTGCTACAGCCTCCAGTGTTCTTCTCCTGCAAGTCCTCCACCCAGCCTCCACTAGTAGTTAAGCCCTTGCGTTGCTGCACCACACTTGGTTGTTTCTACATCACACACAAGGCAATTTCTTGAGCTGTTGTTCCTTCATTGGGTTGTTTCTTCGTTCATTAACTCTCTTTGGTATATTTCAAAACCTAGAGCACCTTGAAAACAACCTTGCGCCCCCTAACTCAACCCCTACGCAACCCGTCATCACTGTGAAGTGTGAATAATTATAACTCTGTAAGACTTTGGTTTCTCTGTTTTTATATGCAATGTTGCACCACTTCAGTTTAGCTATCCCTTTTAAGTTTCAATCACTTGTATACCATGTAGTGTAGTCAGCCCCATCAACCACCAAAGACTAGGACGAAACCACCAGCTCAGCCAACACACCACACGATTCTGTTTGAAATTGCTAACGTGATCACCACTTCACCACTCTCTATAACCCCCCCTACCTTTCCCTCTTTCCACCAAACCGCCCAAACATGACAAAGGTGTGAGTTAGGACACTACATGAGTCACATGCATAAGGGGAGTCATCACGTTAGTCATTGGGTTGTGGGGGAGCCATAGTTGATGTGATGTGAGTATTTTGGGTAAGTATATGACTAGTGAACATGGGAATGAATGAAAGAATGTAGAATTGGGCAATACAAATGTGAAAAGAATGGTAAAACAAGGGTTGCACATATGCTAAGGTTGGTTCAAGTCGGGTTAGGCATGATCTTGTGCATGTGTGTGTGTGTGTGTGTGGGGGGGGGGGGGGTAAGATGCAAGTGTCAGCAAGATACATCAGTTTAAGGTGCTTCGGGTGGATGACTAGGGGCCTTAGGTTGAAGGGTAAAGCCATGAAATCATGCCTTGAGAGATGTTAAATCAGATTTGGATAGGAGGATAGTCATTTGAGTACATGGAGACATAGGTAAAGGAGAGTCCCAAGTAGTCCATGATGATCAAGTCCCTTTGCATGTGTCACCGATTAGTTCTTTACAGTTTGGTACAATGGTCTTGTGGCATGTGGTGAGGACTAAACCAAGGGTTACATGTCGTGAATTTAAGATGATGAATAAGGGGAGACTATAAGTCATAAAAATTAGCTTTGAAGACACATGGGTAAATAGGGTTGAGTTAAGAGGATTTTTAGACGCCACGAGTAGTCTCTTTAGGCATGAGTTCACATTTTATAATTGTACTTTACTATACGTGAGTAAATGCTTATATGACCATATGATTGATTGTAGGTGCCATTTGATAATTTGTGGCACGTGCATTAAGCTTATTATTGCATAACACTTCGGGTAAGTAATTATAATGATGCCTTTTGTATCATTTTATATAACATAAGACTGTGTAATACGAGTGTAAAATGCCATACATGTGTATAGTATGGGCCACAGGTAGGGGTGTACAACAAGACGGAAAAATCGATTGAATCGAACAAACCCAAGGACAGGTTCATACCTGGTTCGGTTTGGTACCAGTTCTTAAGAATCGAAACAAATTGAAACCGTTTCAATATTAATTTTTATATTTTGAAAATCGATTTGAATGAACCGGACCCATATATATCTAATTTTTTAAAATTTTTATATTATAAATAAAATACTTTTGTATAATTCTTTATGTTATATTATATTATATTATATGCTAAATACTAATTAATATAACATGAAATTTAATTTTATATATGAACATTAATATTAAGTTATTAATATTTAATCTAAACTTACTTTTGAGGAGAACAAACATTAGAGGAATCGGCTCTCAAGTTTCAACCTATGTAGTGCCACAAGTGTAAACAATAAATCGAAAAAATCGAACTGAACCAAAACTAGAAAAACTTTTTCCGATTTCAATAATGAATCGGTCCGTATCGATTCTTAAATTTCTAAAATTGGTGTATATTGGTTGGGTTCCAAAATTTGTCCAAAGCCGGATTGAACCAGATTGATTACACCTCTAGCCATAGGTCAGTTGGACAGATTGTGTTCAAATTGATTTTTTTGCATTTCATGTTTGTGTAAAGTATAAGTGATGTATAGTTTTAAGATGGTAACATTTTGGATATGCATAAGTGATATTAAGTAACATAAGAATTGTGTAAGGGTACTCTTGAAAGATGGACAGATTTCTATACATTAAATATATTTTTTTATGGATGAAGCTTGTAGATCAATAAGTGTTTGTTTTGATAGATTGTATCTTAACCTTGGGTGATAAATGGGTAGGGTACATGTGTATTTTAGTTGGTTATATGTATTAGACACTTTTTATATGAATTATGTATTCATGGAGGAAAGGTATTGAGTATTTTGTAGTTGAAATAAATGGATGCAAATGGTGTCACGGGCCATGAAGCTGGATGCGTATTGGAAATGTGACCTTAAGGGAAGGTTACAAGCTATGACTTTCAAATTAAGGAAAATAGTGGTAAGGAAATGTATGGAGGGTTGATTGGATAATTTAATGGGTCTAAGTGAAGGAAGTTTAAGGTAATGGTAGTTTTATGCAAATTTTAAATTTAAGTTGCATATGCACTTGAAAATGAAATGATGTAAAGCTATGTATACATGTAGATTACCATCTGACACACATATGAATGGATTGTATGAAATGAAATGGCATGGTATATGTAAGTATTATGTTCAAACTCTTCTAAAAATTTCTAAATGATAGGAAGTTGAAAATGAAATGTTTCTTTTTATGAAAATGAAATGAAATATTTTATGAGAAAAATATTCTTTTTATGTAATGAAATGAGGAGATGAAATCTTTTAGAAATGAAATGATGTCTTATGGACCTATGATAAGGTATTAATGCTTTGAAGTATATGCATGTAATAAACTTTTTATGGTAACCCTTATTTATGCATCTTTATAATAAATATATGCATGATGAAATGGATGTTATATGTATTAATTATTGCCTTTGTGATTCATAAAATAAAATAATATGTTTTATGCTCAATGTTATGAAATAAAATTTTATGAAATAAAATAGACTGATAAATAAACAGAATGAAAAGGAAAATACTTAAATGAATGAATAAAATGAAAATAATGAAATAAATATTTTAATGTATAAAGCTACGTAACAGCCAAAGACAAAATGAATGATGATACCAATGAACTGGATAGATTGTAATGTCGGGTAAGTAATACTGGTTATGCACCCAATGCTGCCCCTGATTGAAAGGGATTCTCAACCTGTAGTCATGGGTAGAGTTCGGGTCCAAAAGACTGCTAACCCTAACACATAGTGTGTAATAGTATGTACTTGCCAATAAAAAGTGATAAGAGTTAAATTAAATGTTGTGAAATCGTTTAGCTCTTTATGAAGGAATGTGCAAGGTGTGGAAAATATTTTTATGAAGAATGAAAACTATTTATTTTTTTAAGAAAAACCTCTCATTGTAATGTTTTCAAAGGAAATAAAATGTTTTATGTAAGGTAGGTAGATGAATGAAGAATATATGAATGAAAACCTATATTAGTATATGTTTATAGTATAAAATAATACTTACTATGCTTTCGACTTATTTTATTTTCATGTATGACCCACTCATGAATGAAATAAGGAAAAAGCATCTAGACTGACATAGGTCAAAGATAAAGTGACAAAAAACTATACATGTTTTATGTAACATGTGAACTCATATTTTGTAAAATGATTTTTGTAATTCAATTTAATGAATTTCACTGCAAACTCTCTTTTAAATTTACAAAACATGTTTCAATTTGTAACTAAAAGAAAGTATAAGTCTTAAAAAGTTTGTTAGTTCCCGTCTCATTTTCTAACACTATTTTTTTAAATCCCAAAATTTAGTTTAGAACCTATGTTGACCATCTCAGATAAAAACAAGGTATATATATTTTGCCTGTAAAAAATTATAACATTAGCCAAAAAAAAAATATCTTCACAATGACCAAATTAAAAAAAGGAAAAATCTATATATCATTCTTTTTTATCATCATCATCTTAACATCTCTTGATGTGGCATTAAATGAAAGGCTCACAAATAAAACATAATAAATCGTCTCCAATCATTTAATACATCATCAAGAATTGATGAGAGGATGATGATGAGTAGCATTACTCTTAAAAAAAAAGTTAGTTTCAAGTTCCACTTCTCTAGCCAAAGAAATTTTCTATTTTTTCCCTTTTCTCGAAAAATTAAGTGGATTATAACACAAGAAAATAACTATTATCCATTAAAAGAACTTTTTAACAGCTCTTGAAATATAAAATTAACTAAAAGAGTGATTTATATATATATATTTATAATTTTTTTATGAATATACTATTACATTAAAAGTTGAAAAAAAACCTTAATTTTAGGAAAATGCTTGGGGGATTGAGAATGGTGCCCCCAAAGTGACTGATACTGCATTTTTTTTACTTAATGGTTAAGAACGTGACTTGTAGTGAGTTTGTGAATTTTTTTTTTCTAAATGTTTAAAGGTGTTTAAAAAATGATTGAAAAAAGAGAAAAAGAAAAGTACATTTGCACTTATCGTTACAATGCAGAGCATTGAGAACAATGCATAGGCACCTTTTTCAGTTCCCCTAGCATTGTATTTATTTCTAATAATAATCACATAATACAATATGCATAAAAAGAATAATATATATAAAAAACTTGCTCAAGTTACTGTATTATATATGTTGAATTACTATTACTAAAAGCTAAGATGCATATAATATGGCTAATTCAATGTTGATCTATTTTGAGTTCAAATATGCATAATTTGGCCTTCTAGGTGGTGGCTACTGATTGATTTTTTTTATTTAATGATTAAGGAAGTGTTTTTTTAAAATAAAAATGTTTAACGGTATAAAAAATATTTATAGAAAAAACAAAACAAATGGCCTTCTGGGTGGAGAGTCTCTATGGCCGTAGAATGGTCCTTTTTATTGTAGCGTGTTAGGGCGTGGTTGTATAGTGTATAAAATTCAGAGATGAGTTCAGAGGGCTAAAGTAGGCATTTGATTACACAGACCATGTCTACTGTATAGACAAAGTGAGACATTTGTGCTTCATCTGCCAAACCAAACTAGGCCTTAGTGCTTTTGCCGATGCAATTATAGATGCTCTTATTCTTTACTTCTAACTAAATCCACCCTTCGTGTTATCTTGCACTTGAAATAAAAAACGAAAAAATGAAAAATTATATTGATAATTTTGTTTTGATATCAAAACACCATTCCATGCATTTCATCAAATAACATAATTACAAAGAATTCTTATCAACCCAAATAGTTTGGGCAACGGACTGTGTTAGATGGTCCCCCCACATAACAATATCATCAATATTCCATGCTAAACGAGTCAACTTATGTGCTGCCTCATTACTTAACATGTTTACATATTAACAATTATACACACTAAAACGTGTAATCAAAGCTTAGACTTCTTTCAGTAGATTCCCCACCTTTGAAAGAAAAGTTGCAGTTGGTCTTTGTAGCTCATTAATCAACACCAAACAATCAGATTCTAGAATTAGTCTAAAAATACTTGACTGAAGACAAAATTGAAGACCTCAAAGCATAACAACCAATTCCAATGTTTTTGGATCATCAATCTCGTTCTCCACGTTAATTTCTTTGATAATTTTTTTGAAATAGATACTGCTTCTCATTAAAAGGCAATAGAAATTACAAATGCATGTCAGTCCACAGGACTGGTAGAACACAATCGGGAACAGACTCCCACCATACAAAAGTTTTTGGGACATTCCTTGAAAATCTAGCTAGTTTGTGAGCAGCCTGGTTTGCTTCTCTATTGATATGGTTAATAGAACAACTAAAGCACCTGCTCTTTAGCTCTTGGATATCAGAGATGATGTTACCGTAGCTGGCATTAGAGGGATTAGAGCTAGAAAGCTCTTTAGTCAGCAGCAGGGAATCAGTTTCAATGCATAGGGGATGTTGGCCAAGGGAAATGCTGAACTGAAGCCCTCTTAGAATCGCTAGTAATTCAATTTCCAAAGGTTCCATGACCGCTTCTTCTCTTTGACTTACTGCCATGAGGACTTTACCTTCCCATTCTCGGGCAATGATTCCAACTCCTGCTTTGTTCTCGGCATGAAAAACTGCCCCATCAACATTGAGTTTAATGGAGCCTTGTGGAAGGGGTTGCCATTGGGAGATTTTCCTAGCTTTGTTGATACTTAGGTCTTTGGATACTTTGAAAGTCCAATGGAGTGAGAGGGCTGAGTTAATGGCTTCCTCAGGGGAGAGTTGTTTCTCTTCGAAGATCCATAGGTCTTTGATAATTTAATTCTTCGTTATTGTGGTAAATATTTTCTCATCTTTACAAAAGAAAGAAAAAAAGTTCACATTTAAAAAAAAAATGGGTCCTCAAAAAAGTGATTTTTTTTACACTTTTCACATTGACATCCACTTTTAACAAAAGATGTACTCGAAATTTGTACACTTTAAAAGCATAATACAAATTATTCCACTAATAAAAATAAATAAAATTTGGAATTAATAACCACGGAAGGGAAGTTGCCGTAAATTGTATTTGTAATAACAACAAAGACAAGACGGTCCCCACAATCGTATATAGTACAGTGGAAGTTTGTCCATTGGCAAACCGCAGCTTCCTCTCTCTTGCCACACAAATTATTATTTTAGCATATCTTCCCTTGATCGCCAATCCTTTTAGTGCATTGGAATTATGTGAGTTACAGACGGATTGAGAACCACACTAGTATTTTTATGATTAGACTCACAGGTTGAAGGTGTTTTGATAAAAAAGTTCTGATAATCTTGACTATAGACACCCTAATGCATCTCACGATTCTCATATTCGTTTGGATATTTGAAATATTTTAGAATATTTGTAAATAATAGTGAAATAATTTGAATTAAAATATTTTATTAGATTTTAGAAAATGAGAGAGAAAAAATTCAATAAAAATGTTATAAAGTTAGAAATTATTTTAATACAATTTTTTAATAGTATTTTTCTTTCAAAATTTAAAAAAGTCATATTATTTTTTGTATTTTGTTTGAGAATTTGAAAAATTGTAATGATTAGATAAAAAAAAATTAAAAATTTGAAATTGAAATTATTTTATGTTTGAATTATGTTTGAGAAGTCAAATATGAAATTATTGTATAATATCTAAGAATACTTGTGTTCTCAAAGCATCAACATTAAATGAGAAAATCGTTGTCAAGAATAGTACTTTGATCAAAATTAAATGGTATAATATAATAATATAAAGAATAAGGGGTTGTTTGGAAAACACATAATTTCATTTCATCCCTAAATTTTTCAAAATGTCCTTTCTATACATCACTCAAACTCAAATACAAACATTTTTTAATTTTAAATTTTTAAACTTTTTATCTAATCATTATAACTTTTCCAAACTTCTAAACAAAATATAAAAATAATTTAATTTTTTAAAATCTTGAAATAAAAAAAATATTCTAACAATATTTTAATTTCATAATATTTTTATTCAAAAATTTCTCTCATTTTTCAAAATCTAATAAAATATTTTAATTCAAACTATTTTACTACTATTTACAAATAATTATCTTACTATTTATAAATTTGTCATTTGATTTCATTCCTCAATTGCTCAACATTCCCTAAAAAGACCGCCATTTAGGTTCCGTTTGGATGCAGAAACGGTTTCTCATTTAATCATTACAATTTTTTTAAATTTTCACATAAAATATAATAAATAATTCATTTTTTTCAAATTTTAGAATAATAATAATATTAAAAAAATATTATTCTAATAATATTAAAAAATATTATTATAATAATATTTTATTTAACTTTTAATTTTTATCTAAAATTATCTTATCTCACTGTCACATGTATCACATGAGAGTACTATGCTGCACTAAATGTATTCATTCTTAGAGTATTAGCATTGGTCTATACATATGTATATGTAAAATTACCTCTTTTGCATAACTACATTGATTTATGCATATTTGAGACTAAATAATAATAAAATATTATTTTATTATTATTATTAATTTTTTTCTAAAATCAAAATTTGTATATATATTTTGTAATTAACATCTGCTACATATATTTGACATTAATAATACAAATGCAATAATAAAAAATATAATTTTTTTTATATATTATATTAAAAATATAATAAAATGAAAAAATACATATATAATATATTATAATAATAAAATGAATGTGTATGTGAAAATTTGTTATGTTGTTGAGGAAGAGAGAAGAGGAAAAGATTGAGAGAGAAATAGTGCAATGAGAGAGAAATAACAATTAAAATATATTTGATGGAGTGAACAGTTTGGATAACAATTGTTCATAACTAGCTAAATTTATGCATATGTAAAAGTCAATACAATATTATGCAAATATGATTTTATATATATATATATATATATATATACATAGATCAATGTGGATGTTCTTATTAAACCATCCGGCCAATCATAACAGCAGGAAATCGAAAGATCAGGAACAGAGAGGCAGTATGTGTCTAACATAGACTGTTCCGCTGAGAATCATTTCCTTCCCCGAAACCAATCCCAGACCCCAGTACGTGTCCTACAAATTCACCCCTCACATCGAGATCTCTCTCGCAGACACAGACTCTCTCTCTCTTTAAGTCTCTGTCGTTTTGCATATAATTCGATCGGAAACGCTTGAAGGGGGGAGTTTTGGGTTTTTGCAGAGCCCCTGAGATCTTGATCGGAGAGCACAAAAATGCCGGCGGTCTACGGATCTCGATTGACGACCTTCGAAGATGCCGAGAAGGAGAGTGAGTACGGTTATGTCCGCAAGGTTCGTACTACTTATTTCCGATTGAACATTGGATTCTCTGTTTTGCCACAAATCTGGTCCGTTTTGGTTGTTTTGGATTCTGGATTTTTTTTTTGATTGGATTGGCTGCGTGCATTTTAGGATTGGTCTGAGTATTGGTCTGCTATCATTTGGGGTAAACTTTTTTGCGAATTATCCGTCGTTCAGCTTTCTGATTGTTGAACTTAGGTTTTTTTTTAAATTGTGTTATCGATTCGAGTCATTGGCCTTTGAGAGATCTAATAATGCTGCGGCTGACGAGTGGGGTTGCGTCGTGATCCTACCTCCAAATCTTTGTTTCGAAACTGGAAAAATAAAAGAGTGAAGAACTTATAGGATATTCGAAGGTGAAAGTGTTAGCATTGAGGGTTTTGGATAATTGTTTGTTATATCTGCTTAAAGATAGCTCTGTTCTTTCATTGCTTGTCTTAGCCTAGTCCTCTGAACCTTAAAGTTCTTACAAATTATAGACTTGCAAAGTGTTGCGTTATCTTGTTACTCGTCTTTCTAGTTATACTTTTGTGGTTCTGTTGGGAGCTATGCATCCAATCAAATGATTTTCTTATATACTTTTGATATCGAGTGAAAGAAGATATAAATTACGTGGATCGGTTACTTTATGGGTTGAACTTAGTGCTAACTGAATTTGTTGACCATATTGTACATAATGGATTTTGCTATGTATTTATGTCTTCCCTGTTCACGAGCCAGTCGATCCACAATGGTTAAAGTCATCGAATTGATGTGGTTATCACTGATGGTTGCAACATAGAATATGTGTTTTTGGCATGTATAATGTTTGTTTTCAAACTTCTTCTGCTGGTTTTACTAAGTCATCATCTTACAACGAGTCTTAAAGTTCTGACTTATCAAAACAAGAAAAAAAATCGTAATTTCTGGTTGGTCATTGGTTAAAGTTGTGGTCACTGCATTGACTTATCAGTTGTGTTGAATTTCTCTAATCATGTGTGAATGTAGAGGAACTGGATGTGATAACTTAGAAAAGGTCTATTTGTGTTTTTCACTTATGACTTGACAGGTATCTGGACCAGTCGTCATTGCGGATGGCATGGCGGGGGCTGCAATGTATGAGCTGGTCCGTGTTGGACACGATAATCTTATTGGTGAGATTATTCGGTTGGAAGGAGATTCTGCTACAATCCAAGGTATTTACTACTATTTCAACTCATAACAATCTCTCTGTTGCAATTCGTTCATTATTACATTATCATTTTTTCTTTATGGTTTCTGGCGGCTGTCCATGTCTATCTATCCAGCCTACTAAATAAATTGTTGAAAGTGTAAGAATAATCACATTCATCATTCTCATCATTATTAATATTATATTCTGCATTCTATAGTTTTTATATGGTGGGGATTATTCAGAGAAATCAAAACCAAATGAGAAACTTGTCTTCTCTTTTTCAGTTTATGAGGAAACAGCTGGCTTGACGGTAAATGACCCTGTGCTACGAACACACAAGGTGAGCCTACCATCATGTCTTTTCCTGGTTTTCTGATGATGTGTTAAAAGCATCAGCTAACAAAAGTATGCAAACTTTATAGCCTCTATCGGTGGAGTTGGGACCAGGAATATTGGGAAATATTTTTGATGGCATTCAGGTATGCCTAAATTGAAGCTTAAACCTGGTCTTAGTTAATTTATAATTTTTCTTTAGGTTTAATCACCCTATTTCCTAGCAAACCTTTTGAACATTACCCTTGCAGGCACAAAATGAATTACTGGTGTTTATTGTTTCAGTTTTATTTGTTATTGACAGAGGCCTTTGAAAACTATTGCAAAAATATCTGGTGATGTCTATATCCCTCGCGGAGTCTCTGTCCCAGCTCTTGACAAAGATATACTTTGGGAGTTTCAGCCTAAAAAACTAGGTGATATATTAAATTATTTATACGCTGTTTAGAATGATTGTTAAATTGATGCTGTTTGATTATGCTAAAATACAATGTCATCCACTGGTCACAGGTGAGGGAGATCTTCTCACAGGTGGAGACTTGTATGCTGTAAGTTTTTCTGAGTTACTATTTGTTTTGCACTAGCTCTTTTTGAATTAGCACATGACTCTTTTGACTTCCTTTCATTAATGTTCTTCTGAGCCCTAGCTCTGATATATTTCACAATGCAGACCGTCTTTGAGAACAGTCTAATGCAACATCATGTTGCACTTCCTCCTGACGCAATGGGAAAAATTTCTTTCATTGCAGCACCTGGTCAATATTCATTGAAGGTTTGTCTGTCTAATTTTTTTTTGCATCCTATCTTATGCGCCATTATAGTCCATCACCATTGCCAATTCAAAATTTTCTGATTTTTTTCACACTGATTCAGTGTCTATTTTGCATTTGGCTCTTTAGCTGTATGTCTAGCAATGCTGGGAGGATCTCTTGACTTATATTAGGATGCTTTAATATGATATTTTTCTGTTGTTTTTATTTTTATTTTTTGACTTTCTGCTAATTTTGTTGTTGAACCTGATCAAGGGTGAGTAAAGGAATATATGTACACACACATGCAGTGCACAAAAATTTTGTTTTCAGATCTTTCTTTTGGAATAGAATTTATCGACTATTCCTAAATGTATGTGCAGGATACTGTCTTAGAGCTTGAGTTCCAAGGTGTCAAAAAGAAATTTACCATGCTTCAGGTTTCTAATTTTGTTCTTTTGGTTATACTTTCATGGTTGTATCGTTATTGTACTTTCCTGAATTTTTTTACATTGCCCATATTCTGCAGACTTGGCCTGTACGTTCACCACGGCCTGTTGCGTCAAAACTTGCTGCTGATACCCCTCTACTTACTGGGCAGGTGGATTGGTGAATTGTTAGTTGCTTCATGCATAAAGTTTTAGTTGATGATTCTTCAGTTCTGATGAGTCTGTTTTCATTTCAGCGTGTTCTTGATGCCCTTTTTCCTTCAGTTCTTGGCGGGACTTGTGCCATACCTGGGGCTTTCGGTTGTGGAAAAACAGTCATTAGTCAAGCACTCTCGAAAGTGAGATTTTCATCTATCTATCAAGGATCTCTGTACGCATTTGTGATGCTGTAATATTCTTAGTCATTATTTATCTAATGCATTTTTTTTTGTGCAGTACTCTAATTCTGATACTGTAGTTTATGTTGGTTGTGGGGAACGAGGGAATGAAATGGCAGAGGTCTGTATTTTCTAAACCTGATCAGCAATCAATTATTTTTGTTTTTTGTGAAGTTGATTCATCCAGTAATGCTAATTATTCAGGTTCTTATGGACTTTCCTCAATTGACAATGACTTTGCCTGATGGCCGTGAGGAATCTGTTATGAAGCGTACAACACTTGTGGCCAACACTTCAAACATGCCAGTGGCAGCTCGTGAGGCTTCAATTTATACAGGTATTTCTATTGGTTCTTTTCACACAATTTAGTCCAGCTTGTTAAGGTTTAACATTCTCAATTGTTTTCTGGAATTATTTTTCATTTAGGGATCACAAATCTATTTTCGCAAAAAGGAATTGAAATAAATAAAGTTTTCAATGAAATAGAACGATAACAAGACATACATATAAGCATTTCTTCATTTTCTGCATAGTTTATTTGACTTGAAAAAATTCAATAATCTTTTTGCAACCTTTACCTAAGGTAAAGTGAATAAGATATTAAACTTTGTCTCAATTGTTACATAGATTTACAATTATTCATTAGAGAAAACACAAAAAAGAATCCTAATCCTATAGATTATTGATTGAAGTTAATTAGTACCCCAATATAAAAAACACACCCGTGTTTCTAATTTTAAAAATTTAAAATCAGGCTGCACCACTTAGAATGCAGCATTTAAAATTCCAATGGACCTCTCTAGTGAATGCTAAGTATTGTATTGATGCTTTCCTGTTGGATTATAATTGTTCTTTATTTTTCAGTGATGGTCATCTAGAGTTACAACAGCAGAAATTTCTGAACCTGACATCTTTATTGATATCATATTTTATCTGTAATACAACACGTTCACTTGTGAAATATTTTTCGTAATTTTCATGATGATGGATTTCTAGATTTGGTGCTATTGTATTTTTTGTCTTGTTTCTGAAGTGCTTTGATAGGAAGATGCTGTTTGAACATTGTCCTTTTTCGTTTATGATGTTATCATTGAATTAATATATTCCTTATGATTTCATTTTGTATCCCCATGAAGTTTTCAGTCCCCAGTTCAAATCCAGGCTCAGATATCTCGATTTCTTAATTTACTTTATGAAAAAGAGTTCTGAGTTTTTCACATTTATACTTGCATGTACATAGGTGTGCTTTGTAGGAAAAATAACATGCATAAGGTTCTCTTATTGTGGGTGCTATGACAGTTTTAAAATTATGATTACGAATTATCAGGAATCACAATCGCTGAATATTTTAGAGACATGGGCTACAATGTTAGCATGATGGCAGATTCAACATCTCGATGGGCCGAAGCATTGCGTGAAATATCAGGGCGGCTGGTTAGTTTTGCCAATTAATTTTAACTCAAGAAAATTCTCTTTAATTTTTGAAGTAATTAATTTGTTGCTTTATGTAGTGCTTATTGTTGTCTAACTATTAGCCCTGAATTATCATATGGACTCTGTTTTTGGAATCTCTCCATCTCTCTCTACACACACCTGTATTCCTTTGCTATTCTTTTTTTAAGTTGCAAAGCGTTCTCTTTCTCAAGTTGTGGAGGGTGACGTCAAGCATCCATTGTAAGTAAAGTCAGGATCACATATATCTTTATTACTCTTTTGATTTGGCTGAGATTTGTCTCCGTGCTTCCAGTCTTATTCTGTAGGGAGTAATAACCTTTCCCTCTTGCTTTTCTTTAT
Source organism: Cyclocarya paliurus (assembly GCA_029856935.1). NCBI lineage: Eukaryota > Viridiplantae > Streptophyta > Magnoliopsida > Fagales > Juglandaceae > Cyclocarya > Cyclocarya paliurus. Next base: position 16,424,321 of record CM056952.1, on the reverse strand, counting down.
TCCGTGATTGAGAGGTGGATCCATGCTTTATCTTTAGGTAAAAGTGTTCACATTAGCCTCATAGGAAGGATATATCTTTCATAAAGTTTGCCATTCAATGGATCTTTCAATGTTGTCACGTGCTTAATCTTTTAGCCTAAATTTACTATTTGTTTTTCTTGTAGGCCAGAAATAAGTTAATTAGTAATTCTTTGCATTATGGTTAAGTCTTGTACGATACATGATTTATTGTGTTTTAAAGCACATTTCGTGATGGATAGTGTGTTTCGTATTTTCCTCAGCCTACTCTAATGATGTTGTCACAATTTCTCTCATACAGGCAGAAATGCCTGCAGATAGTGGATATCCTGCCTACCTTGCAGCACGTTTAGCCTCATTTTATGAACGTGCTGGTAAAGTAAAATGTCTTGGGAGCCCAGAGCGTACTGGTAGTGTCACAATTGTTGGTGCTGTTTCTCCTCCTGGAGGTGACTTCTCAGATCCTGTGACGTCTGCAACCCTTAGCATTGTCCAGGTAAAAGATTTGATCTGGTTTCAGCATATCACATGTTAATTTCTATCAGGCATATTGCTGAAGTTGGGTGCATTACATGTGGCAAATGCACAATTTTGAGACCATCAATATGGCCTTCCATAATTAGGTTACATAATGAGTAATTATCTTATTCATCCTAAATTTTGTCATCCCCAATCACACTTGTTATGTGGTATATTTTTTAGGTGGTTGTCATTTAAGTAGTTGATAGAAGAAAACAATTGAAACGTGCCATATAGTTAAGTGTGACTGAGGAGGACAAGGTTTAGGATCATTAATTGGTTCAATTGTTGACCCACCTATATTCTGAATGGCATATTATTTTGAGATGTGTGCTAGCCTGAGGTAGGCAGTCTCTCCTTTCATTGTCATTCAGATGCTTGAGCTTTGCTTGTTTAGATTATTATGTAGAAGTTAGAACAACTTATTATTTTATGCAATCTGTTAGTTTCTTTAATTTGATTTTTTTCCTACAGGTTTTCTGGGGTCTGGACAAAAAACTCGCCCAGAGGAAACATTTTCCTTCTGTAAATTGGCTTATTTCCTATTCAAAGTACTCAACGGTATGTTTTTGAACTGTTTCCTTGTCTCCTGTAAAACAAAATCATGGTAGTCCTATACATTTATAGAAATTTTCTCCTGTTTCAGGCATTGGAGTCTTTCTATGAGCAATTTGATCCAGATTTTATTAACATCAGGACAAAGGCCCGTGAGGTGCTGCAGAGAGAAGATGACCTGAATGAAATCGTTCAGGTATGCCTTTTTTTGTTGGTGATTGAGCAGTTATATTGAAACGGAAGATTAGTCATATCCATCCCTGTTCCTATGGCTTTGGTATATTTAACATACACACACATATATATACACGTGTCAATCGTTTCTTTTTGAGTAAAGCATGTGCAGACAATGTTAATTGTTTCTTTTCTTTTTTCACAAGTATTTAATTTCTCTTTAGTAATTACTGAACATCCTTGCCATCTGGTTTCTGCAGCTCGTAGGAAAGGATGCATTAGCTGAAACAGACAAGATAACCCTAGAGACTGCTAAGCTTTTGAGGGAAGACTATCTTGCTCAGAATGCTTTTACTCCGTGAGTCCCAGCTTTTCTGGTTTTTCATTCAAAAAAACTGTTTTGAATAATTTACACTAAAATGACATGGTAGCCTTTACCTCATCTCTTATAATGATGTCATTTATGGGTGTGGCAGATATGACAAATTCTGCCCTTTCTACAAGTCTGTTTGGATGATGCGCAACATTATCCACTTTTATAGTTTGGCCAATCAGGTATATTTTAGTTGGGTTAATTTCTTCTATTTCCCTAATACTACTGATCCTGCTTCTTCCACCATGCCCAATAATTCCTTTTTCTGTTGATTCAAGAATTTTTCCCCTGTTCACAGAAATATCTCTTTTTTTCTTCAGAATTAATGAAATTCTTTAAATTGACTCCCTCTTCATGTTTCTAGTTCCCTGTATTTTTAGAAAATTAAATGCATGGTGAAGAATTCGTCATGTTTTATTTTTATTTTTATTTCCGTTTGATTTTTAAAGACTTGTGTTTTTCCCTTTTCCTTTTTATCTCAAAATATCGCAAGAGCTGAAGGAAATAAATATAAAGTGCATGGTGTTAACGGATCAGATTTTGTTTACCTTTGCTCTCTCCGTGTCTGTTTGTCTGTGTCTCTCATGCTTTTCTTGTGTTAAATGATTGGAGCATTAGTGCAAGCTAGCATTAATGTAATGCTGACAAAATGCAGGCGGTGGAGAGAGGAGCTGGTATGGATGGTCAAAAGATAAGTTACAGCCTGATCAAACATCGATTGGGGGATCTCTTTTACCGTCTAGTGTAAGTAATAATGATGCTAAAATACTGGATCATTGTGTATGAGAAGTCGTAATAAATGAGAAGAATGTCTTAATATTATTTTGCTTTATCAACATCACAGGTCTCAAAAATTCGAGGATCCGGCTGAAGGAGAAACTGCTCTTGTGGCCAAATTTAAGAAGCTGTACGAGGACCTGTCTAATGGTTTCCGCAACCTTGAGGATGAAACTCGGTAATTAAAAAAGATTTTAATAGGAAAGATGTTTTATAGATGGTCTGAGTGGCGGCGAACTCCAGTATGACAGACCGCACTTGGATTATTAATTTTGATTTTCGCATTTTGTATGGAGAATAACGGTGTTAGGTCTATGGTTGCCAGTTTCAGTGCTTGTTCAGTATTTATTTTAGGTGGGGTTTGTAATAATCTTTTATTATGTATTGCAAATGATTCTCTTGTGCTATTTATTGGTAATAAGAAAAGATACGTTGTTTGTTCTTATTGGGGTATTGAAATTTGAAGTGCCGTATCATTTTGTTACCTTTTACAACTCATGTTTTGTTTATGTAATGTTACATGCGAGAAACGTACTAATGCTCATGCTGAGAGAAATGTGGCTGCTAACATTTTCTGCTACTCTCTGACCTGTCCAAGGAACGAATGGTTTTTATTATATTTGTTTGGTTTGCAAATACATCGTAAAGCCAGAAACTGATGTGTCATGTTTTAGACTTCTAGAACCATCATATTGCAAAGCTATTTTTCGTATAAAATGTATCTATTATGCTATATCTACTTACATCAATTTGTATAAAAAATTATATGCGGCTAAAAGGAGGTTTTTTCAACCAGTCCTCCTCAATGTGCCTATATTAAATCATTAATGTGATGATGAAATATTGACCTCACGATAATAGGACGGACATGAAATGTGATGACTAAGCTTTTGCTAGTCCTTGTCGGGGGGCTTAGAGAGGTTTTCTCTCTCTCTCGACGATTTCCCTCTTAACCAAAAAACCTAAACTTTCCATCTTCTCCGTCCTGTCTGGCTTGTCCTGAAGCTGTCCAATCCTCCGTTTATTGAACTGTATCAAAACCGTTTCATACAGCTTTCTTTTATAGAAAATAGGTAGGGGTCAAGTTATTGACCACATATATATATATTCTCTTTCTTGTGTTGTCTTTGCTGGTTTGGGATGAATGTTGGGGGCTTCCACCCTATTGACTCTTGTATCATGTAATTGTTAAATATATCTATAATATATTTACTTAGAAAAAAAAAAAAAAAGAAGAAAACTTTTGCTAGTGAACATATTCCAGGTACAATAAAGGTCGTAGCAGGGATTACATTTTTTTTTTTTAAAAAAAAGTGGATAAATTTAGAATCCTTATAAAAGAATTAATTTTTTTAATAATGATTTCTAATTTTTTTCCGAAGAAAATATGCAATGTTTGCACATTCTAAAATTGTATCTAGTATTACTCTATCAATAATCAATCTTTCCTAACAACGCTACACGCTAGAAAGCCATCTAATAGCTACAGTTTTATTGCAAAAGTAGGAAGAATTCCAACGCGAAATTCTTAATGAAAGAAGCTACCGCAATTTTATCGTCTCCTGCTAAGAAAGGTTTCAAATTATTTTTGCCACAACGTATACATGTTGAGGATTGTTGTAGCGACTGACAAAAATGTTGCCCCCTAACAAGAATCTCATCGGGTGCATTATAGGTGTGCCGTAAATAGACTTTCTATAACTCTGATTGGTATTTTCCGAACAGACTTGGACTTTCGAGGGTTAAAAATGTTTAACCAAATTAGTAGTCAAAAATTAGTATCCATGCCTCAGGACCACCATGGAATGCCCCATATGGTGGCCGTCTATAGTGATCCGGAGGCATAAAAGAAAAGAGTTATCACTCTCCTCTTTCCGTCCGTTTGATTTTTAAATAAAAACTAATAATTGTACACACAGCTAACTTACGTCTTGTTATAACACAAGGGGTTATTCCTAAAAAAAAAAAAAAATTGCACATGGGATTACTGACCAAAATTTTCTTAAATTTATTCTGTTAGAAGGTCGATAAAGACATTCTTTTTTATTGTAGGGTAAAGAACGACTGCAACACTTCAAACTTTTGTTTAAGTGGAATTCTATTAAAGATTCAACCATTGATCCAAAAACTTTAAAACTGTTAGATACTAATTTGGTTAAATCTTAATCTTCAAATCATAACATTCCACCACTCTTCCGAATCAGTCGTCTAGGGAGACCCATTCTATCGACACTGACCCAGCAGTAGATCTCTCCATTTTAGCTGCTTCACTCATTTATCAATATTCAATGATTTAACATCATGCTTATACATAGTATCAAGACATTTTAATCTAGTCTATAGATCGCCCTCTCCGTGACTTGAACTCGTGACATAGTCTTAATTGATAAAGATCCAATCATTGATCCAAAAATTTCAAGACTTTTAGATACTAATATAGTTAAACCTTTAACCTTCAAATCGTAAAAAACTCATCATTAACATAGATCTAACAATATTTGTGCTAAATACCTGCTCAGTTCTGCTTTGACTACCTTGGACCTACTCAAGCAGGGTTTGTCCTAGAGAATCAGGCGATGGGTCTCGTGGTCATTTAGAGCAGATTTGCAACGTACATGGTGATTACTCTTGTTTGAACGTAAGATTGAGGGATACATTGATTAAAGCGTATAATGCCATATGTACTTATAATTTTACTAACACTTTTCTTGTAAGACTTATTTTATCAATTTTCTTTTCAAATTCAAATCTAAATTTTAAATTTTAAATTTTATAATATTTAACATATCAATAACTGACACGTGGATAATTAAGTATTTTGTAATTTTTTTTTAAGTACACTTAGTATTTCTCTTAATTAAATGATATTTTGAAAAAAGATTAATTATATTTATTGCCCTGCATTTGGACTTGTGATATGTTGAAACCATTACTTATAAGGTGATATGACCGAATATGAAGATACATAACTTATACCATTTATGTTCAATACTATAGCCAAGGAAGTGGGAAACAAATTGTTGGGTATGAAAATCACCATGTTCATAGCTTAAGGTACATATTGAAAGCCCATTTTAATCAAAGAAAGAAAGAGAAGGGACAAGTGGCCTAACATATTGGTTGAGAGAGGATATAAAGTAAAGGATACTGCTAGCGGGCTGTCCAGCGGTTATCTGTTAGTATATATATATATATATTTTTTCTTCTATTTTCATTTTAACATCTTTTTAACATCCTTAATTGTTAAGGAAAAATAAAAATAAAATATATAAGTTTATTAATAGTCAATTTCTTAATCATTAAATAAAAAATTAATTAATTAATTAATTAAAATAACGAGGGATCCACTAAACATTTTTCTAAAGTAAATATGCAGGTTGACACACATAAGACTCAAGGATTAACTAAAGTTTGACCAAGTGATATAAAGGAAAGAGACAGCTGTACAAAGGAGAAAGCTTGACCATAAAGGGGAGAGACTTCCTCACTTCTGTACAACCTAAACTTCATCTTCAACCTCTTTTCTCCATATTTTAACTAAGAGTAAAATGATGTTTTGAGAGCTTGTAAATCATCAAATATAATAGACTTTCCTCCCAAAATATCCATAGATGTAGGTGGTAGTACCGAATCACGTAAATTCTTGTATATCTCTATTTATGTTTTATAAACTTCATATGATGTTTGAGCTATGGGAGGACATTCCAAGCACCTCAACCATCAACACAAATAAAGATGAGATCCTGGTTGTAGTTTGTTGGGTTCATGTGATTGAAAAATCACCAAATAAACGCATGAAAAAATGTGGGAGAAAATCAGAAATCGTGTCAAATAGAAGTTCATAAGCAGAGTTATTATGAGTTGTGGGTGAATGAACATTATTGATAGTATCAACAACAGTGAAGAAGACAGGTTAAGATCCTTTCCATTGTCATCTTTAAACACTGACCCATGACTGACACCTCTCTCTTTTTCAGCAAGGTCGGCCAATTTCTTAAGTCGGATAACAAATAAGGATAGTTTATAGAGTAGCCTCTTCCTCTTGATCCTCTTCCTCTTTCATTTTTTTTCCTCATTATTATTATGAGAAGTGCTATAGACACAAAATAATTACATAAAAATAAACTCTCAAAGTCAGGGACAAAGCCAAGATTATAACTTTGGAGGGGCCAAGCATTTTAGGTTGAAATAAATAATTCAAATGAATTTTTAAAGGAACACCACTAACAAAATGATAATAATAAAAAAAAAAAGTAATTAAAGAGTAGGAAATAAAAAAATAAATTCAAAATCTAAAGAAAATAGGCATTTCACAAAAATCATAACAAAAAAAAAAAGTTTATATAAATTTTTAATTAAAAAGTGTATACATAAAGTTTAAGCAAACATCAAAACAAAAATTATGATTTTTAGAGACTCCACAAAGTTTTTAGAGTATAAATGATGACTACAAATAAAAATACTTTATTTATCTTTTCTTATGTTTTAACGTGTTTAAAAGTAAATATTATTTTTCTAATAAATCTCTATAAGAAATGAAATTTTGTCAAAATATTATATGAAATAAAATTAAATGGGAAATAAATTAATAATATAGCTGAATTGTTAAATTTTAGTTTGTTCGGAATAAAGCAGTATAGTCAAAAGTTGCATGGGCAAAAGCAGGGGTGTCGAAGTAAATGCGTCATGGAGTTGGCATTAGTGAGATTGATCTTATAGATAAAACCTGATGGATGAGAGGTTTTACCTTAAGTGCAGAAACAAGCAGTAATTTATGATGGCCAAGGCAAGGAAATAGACTATGCTTGATGACAAACAGACTAGCAAGTTGATTATTCTAGGAAAATTTGAATATGCTGGGGGCAATCTAACACACTTCTTTAGGGTCATTTTTCCCATTTGTGTTTCATTCAGCTGGAAATTAGTGTGAAAATAGACTATCAGTTCATCGTCCTCATCTATGAAGTGGAAGTAACATATGACAGACGATCTGTCATTGGCTATGTAGAAGAGGTTTGCATGTTGCAAACTTCAGAAAAAGCAATTGGTAATTGAAATTCACAATGGGAAAATAGGGTAAAAAGATAACCCTGAGTGTATCAACAGTCACTGAACAAAAGCATAAATCTAGGGCAATAGGTAGTCGGTACCGCAATGTGTACATGTAGCATTGACATTACAGTGACAAACAAAAGGTTGATCCCTTGTTCTTCAAACTCATAAACTTTCCCGTATCATCCTGGACCAACTTTGGGAATGTCATAATGTTCACTCATATTTGCCAGATACTGGTTGAAATCCTGAATCCGGTCACGGTGAGATTTATTAGCCGTCTTGGCCAATCTATGAACATCAATTCTCTCCCTCTGGTCTATATATCGCTTTTCTGCGGGAGTGAGATGATCGTCATAACGACCAGCCTTTCCATCCTCACTCAATTTGTTTCCATCATTTACATCATCCTCATTGGGATCAGCTGATAGCTCTGCACTTCCACCTGCACCAAATAAAAACAAAATTAATGAGAAAATGCGTTCATGCATTCAACACTTTGGATGGGAAGATGGAAAAGGACAGTCGTATAATGCCAACTGTTGCCATTTTTACCACAGCCCCAGTTTTTTATTTTTAAAACCCCATCTTTGGGCAACAAGCATGCTCTACTCTAAACAGATTTTGGCATTTCATTGAAGTCTAATATACAAGCAGTATTTCCAGATTTCAAAGCATGACAACAATAGCATTTTCTTGGAAACATTTAGGATATCAAACTTACATCAAATTAAAAGTTCTGGCAGTGACCCAAAAGGCACCACTGTTACCATTTATAAAGTAGGAAGAAGCTGCTCTCAGTAAAACACCCAGTGTACTTGGTTACGCCTATTGATATTAATTTACTTTTACTTACCAAAAAAAAAATTTATAAGCCTTGTGTAGATGATAGAGAAACAAGTTAGGCTACAGACTGGAGCAGCTTCCACTGCTTCACTTATCGTATTATGATTCCAATAGTTCAAAACAACTAAATTATAAAGAAGCACAAACAGAATAGAGTCTAGGATTAGAGAGTAAGCAGCCACTAATGGATCCAAAGTTCACCAAACTAATTCATCTAATTATACCACGAGGTATGGAAAGGCTGCCTTTCATGTGCATATTCATCCAGCAATAATCTAGTGGTAACATGCAGCAGTCCTATATGCTCAAGAACAGAAAAACTGCCCTTATATATATGTTTACTTTATCCGTCAAACATAAATAAATATCTTCACCTTTGACTTCTAAATTATTATATTTATATTCAAAAAGTTTTTGTGATTGTTATATTTGTCTCACGGTAGCTTCTTCATTTTTACTTTTCAAGTGGACACCGCCACCACACCAATAAAAGGATTATATGAAATTTATCTTGGACTCTACTCATGCAAACAGGAATGATCAAAGAGAAAACTGATCAAGATCAGTAAATCATTGTTGTTGGAACAGCACAGTTAATCAAAAGCCTGGTATGTGAAACAAATCCTAGCATGATCATCAAATGAAACAAGAATGGAATCCCAGTTTCCCGATGAAGAATTTTCCAAATCTAGAAAGACTTATCTTAAGCAAACAAACACATGAAAAGAGATATAGGTAAATGATGAAAATATTTTTTGATAAGTGGCTAAATGATGCAAATATTAATCTCTGAACAATATAATACTAATAATAATGGAGAACTAATTATCTTAATTACTAAAACATCGGGTACAGGCAGTCGGAGATATAATTTAAAGAACTTCAGAAAACAATTTTTTTTATTAACACCAGGCGTCCGGGAACAGTGTCCTGACTAATTCCAGGTTGCACAGGCCCTTGGCAGAGTTTCCCACAAGTGCACCTCGGGTAATTCAAGGGAAAAATCCCCAATCCGATGGCCCCTAGAGATTGTTTGCACCCAGTGAGATTCGAACCTTGGATCTTGAAGGAGCATACCACCAAGACCTTGGCCTTCACCACTTGAGCCAACCCTAGGGATTACTTTAGAAAACAATCACATGACATAAATAACAACCCACCTGCTGGAAGTTCATTTTCTGTAACTTCAGAAAGCTGATCCTGATGTTTCTTGTTTTTCTTTTTCTTCTTCACCCCCCCAGCCTTGACATCCAGGGCTTTTCCCTTGAGCTTCAGCTTACCCCCAACAACATTCTCATATCCAGACATTTTCTGTGTCAAGAAATTATAAATTATGGAGCTGAAAACTTGAAAAGATAAGAGATGTGAAAAAAAAAATATTAGAAAAGACGAGGAGAAGAAATGGAAGTTCGGCACAGAAGGGGAGAATCACCTACAGCCATAACAATCCTAACTATTAGTACTACTGTTATAAAATAGGGTGAACTGGCCAAGCAAAATAATAAAACCAAACTTTAAATTCATAATATGAACTAGAATAAACCATTAATTTCCATTCAACTTTTAGATGATGGAAAAAGAACCAATCATCAATGGCATGTTTTCTTCACAGCCCAGATCAAACTAAAATCACATGATCCTGGAGAGTCAGAACACCCATTACCACATGATTGGCTTCCCCTTAGAGCATTGGCATTGGATTATGCAAATGCAAAGTCATAATTTGCATAATATCACATAATTTTGTATCTGGCTATTCCACTCAAAACATATTCCCACATTGTAGAATTAGAAAAAATGGAAGATAAATCAGCCATCAACATTGCAAATCAAAATCAAATTCTCACATCAAATTCTCCAAATATCAAGTTGCACAAATTATGATTCCCGTAACAGACATAAGCAGTCAGAATGGAGGTAAAACGCAAAAGTAATAAGTAATGTCAGACCCAATACCACATTCAAATATAGAAAGAAACCGTTAGATCACATTCACTCATAGCAATATCTGCATGGTAGTAGTAGACAGAGATTCATTGGAAATCCCAAAAGATTACAAAAATATTAAGAAATGTGAAATGAAAAGTACTTCTTATATGTAGTGACCAGAGTCAATTTTCTCATAAGTTTCCACGTTCAGACTAACTTAACCAGCAAACACATCAACGTACTTCCTCAATAAGACGAAATTCAATGAAAAACGAGAACATATTTCAGGTTATATTGTAACACCTTGAAGTAAGAGGCATTCGAGTCGAGGTCACCAGAACAAATAACATAGAAACACGGCCTGATAATAGAAGCACATCCTTCTTTCTCTATACACACATGATACAACCCAATAAGTTGATCTAAATATATTATTACACAAATAATTTCTCTTTATATCTGTTTTTTTCCTTCAGCAAGGCATTTCTCTGCCGGGACTATCGCAAGTTACAGAACGTAGATGTCATTCGTATTTGTGGATTTTTCTTTCTTGATTCCTCCCCAAAAGTACCATTTTGACAACGTTTGGCACACCGCTTAGCATATCATGAGTTACAGAGAATTTTTTTATATTTATCGTTTGAACAAATGTTGAGAGCATTTGATAACTGTAAGATGGTGATGGATACACTGATTTGATATGAAATTTTATTTTGATAAAAAAAAAATCATAAATCGATTGAAATTAGATAGCTTGTAAGTATCAGATAACGTAGTTCCCAACAGGAAAACAAGTATCGACGAATATGAATACTAGAACCAACTGACCAGGTAAACCCTAGGGCTCGTACCTGCAATTGATCGAGATCGAGATGTATAAGGCAAATTCTAGATAGCGACGGAGAGAGAAGGGCTGTGAAATATTAGGGTTTAGATTTAGATGACTCTGAGGAGAGAGAGAGAGAGAGAGAGAGAGAGAGAGAGGGTGATGTCGACCAAGCGATTTCTTGCCTCTGGTGGCCTTCGATACCGCGGGAGAATGTGCAGGTGCTGCAACGGCAAGGTGGTATGGAGAAATGGAGAAATGAAAGGACCTTGGGAGAATAAATGGAGGGGAAATATCGCGGGGAGGAAGAAACGGAAAATGCGTTCGGGGGAGCGAGCATCGAAGGAGAGAGAGAATATTTTTTAATCGATTTGTCTAGCTACAGTAACCTTAAATATAACCCTCAATTCTAAAATATTGCAGTTAAAAGTTATATATTTTGGATTTAGATTTTTTTTTTTAGTAAGTACAATGTAGATTATGTTTTAGGTCTATTAGTCAAACTCTTTATTAGATTTACATTTGTATAATCTCATTAGGATGTTTTAAAAAAAAATTAATAGAAAAAAAATAGGGATCGCATTTTCACAAAAAATTTACATAATAAAATTGGGATTTCAAATCTATTTCCTCCCGCTCTACCCTAGCAACCCGAGAGATAAGAAGGGAAGGAATGCGTCTCCATATATATATATATATACAAAAATGCTAGGGACAACCGCCCCTGCGTCTCCATTGCGAAACCAGATGATGGGGCAGCTGCCACGTCAGTAGATTAAAAAAAAAAAAAAGGGAAAGAAAAGAATAAGAAGATGATGATGAAGAAGAAGAAAGTGGGGGAAACATCCTGTACGTGAAAAGAGAAAAAATCAAAACAAAAAACAAAGAGTGGGCAACTCACGCTGAAGAAAAATAAAGAAGCTAGCAAGAAATGCAGTACTCATGCGGAAGGAAAGGAAAATAAAAGAGACGGAAGACAAATGCATGCTGGAGAGAACCGAAACAAATAAAAAAAAGAAAGAAAGAAAGCATTCACTGGGAGAAAGATGTGGTGCTTGATTTCGGTTTTGAATAATAAAAAAAAAAAATTGAGAAGAAGTAGCAGAGCGCAGGACCATCCATCTTGATGCAGAAAATTAAATGCAGGGACTTTCGGCTGGATGCAAAAGTTGGAAGGTAAACTCAAGATCTTGCGAATATGGAGATGGCGAAGGGTAGACGGAGAAGATCAGAGGAGAAGCAAGCGAAGTGGAGGTGAAAGAATAAAAATGACGACGTTGCACATTTCGAATCTCATCTCTCTTGACCAAGTAGCCAATGACGACGTTTTATTTAAAAAGCCACATAGGACGCGATGCCGCAAGGGTTCCCCTACGTGGTTGTGAGTAGCATTTTTTATATATATAAGCTAGAAAGTGTGTACATACTTCAACCAAAAAATACTTTACAACGTGAAAATTTCTTTTGGCATATAGACATATACACGAACCCAATTTTTTTTTATCGGTATAAACACATACATGGATCCAATTGAAAAACACATATGCAAAAACTATTAAAAAAAAAAAAGAGTCGAACACACCCACATATAGACGACAATAAACGAGATAAAACACAAAACAATAACGAAAAACAAATAAAAAAAGTTCAATAAATCATCAGAACACGAACTGATAAAAAATATCGAAACACGAACCCTAAATTGCATACTTGTAAAAGCCAGAAACTGTCTTTGGGCTCAATCGACAGTGCATCTAAGACTCGGGGTGTTTTGGAGATTCTATTTTACGATTGATTTGGATAGTAAGATGAGATGAGATGAAATAAAATAGTTTTAGATGAGTTATATAAATATTATTAGAATAATATTTTTTAATATTATTATTGTTTTGAAATTTAAAATTTTTGAATTATTTATTATATTTTATATAGAAATTTGAAAAAATTGTAATGATGAGATGAAATAATTTAGAGTGTTTTTGTTTCCAAACGGAGCCTTAATCATTCTAAAAACACTTGAAATTTGAACTTCGAGACATTATTATCTGGAGAAAATATTTTCATAGGATGTGGTATTAAACACCAAAAATTACCTTCCAATAGGAGGCTGCCACATAGTCATCTTATTTGTCAACTAAGGTCCCGTTTGGAATTTGGATTGTTTAATTTTCAACTGAGTCTAATATCCAAACATCTAACTCTTAAATCACTAAATTTATCTCAACTCAAAATATCTTTACACATGGGACCCATAATTTTTTTCAACTCAATACCTCTTTACATGGGGGACCTACAACCTTTTACAACTTTCCATAAATACATCTAAACTTATTTTAGGTGAGTCTCATAAAACTCACTCCACCATCTCGGCTCACTATAATTTATAAATAACTCAACTTAACTCAACATCCAAACGAAGCCTATATCGCAAATCTTAGGATTTCTCTTATATGACCCTCTCTCTCACAAGACTCGCTACCCCAAAACCTCACCTTCTCTCCCAAGACAGTTGACGGACATGTCGTAACCCTTGAAGTCGTGACCCTCTCAGCCAACAACGCACAACACAAGTTCTCTCTTGTTTGACCTCTCTCCCACGCTTCCTTTACCTATCACGTAATGGGCTTGGGCCTGGGATAGGAAATGGACTTGTTGGGGTTGGCCCTGTTATGTAATGGCCCATGCAAGCAGATTACTTCAGTTAATTTATTTTATCTGTAAGTGTCTAATAATCTGTAATGGGTCTGTGGTTAGGCTTTGTTCGAGTCATGTGCTGCAAATTCTACTACAAATTATTTACACGTAACAGTGGTATCTTAGAGCCAGGTTGACCCATGGCTAAAGGTTGTGTTGGTATGCATTACTCTCAACTTGCAGAGTCCATAGCAGGAATCAAACAGGCACAAGACATGCAGCAGGGGAATCAAACTTCCTTGCAATAGGTCGTGGATAGATTAGCTCAACAACTACAGGCAGTAGCAAAGAATGTGGAATCATTGGTCCGTAACAAAGAGAAACAAACTGAGGATGGTATAGAAGAATCAGGAAAAAAAATAGTTAATACATTATTTGAAGAACATGGGGAAATTCAAACACGTGCAATTCATTTGGATTTCCCTTAAGTTTAATGATGAAGACCCACAAGGGTGGATCTATAGGGCAAATCAGTTTTTTGCTTAGCTACAGGTTGTGTATGTACATGTGTTATCTTGGAGGGTGATTCCTCACCATGATTGAGGATGCATGTAGTTGTAAGAGTGTGGGTGATTCCTTGCCATACATATACATGTACGTCCAACTTTTTCATAAAAGTGTTCATAGTATCGGTAGCACTATCTCTTATTATAATTATTGTCATAGCCGTCTAACCTACCTATGATTTTATTTTTGAGACTAAGATTTTGATGCAAATCTAGACCCGGCGTGACACTAGAGGAAGAAGAGTCAAACCTGCCCGAGTCCTGAGTATGGAGACTACTAGCTGCCATAGCATCCCTGTACCTTCCATTAGAGTATAAAATGTTAAGTGGTGTGACGACTTGTAATCGATCTTGAACTTTAAGGCAGCTAACTTTATGCACATTTAGATAATGTCATATCTCGAGATTTAAGTAAGGGTGAGAGGCCTTTTTTGTTGTAAAGATTAGTATTCTGATACTTAACAGCTAGTGTTATTACCACAACATATTTTGCTTAAATTTTCCTTGCAATTGCATAAGTATATATTTTTCATGTCTACTTCCCTCTGAAAAATTACATGTCTAGTTCAATTCCTTCTTAAGTATTGGACATTGGCCAGTACCCTTAGCACCAGGGATCCTCGCCTAGACCTTCATGAGGAACGAGGTGACACAGGCGAGATGCCTCTTTTGTTGTGAAGATTAGTATTCTGGTACTTAACAGTGTTATCACCACAACATATTCTGCTTAAATTTCTAATGCAATTTCATAGATAAATATCTTTCCCTCTAGAAAATTACACGACTAATTCAATCGCCTGTTAGGTATTGATCGTTGGCTAGCACTCTTGGCACCTTGGATCCTCGCCTAAACTTTTATGAAGAAGAGGGCGCCATAACCTTGCTAGCATATAATAAGGCTAGGAAAAATCTTTGAATTCTAATGTTCTTAGGCCAATACCAATTGAGAGAGTGGGATGTAAGGTAAAAATTAATGCAACCCTCTATCTCGATGAAAGATCTGTACTTTCCTACCATTATGCTTGAAGATGCACATTTATTGAGTCCAAAGAAAGCTAGATTTTTAGATGCAACAAGAAAATGGATTCATTCACAGAAATATGGCTTGAAAAACGATGTTTGACACCTTCAATTTACATGATAATGATTGGTTCTATGGGGAGAGGCGTAAGTGGTTGCCCACATATGTGAAAAATACATTTTTGGCCAGGATGTCGACGACACAACGAAGTGAAAGTATGAACGATATATTTGATGATTATGTTAACTCAAAGACCTTTATGAAGAAATTTGTTTAGCAATATGGCAATGTTTTGAAAATAAAAATAGAGAATGAGACAACAACAAGCTTTAACTCCTTCCATATCCAATTTTCATGTATAACCCACTGCTTGATTGAGAAGCAATTCCAATCGCTGTACTGTAATGCAAAGTTTAAAGAAGTTCAAGATGCGTTTTATGGATTTTTATATTGTCAACCTTTCTTTGTTAATTGTGAAGGTCCAATCCACACTTATAAGGTTACTGACGAGGTGAAAGTTGTAGATAGATACATTAAACGAGTGATGTTTTGGTTTCATACATTGTAAATGATTTTGTTGTTACATGCAATTTTAGATTGTTTGGATTCATGGGAATAATATGGAGGCATGTCTTGTGTGTCCTGAAAATTCTTGATAAGACATTGTTATCCTGGAATTACATTCTTGATCGTTGGAGGAAAGACCTAAAAATGAGATATACTTTACTAAATAATAGTTATGAGGATATGATAGATAGTCCTGAAGTAGATGCTAAAAAAGAAATGATAAATTCACAAAGACATTTAATGAAATTGCATTGTCGGCATTACAAAAGTAATGAAAGTTGCAAGAGACTAATGGGACATTTAGATATTGTTGCTCTGACGACTAACACAAAAAGGCTATGAATTAGGTTGTATTTAAAAATTAATAATTATAAATCAAATGCACAAAATAAAATATGAGTAAAATATGAAACAACAGTAAATATAAGGAGTAAGGTTAATAGAGAAGCAAACTTAGTATTTTGAAGAGATTTAGCCCCATTACCTACGTTCTTGCTTCAAGCTACCACTTGAAAATTCTCAAATTTACTATCCAATCTTCTTCAGGTAGAGATAAAAACATATTACACATTTGAGCGGTACCGCTATAAAGAATCTGTGGAGAACACCTTTTACACTTGCAATCACCTTACACGTGGTGATTCAACGTCTATTCCCAGTATAGAACACCTTCTACTCGTACAAGGGTTATACACACCCTTTTACTGATACAAGAGATGATAGTGGGTAGGTTATCAGAAAATACTTCTCAATGAGTGGAACAATAACAATACATCGCAAAAATATATAGCTCTCAAAATAAATAAGGGTTAAGGCTCAATGTTTAGAGAAGAGAGATTGAAAGCTTTGATGAATGTTGTAAAATTTGCAATAATATATTCTAAATTTGAAGATCTCAAATGAGCTATTTATAGGCATATAAGACTTCATTATTTTCAAATTTAAAAAAAATTTACATGTCAAAGACAATATCATTCACTTTTCAAAATTTTCAAATCAAAATTTTACTTTTCACAAAGTTTTACTTTATTAAAATTGTCAAAAACAACATCATTCACTTTTCAAAATATTCAAATCAAAGTCTCTCCTTGTTGAAATTATCAAAGACAATATGATTCACTTTTGAAAAGTTTCAAACAAAATATGTACATGTGAAAGATGACAATTAATTATTTTTCAAAATTTCAAAATTCAAACTTTTAATCGTCAAATATGTCATGCACATGTGAAAAATAGAATTTGATATTTTATGAGAAAATATTAATTTTGAGCTTTAACCTAATTTCAAATTTTATCAAGAGATTTACAAAATTATTCTCAAAGCTTTATTTGTAAGCTTGTTCCATTTCGATTTGTTAATGTGCTTGATTTCATTGTGTAGACAACTTGAACTTGAGATTCCATTATGCTTGAATTCATTTGTTATCATCAAAATCCATATATAGATATGTAATTATATGAAACCTGAAATCTTGGGTTCAACAATTTTCCCCTTTTTTATGATGACAAATGCTTAGTAGTACTCTGAAACTTGTAGTAATACTTAAACTCCCTCTGAGAATACGCGTTAGTTTTTCAAGCAATAGACAAACATAATTCCAAGTATATATAAACAAGCTTAATAAATAAAGCATTAGAAAGAATAAGTTAATGCTCTAGTCTAAAACTTATCCCCCTTTTGGCATCATTAAAAAGGAATCACAGTAAGCAATGTCAATGGACTGATAAAAATGATGCGTTTGTAAAAACTATGGAGAGTTGAATAATTGGAGCCACCTGATACCGACAAGTGCCGCAACACCCGGAGCCACTTGGGTCCCAAGACGTGCTGCAAAACTCGGAGCTGCTTGAGTCCCAGACGCGTGCCACAAATCAGGGAGCCGTCTGGGTCCCTGATGCATGACGTAAGGCTTCGAGCTCCACCCGGGTCCCGCCTAGATTAACTCTAACTCATTTTGCAGATATTTGAATGCTCTGAGTTTTTATAAAAAATTTCACTCTTCAACTACCTACAGAACAAATTTTCACATTATCTATTGACTTAGTTTTTTATTTATCCAAAACGATAATATGGCCAAGTAATATTATTTTAATAATATTTTAGATTTGATTCAGGAACTCTTTATACCTCAACCACTAATTTGTTTCTCCTGAGACCGCCAACACCATGATAGAAGTAGAGATGTATTTTTCTAGCAGGACTGATGCTGAGGTTGTTGCATAATCAAGAATGCTCAGTGATCAATATTCTGCCTCTATTACGACAATGTCTCAAAGGTTACTGGCAAGGGTGAATAAGGTTGATCGGCTTAACAATCAAATAACTGAATTGCATCAAAGGATTACTAATAAAAGTAGAAAAAATAAAATATTAAAACAAAAAAATAAAGAGTTGAAGAAATTTGTGGACTGGTATGCTCATGACCTACAACCACGAATAGAGGAGCTGGAACAAGAGAGAGAATAAATACAAAGTCAATATCAGCAGCTAACAGCAGAAGTTCAGCGTTTACGAGAAAAATAGAGATTGTTTACAGTTAATCTCTCTGGCTTAACTAAATAAAATATGCATCTAACATATTTTGTAATTTTGACTAAGTAAGTTTTGAAAAACTGATAACTTGTCTTGTCTCATTTCAATCTCTATAAAATCAGTCTTGAGTTTTATTTAATTTTCATTAAATCTTCTTTACTCTCTGTAATTCATCTGCATTCTCACTCTCTAAACTCTTTCCCTCTTTTTTTTTAATAACTCAGCAATTTTCTTCCAACAATCACCTTGTTCACTACATGGGATGTTCTGCATCTCGGCTACCATAGGTGTCATGATGTAGTAAAAGAATGATTTAACTAACAAGTTAGATGATGATGTCATTTATGAACTTGTGAGTTTCAGTACTCGATACTCATCATCTATCATGGCATTTTCCCGGTGATTGCAGTCCAGAACTTGTGAGGTTGAAAAATTTAACGAGAAAACTTATGAACTTCAACAATTTGTTCACGAGTCTAACAAAAAAAATAGGAGACTTAAAGTAGGAGAATAAGGATTTAAAATATTTATTTATCTCTTCATTTCGACTGTCTGATCTTTTAAATAAGGATAACATGTTGATATGTGAAGAACAAGAGCGCTTGAAAAATGAGACTAAAAGTCTCAAGTTTTTATAAGTCGTTTGAGATAATAAAATAAAAATGTTTGAAATACATGGTATGCATCATTCATATTCCTCTTCTAATCATGCATAATCTATCTTCTAGGAGAGGTTTTGTGGAAATGTTTGTCAACTGATCGCGTGTGCTTATGAATTCTAGTACAATATCACCCGTCTGCACATAATCTTGAAGAAAATTATATCTAATATGTATCTGAGTAGCTGATTAGATTGAAATAAATGTGCTTAGGATACCATAACCATATGTCAATTGTACTAGCAAGATATCTAAGAATGCGATTAATTGCAATCAAATGAGATTCTTTTGGAGAAGATTAAAAACGTACACATAATATCTGGTCTTCTGGCTACCAAATTTAATAGACTATCAATCATACCTAGATATACTTTTGAGTCAACTGGCTTACCGCTTTTGTCTTTATCAAGTTTGGTGAATGGGCTCATTGGTGTTCCAATTTCTTTTGTACTTGTTTGCCAATCCGAGTAAGAATTTAAGTTCTCCTATCATGCTTATTTCAAATTCTTTTAACATACTTTAGCAAAAACTTGATACATATTTTCATTAATAGCATTAAGTATTATATCATCCACATAAATCTGAATCAAAAGAATATGATCATTTTTATGTTTAACGAAAAAGGTTGTATCAACTTTTCTTCTTGAGAAAACCTTTTTCAACCAATAAACTACAAAGTCTCTCATACCAAGCTCTAGGAGCTGTTTGAGTCCATATAATTCTTTTGTGAGTTTGAAAACATGATTTTAGAGAAATATAATTTTCAAAATCTCGAGGGTGCTTAACATATACCTCTTCATTCATAAAACTATTTAAGAAAGCACTTTTAACATCCATTTGAAAAAATTTGAAATCTTTATAACAAGCATAAACAAGTAGCATTTGAATAGTTTCTAATCTTGCTATTGGTGCATATGTCTCATCCTAATCAATTCCTTTTTCTTGATTGAAACTTTGGGCTACAAGTCGAGCCTTGTTTCTAGTGATGACTCTAGACTCATCTTTCTTGTTTCTAAAAACTCATTTTGTTCCAATAGTAATATGATTTTTGGTTCTAGGAACAAGTGTCCAAACATCATTTTTTTTTTTCAAATTGATTTAGCTCTTCTTGCATAACTAGAATCCAAGATTCATCAAGAAGTGTTTCATCAATATTTTTAAGTTCAATCTGAGATAAAAAAGCAGTATGATTGCAAACATTTTTAAGAGATGATCGAATACTTACACCTTGAAAAGGTTCTCATAGAATTTGTTCTGCTGGATGATCTTTCACAAGTTTTCACTATTTGGCTGTATTTTATATTAAATTTTGATGATCTTTCTTGATGTCTACAAATGTCATATGTCTTGAATATTCACTTATGTAAAAACCATTTGTTTTTGCTTATAGGGGACTTCATGCATACCTGCATAAACAATTAAAATGATTTTTCTTGGTACTCAAGTTCTTTGGATCATTCATTTATTAGTATTAGAAGAAACCAGATTTTTAGGAATCCATATGGCCCTAAGAATCATTGTATGTTTTATTCTAATAGGACAAGCATGATAATTATGACAATTTCTATTATAAAAATTGTAAATTGCTTGTGACATATGCGAAAAACTTAAGTGATTATAATAATATCTTTTTTTGAAAAATTATCTTTTAACAAAAGAATTTTGAATACTAGACTTTGATTTAGAAGGATTATCAAAGAAGTTTTTATAAGATTTGTATTTTTATTTTGACATGTATCCCAAGCCTTCTTTGTCAAAAACACATCTTTGACTACCAATAAGTTTTTCAAAATTTCTTTTCTCGTTTGTAAATTTTTCAACAATCTTTTCTAAATCAGTTTTTTTTTTTCAACTCATGATTTTCATTTTTCGAAATGATTTTTTTTCCTTAAAATATCAATTTTGTTTGTTAAAGAAGAATTTTTCTATTTCAAAGTAATATATTTAATACCCAATTTCTGAAGTTCCTCATATACCTATTCTAAGATATCTTGCAATTCCTCTTATAAAGTATTTTCAATATTATCAAAATTTGTTACCTTAATATTGTCTTTAGTCTTAAGACAAAAATTTGTAGAATTTTCATTGCTCATTTCGTTGCCTGAGCTATTTGAATCATTATCTCATATAGCTTTCATTACTTTTTCTTTCATTTTGTCATCACTTTTCTTATCTTCATCAATTTCACTTTCATGAGAAACAACTTCAAGTACGAAGTTCTTATTTGGCTTTCCTTCTTCTTCTCCTCTTTTCAATGTGTACTTATGGATGGTAAGTGACCCAATGAGTTCATTTATTTTGAGTTTCTTGAGATCTCTAATTTCAAGAATCATCGTCACTTTTTATTCCCAACGTTTTAGCAGATAGTTGATAATTTTTCTTACTATCTTCACGTTGGAATAGATTTTGTCGAGAGCTATCAAACTGTTTATGATGTTAGTAAAATGAATATAAATACTGGAAATAAATTCATCATTATTCATTTTAAACATTTCATATTCATGAGTAAGAATATGAATTTTTGATTCCTTGACTTGCAAAGTTCTTTCATAAGTAACTTCCAAGTTATCTCAAATTTCTTTTGTTGTTTTGCAAGTAATTATTCTATTGAACTCATTTCCATCAAGAGCATTATATAAGAGATTTATAGCCGTTGAGTTCAATGTTGTAATTTTATCGTCTTCATGATCAAATTCTTCTTTCTCTTTTTTGACCTTTACTCCATCAACAATTTTTGTTGGAATATAAGGCCTATTTATAATGCATCTCCAAATTTCTCGACCTTGAGATTGAAAGAAAATTCTCATTCTAACTTTTCAGAATGTGTAATTGTCTCCACAAAGTAGTGGACGTCGACTGCTAAATTGACCTTTACTAAATGTAGCTACAATGTTAACCATAAGATTTTAACTTAAAAGATAATTAATCTAACAAAAAGAACCATCGCTCATATACCAATTGTTACCGATTATAGGCAGCACCTATTTCACCTAACAATTGTACCTATTAAACTACCAGAGTAATTGGCCACCGTCTCCACCGGTGCATTGTCACCCATGGTCGGAGAGTCTTGATTCGGTGACACAATCACAAACGAGAGTTCACATGAGTAATCTGCCTGTATGAATAGCACATGTCAACTATCTCTAATACCACTTGTTGCACAAATGACTAAAACAAAAGGGAGATGGATTGGGTTATATTTAAAAATTAAAAATTATAAACTAGATGTACAATATAAGCAAAATACAAAGCAACAGTAAACAGTAAATATAAGGAATAAGGGTAAGAAAGAAGCAAATTCAGATTTTAAAGAGATTTAGCCCCACTGCCTATGTCCTCGTCTCAAGTTACCATTTGAGAATTCTCAAATTTACTATCCAATCTCTTTCAGGTAGAGATAGAAACTTATTACATATTTAAGTAGTATCGCTACAAAGAATCAATGTAGAGCACCTGCTACACTTGCAATCATCTAACATGTGGTGATTCAACGTCTATTCTCGGTGTAGAACACATTCTACACACAAGAGTTATACATACCCTTTTACTAATAAAAGTGCTAATAATGGGTATGTTATAAAAAAACACTCATCATTGAGTGAAATAAGAACAATACAGTACAAAACAATATTTTTCTCAAAATGAACAAGGGTTAAAGCTCAATGCTTAGAGAAGAGAGATTGAAAATTTTGAATAAATATTGTAAAACTTGTAATAATATGTTTTGAATTTGAAGATCTCAAATGAGCTATTTATACGCATATGCGACTTCATTTTCAAATTTAAAAAAATTCACATGTCAAAGACAATATCATTCACTTTTCAAAATTTTCAAATCAAAGTTTTACTTTCTTGAAATTGTCAAAGACAACATCATTCACTTTTCAAAATATTTAAATTAAAATTTTACTTTTCACAATTTTCAAAAATAACATCATTCACTTTTTAAAATATTCAAATTAAAGTTTCTCCTTCTTAAAATTATCAAAGACAATATCATTTACTTTTGAAAAATTTCACACAAAATATGCACATGTGAAATATGACAATCAATCATCTTTCAAAGTTTCAAAATTTAAACTTTTAATCATCAAATATGTTATACATATGTGAAAAACGTAACTTGATGTTTTATGAGAAAATATTAATTTTGAGTATTTATCTAATTTCGAATTTTATCAAGAGATTTATTACTCTAAGAGTTTTATTTGTAAGTTTGTTCTCTTTCTTGTTAATGTTTGATTTGTTGATGTGGATGGTTTCATTATGTAGACAACTTAAGTTTGAGATTCCTTTATCTTTAAATTCATTTGTTATCATCAAAATCCATATATAGATATTTAATTATATGAAGTTTGAATCTTAGGTTCAACAGATATGTTGAAAATTGACTTTGTACATAGTGGAAATCAATGCAGTGGCAACAGAACGTCTCATGATCTCGATGATGCATGCCCTGGTGATTCAAGGTAAGCAAAAAAATGCTTAACCCATTAGTTGTCCGAAGCAAGGATAGGCATTTAAGCAAAAAGTCTATACTATCGAAAAGTCTAGGCATCTTAGTGAAAAATCTATTAGTAGATTGAAGACAAAAACAAAAAAAACAATCAGGTTGGCTTTTAGTGTATTTCATTTGTTTTGAGACTGATTTAATTTATTTGATTTAGAACTTTGTGTGTCTATGCAGTCTAAACCAAAGCCCATTGAGAAAACAAACCTTTATGCACCTTCAATGCAACATACAATGCCTCAAGTACAACATCAACTTAGTTTCAAAGTATTTTTTAAAATCACTTTTATTTAGTTTTAGGATCACTGTTATTTGGTTTTAAGATCACTATTTTTGGAGTCAAGAGAGTACACATCTTGATGCAACTTCTACCATACAAAATGATGAGTTAGGTAGATGTGGTGAAATAAAACCTAAAAAATTCACATGCATAAACATCGTGTAATATGTTTGTGAGATAGTAGAATATCACACCCTTAAAACTATAGAGTATAAAACTTTTTGGGAGCTTTAAGTTCTCTGAGGAAATGGAAGGAAAGGAAAATGGGAGACTAGAACTGGCCAAGGACAACACTAAAAAGGAACGTATATATGTCTAGGAGGATGGAAACGACATTCTCCCGTTGGTAACGTTGAATTGTGTAACATTTATCTCTTGAGGAAGTAGATGGTATTGTATTCTAAGGATTTCAAAAATCCTCTTTAATTCCAAGACTAGCTCTGATCTTCGATTGTTCCTTTCCCCATAATTCTGATGGTTCATGGTGTGTTGAACGCATAGAGACATCTTCATCTTGTTGACATTCTCGATCTCCTTGACCAGTACTGAATGTTTTGGGCTCCAATGCTTTGGCTTACTCTCAATATATCTGCATCCAGCGCCAACATTTTTCACACAATAGCTAAACTTTAATTCACAATTATAACCATAACCATTAGTAATCAATATGGATGACAAAGATATTAAATATATGTATATATATATATATATGTATATATATATATTCTAAAAGGAAAAAAATATATTTACCGACTTAATTCTTATTTACACTGTACACATCAAGATACTGTGAACAATGTAGAGAATGTGGAGACCTGTCACATAGTGTTAAGGATATAATATAAATAACTAAATCTACATCTTCCCATTAATTTAGTTTTTTAAAATAATTAGTTTCGCTTGGTGTATATTAGAATAGAAGTTCTGAGTTTAAACCCTAACTTGCTAAATTAATTAAATATTCTACAGACAGGGAGTGTTAAGAATATAATATAATTAATAAGTAAATCTAACTCTTCTAATCTACTTAAACTTTTTCGACAAATAGTAAGCATTATTATAATTGGGAAAATGGTGATTTTACAAGCAAGAAGTGTTTCTTAATTTTAATGAATTCCAAAACAAGTGGTATTTTTACCCACGTACTTGTAAGTTGCAGAATTTGTTGCCAAATATTTCAAGACCACTCTCACGAGGATTGAAAAACGCAATAACGTTCAACTTTTATACCAGAAAGTTGGTTGTGGTCAAAGTCCAAGCTTTATGATTGTTCACCTTTCTATAAATAATCTGGCCAATGCTAAGATATTGAAGGTAGATGCAATAAATATATATTACTTACGATTGTATGGCCTTCTTAAGGGCAGTAATATCATCAGTCGGCGTCGACACATCAATGCTGAAATCAATACAATCTGCCATGTCTGGACTTCTTCTGAAATTGCTGATTGGCTTTGTGAGAAGAACAGCATTTGGGTAATATATTTTCTCATTATCATATCGTAAAAACACTGTCGTCAAAATATTCATTTCTTCAACAATCATCTACACACAAAACAGAGATATAACTATGGTGATAAGGATGAAAAATAACCCCAAAAATATACCTAAAAATAAGAAATATATACAATAGTTACTTACATGTACTCCTTCAACAACACAACGATCACCGACATCGAAAGGGTGCATCACGAACACAAAAATTATAGACTCAAACATAGTTTTGCACATGTTTTGGAACATGAACCCCACGAGTAGCAACTGAGATGTAACAACAAATATAACCTTGGTTGTGGCCAAACCCATTACCAGTAGAGACACCACAATGATAATCACAACAACCACTGCGCTTGCCAACTTGTGTAGTTGCTGGACAGCCGTCTTTGTATCATTTAGGGAGTGGGCTAAAGCTTTCCGTTCAATGTATGCATGGACCTAACAATTCTACAAGTATTAGCAATATATGTTTCTTTTTTCTTTTCTTCCTAGTTCGAGAAACAAATGTCTGGTCAATAATAAATTATAAGAATTCAATTTCTTACTCTATCGTACTCCTAGGTGTCACAAATTAACAGGGAAGTCAATGGCCAGGATTAGATGTAAAATGAAGTTTATAGGACTTAAAAGTTATATTAACAATGTTTTGAATTGTAGAATACTGACAGTAGTAGCAACGATGTATGCATGCCCTTTAGGGTTTAGGTCATGACAACAATGTAATAGGATTATAAGCATGTAGAAGCTTACCACCCAGTTTCTGAATGAAGACTTTGTGATTCTTCTAGTTTCGACTGCTCCTTCAAACAATGGAAATATAGTGTTAACCTCCTCGCTATGCAAAAACCTCAGTAAATCTTCCTCTTCTATATATCTGTTACACATAATTAAGAGGAATTGATGAATAAACATTTTAAAAAGGAGGATTACTATGTTAGCTATATATATACACACATCCATGCACATTGTGACAAGTTAAATGTGAATCATGAACTTAATTATGATCATTAAGATGACGGGTGAAGGGTTCCCTCACACATCCTCAAAAGGAGGATCAATCTAAGAATATAATGCAGGTCGGCACATTCTGTTGGCATCCAAAGGTTGATTAGTATAAGTTGGAATTCACATATCTTTTGGAAAAGGAGAAATGAAATAATAAATATTACTCTTCTTCTATCTTCAAGCTAGATTTCATGTTGATTTCCCCTATGGAAGTAGTTGTCATCACCCTTTTCGTCAAGATCAATCGAGGACCATGTATGCGCCCCTCGTTAGCATGATTTAATCAAGGCAAATGTTTGGTTTACAAAGTTATTTTATTTAATTAGCAACGTTTTGTTGCAAGAAAATTGCATTTAATTCTATAGATAAATAACCTTTTAATACTTTTTTCATAGATCCTAATTTAGATTGACAAGATATTTTATTATAATTACGCGAAAATTTTATTATTTTTATATTTGATAAAAATATAATATAATATAATAAGAATAAATATATTTTATTATAATTTAGATATTTTATATATATTTTTTATAAAAAATATTTAATATAATTTTTATATTTTTATATTACATTATATATTATATGTTAAATTGTTAATTAATATAATGTTAAATTTTAATCTTATTATTCATGACTATTAATTTTAAAACATAAAAATAATATAACATTTGATATAATATAAAATAAATCTAATAATTTTTAATATAATATTTGATGTAACATATGAATTTTTTTCTTATAATATAAAATTAATATAATATGAAATTCTATGTAGTGTCACACATGTAAACAATAAACTTATTTAGAACAAGTATTAGAGGAACTAGCTCTCAAGTCTCAACATATGTTGTGCCACATGTGTAAACGGTGAACCAGACCGAATCGGACCGAAATTGAGAAAATCAAAAGTTTTGGTTTCGGTAATAAATCGGTCGATACATAAATTTTCAAAACCAATATATTTTGATTTGATGTCAAAATTTATCTAAAACTAAATCAAACTGAAACGATTACACCCCTACCACGCATGATGATCTATGCCAAGCAACCTAGCTAAAAAGGGCCAACATATAATATTTATTACTATCTAAAAACATATAATATTGATTTTTATGAATTTAGGATATATAAACTTTGTATAATTTTTTTAAAAGAGTTATATTTTGTAATTAGAAATGATATTTACAGTTGTGGAGTATTGCGCAAGTGTTACGCAATTTTTTTAAAATAAATAAGTAAATATGAGATTCGCATAAAAAAAAAACTAATTTTCTAATAATGGTACTCATTCTTTTTAAAAAAATTACACAATACTTGCACTTGAATTGAATGACTGTACGTAACAATACTCCACACTCTATCTTTTTAAAAAAAAAAATTTTAATTTTTTTTATTAAATAATTTTTATATGAATAGTAAATAAAAAATTTGAAATATTTAAAAAAAAAAATTCAAAAAAAAATTTAAAAAAAATTAAAAAATGTGAAGTGTGGATGAATAGTAAGAAGTTGTGTAGCAAAACCCTTTTTGTAATTGGTCTACTTTTTTCGAAAATCTTATTTGAAATTACACTTAACATTGTGAAGAAAGTAAACTCACTTGGCACCGGGCTTTGCAGCAATGTTCTTGAATATCCTCTGAGCACAGTTCCTCGCCTCCCATTCACTGGTAATCTCCGACTCAGCCTTCCCAAAATCATCAACAGTTCTAGAAATGGTCGACAATCCTGAAGACATCACGTGGCTCACCAGCCTCTTCATGCTCCACGCTGTCGGTCTGCCCTCCAAGCTAAGCTTCCTCAGCCTCTCCATGTCGATCTTCCGCGACGACCTGTCCCTCAGCCTCGCAGGCAGGGTCTTTGACGCCTGCAGACGGCGACCACGTTGGGGCAGTACCCTCTCGTCCTCGTCCAGAGGCGGCCCAGAAAGCATTTCCAATATGTAATGGTGGAAAACGCTTTCTTTCATGCGATCGAAAAACGTAGCAACATGGAAGGACGAGGCCAGGACCTTTACGAATAAGATCTTTAGCAGCCAGATGGTTGCACCGATGAGCACAGCGATTAGAGCCCGGAACACTTTCTTGAGAAACTTGTTGTGTTCGTGAACGTTAGGGAACATGATCATCCATGCTACTAAAACTAGGCCAAGCCAAACACAGTTTCGGAAGCTCTTGCGCAAACCGTAGACAAAATATAGGACCTTTTCTCTGAGCATGAAGTTGCGCTCGATGAGGAAGGCGAGAAAACCGACCACCCATCCGGAGACAAGGCGTCCGCAGAAGATGACCATGACCATCAGG
Source organism: Cyclocarya paliurus (assembly GCA_029856935.1). NCBI lineage: Eukaryota > Viridiplantae > Streptophyta > Magnoliopsida > Fagales > Juglandaceae > Cyclocarya > Cyclocarya paliurus. The sequence continues at coordinate 16,395,673 of CM056952.1, read as the reverse complement.
CACCATTTCCATATCTCCAAACCCCATTTCATCTCGTTTTTGACGGAGTTTAGGGTGAGAGAGCAAACCAGGCAAGTCATTATAAAGAAGAACAATATCCATTCAATCAAGGCCCTCTTGTTAATCTTTCTTTTGTTTTTCTTTCTGTCCTTGCCTTGTGTTTCATCTTCGCCGTTTTCTTCCTCGTTTCCATACCATTCGTCGTCGTCGGTCGACGATGAGTTTTCGTGGGTGTTTAATGGTTGGAGTTCGTCGGATTCAAGGATGGTTCGTGGTGGGAGGGGGTAGTTGATCTCCTCAAACCGGGACTTGGGTTTGGAAAAGTTTAGGCGTCTGAGGATTTTGGGTCTTGCTTGGCATTGGGAGAGTGGATCATCGGAGTCTGTCTGGAAAGATTGTTTGATATTCTTGGAAATTGGCTGGTCGATGTCGAGGACCAGATGATCAGTGCTGCTTTTTTGGTGGTCGTCTGGTTTCTTGACCTCCATGACTACCTTCAACTTCAATTGCACTCCAACAAGAATATTGTTGTTTAGAGATTAGAGAGACAGAGAGAGAGAGATGTGTGAATGAGCTTTGTGTGCAGCATAAACCTTTCAAGGAGGAAATAATTGAACGAACTAACAATAAAAAATAAAATTATTAAAAAAAGAAAGGTAAAAGGTGTTAACTTTTGACAAATAATACAAATATGAATAATTTTTTAAAAAATTTTAGTCTAGTGCATTTTATTTAAAAAAATATATTTTAATTTTTTTATATAAATAATAAATTTTCAAAAATAATATACCGGTAACTTTAAAACTGCAAATAGGATTCCTATAACTTTTTGTTGTGGTTTCATTTCTAAGCTTTATTATGCCTTCTGGCCCAGACAACGTCAAAGATGTCAATCCTCACATGTCTATATTGATAGCAATAATTTAGGCAAATGATTATAGCTTGGACGACCAAGATCAAACATTAATGATTAAAGATAAATCACGATTATAGAGGAGATGGAATAATTAATGAACTTCAATGATTATAGATTCTTCTACTATGGTAGTGGCCGGGTGGCGCCCTCCTGTCGATAACGGGTCCGACAGACAGCGATCGACCATCTGTAATTTTGATTTGCAATGATCCTTGCATCGACGCAGATTAATTTGCACATTCTACTTTTTTCAAGTGTCCAAAACCAGCCCTTAATCTAAACTTAATTATTTCTGTTTTTTATTTTTATTTTTATTGTGATTGTTGTAAAGGATCAGGGTGTTAATCAGGGGTGCACATAGTTCAATCCGGTCTGGTCTAGCTATGGACCGAATGTTTTCGGTCTATCATTTTTTTTGGACCGGACTGGACCGAACACTCAAGGGGACTAACCGGACCGGACCGGTAGCTATCGGTCTGGTCCGGTCCGGTTCGATCCATTCGATCCGACCTTATTCTTTTTTTTTTAATTTAAATCAATTAATAAAAAAATTTATTTATAATACTAAATTAAATTAAGTGACTAATTAATGTAGATTATGTAACAAATTCAATAAAAAAATATTTTATAAGGTCAATGATAATAAATTAGATGAAAATTACATTATTGATGATGATGTCAATTATTACTTTATTACTAACTTAAAGTATGTTAATGCATAATGAGCCATGTACAACTTTTAACATTTTGTATATGAAGCAATAAACATAAATAATTTAATTATCCATACATATTACATCCATAATTGAGAAAGATACATACTTAACATACTATTATAAATAAGAATAAAATATTTAATTATAAATACTATTATAAATTTATACTATAACTCTTAATACTTAATAGTATTAGTAATACATTAAAGAATATATTAATACATTGATACTAAATAGTAAATATATATAGTTATAGCCTTATAGTGATTAGTTATTATGAATCATTATTAGTATAAGTTGTATAACTGTATAACTATATAATAGTATAATTAGTATTAGTATAAAGTATTAGACTATTAGTAATCCACTTTAAGTCTATATATAAATTACTATATATATATATATATATAAATCACTATAGTATTAGGTATACTAATACTCTAATACTATACCACTATATGATACTATTAACTATAGTGATATAGTAATAGTAATTATAATATTTATACTAATACTAATACTAATATAGACTATATAACTTATACGTATACTAAACCACTATAACTTATACTAATATATTATTATATTATATAGTTATACTAAATCACTATAACTTATATTAATATATAATGTAGTTATAATAAATCATTATAATATAGTATAACTAATATAACAACTAATATAACTATTAATATAACTATATAATAGTATTAGTATGAAGTATTAGACTATTAGTAATATAGTATAGCTATATATTAGTAATATTAATATAAGTATAACTATAGTCTATACTTAATTATAATATAGTATAATTATATATTAGTTAGTGATAGGATTAGGTTAGATGAAATTTATATAATTAATTATATATATCTAAATTATAAAAATATATATAAATTATGTACATTCGGTCCGGTCTGGTCCGAAAAACCTCTGGACCGTGGACCGAACTGACTACATTCGGTCCTATAATTAATATATAATTATACTATAATATAGTATAATTGACCGGTCCGGACCGCCCGATGCTCATCCCTAGTGTTTATTGAAGTCGTTTTATTGAGTTTTAGAAGGTGAGAGAGAAATTTTTAAATAAAAATATTATTAAGTTAAAAAATTATTTTATATTATTTTTGTTTTAAAATTTGAAAAGTTGCATTGTTTTTGTATTTTGTTTGGTAGTTTGTGAAAATTGTATTGAGTTTTATATTGGATAATGATTAGATGAAAAATTTAAAAATTTTCAATTAAAAAATATTTTGTATTTGAGTATTATTTGGAAAGAAAATATTTAATAATAACTTAGAATACGGCCTTGTTACAAGAGTCATTCTATTCACAAGTTAGTACAAAGAACAACACACCATCAACATCTGATTTGCAATATTTAAATATTTGAAATTATCTTATAAACTAAATCTTTCACACTGACTTATGAATAGAAATCAAATCAAGTTTCGGACTCCTAATATCGCTCAAACTGAAAATAAATATTTTCACTTAACACTTTGTATTATTCTATCTAATGAGGTGAGGGAACATCTTTTTCCGGTTAGTTGCTTTTTGTTTTGTTGTTCATATAATTCTTACTTTATAGTTGTAGAGATTGCATTCTTTATTTCTCTCGTCTCAACACTTTATCAACATTATTAATGAAAAAAAAATGATGAATTAGTTATATTCTAAATTTTGTGCCAAAGGTACTGTACTGCTAAATAAATCTATTTCTGTGGTTATAAATTCTACATCTTAAACCCATCTTAAAACTTAATGAGACGATCCAGGAAAGAGCTAGAAATATAATTTAGGAGGCAATAATATGAAATAACATTTAAGACCTTCAAAGAGCAAAATAGACTTGGTTAAAAGATGGTGATAGAAATACTAAATTTTACCATATGTGTGCTAACCAAAGGAGGAAGACTAATACCACAAAAGGATTGTTAGAGAGGATGGCTCAGTAGCTACAACTCCTGATGAGATTTCAGAGGTATTCTATCAGTTGTATCAAGAATTCTTCTCATCCTCCAACCCTGAAGGAATTGAAGAATGTCTTAGCTCTATGACCCCAAAAGTGACTGAGGAGATGAACTCAACCCTGACAAAAAATTTACAGCAGCAAAAATTTAAGAGGCCATTTTTTAGATGAATCCCATGAGTTCCCCTAGGCCAGATGGTTTCCTTGCAGCTTTCTTCCAAGCTCACTGGAACATTGTTCGAAATGCTGTGAGTGAAGCTGCAATTGAGTTTCTCAATTCTTCTGGTGAGTTAGCACATATTAATGAGGCATACATTGTGTTGATTCCAAAAGTTAAAAACCCTAAGAAAGTTTCTGATTTCAGGCCAATCTCCTTATGTAATGTCCTTTATAAGATTATCTCAAAAGTTTTGGCCTACTAGTTGAAGAATATACTACCTGATATTATCTCTCCCACACAAAGTGTTTTTGTGCCAAGAAGATTAATCATAGATAATGTTATTTTAGCTTATGTGGCTATGCACTATATGAATAACAGACTTTCAAGTCATTTAGGTTTTATGGCATTAAAACTTGACATGGGTAAAGCATATGATAGAGTGGAGTGCGGTTTCTTGAGAGCTATTATGGGAGGATGGGTTTTAATGGCAAATGGATTGATATGGTGATGAGATGTATTAATTCTATTTCCTATTCAGTTCTCATAAATGGTTCCAGCACACTTCTCAATCAGGCATAAGCATCAAGGATCATCACTAGCATCCCCATTGCCAGAGGCAAATTATGTATTAACCACATCTTTTTTGCAGATGATAGCTTGCTATTTTGTAGAGCAAATTCATTGGAGTGGAGCAGGTTGATAGATATTCTCAACACCTATGAGAAAGCATCTGGACAAAGAATCAGTAAATAAAAGACTTATGTTCAATTCAGTGCAAATACTAGCAGTGACACAAAGAAGATTATCCTAAGCATTGCAAGTGTTAGATCCTCTTCTTCATATGAAAAGTACCTTGGATTACCAACTCTTGTTGGTAGATCTCGAAACCAATCTTTCAAAAGTATATTGGATAGAGTGAGGAGCAGGATTAGCAAATGAAAAATCAAGTTTTTCTCACAGGCAGGCAAGGAAATTCTTCTTAAATCAGTAGTTCAAGCTTTAACTACTTATAGTATGGGTGTCTTCAAACTCCCAAAGTCCTTGCTTAAAGAAATCAATTGGGTGATGCACCATTACTGGTGGGGCCAACAACATAATGAGAGGAAGATCTATGGGGTTTTCTGGAGCCAAATGGGAAACGAAAAGCTGGCAGGAGGCTTGGGGTTTCGTGACCTGGAATGTTACAATTTGGCTTTACTAGCCAAACAAGGTTGGAGACTCATACAAAGGCCTGATTCTCTTGTTGCCCAAATCCTCAAGCTAAAGTGTTTCCCTCATTCCTCATTCTTTCAAGCTCCACTAGGGCCCAAACCATCTTTTATTTGGAGAAGCATTGTTGCAACTAGACATTTGGTGGAAGAATGTTCTTTTTGGAGAATTGGAAATGGCCAACTAGCTAAAATCTAGAAAGACAAATGGCTACCTCAACCTACAACCTACAAAGCACAAAGTGCTATCCATACACTTGATGCAAATGCTCATGTAGTTGGCATTATTAAATCTGATTCTAAGCAATGGAATCTGGAACTTATTAAAGAAATATTCTCTAGCAATGAAGATGATATTATCAAGAGGATTCCTATTAGTCTCTCAAACACGCCAAACAAATTGATTGGGATATGTATTACTAATGGCTATTTTTTCTGTGAAGAGTGCCTATCATCTACAAAAAGAACTCATTGATCAAGCAAAAGGGCAAGCTTCAAAGTTTGTCTCCAAGATAGAAGTGGACCAGCTAGTGGAAGCTCAAAATTCCTAATGCTGCAAAGATGTTTGTGTGGAGAGCATGCCTTGAATCTTTGCCTACAAATCTGAATCTTTTCAAAAAGAAAATCATTAGGTCACCAATTGTCCCATCTACTAAAGGGAAGAGGAGTATGCAGTTAAGGATATTTGGAGTCTTTTTTTTAAGAGTATTCAAAAGAGCACCTTATCTACGATATGTTTTAAGAGCCTATTTGAATCTATGACTGCAGTCTTTGAGCAGGATGTTATGGAGGAATTTGTTGTAACAACAAGAAAGATTTTGATGCAAGAAGATCTAAGTTAGATGATACTGAGTTGTTAGATTGCACGTTGACTGCTCTGAAATACCTTGAGATGGCAAATTAGTGCAAAGATGACAGAAAATCATGATCTTTCCTTGATTAGGATAGTTTTGGCCACGTTTCGATATTTTGGCCATAACTTTGGCTACGGGTATCAGAATTGCACATATGACCTCAATTCAAAAATTTCTTTTCGGCGCGCACATCATGGTCACCTAGCTATACTTGGTGTGTGTCATTTTTTATGCCAAATTTCACTGTTTTCCCATTTGAATCCCTATTTTTAGTTTTTTTTGCCTTTTATGGTAATATTTCATTTATCATTTAGGAAGTGATTCTGAAATCGATTTAGGCCAGATTTTTGACAAATTACTCTTTTATTACATATTTATTTTTTGTGTGATTATTGAGATTTTGATATTTTTGGTAAAATTCTGATATGGTCGATTTTCAACTATAACAGCCCAGTTTGTGGGTTGATTTGGTCATTTCTTAGATTTTCAAAATTTTGAAATGACCATCAAAGTCATTTTCTCAGTGTTTTGGGCGATTCTTTTGTTTTTTTTTCCTGCAAATTATCTGTTGAAACTAGCCTGTAGAATAATAATTATTCTGTCCAGTGTCAGATTTGGCAGAGGAGAAATGAATTTGTCTTTAAAGGCTAGTTTCTTTATCCCTCCTCTATGATGTAGCAATCGAGACATAAGTTCTTGGATTTCAAAGAAGTGCAGGCAGGGACCAGTCAACTAGGAGCTGTGACTACAAGGGTATGCAAATGATAGCCTCCTCCTGTAGGTTTTTATAAAGTGAATTGGGATGCAACAATTAACAAGACTTTTGGCAGAGTTAGCATTGGTATGATTGCTAGAGATTATAAAGGTAAAGTAATGGCCACAAAAAGAATGCAAAAAGAGTTTTTTCCTAATCCTATCTTAGCTGAATCTTTTGAAGCTTTACAAGCTGAACTTTTTGTTGTTGAGATTGGATTGAGGAAGATCATATTGGAAGGGGATGCTCTTCAAGTCATTAAGAGTATTACACAAGCTGGCTCTTCTTGGCATAGTTAAGGTGTTATTATTATTGATGTAAAACAACCGCTTTCACTACTTGATAGCTGGTATGCCCAACATGTTAATAGGGAGGCAAATGTTGCTGCTCACATTTTAGCAAAGTCTTCTCTAGACTTCTTAGAGAACACTATTGATTTGGAGGACTATCTCTCATGTATTCATTCCTTCCTTTGATTAAGGCTATCAATAATATATGGATTTTCTCTTAAAAAACCATTTAAGACCTTCTTGTACCTCTTCTTGCTTGCGCAACAATATGGTGTGATAATATGAGTTACTTAGCCCATGGTTTAAATCTAATTTTTTAATGTTAGGGCCAAACATATCGAGGTTGACTTTCATTTTATATGTAAAATGGCATTGAATAAAGACATGCATTCAATCCATTTCTACTCTTGAGGAGATAAACATACATCTTTACAGAAGGCCTGGCTTCTCCACTACTTTCGTTGCTAAAAAACAAGCTCATAGTTTTTACTCTCCCCGTTCGCTTGAGAGAGTATGTTAGTCAGACCTTATCAGATTGAGAAGTAGGCCGGGGGATAGAGATAAAAAAAAAATTCAATCAATAGAAGATGAAAAAGTTTGGATAAGTTGCATTCTATTAGTTGTAATCTATTAAGTTATAATCTTGTTTTTCAAGCTAGTTGTAAGTCAAGAAAGATTCAAATTGTACAACTTATATATTGATCAATACATCAAAATCTTGCTTGCATTGTACCAAAACATTTTCATCTATTTGCTTTCAATTACATCTCCCCCTTGTAGACGAACTGGACCAAGGAACTTTCGGTGACCCAATAGGGTACTAGTTAAAGGTTTGTACTATTGGAAATATAGGTAATAGGTTTATGTGATGTATTAATATAAGCCTTAAAAGGGAAGTAAAATAGAGGAACAAATGCTAAATCAAATCTACCACCTCTTAAATGCTCACATGCCTATAATTAACTTGTAGTCTAAAATATAAAATAAAATTAAAGAAAGAGAAATGATCTGTATAAGCACTTGCGCCTCGTGTAATTCAAAAGAAAATTTTCCCAATCCAATGGCCACAATAGTGTGAATTTGGAGTGTCGAACCCAGGACATCCAGTTTATACATGAACTCGCCCTAGGACTATATACTATGCCACCCCTTGGGGTTCTCTAGTATCTTAGGTCTAATTACTAACACTGAGACTGTTTTGAATTGCTTAAGATTTTGCTTAGCTTAAACTAACTAAAACCAAACAGTTCTGCCATTGTTACCATGTGCTGTTAAAAGACATTTTATGCATGATAAGCTAGCTTTTGAATGGGATAAATAAAGCAAAAACCAATTTAATTACTAATGATATGGGGAGGAGGAGTCAGTGAACTGATATTGAACCATGGCAGAAGAAAGAAAATCAAAGGGAAAGATGTGAGAGCTGAGACTTTGGGAGAGATATGTGATATACCCTTGCAAATGGAGGCACAATTCTGAACAAAATAGGTGTTTATAAAACGTTTTATCATTTAGTACTAGTGTTTCTTAACTCCTGGAAATCGGTTTGTGCTTTGTTTTGTTTCAATACTAGTAGCTCTGCTTACTTTTACTTAGCTTTGTTAAAAGTAATTTCCTTCACCATGCTATAGCGTTGAACCTACTACTTAAGTTTGCATGATTTTCTATTCATTGTTAAACAGCTTTATTTGTGATGGTCGACCTCTTAGATTTACATCTATTTTTTGCTAGGCACTCTCAAGTGTTTTTCCTTTTCTTTTTATTTTTCCTTTCACCTTCATTCCCTACTTGTTGAGAAGTAGCCTCTTGATATTAAAAGTAAAAGAGAAATTATTTGTATAAGTTCTAAATAGACAAACCCCATACAAGCCATTGTAAAAAAATGTATCCCACCTAAAAAAAGTGAAAAAAAAAAAAACTACTTTTTATTAGTGGGATTTACTTTTTTACAAAGGGCTTGTATGTACTTTATCTATTTGAAACTTGTACATGACATTATTCTTTCCAGTATCATCATGTTAATAGTTTTTTTCCCCTATTTTTTTTCTAGTTTTTCCTCTTCTTCAGTCAGTTTAGTTCCAATTTACTACTTTCCAATGACCGAATGTCTACACGCGCTCCACCATGCTACTTTCTACCCACTGATCTACTGATACAAAAGCTCAACATGTGAGGCTCACTTGCCTACTTTCCAGTGACTGAATGTCTACACACACCCCACCGTGCTACTTTCCACCCACCGATCTACCGATACAAAAAGCTCAACGTGTGAGGCTCGCTCGCTACTTAGTTCATGCGTGACCACTACACGCTGCCGTGCCATAACATCTCTGATGGCTACACGCACTGTGCCAGTAAATTCACCGTCCTCAAATCAACTAGATCTAGCCCACTCCATCCCAAAACCACTAGCACATGGCCTACAAGTCCTGTCATAGCCGCATTTAACCTGTATCAATCGTTGGAGATTTGGACTAGTTGATACCTGTTAGCACACCAGAATATTCCTCTTCACAGCACTCGTCTACTGTCAGTACTCCACAACCGAATACTCAACAGAATGGCACACAACAGTCATGCACAATCCGTGCTATGCCACCTCAGAATACTAAGGAAAATAAATGTGGAAACATCTAGAATCTTCTTGTAAAATCTGTTTGGTATCTGCTTTCCTTTCTATAAATATTGTATAGCACACTGTGCTGTGTATGAAAGAAATACTGACTGTAAAGCTCTCTTTGAAATGGTATACGCCCATTGAGGCATTTCTTCAAATGGCCTGTTCTCATACTGCTGTACCATTTCCATTTCTCTATATGGTATCAAGAGCCATATAGGACCCCTGTTCATTTTTTTTTTTTTTTTCGATCCATCATGGCTCCTCCCCCATTACCGAATCCTTCCCTCACCAATGCTGCTGCTCATCTTATCACAGTAAAACTTTCCCACGACAATTTTCCTCTTTGGAAAGCTCAACTCCTTGCCTTCCTCAAAAGTCATCAACTCTACGGCTATGTCGATGGCTCCCTTCCTCTTCCTCCTGCCTCTATTGATGACAAACCGAATGCTGCTCATAACTCCTGGCTTTTACAAGATCAAATGATCATCTCTGCCCTTTATTCCTCTCTCACCGATACGATCCTTTCTCAGGTAGTTGATTGTACCACATCCCAGGAAATCTGGACCACTCTTACTAACCTTTATTCGGCTGAATCCACTGCCCATCTCATGCAAACACAATACCAATTAGCTACCCTAAAAAAAGGCTCAGATGCCGTTTCCGTATACTTTCACAAAGCTAAAGCGTTAGCCTCCTCTCTCTCCTCTGCTGGTCATCCTCTTTCTTCCCACGAATTCATAGTTTATCTCTTGGCTGGCTTAGGATCAGATTATGAATCAGTAGTCTCTTCGATCACTACAAGACCCGAACCCTTATCCACATCTCAAGTTTATAGCTATCTTTTAAATCATGAATCTCGGCTTTCTCATCAGACTCAAACCACCCTCTCTGCTGCGTCCTTCTCTGCCAATTTCACTCAGTTTCGTCCTCCCTCAAATCCAGCCAATCGTGGTCGTGGCCGAGGTTACCGCCGTGGTCGTGGTGGAGCTCGCACCCCTGCTTCGTCACCTTCCACTTTCTTTTCCTCTCAAACTCAAAATAAACCCACATGCCAAATTTGTACTCGGGTCGGTCACTCTGCCTTCCAATGCTATCATCGCTTCACTCATAATTATCAGCCTTCCCCACCTTCATCCCTCACTGTGAACTACACCTCTGTTCCGGTCTCATCCTCTAATTTTTGGTTTCCTGACTCAGCAGGTACGAACCATTTCACGGCGGACTTCTCAAACTTAAATTTGGCATCCTCGCCGTATACTGGACCTGATCAAGTGCATATTGGCGATGGCTCTTCTCTCCCCATCCAGAACACTGGCACTGGCCTTCTTCCAACACCCACTGGCAAATTCCTTCTCCGTCGTTTATTTCATGTTCCTTCCATTTCTAAGAATTTATTAACTATTCGTCAGTTTTGTCTTGATAACTCTGTTTTCTTTGAATTTAATTCATCTGGTTTTCTTGTGAAGGATTTACATACCCGAGAAGTACTTCTTCAGGGCCCTGTTAAGAACGGTCTATATGTGCTTCCAACTGATGACGAGTTTATTTCCAGAAACAATGGTTCTACTGCACATCAAGCCTTTATTGGAGAAAGGACTACACCTCAAACTTGGCATTCACGATTAGGACACCCATCTCCCCGTATCACTTCGTTTACTATCAGTCAACATAATCTCCCAATCACCTCTTCATCTCAGTTTACTCTTTGTAATGCTTGTCTTCAAGCCAAGTCTCACCGTCTTCCGCACCCCCTCTCCCCTTCTCGTTCACATCATGCTTTTGAACTTTTATTTTTAGATGTCTGGGGACCGGCGCCTGTGCTATCCTCTAATGGTTTTCGCTTTTATTTTTCCATTGTAGATGATTTTACTAAATATATTTGGTGTTTTCCCTTACATGCTAAATCTGAAGTGTCTCCAATATTTTTAGCTTTCATTAAATTTGTGCAAAACACATTCTCTAAAAATATCATTGCTGTTCAAACAGATTGGGGTGGAGAATTTCGCCCCTTTAATTCTCTCCTTCTTAAATTTGGCATCTCTCATCGCATTACTTGTCCTTATTCTCATGCTCAAAATGGAAGCATTGAGAGACGTCATCGTCATATTGTGGAAACTGGGCTATCTCTTTTAGCCCAATCCTCAGCTCCATCCAAATTTTGGGTCGAGGCCTTTCAAACTGCATCCTACCTCATAAATAGGATGCCCACTAAAATTTTAAAAAATCACTCTCCATTTGAAGTCTTATTTAATCAAAAACCAGATTATAATTTTTTGAGAATTTTTGGTTGTGCTTGTTGGCCTAATTTTCGTCCATTTAATTGCTATAAAATGGACATGCGTTCTCAACTATGTGTTTTCATTGGATATAGTTTGAATCATAAAGGATATAATTGCTTGCATATCCCTACTGGTCGCATCTATGTCTCTCGGGACGTCCGCTTTGATGAAACACATTTTCCATTCTCCATCACCAGTGTTCCCTCCCACGCATCTGGCTCTGCCTCCCCACAAAATTTATCTCAATTCCAAACACTCATTCCAGCCCCTTGGCCCATTTCACCCGAGTCAAGTTTTCCTTCTACTCCATCAAATAACTCATCTCTTATGTCTCCTTCAGCCCAGGCCCGATCTTCTACTTCAACTCCAGCCCAACATCATATTTCGTCTTCAGCTCAATCGACCCACTCTTCGCCAACCCTACCCAATAGCAGCCCTCCTGCTTCTTCTTCTTCTCTATCGCTATCCCCTGCGCCGAACTCAACAGAACGTAACAATCCTCCTTCTATATCTACTCATCCGATGCTAACCCGCTCCAAAACCAATCATTCCTGTCCGTTAAACCGCACGGATGGCACTCTCCCTTGGCCCCTTCCCAAACCCTCTGCTTCTCTCACCGAATCCATTCCTATTCCTGAGGAACCAAATTCATACACGATTGCTTCTAAATACCCAGCCTGGCGTGATGCTATGGCAACTGAATTTGAGGCTCTCATGCGCAATCATACTTGGGTTTTGGTTCCTCCCTCTCCTAATCTTAACGTTCTTGGATTCAAGTGGGTTCTCAAAACCAAAAGACACTCGGATGGCACCTTAGAACATCGAAAAGCTCGACTTGTAGCAAAAGGATTCCATCAGCAAGCTGGGTTTGATTATTCTGAGACTTTTAGCCCAGTAGTTAAGCCTGTCACAATTCGTCTAATTCTTTCTCTTGCAGTGACTCGGAAATGGCCTCTTCATCAGTTGGATGTGCAGAACGCCTTCTTACACGGGGATCTGGAGGAGGATGTTTTCATGCATCAACCGACTGGGTTTGTGAATCCTGACTATCCTCACTTTATTTGTAAACTTCGAAAATCCATATATGGCTTGAAACAAGCCCCTAGGGCTTGGTTTGCTAAGTTGAGTTCTCGTTTGATAGATTTAGGATTTCATGCTTCTACATCAGATTCATCTCTGTTTATTCTTTCCACTACCGCTGCCTCTATTTATGTATTAGTCTATGTGGATGATATTGTTGTTACTGCATCTCACTCATCTTTGATTCATGATTTCATTACTGATTTGCGTCAAACCTTTCCTGTTAAAGACCTTGGTATGTTACACTACTTTCTTGGAATTCAGGTCTCTAGAAATGCTTCTGGTTTATTTCTCTCTCAACATCGTTATATCTCTGACCTCTTACATCGCACTAATATGCATCAGTCCAAACCTGTGTCAACTCCAATGGCATCCTCAACTAAACTCACCTCTGTTGATGGTTCTTCCTTTGAAGATCCACAACTTTATCGAAGTGTCGTTGGTAGTCTTCAATATCTCTCTTTCACTAGACCAGACATCTCATTTGCTGTTAATAAAGTATGTCAATATATGCACTGTCCTCGTCTTCCTCACTGGCAAGCAGTGAAACGCATTCTTCGTTATCTTCGTCTCACCTCTTCTTTTGGTTTACATCTTTCTCCCATCTCTTCATTTAAAATCATAGCCTTCTCGGATGCGGATTGGGCCGGTTGCCCGGATGATCGAAAATCTACTGGGGGTTTTTGCATCTATCTTGGTTCTCATTTAATTTCCTGGGGTTCAAAGAAACAACCCACTGTTGCAAGGTCCTCAACTGAGGCTGAATATAAGTCTGTGGCAAATACTACTTGTGAAATTATTTGGTTACAATCCTTGTTAACTGAATTAGGAATTGTTATTACTGATATTCCCACATTATTTTGCGATAATCTTGGTGCTACTTACTTAACTGTTAATCCTGTCATGCACTCACGTATTAAACATGTGGTTTTGGATTATCACTTTGTACGTGATCGTGTTGCTGCCAAATCACTTGCTGTCAAGTTTCTTCAAAGTAAAGATCAGATTGCAGATATCCTTACAAAGCCGCTCTCATCAGCTCGCTTCTCTCTTCTTCGATCAAGCCTCACCATCATGGCTGTGCCGCTTGAATCGCGGGGGGATGTTAGCACACCAGAATATTCCTCTTCACAGCACTCGTCTACTGTCAGTACTCCACAACCGAATACTCAACAGAATGGCACACAACAGTCATGCACAATCCGTGCTATGCCACCTCAGAATACTAAGGAAAATAAATGTGGAAACATCTAGAATCTTCTTGTAAAATCTGTTTGGTATCTGCTTTCCTTTCTATAAATATTGTATAGCACACTGTGCTGTGTATGAAAGAAATACTGACTGTAAAGCTCTCTTTGAAATGGTATACGCCCATTGAGGCATTTCTTCAAATGGCCTGTTCTCATACTGCTGTACCATTTCCATTTCTCTATAATACCGCCTATCCATCTATGTCATGGCTAGCTTTATGCATTGTATTTGTTGCAGTGGAGTGTTTGTTGAGGAACTTCACTCCTTCCTATCTTGATCCTTTTAAGCTAATGAATTGCTTGCTTTAAAAAAAATACTAGCCAATATTGGCATGACTACTTGGCAACGTAATGATAAGAGTGTACTGAGGGTTAATGCATGCATGTAAGTGACTCAACTTTTTCTTTCCCTCTCCTCCCTACTCACTCTTCACCCCTTTTTTCTTTTTCTCTCCACTCTTGAATATTTTTTGGGGTAGTGGGGAACAAAATGAAGGGAATGATGAGGGAACATTTGGAAGACATAACTATTCATTACCTAAGTACTATTGATATGAGTTGGCTTTCCCTAATTAATCCAAGATTAAGAAATATCTCTCCATATCTATTAAAGTTTATTTTTCTATCCCGTACTTGGATGAGCGCACTTCCCTTGTACTTCCAATGAATTCGAACCCTTAAAATAAGATTAATTGTTTTCTTGATTCAACTATAATCAACTTGTCTTTTTACTCGTCAATGTAGAGCTAAATCATTTGAATAGTAATTGACTAATTTCATTAAGTACTGCCTTAAAAAGACGATACATACACATTTCTCAATCACATCAAAGAAATTAATGATCAGTGGTAGATATGAGTTTGGGAGATTTATTTCAAAATTGTAAAATTCTAGAATGTTCAAAACAGCTGAGTAAATCAAATTGAAATTCCGTTCTTTTGAAAAAGACAGTTTTCACCAAATTTTCCTTATTCTTTAAGCCTGGTTTGAATAATAAGTTGAGATGATTTGTAGATAGTAGTGAGATATTTAAGTTGAGATGAGATGAGTTAGAAATTGTTTGAGTCAAAATGTTTTATGTGATTTTAATAAATGAGAGAGAAAAAGTTGAATAAAAATATCATAAAGTTAAAATATTGTTTGAATATAATTTTTATTTTGAAATTTAAAAAAATTGAATTATTTTTTGTGTTTGTTTGAAAGTTTGGAAAAGTTATAATGATTAAGTAATGATTAGATGAAAAGTTTAAAAATTTGAAATTGAAAAGTGTTTCTATTTGTGATGTTTAGATACTGAGATGAGATTGAAGTATCTCTCTATTCAAACCAAGCTAGTCGACCAAACATTTTGTTTCGGAAATTTTTCGCAATTTTTCTCATTTTTCCTACAACTTGTATTTCAAAGCGTGAATCAATCAATGGATGATTCTTTACCACCTGAATGTCATCAACCTCAAAACACATGCTACTAAAATTGCCAGTTTCACCCATAAATACAAGAAAAATGCTTTAGGCAATCGTCTGGTGCAAGCACGGTGCAAACGTTTGACGTGGAAAAAATTAAAAACAAAACCGTTTCAATTTTTTACCCCATTTCCCCAGATCTTCTTTTCTTCCTTCTTCCATTTCTCTCCCTCTCTGTTGTGTTTCTCTTCATCAAGACTCCATTTCTCTCCCTCGAGAAAGTTTGGTTGGCTTACACTAAATAAGTTTTAAACAAAAACCTGCATGATTTTAATGTAAAGCTTTCTGATTTTGGCCTGGCGAAAGTTGAATCTTCTTATTTCTTTGGTTGTTAAGTTAGAAGGAAAGAGTTAGAAGTATCTTGGTGTTTATGTACGTTTTGCTCCCTTTAGGGTAGAAAACTGTAGAGGATCTGTGAGAAGCAAAAATTTCTAACGATTCTGATATTTCCTTTTAGCTTGTTTTCTCTTCTTTCTTTTTTTTTTATCCTTATTTCAGACAAAGATACAGATGTGCCAAGCTCTATTTCTCTTTTTCTTTCTTTTCGGTTTCTTGTGAGCTTCTTTTCTTCTTCTATTTTTTTTTTTTAAAATAATCTGACGTGACGACAACGACTGCATACAGGTTACATGTAGCGACTATATATAGAAGAACTGTAAATACAAACGCAATCCAAGCCAAACTATTAAGGGTGTAAAAGTTAATCGGGATGCCTGAAAATCGAAAAAATAAGACCGAACCGGTCCGAAACCAATTCTCTTAGTTCCAAAACTGGAACCGGACAAAATCGACCGGTACCAATCTGGTTTCGGTTTTACATTTTTTAAGACCGGACCGGTTCACTATATTATATATTTTAAATTTATTTTTTTTAATATTATATATATTTTTTATATATAATATTTTTATATTATATATATTTTTTGTACATAATAATATAAATTATAATTATATATAAGATAATGTTATTATAATTTGTAACATAAAATTTTAATCTTAAACATGAAAATTTATTTGATCATATGTTTTAAACATAAAATATATATATTAATAACATTTTATGACCTAATAAATTCTCAACATATTCCTTTTAATAAATACATAATACATTAGTATATTAATTACATTTCACTTTAATTAATTAGTATACATTAGTAAATTACATTTTATGCCCTAATACTAATATTATGAAAACCAAAAAATGGGACCGAACCGAGCCGAAACCGATAAAACTAGAGATATCAATTTAGGATGGTAGCCGGTGCGTAATCGGTTTTCGAAAATATAAAACCAGTGCATATCGGTTCAATCCTAAATTTTATCCAAAACCGGACTAGACCGGACTGGTTGCACCCCTACAAACTATAACAACGCCAAGCTGGAAAACAAAAACAAATGAAAAAGACAACTTGCTCCAACCCTCCAATCCGCAGCCAATTCCAAACAAACCCATTACACTCCCTGGCTCCCTCAACCCAAGCAAAATATAAAGAGAACCATCTCCCCACCCTCCAACAAGAAGCACGCTGTTAGTTGCGCTGTAGATCGGGTGATGTACATTTCAAGTGTGGTAATACTGACACTGTAGGTTGCTCCATGCTACCTCAACAGTGACAATCAATGCAGTAGTTATTGTTAGGTGTTATGGAAGAGGCGGAGGGGATGAACAAGTTTCAAACACGGCAATAACGTAGTCTATCAACATGCTACAAATCAAAAGTTTCGATCACAAAGCAATACCAGAGTCTACCAATATAAATATCATCCTTAAGTCACCCACGATTCAAAAAGCCGATAAGAACAATTCGGTCAAGTACATTAAATAACATTAAATAGAAACAAGGTTATTCAGTAGATTCCGGGAATGATCCTGTAAGGTACCTTCTCGCAATATAGTTTCCAATATTTTCCATACCTGCAAGCAAGACATGGTAAGAATTCATTCAACTCTATAAAATGCTTGAATCAAAGTGTACATTTTGTGTAGGTGTCTATATATATGCATAACACGGGCGTGCACACTTGGAGCTTGTCTAAGGAAAAATTACGGCCGATATTATAAAACATTGTTTCAAACAAATTGCAAAGCATGAGTTGTAACAATTTTATTAGCCCTATGGTTGTATGACACTACTCCTTGCTTCACATTCATAAATCATTAGCATGCAGACGGGGCACACCATCATTTTTTCCATGAACTAGCAGTGTAAACTTCAAACCACAGATAATCCTAACTTCTGCAGGGTGGCATGAAATTTGCTTGCCTCTGGAATCACCCAAGACACCACTTGATGAACAAGTAGCTTTAATGAAGACAACTAGGATTAAATAGTCTTAAAATAAATATGGAGACTATGATTCCAAAATTCTTCTTTATGGAATTAGAAATATTTAGAAGACAAATGTTGATGCATGTTCAAGAGGGATGTACACCAGAAGTTTGTATTTGCTTACTTGGACCGGCATCGATCATCATCCCTCTTAGCTCGGTCAAAAAGAAGGATAGTAAGAAATATAACATAGAAATAAGGTAGGAACTGCATAAAAACAACGGAAAGAAAGTAAGATATATCACACAGAAGTAAAGAAACCACAGAACAATAAAAAGAGTGCGGCAACATGTTCTCCAAATTTTCATGTCAGTGACCCTTCCCACGCACAAAACACTAACAAAGAAGAAGAAAATCTTACGTGATTAAAGAGAGCAGGTACAGTCCAGAAGAAGGCAGCTAATATTTCCGGTACATAATGAAAATGACGAGATAATCCCCACCTGCAGGAACCATAGAAATGTATGTCAGAATGGCTCTGAGTCATAAGCCAGATTTCAGCTTTTAGTTCCATTATTTTAATGGAGACTAGTTTCCTATGTCCAACTTAAGCATTCCACTTTTACATTCGTATAAATTAATTCACCAATAAAGATACCAACTTCAAGAAGACATGTTTGTTTAAGTCTAGTTTTTTTAAATGTTTCAAAATTTTTAAAAGAAAAAATTCAACTTCAAACCAAACATCTTTCAATCTCAAGAGATTGACTAGTTCCATCATTTGCCTAGATTTTAGTGAAAAGTCAAAAACACAAAAACCAAAACAAATTTTTAAAAAACCAACAAAAAAATCATAAAAAATTATTAGAGGATGCTTCGGGAATGAGATGAGATGAGAATTTTGTAAATAGTAATAAGATAGTTTGTGAATAGTCGTGAGATAGTTTGAGTTAAGTATTTATTGGGGTTTGGGAAAGGAGAGAGAAAAAATTGAATAAAAAATATTATAAAATTAAAATATTGTTAGAATATAATTTTTTAATCTAATTTTTTTTTTGGATTTGAAAAGGCTGAATTGTTTTTTGTTTTTTATTTGAAAGTTTGGGAAAGTTTTAATGATTAGTTTGAAAAAGTTGTAATGATTAATTTGAAAAAGTTGCAATAATTAGTTTGAAAGTTTAAAATTTTCATCCACTTCAAAAATCCCAACACAAAATTTGAAAAAAAAAAAACCAAATTTTCCTATCTACTTCACAAAACCCAACAACAAACATATCTCAAATATTTTCAAAACAATTCTCAAAAATTCACTAACCAAACATGGCCCTAAGATTTAGAAATCTTGGCCTTACCCAACTGCATCTCTCCCATGTTACTAGGACCAACTTAAAGGTGACTTCAACCCCTCAGGAATAGGGGACAAGGAAATAGCAACTCTACAGCCACAAATAAGAGTTGATATAAAGGAAAATTGTAAACTCACCATCCAGATGTTAAAAGAAGACTGTTTTTTGTTTCCCCAGGTGTGGTAGTGTATGAGGCAACTATCTGTAAAGCATGTCAATTAAATTATATTTTTACCCGCAGATTATGGTAAAAATTGCCTGTCTGGCAAAAAGATATCGCAAGAAGAAGAAGTGCACATAGTTACAAAAATCATGTGATAAGTGCAAAGAATCAGCACCTTTGAAGGAGCTTTTCCCCAAACTAAGCACTTGCCATTAGTTCTACGAAATTCTTGCCTCTGCCTGTCACAATCATAGTTGATATATATGCACAGAATGCCTGCCACTAGTATATAAAGTGCTAGCTGAAACAAGAGATGGACACTGTCAGAAAGGGGCAAAGAAGAGAGGGATGATAAAAACTAAATTTAGAAATTTGTTGACATAAAAAATCAACTGCTTAAGCTCATTCAATCGGGCACTTTAGCAAAGGCTTAATACATTTTATGCTGGTACTGTGGTACATACCCATTTAGCCCACCCAAATAAGCAGGGATTAAGGCTCACTTGAGCTCAGTGGAGTTACTTTACATAGTTTAAAGCTTATATAAAAAATTTCTCAGATTCCAAAAATATGATTTCAAGAAAAAAAAATTGTTATACTTCAATACTTTTGAAGTAATTCTGTCAATTCATACCAAGTTTTCCTCATCCAACCTTCACCCCAATTCTCTAGAACGGCCTAGGTAGCGAAGTGTTCATCATATTGATGAACCAGCTGTATTGAAAATGCATAAAATGTAGAGTACAGGAAAAGTACAAATGTAATTTTGGCAAACAGGAAAGGTATGCAGTTGAAAAAGTGAAATTGTACCTTATCAGAAATTGAACATGTCTTATATCAAAATGCCAAAATAATATAACAAACAGACACGTTGCAGAATTCCTATATTTTGGCCAAACCACTGAAAAGAGGATATATGATACCTGAGTTCCAAGGTTTACAGGATGGTTGACAAGATACATGCCTGGAGAAGTATAGACAGATGGAACCCATACCAAGCATCCCCAGCAAATATAAAAACCAGCTGCCATAGACAGAAGTAATATGAACACTAAAAAGCTAAGCACGAATAACACCAGAAGCAGTATGAACAAACCATGATAAATGACTGGGATCCACTGATAAAAAATGCCACTACCAACCTTTCATGTTTGAGGATCAATCATATGATGTATCTGAAGACTTCATTAATTCATATTTAAGCAAGCTAGAAAGCCAGTATTATGCATCAAAGTTCATATCTGACAATATGGAGTTACATATATGCACAGAGAAGAAGACGAGAGATAAAAACTACAACAGATAATTCTTAAGTGTCTGAGGGTGCACAAGAGGGTAAAGGATTCTGTTCCAACTCCTGATCGTGTAGGGCTACATTATTTAACAGCAAAAGGGCTAGTTCATAATTCATTGGAAAGATATTCTATGGATGTAAGACTTTATCAAATGGATTATTTCACGGATTTTTCAAAACAGGATGTGATCATGCATGAAATTATAGTTTTCTAGTTCAACTGCATATGATTTATCAAAATATTTGTGCGGTAGATTCAGCCAGAGGCTTTGCTCAAATTAATTCTTTCTACCAAGAAAAACCAGAAGAATTGTGGAAAAGGGGGGGCCCATTGATGTGGCTTCCTTGGTTGCAAATAAACAACAACAGAAAATGAAAGCAAATAAAGGCAGTAATTCCAAAGCCAAACCTAATATCCAAAGAATATTAGAGAAAATCTGAACTAAGTATATCCTCTATGACCAAACCAAAGAACCATATTTTTGGATACGGTTTTTGCTGAGAATCTGGGTTCTCATAAATGATATTACAATAATCTTTTTTGATATAAAGATCTTCATTCAATAAGCTTCAAAAAATTACATCATAGCATTGACAGCTACTTGCAGCCTTATGAATCAGGAACAGTATCCTTTTTTTTTATAAGTAAAATCAGGAACAGTATCCTACCACAACAACACATCACCCACTCATTTTAAATGCCTAGCAAGTTTATGCCGACATTACTGTCTCTACCCACAGAAATAACCTAAGCCCCTTGGTAAAACTTGAATGCCACTAGACATTTCCGGTGGCCAATATATTTGGAGGAATTTACCAACTGCACCATCCTCAAATAATCACTTAACTCAAATCCCCATGTTAGGAATCATTTGAGGCCTCCTCATCATTGTGATACCTTAAATATCATCTGGCATCATTCACTTCATGTTCATTATTTCACGTTGTCATAAAAGCATTACCATTTTCATCCCATAAAATGGCTCCATATACCACTTTCATCGATAAGGATTAGTAAAGATGATTTTTTTTTTTTGCACTATCATCATAGATTGTCACGCCCTAAGAGAAGAGGCCCAAGCCACATTTGAGCCTATTCTCCAAAAGGACAAGTCAATGATACAATTGGAGCCTCATTGAAAACTATTATAAAGAGCAAGAACTTTTCCTTACAAAGCAATGTGGGTTCCCTATACACCACCTAGACTTATTACTCAGCATGAGGTATCACAATCTCCCCCCCCCTAAAATTCCCGACATCCCCGTCGGATCAATCTATCGTAGGTGGCTTGGCTCAAGTTCCATACTTCTGGTTGGGATAAGCCATAATACCATTTGTAAAGCACGAAGGGCGGCTCAAACCACATCTAGGCCTATACTCCAAAATGACTAGTCAATGATACAATTGGAGCCCCATTGGAACCATTATAAAGAGCAAGAATTTTTCCTTCCCAAGTAATGTGGGATCCCATACACCACCTACCTTTATTACTTAGTATGGGGTATCGCATAGACTCTATTATATGAACTTCAACAAAGCTAGTATTACGCGAAGAATATGAACACTATAAAAAAACCCAACAAAGAAAGTGAAAAGGAAAAAATATATAGACAAACTAACATCCATCATTTTAGCAAAACATGTGCCATCAATTGACCTCTCCCTCTCTCTCGATTTTGAACAACAAAACCAACCTCCCAACAAGAACCACTTTTTCCTTGTCCCGTTTAGTACTCTATAATATCTTAACTTCATGCCCAATTTCCTTTTCTTTGATGTACAGGTCAGAAATCAAATAGATTTTATAGCATTTGGACTCCAAAATTTGGAAAGAACTCCCTCCAGGTCTAAAGTTCAAACCCTTGAGTGCAAACAATTTCTACAGTCCATCAGATTGGGGGAATTTTCCCTTGAAAAATGAGGTGCGCTTGCGGAGGGTCCATACACGCCTCTGATTAGTCAGGACTTTGTTCCCAGACAACCAGTGCCAAAAAAAAAAAAATGTAAAAATTTGTTGCTCCCTCCAAATACAATATTTCAATAAAGAATATTGATGCATTTTCAAACATTTATCCCATTTTGTTACTTCAAGTACCCCTAAAAAGGGATAAATAGAATGAAAGAAAAAAATGAGTTAAGAACAAGAAAACCAGAACAAGATGCTTAAAGAAGCAAGTAGTATATAGAAACCTTTGTGTACCAATCAAGCTTGTTCAGATATGCATGAACATAACAAATGGCAGCATCAACAAGTTGTGCTACCATTTAACCCCAAGTGGTGAAAGCCTTGGTCTTGGGGTATCACTCCCTTCAAGGTCCAAGGTTCGACACCTCATGGGTGCAAACAATCTTTTGGGACCACACCTCCTAGTGAAAAACTAGTGATTTAACCAGTTCCGTGTAGGGAAATTTCCAAGGGTGCGGTGCACGGGACTACTCTGCATGGGTGGATCCAAAAGGCTCTGCCTTGAAGAGGCTTCCCGACATTTAAAAAAGAAAAAAGAAGAAGAAGAAGTTGCACTACCAAAATGCACTAGCTTGGTATCAGCCACTCATCATAATAGCAGTGGTGAAGCTAAAGGTTATGAAGGCCAAAGACTGTGCTTCTGAACTGCAAGAACAGTATGAGGGATAAAATGAGCGGGTACAGGTTAACCTATAAACCAAATGGACCCAGATCTACTGTCCCCGTCCTCCATACCAGGTAAGGCAGGGAAAGAGAGAGTAGGTTATAGCTGCCGCTAGTGCGGACTCAAGGTACTGAAGGCAAGACTAAAGCCAAATAAGATGCACATGAGAAAGGTTTAATATCTCATGCCTTACCTGATGGTTGAACCAAATAGACTGTAATTACACTCTGAATTTATTTTATTTTACTTTTTTCTTTGCCAATCAAGTTGGAAGAATTCAATATACAAAAATAAAAAACTAAGAACTCCAGTTACCAGGGACGAAACCATAATAAGGGGGGAGCATATATAATTTCAAATAAGATTTAAAATCTTTTTAACAATTAATGTTCAAATTTTGGTACAAATGCATGTTTGTCTTGCATAGTATTATTTGTGTCATAAATTCGTTATATAGCCCAAAGCATATGTACAAGAAGTTTCGAGTCCAGATGTTAATAACAATTATGCTAATTGAACTTAATCCTTGCTCAATAAAAAAAGTTACTTATCTAATGAATGGCTTAAATGGTGATGTCTAAAACTAATATAATTAACAAGTGCACAAAGAAAGAAAAACGTCAAACTCGATTATTGTTTTAATGGGAAATCAAGAAGTTTAATTCATAACATAATAGGCATAGCCAAGCACACAGGACATATACATGAGTAATTCCTAACTAGGATTTACAACCAACATATGAAATTCATGGACATTTAGCCTGATTTATTGCCCACGCCAAGAAGAAAACTCGATTATACATGTACAAAAAACTCAATCTTAAGAAAACGAGACATTTAATTACAAAATTTACGAATTACAAGTAACCAAATTCAAGTATACTTTTTAAATAAGAAGCATAAAATTCAAGCAAATGCATGCAATAACAAAAAATATAAAAAAATCTAATCTTATAATTTTTTTCGTCTTTAAATTTATTTCTGAAATATAAAAAACAAAACTAGAGTCCAAAATATAAAATAAATAAAAAACTAAACTAAAAGTTCTTCTTTATATTCTATTTTTTAAAATTATAAAAATTCAAATATTTGAAGAAAATTGTAGAATCCTTGGGGGACCTGGCCTCCCTGTGGATTCGTCACTGACTGCTGCAGAGCTCACCTGCATTTCCCAATTTAAGCAACATGTTTCTAAACATTAAGTCATAAATAGTCTAGGGTTAAAACTAATTCAAGTCAATTATTAGAAGATATTGTCATTTCTAAAATCAGCAAAAAATCAATAATTGTCTGCCAATGCTGCATATCTATATTGAGTCTTCTTCTTCTTCTTTTTTGATAAGTGAGTCTTCTTCTTCTTCTTCTTTTTAAAAGATTTCCTTACTTGTGATTGTTCAAGGGTTTTCTAATCTGTGTAGGTTAAGCATGATTCAGGAGTCTTTGTACATATACCTTACTCTACACAGATATTAGAGTTGTGTGCGTGTCTTGAGACAAGATTTCCTAGTATGATCTTTCTTCTCCTTTCTTCATCTTGTTAAATCATACCCTTCCTCATACCAGGTTATGAAACAGAATAACAAATCAACAGTGAAAAAGCTCATATTGATAAAATGGCATTGCAATCAACATACAATAAATTTTCTAGTGAAAAATAGTAGGCAAGCATGATTGGATGAACTGGGCATTCTTTGTTTACCACAGTGCTTTATTACCATGAATTAACAAAATAGGAGAAATAGTAAAATGTGAAATGCAAACAATAGACCAAACTCATACCTCGATCATGTGCAATATCCATGGTGTTCCAATAACCTGATTCCCACCAAAAAAACTTTGTGACATAGACCAGCATCAACGTGGTATTGACAAGCATAGAATCAGCCATCCTCCCATTCACTTCGTACTGGTAAAGAGTCGGATATTAGGAAAAAAAAAGGGCAAAAGATTGTGTACTCGAACATTTAGAACTTAGAAGCTAGGAAGTTTTCCATGTCTGTGCGCAGCATGCTTGTGTATTTCAAAAAAGAATGGCTCATCTTGCAAGCCTGTCAACTTTGATTTATGTAATTGTCATAGAGACAAAAAAAATGTTATCCGCTTGTTTTGATGGAGGTTTTCTCTTAGGTCTTTCAAACTCTGGTGTCAACATATTACATCTTCTGTATGCCAAAAATACTTTGTTATATCATGGGGCAAACCAGACCAATGGTATTGTTTACGTGCTTTATTCTAACGCACGTAAACCTATACTTCAACAATCCTCTTAGGCATCACCCATCCAATACCAATTCTATTAAAAATATCCACCCATAAGATCCTTGCCACCTCACAGTGAAGTAAAAGATGATCCACTGACTCCCCACTCTTCTTACATTTATAGCACCAATCCATCAGAACAAGTCCATGCTTTCGCAAATTGTCCATAGTCAATATTTTCCCAAGAGATGCAGTCCAACCAAAGAAAGCAATCTTAGGCAGCACCTTACTTCTCCAAATGCATTTTCAAGGAAATGAAATATAATTTTGACATGACAAAGCCTTGTACAATGATCGTACAGTAAAATTCCTACTCCCTTTATTCATCCATAGCATCATGTCCACCTCATTATTACCAATATTCGAAGTACACAATAAACTGAAAAAAATCATAAATAACTCCAATTTCCTAATCATGAGCAGCTCTAAGAAAACAAGCATTCCACTGTGAGGATCCACTAGAGCTATCCAATAGCTCTGACACCAATGCCTCTTGATCAAGAGCCAACCAAAAAAGGGAAAGAAACATGGTCTTGAGAGCTGAATTACCACACCAAAACCTGACCCTGGATCCATCGCCAATCATAAAATTAATGAAACAAGCAAAGACCTCCCATCCATTTCTAATATTCTTCCGCCAGCCTACACCATGTGCAACTCTTACTTCATTAGAACACCAACCCCCCTGAAAGCTCCCATACTTCAACTCAGTAACAGCCTTCAACCCCCCTGATGCTCTCCATAACCATTTTCCAAGAAGTGCCTTATTAAAAATTCTCAGATTCCAAACCCCCAACCATCCACTAGAAATCAGAGTGCTTACCTTATTCCACTTAACCAAGTGGAACTTGCTCAATTTGATTAGCCACACTAGCCGGCAATGGAAAAAGACATAAAAAGTAAGTGGGAAGATTAGAGTTTACTCTTGATTAGCGTGGTTCTTCCCCATTTTGACAAGTAATACCTTTTCCATCCTGCCAATCTCATCTCGATTTTCTCCACAACCCCATCCCAAATAGCCTTGGCCTTGAAAGAGGCCCCAAGAGGAAGAACCAGATATTTCATTGGCAATGAAGCTACCATGCAGCCCAAAATACTTGCCAAACTTCTAATGTTCCTTACTTCACCCACCAGCACCATCTTGGACTTCCCTTAGTTCACCTTTAGACTAGAGACAGCTTCAAAACAAATCAAATGAGCCTTCATTGCCTGAATATGGTCGGGATCCGTATCACAAAATGGTAATGTGTCATCTGCAGAAAGAAAATGGGAAACATTGATAAAACCATGGTTAGTGCTTCCCACCGAGAAACCAGATAGCATTCCCGCACCAACCGCAGCCTCCAACATCTGACTAAGCACATCCATAATGATCACAAAGAGAAGAGGGGGCACCAGGTCCCCTTGTCTCAAACCACGTGAGCTGTTAAAAACCCAACTGGGGTACCATTTACCAATACAAAGAACCGAATAGTGTTGGCACAATGCTTGATCCACATACACCACCTCTCCCCAAAATTACACCTCTCAAGTAAAATAGAAAATCCCAATTCACATGGTCATAAGTCTTCCATATCCAGCTTACATAGAATGGTTGGCATTCCTGTTCGCAATCTACTCTCCAAACATTCATCTACAATAAGTACTGAATCAAGAATTTGCCACCCCTTAACAAAGGCATTTTGAGGTTTCGAGATTATCTTCCTTGACAGATTTGAAATATAGTATAATGGGTTAAAATAGAAAAGTAAATGATCATATCCTTTTATGTTCACCTGTAGCCTACTTGTTTGCCACCCTAAAATTGAAGAATTACTCTTTTTATAAGTACAAAAAAAAACTGAAGCATTACTAACATCAAACTACCAGGTAGTCAAATATATTAACCAACGAAATGCCAAGCTTTATATCTCTCATATCTTACCACTTACATAACAAAAGTGACATCGTCGATATACACACAGTTGGAACATTACCTGTTTTATGCAATATGTCACAGCAAGAACTGCCCAAGACATCATCCCAAATCTGCAGTTTGTGAAAACTTTTATATCAAAATGTTTACCAATTCGAGGATATAGCTCCATACCCTGCAAGAAGCAAAGGAGATTATTAAGAACACTTTACAAAAGAGTAGGACCTACACTGACCTAGACTGACAAATCCAATGTTGTCACAGGTAAATCTTGTGATGATAACTAGACATTGGAGTAGTTTTAATTGCTCGGACAAGTAAAAACTGGTGCTTGTCAAAAGAATAGTTTACAACATAATCCAAGTCCAAAAGGATCATAAAGAAGGGAAGATTTTGCTATCTCACCAAATCATTAGATCGGGGGAAAAAAGAAGCTAATAGCAAAAGTACAAGAGATAGTACTAATGAATTTACACGTTATGAGTTTAGCACAGTTTATGGGTTATTCATCTCGCTCAAAAGTCAAGCCGCAAATGGGGAATGGAGCCTTTCAACATTTCATATTTACATCTGATTATAAGTTGATTTTTTTTTTTTATAAGTGATTATATAAGTTGATTTTTGATACAGTGATCTTGAGAGGGACATGAAACGCTGTGGAAAACATCATCAGAACTAAGAGTGATGCTAAACAACAACACATACAAAGTCACACTGAGGCAATATATGTGTAAAGTAATGTATTATTGCACTCATAGAACTAAAAAGATTCTTGAAAAATGCAAAAATACCTTTGTTAAAATTGTCTTAAAAAATGTCACGTCAAAAGCAGACTACACTATTCATTAGATATGCATGCCTCTTAAATCATTAGTCATAAATTAGAGTTATAGGATAAGAATGATCAGAATATCATAGATATTTCAAGACACTCACCCAGTAGAAATCAATTATTATGTTCCCAGATGAACCAGAATCGGTGGAAGATGGCGCAACATGACCCTTGTATACATAAACCATTAGTGATGGAAACATAAACTTACATTCTATAAATTGCAAATATTTGTACTGTAAATTTCAATCCTCACTTTTATGTACAAGAAAATACAGAAGACAAAGCTTCCAAAAATGAGTGCAGAAAATATTTCTCCCAGATGATCATACACCAGGGAGGGGTTGAATATCCCAAACCTGAAGAATGAACATTGAAAAAATGAAATGCCCTGGAAATTTAATTGCATTTATGCAAATCAAAAACAAAAGCATGGTGATATATGTAGCTCAAAAGAAAAGAAAACTACAAGGCATGTCAATAGAAAGAATTAGGGCTGTAAAACGGTCGGTCCGGACTGAATGGTCCCATGGTCGGTTTTGGTCCCTCAATTATTAGTATTTCGGTCTTTGGTCTGGTCCCAGGGTGGGGATTTCTCGGACCAGACCGGACCGGACAGACCGAACCAAAATATTTTTATTTTTATTTTTATAAATATATTATTTTATATAATAATTGTATAATAAATTATGTAATTTTCATCTAACCTATTCCCATTTACAACATAAAATTTTAAATATGTTATTAATACTTGTTATTATTCTATAAATTAACAATATTTTATATATATCTTTATCTAACCTATCACTATTAACAATATAAAATTTTAAATATGTTATTAACACTTGTTAATATTCTATCAATTAACTAATATATAAATTAATAATGTAGTTTTCATCTAATTTATTATCATTGACCATATAAAATATTTTTTTATTGAGTTTGTTACATAATCCACATTAATAAGTCACTTAGTTTAATTTCGTATTTTAAATAAATTTTTTTTATTAATTGATTTAAAAAAAAAAAGAGGTCGAACCGAATGGACCGGACCGGACCGATAACTACCGGTCTGGTCCGGTCCCTATGGGTGTTCGGTCCGGTCCAGTCCGGGAAAAATGGTGGACCGAAAAATTCAGTCCATGGCCGGACCGGACCAGACCGACCGATTTACACCCTTAGAGAGAATAATGAGTGCATTACAGTACAAGTAAACCTATACTTCAGTGAGTTCTAGACAACGATACCAAGCGGAACATGAAATTAAGGTTGATATATGAAAAAGAAATATGCAAACATAAATACTAAGTTCATACTCCAGCTAGTAATGGCATGTTTTCAAAGATCAATATATTTATCAATTCATACCTCTTCTGATAAGTTTTATAAACAATGGGACAAAAAAAAAAAAGAGAAAAAAATACACGGGGGGGCATGCATCAAATACCCACATTGAGAGAAAGAGAAGAGAGCAAGAAAACCCTGGAAATAAAGATAGAGAGACAGATTAGCTATCATCCAATGGTACAGCACATTACGAAAATAAAGTATTGAGCTCCTCAACAGTCCTTTCTGCCGTCTTTGGAACTTCTGTAATTTCTTTCCTACCATATGCACCAAATCAAATAATAGGGATAATTTTCTCCAAGTCTCATTATGATGGCTACCAACCCACCAATTCCAACATGCTAACAACTCCATTCAACAAGGCATCACCCAACTTAGCCCATATTGCCAAAAAGACCTGCCATAATGGGAAAACTACCACACAATGTAGTAGAAATTTATCCATAGATCCCCCATTTCTCTTGTGGTACATATTCAGCAATTTGACTCGTGATATTTTAACACCAATTCAGCATTCCATCAGTTTTGTTATCATATAACAGAAAAACCAATAAGACAGTGATACAACCAATTTTCTCCAGTTGGTAGTTAGTTCATCAACCCACGACCTAGCCCACCTCTTCCTTTTTTAGCATGATGCAATTTGAAAGAAAAAAAAAAAGAAGAAGAAAGAAAACACTGATATCACAAGTGCATCAATCATTTAAAATATTATTCAAATGATTAGATGAATTTATATGCTGCCCATAATGATCGCCAAAAGCAATATCTCTGCACATCACACAGAAATTAGAAAATAATGACGCAAATTGCTGCAGCTGAAAGAGGATTCACAACCCTTTGAAGGACAAAACCATGTTGGCAAGCATAAACACTTTATTTGATAGAGAAAGTCCTTACCACCAAATACCAAGATAAGAAACCAAAGTCACTACATATGCAGCCATCCCATTTGCCTGCAACATGCATGATATAAGATAAGAAATAGGTAGTTTTTACATTGAACAACTTTGCAATATATATGCAAGTAGCTGGAATCCACAACTTCATGAAGCACTGGAAAATTCAAAGTAACAAAACATCTTTCAAATTGATAATTTACCAAGTATAAAATTCAGATGTGGAGATAGTAAGAAATCACTCTGGGAAATACAACATTCACTATCGAGTACCTTGTAAACAGGCCGATTTCCTGCTGGAGATACTGGGCCCTCGACCCTTTTGCCAGGTAAAAGAAGCTGAAGTACAGCCTCAAAAGCAGCATAACAAGCAATAATTTTCCAAGCAATAGCAGTGGGTCTCGGCCATATATCTATAAATCCTTTAAGCCTGTGCTGCTTCAAGTAATCGAAAGTTTGGGAAACAGACCCATCAGCATGTACCATTGTATACCATCTGAACAAAGTATCAAATTCTGATGTCAATACCCACTTACAATAAACCAGTTTTACATGAATGAAGCAGAACTTGTTAACCAGCAGACACTCACTGATAAGGTGCTCTAAAAATTCAACTTGTTCTTTAAATGAGCATAAGACATCACCAAAAGCTTGGCCCTTGACAACTTTTGTTTCTCTGCTCTGGACTCTTTCTTATTATATTTAGAGTCTGTCCATTTTGTATTGGTGTTTGTTAGTTCAAGGACATGTCCGGATTTCAATAATTGACCTGAATGCCAGTCTATATTGGTGATTATCAAGCTGACCATGAACATCTTCTTTCAGTGTCCCATTTTCTTTTCTATAAAATCTTTGAAAATAAATGAATTTTCGGAAAACCTCTTGAACCAAGTGTTAACCTCAAAAATAAGTTATTTAAAACATGAGAATATCTAATCCAATCAAATGGCTCATTTAATTTTCTTTTTAGTTTCTGGTACATTTAGTTGGTTTTATAAGTAGTGAATTGCCTACAAGATAACACTGAGGAGTAGTGCCTGTGCATTTTAAGTGTGATTCGTCCATGAAGGCTTTCCGGGCAGGAAACAATACCTATATTGCTCGATGTTGCTCAAACAAACCGGGGAAATACGTGGCTTTATTACCATACCGGAAGCAAGAACTGGAACTGGGTAGAGAGCTTTTGTGGAAAGCTGGGCAGGTGGTGGAACTTTTTGAATACTCTATAGGCTCTAGGATCTTCAAGTGGACCAATGAACCGATCGAACTGGCCGGAACCAACAGGTTTCAACTGGATTTTTACTGGGTTGGCCAATTCTTAACCCTCTTTCTCCAAAAACCAACAGTGTCAGCTAGAGTCTTGGTTTTAGGGTCTCAATTTGCCCAGATAAAACCAAACGGACCATTTAACATAAATAAGATATAAATAGGCTTAGCAATTTTCATGGAGAAAACCCATTCCATCGTACTTGAAGGAAATCACAGCAACAATGTCCTCAATGAAAGATTGAATTTCAAGTAGTTTTAGAAACTTTTATTAAAAGATTTAATTTCAAGTATATAAAAAAAATCAAGTAATTTTAGAAACTTTTATCAAAAGATAAAATAATAATAATAATAATAATTAAAAAAAAAAAAGGCACTAGAGGCACGTCAAAGTTGTGACAATCAAATCTGTATATTAGTTTAGAAGATGGAAGTTTACATAAAAACCGAAGGGATGATGCGATCATATAGTACTTACTGAGATGATTGTTGATTCTTTGTATAAGGCTAAGAGCTAACTAACCGTATTCATACCCTTCTTACTATCTATGCAAACAAGATGCCCATTTTGCAGAGGATTAATGAGATTTAGATGTAACAACATCGTCCCCTCCCTCCAAGTACGATAAAATCGCACCCCATCACACATAACAGTAATTTTCACTTCTCAGGAAGATTATCATTAACAAGAAACAAACACAAATCGAATGCGAGTTAAGAGGGAGGCAAATATAGGGGAGTGCTTACAGTAGAACAACAAAAGGAGGGCACAGAGAGAGCAACGACAGCATGGAAAAGTATGTCACCAGCGGCGAGTGTACCGTCTTAGCCTCTCCCATTTTCTCTTTCTTTCTCGCTCTACCTCTATCTCTCTCTATAAATCTCCGACTGTATCTGCTTGACTGACTTCAGTACATGGATACAACTGCTGTGCATGAGATGCGGATGGCAGAAGGGCATTCTCCTCATTTACAGTTAGGCCCCTCTCATTTGCTCGTAATTGCAGAGGCTTCTCCACGTGATCTGACACTCTGTGATCTGATCTCTCTTTCCCAAATCCTCAATTTTTATTTTCAGCCTTGGGCTAGTTTGTTTCTTCGCATGATAAAAAAATGAGATAAATTAAATCAATATAAAAATTAAAAGTTAGATAAAATAATATTAAAAAAATATTAAAATATATTTTTTTAATATTATTTTTATTTTAAATTTTAAAAAAATTAAATTATTTATTTTATTTTATATGAAAATTTAAAAAATATATAATAATAAAATAAGATGAGATAGGATTAATTGTGAAAACAAACGTAATCGATGCTGTTTGTATAGTAGAATGAGATGATTTTAGATTAATAGAATAAAATATTATTTTTTAATATTATTATTATTTAAAATTTTAAAAAAATTAAATAATTTATTATATTTTGTATAAAAATTTTAAAAATTTATAATAATAAAATAAAATTAGTTGAGATTCCTTCTCAATACAAACATGGCATTAAATATAAAAATAATGTCTTTAGTTCACCTTTCAGACATATTATACCATCAACTTTAAAAGTTAAAAAGCTTGTATAGCATTTTCAATCTTAACTTTCTTTAAACAAAAATAAAACTTCTAAAAAAATAAATAGTTATTTATTTTAAATTCAAAATTATTTTTACAAGTTTTGTTTTTATTTTTAAATGAATTTTTGTTTTTATATTAATACTATAATTGTTTAAAATATGGAACATACATGCCAAATATATATTGGTGCTAATCTATCGCTTCTAATAGCTGGCTAACAGATTAGTGACGAAATGATAAATTAGATCAAAGTTAAAGTAAAAATAAAAAATAAAATGTCCAAAACCTAAAACTTAGAAGCTAATCTATCTTAGTGGCAAACTATATAGTAGACTATTTTAATATTTAACCCTAATTTTTAGCTTGTCAAAGCCAGCTTACAATCTTTATATTAACAAGTGTTTGATTCTTCTTCAATATTTAAGAAATTTACCTCAAAGAGATGTATGATATTTTAAATGTGTCCATCTCATCATAAAAATCAACCAAATTACCTTCCATGCATAAGAAGCCCGGATAATATATACTTTTTAGTTGAAATACATTTTATGATGTGCTTCCTATATTTGAAACATATATTATAAATGAATTGAATAAAATATTATTATGATATTATTGTTTAATATTATTATTGTTTTGAGATTTGAAAAAATTGAATTGTTTATTATATTTTACGTAAGAATTTGAAAAAGTTATAATAATAAAATGAGATGAGGTGTAATAGTTTCTGTATCCAAGCGGATCCTAAAAGTTAAAATAAAAAAATAAAAAATAACAATAAGAAAAAGATTTGTTTGGCATGAAACTAGAAGATCCAAACTTGACCCTATATTGCCAAATAGGCATGCCTAACGGAAGACTAGGGTGGGTTTGGATGTTGAAGTGAGTTGAGTTGAGTTAAATTGAGATAATAAAATATTGTTAAAATATTATTTTTTAATATTAAAGTTGTTTTGAGATTTGAAAAAGTTGAATTGTTTATTATATTTTGTATTGGGATTTGAAAAAGGTGTAATGATGAGTTGAGATAAATTGAAATAAATTGAGATGAGTTAGGGATCCAAACGAAACCTAAAGCTGCAAAAATTAAAGAAGCATAGATTGAATTCATAAAAGCTTGGATTCACATACAATCTAACTTCAACCCCTAAAAACTTTTTTAGCTTATTTTCTTTACAACACTTTCTTTAATTGCTTCCATCTAAATATAGAAAAGTGAAAGAAAGTCATAAAATGTTCGAACCCATTTTTTACTCTTTTCTCACATTACCAGGTAAGCAAATGTATTAAGAGGATTTTCTTCTTTATTAAGCATTTGGTATAAAAGAGATTTTACTATAAATAAATGAAAATTGCTCAAACCTTAAAGTTATAAAATAAAAATATCTATAAATAAATCTAAATCTCAGTCGCTTCTCCTTGAGTTAAGTCCTGTGTTGCAACTTCAAACCCCAGTTAATTATTATGAGGGACAGTCACATATAAGATAAAATAGAGTCAAATACTCATTAAGAACTACCTTCATAAACATATAAGAAGATAGGTTTTATTTCATAAAATAACATTCATATTTATATTCATATTTAGTCATATTCATCACATTCGGTCTCACTAATATGTATGCGTTCATTTCCCTTGATTTATCAAGGCTTAATCATGCATTAACATTCAATCTCATTTATGCCTTTACAAACTCTATTTTGACCTCATGATCAGTACACATTGCTAACTATTGTGTTAGGAACCCGTCAGTGCAAGGAGACAAACCACCAATAGGGTTGAGTGGAAAGAAAGATGAAGGACACTCCATTGGTTTAGTGTAGAAAATAGTTGTGGGAGTTGCATAGTGCAGCTAGTCTAACATGTGGGCAAGCAAGCACCTTGTAGACAGTCTGGTAGGTATACCCCAGAGTGAGGTGGAGATAATTGCCTCCCCACCCCTCATAGTAGGCAATTTAGAAAATTTGTCTACTATGCAGGCAAGAATGAAGAGCTGAAGAGGCTATGGCTCGGATGAGATAAAAGTTACTCGCCCAAAGCGAATATCGGTCTAGGACAGACCAAAGCAGATATAGGAGCTTTTTCAAACAACACAGAAGATGCTTAGAAGAGTGGTAGTGTTGTATGCAAAAGCCCTCATTTCACCTGAAGGGTAACATCCAAAGTGGGTCTGCTGAAGAGATTATGACTAAGAAATATATCATTATAACCCAAAGGTATAGCTCGATGCCACATGGAAGGCCTTCATTCAAGGATGGATTAGGGAGTTAGCAAGTCGTAAGAAAGTGCAAACCATGCCATGGCCATCTGTCTTTGTCATCTTGCAATATGACAACAAGGCCAAAGGACTTCTATCTAAGCATACCTAGAGTCAGAGATATGTTAGAAAGACATTCAATAGTCCCATCCTATAAAAAGGATCTGGATATGAGACAAAATCTCACTTTTAATATCTTAAACACATGAGACCTCGTGGAGCCAAATTCTTTAGAGGAGGCAAGGAGGGAACGGTGCAACAGAGTAGCGAACCCAATGTTGTGAGGTATGTTAGCTTCTAAGATAGGACTGAGAAATGAAGGATAAATGTTCTATGTAAGAGGCATTTGCATTTTCAGTAAACTTTCCATTTTTTAACGTGAATAAATCTATTTTTTATCATTATATTTATCTTATGTTCATTTCTTGTTTTCTGAGGCTTTGAATGCGTTTGTTGTTTTTCATTGATTCATGCTCCCAGTGTGAATACCTATATATGTGTGTAAGTGTACCTTACGTCAATAATCATAGGATGGGACGGAGTTCCCTAGACTATTTCTGTGAGACGTCGCCACGAGCTTCAAATGGAAAAGGTAGGCTCAGCATATAGAGTTGCATTACCAACCGAATGCCAAGTGGTGCATGATGTATATCACGCCTTCTTTTTGAGAAATAGTTTCGAGACTCAAGATCCCCGAATAATTAGTCCAAGTGAAATTTAGTTGCAACTGAATCTTACTCACGAGGAAATGCCAGTACAAATTGTAGATTGGAAGGAACGAGAACTACAATCCAAAACTATACCCTTAATAAAAGTATTGTGGGGAAGCCCAATAAATGAGAAGTTCGCATAGGGAAATCGAAAAGGTCACATTGGAACATTTTCCCTAATTATTTGAGCCACAGTAGCTGAATGTTCATGCAATTTAATAAGGGCATTTATGCCATTGGATGAGTAGGTATGCGGCTATAAATAACCCCTAAACTCATTTGTCAGAGTCAATACTCTTAGGAAATGTTTGGGGAATGAGATGAGATGAGAAACTTATGAATAGTAGTGAAATGGTTTGTGGATAGTAGTAAAATAGTTTAAGTTATGATGTTTTATGGAGTTTTGGAAAATAAGAGAGAAAAAGTTGAATAAAAATATTATAAAATTAAAATATTAATATTATATTTGTTTTAGAATTTGAAAAAGCTTAATTATTTTTTGTATTGTGTTTGAGCTTTTGGAAAAGTTGTAATGATTAGTTTGAAAAAAATTATAATGATTAGTTTGAAAGTGTTTGTATTTGAGTGATATTTGGGAAAGAAATAAGATAGGATGGAATAAGATGAGATAAGATGATTACCAAACATCCCCTTAGAAATTTTAAGAAATATCACTATAGTTAGGGAGAAGAAGACTATGCGGAAGGCAGCTCCACCCCCAGGATCAGCGACTCATGGAGGAAAGGCGTGAAGTGGCAAGTCTATTAAAGGAACAACAACGGGTCGAGGAGGAACATCAATGAGCAAGAGCTCTAATTGCGAGGAATTGTAACGAAGTCTTGGACTATCACGATGGTGTTGTGTTCACCCAACCAATGAGATCACACAAAGTAACACATTCAGTTTGGGAACAAGAGTTCCAAGAGGAAAACAAAGACAAGATTGCATTGGGAATCGATGTCCTTGAAGCTAGTAGAGACGCTAGGATACAACCGAGCAGAAGTTGATGATGTAGAAGTTGATGACAGAGTTGAATTCCTCAACTCCAAGCTTCAACTAAGATAACAATCAGAGTCCAAAAACAACTCTGATTCGTACTTCGAGATAGAGCTAACTTAGGTTTTGCTCCACTTGATCATTATCAGATTCAAAGTTCCATTTAGTGTTGGGGTTTTCTTTACCATTTTCTTACCCACTTGCACTTACCCAACATCGAAACAAACAATAAGAAAGTTTCTTAGCCACTCTCACTTTTGCAACATTCAAACAAAGCTTAAAAGATTTTCTTAAGCATAGTTTGCAATTTCCTAGCATCCAAACAAAGATTAAAAATGAGTTATACTACTAAAAAAATATTCCAAACGAATAAACACAATCGACGATAGAGACAATGATGTCGGTGTGTCAATATTGGCTATCAACAACATCGTTTTCCATGGGAGGTACAACACTGCCGGTTCTATCCACATGCTAGTATACATGAGACAACGACAAAGAACAAAGAGAGACTGAGGAGGTAGAGAGACTAAGAGAAAAAATGACTGAGGAGAAATAGAAATGTGTAGTGTTAGCAAAGAGATGAATATATAGGACTTGAAAACCAACATCGTTTCAATATTTGTTTTCTTATAAAAAAAAAAAAGTTGTAGGTGCATGATTTGGTGTCTGTGGGGGCTTGAACCATGTTCATTTAGTTTGCACAACCCAGCAATGACCGTTAGGCTACTTGAAGAGTTCTATCAATTTTGTTACAATATCAAATATATTAAGTGTACCTATCGGAGTCAAAGTTGGTAGCCGAAGTCTTGTTCAACTCCGAACTCTAACACTGACTTCGACTCCAAACTCTAAATTTTTCGACTCCATCAGAATCAAAGTGGGAGCAGGTATCGACTGGAGTATAAGTCGTCAGAATTTTTGCCCACCCCTAATTCCTATAAAAAAAAATAGTCGTCCCAAAATTTTGGACAATTTTTTTATTTTTAGGAAGGGAAGATGTAAGGACTATTCCGAACTGAGAAAATAGATCCCTTCACAAAGGTGAAAACTCCAACGAGAAGAAGGCAGCCAGACGAGCAATGTGTAGCCGAGGATAAAGTAAGGCAAATAGCACATTGTGGCAAATAAGGCCAATGCAAGCAACACAAAGAGAATAAAGCGACAAAGAAGGTTAGCTCTATATCGGGTTAGCAAAGAATGTGCTAGCTGTATGTAAGGCAAGCATAGAGAAATGGAAAGCCCAGTGCGGAGCTGGAAACACTCCAAGATAACATGAAGGAGCTCAGAGGACAGCAGGTGACGTCTCAACTGGAGCACGCCTAGGAAAAGAGGAATATGGACCTGCAGGCCATATGAATGACCTCAAAAGTAAGGTCTAACGCCACGTGGCTGATTTTTATAAAGAGATAGACTGCATGCCCATTTTCGAGACAAACTATAAGGACGTGCTCATCTTGTCCCATCAACCCACTTGATCTCTACCATTCTTCAGTTCAGTGTACACATCGACGAGCAAGACTCAAGATCACTCTTTCAGTCAATCGAATGCTAGAGTTGTCAAAACCATGACTATAGTCCTGCCGTATATAAGACATTTGGATAATAGTATTCATCTCACTTTTGAGATCATTAAGTACTTCAATACACTTTCTTTCATTTCTTCTGAGTCGAGACTTCAAGGAGGCTAAGAGATCATAGTCTTCATCAACAAGGAGACCAAAGACTCCAGTGCTACCCTTAGCGTTTAGCACTATCTAGGTAGATTCACTCCTATGATTACATTAGTAATGTGGAGTAAATGTCTATGGGTATGTTCAGGATTTTATATTCTACTTCTCACCCCCTTTCTCTCATGAAAGTGCATATTTTCTCATTATGGTTATTGAGTAATTTGATGTCATTTCAAGTGATGTGTTTTCAAAGTGCTCCATATTCAAGAGATCAGGTTGAGGATTCCCCGTACCATTCTTGGCAATGTGTTGCCACGTGTTTCACTCAGGTAAAAGGACTCCTTGTGTTGATAACATAGGTAGATCATTTTCGTACTGTTCCACATGATAACACAGGTAGATAGTATTCATGTTGATCAAGTGGGGTGATTCTCGTATCATTTTGGTAGAAAGATCCACTTGTTGACCTAGTTAAGAAATTTCCCATGTCGAATGGTTGGAATGATTCTCCATATTATTTTGTGGAAATATTTCATGTGTTGACCAGGTAGAGAGATTTCTTGAGTCAAATGGGTGTAGTGATTCCACATGTCAATGATGTGTATGATATCGCAGGATTATGTTGTTTTGCCAAGAGGGTGATTCATCGCCATACTTATAATATATATGTTTCATTTAGAGAGTGATTCCTCGCCTTGTTTATGATATGTGGTTTTGCTATTGTCTCTCATTGTTAGTGTTGTTATGGGTTTTAACTTATTGATGTTTTATTGAAATCTCACCGTAGTAGTTCCACTACGGTTTCATTACTCAAGATCGTAGACTTTGATGCAGATGTAGCTCATGAGGATTATCTCGAGGAAGAAGAACTAGTCTTGCCTGAGGAATAGCCTCGGGGGCCTATCCCCATTAAGTTTAATATTTTTGTAAATTTGAAGATGTTTATTCTACTTAGGCATTGAACAATATATGGTGCCTTATAATTTGATGCGGGTGATGAAGTAATGGTGGTATCTAACTATATTTGGGATGAATGAACAATGACTTATGGATATTAACGAATTAGTATCATACAATTTATCTGGTACTACTAGTATTAGTCTCCGACTAATACCTTTACTTATTCTGCAATGATTTTGATACACATGTGCTTAGCAAACGAGCACACAAGATTCCCATGAACATAAGGGATTTAGCCATCCGGCTTGCATCCTAAACACTACACTCCCTCGTAATGATCGATAGGGGGCCGAGGCACTATGGTATAGCTCTTGCAGATGCATATAGAGATGTACATGATGTTTTTCATGTCTCTTCCTTGAGAAAGAGCTTTGGACAACAATAACCCCGAATTAAAGATCTCAAAGACATTACACTTCAACCCAACTTAACTTATGAAAAGACCCAGGTACAATTGTTGGACTTGAAAGAACAAAAGCTTAGGACCAAGAAAATCCCACTAGTTAAAAGATTTATGACGAAACTGGGACATTCAATAAGCCAAGTGGGAGAGAGAAGAAGAAATGAGGAGTGGATACCCACATTTATTTGTTTGAACATATGTATCATGACCATTGTTAGACATTGATTATTTATCAATACTAGATGTATGTTGTTGTATATTGATTATTTGGAATAGAACTTACAACATGTATTATGTGATTATTTTGATGCTAACTTCATGAATAAGCCACAAGCATTAATGTTGAGGACTAGATAGACTGCATATAAATCAACATTGCCTTCGGTTGTTGTTAAGAGGATGCGAAGGGAAAGGAGAGAGGCAGAGTACGTTAAGAAACAATGTATGATAAGATAAATGTATCGTTGGCCTAGGATTGAGATCAAGGATTATAAGGATGGATGGAAGAGTTACCATGATGGGCTAGGTCCTAAGGGAATGGAGAACATGTACTGTGATTCATCCCGTGATGAATTCTATTACTTTCCTCAAGATATGTATTTTTTAAAATCGGATAGTCCACCCAAGTATTTTGAAGGTTATGAGGTAAGTCCCAAGATTGTAAGAATTTATAGATTAATATTTCTAATGGAGTTTGAAGACGAAATTTATTTTAAGAGAGTGAGAATGTGAGAGCCACAACCTTAGCTAACATTTGCTTAAAAGAAGTTTTAAGAAAGTGTTGAATTTACGATTTTGGGCAAATAAGGTGAGCAATGACACTGGTGAGAAAGGTCAATGAGACATAAATAAACAAACCATTGACGTGACCAATATCGGGTCAGCAAGAATCACATGGGAAAGCAATGAGCAAGTAAAGACTTGGGCTAACAATTCACAAGGCGGGCAAAGATGGGAAGCAAGTAATGAATATATTGAGTGATAAAGGATGATACGTGGGTAAGAGGTGAGCAAAGGAATGTGAGCAGCATGTTGAGTGAGCAATGTGGGGTGAGCAACATGTTCGTTCAACACAACTAGACGAGCAATGTGTTTGGAGTCTAGAGTCTTAAACAAGCCGGGCAAACCTTTTTAATTATCATACATGGTGAAGCTTTAAGTGATTACAATGCTTTAAATAATTACAACGCTTTAAGTAATTTTCTGCTCAAATATTACTCAAGTACAAACACTTTTTAATTTTTAATTTTTAACGTTTTCATTTAATCATTACAACATTCCCAAATTTTCAAACAAAACACAAAAAAATAATACTCTTTTTTTAAAATTTCAAAACAAAAATAATATAAAAAAAATCATATTCTAACAATAATTGAACTTTATAATATTTTTTATTCAATTTTTCTCTCTCATTCTCAAAACCTAATGAAACATTTTAACTAAAACTATTTTACTACCATTCACAAACTGTTTCAATGCTAGTTACAAAATTCTCATTACATCTCATTCTCCAAACATCCCTACAAAATTTACAAAGTTCTACATTCAAAGAGAACCCACCTTGATCAAGTCTATCAAATCTACATAGAAATAAAATATTTTTACGATCCTTGAATTTTAGAGCGATTTATGATGAACTTAATAATGGTTGAAAAGCTTAGATTGCCAATCAAAAAGGAAAATTTAGGCAATATATGGCTACCACACACCGAAACTTGCTGCCTTGAGGATGTTGCTCTACCTGACCGCAACCAGCTCGAAGACACCAGCACGTGATACACCGGGGGCACCCATCCCAACTATCAGGTAAGGCCAAATATGACTTCGTTCCACCCCACTCCCCACAAGGCATTCTCCTTCTCGTGTGATGTACATGGCAATGCTTTGTGGAATGGTCCCGAGGATTCTCCATCCCGTACCATGAATAGAGACTCAAACTATGTAACACCCCGCTCCCCAATAAAGACATTTTAGAATTTTTCAGAAAGCCAGTATGCTACTACTGAACTTGATTAAAACTTTTTTCTTTTAAATAACTAGCCAGATGCAAAAGATTCCATAAATAAAATATAATTTAAGTAATACTTAAAATCCAACATAGAGTCTGCGGAAGCACTTATTTAAAAAATATGGAAGTCTCATGTGTTTATCAAAATAATTTAATTAAATCTTAAATCATAAAAGCTAATCATATCATAATCTGTCTAGGCCTCTGTCTCGCCTCCCGGGGTCAAGTCCTGTCCTACAGTCTCATCCTCATAAATGGCATCACCTAGGGTGGTTTAAAAACATGAAAACAAATTAAAATGAGCTAAATACTCAATAAGCACACATCATACAGTAAACATAATGAACATAAGTTTTCTTTGAAAAATGTACATACTCATAAATACATACATAAATAACATGAACATGAACATGAGCTTATCTTTCACTTGTCGTAGACCGTTACCCACTGTTGACCCCTATGAGTTAGGGTTAGCGAATCTAAATAGATTCCGATTCAGCCCGTGGCCGCCGGTTGTAGAATCCATACAAAAGGAAGACATATTGGGTGCACTACCAGCATATACGACTTGGCAATGCAATATGCCCATATCATAGGCACCGTCTTCATATCATAACATAGGCCGTTACGTATTTTATCATTCATATTTCATCATAATCATACTTGCATACTTGTCATATCATAAATTTCAAAAGAAATCACATACATTCTTGTCATATCTTGTCATATCATATCATAGATTTCAATTGAAATCGCATTCTTTCATAACATGTCGTGATGCATGACTTCTCACATAAAATCTTGATTTTTCATAAATACTTTAATACATAAATCTTCATATAAAATCATACATGGCTTTTCATAAAATATTTTAATGCATAACTCTCACATAAGATCATAATTTTTTATAAATAACTCAATGCATAATTATTTACATAAAATCGTAAATTTTCATATTTTTATCATGTCTTGGGTACGTAAAAAGGAGCTTCCAATAAAAGGTATACATGCAT
This sequence comes from Cyclocarya paliurus, assembly GCA_029856935.1. NCBI lineage: Eukaryota > Viridiplantae > Streptophyta > Magnoliopsida > Fagales > Juglandaceae > Cyclocarya > Cyclocarya paliurus. The sequence goes on along the minus strand of CM056952.1, from coordinate 16,352,292 downwards.
AATATTTTTATAAAAATGCCGTTTTACCGTACATACGTGTAAGGGTATAATCATGCTACTTACCTTGCAGCGCTAATCCACTATTTTCGATGCGTAATCCACTATTTTCGACGCCTATAAAAGTAAATACGAATTTGCATAAGTTTCTAATTAATCATATGAATTTATTTAAAACCTAAACTAATAAAATAGTTTATATTTCCTAAACCTAATTTCTAACTAAATCATTGACTTTAATTGAAACCTACAATACTAAAATAGCCTATATTTTCTATAAGCTTCTTCGCACTAAAATATTATCACCTGGAAATCTTTAAAAGGTAGGGTTATTTTTGTAATTTCTATTAAACAACCTAAGAGCTTAGTCTATGGCTTGCATGAATTCGGACTGGACTTACGTGAGGGGCGACGTGAGGGGCGAAGTGCAGTGTTTATCCGAGAACAACTAGTGGGGCTAAGTAGCGATTGGAAGTGGGAGGGGCGTGGTGGTGCTTCACGACTAGCTGGGCGATCACTGTGCAACTGAGAGTGATGAGAGAGAGACAACGTGATGAGAGAGAGAGATTAAAGGAGGGTGATGAGCACTGCATGAGGGAGTGCGACGGAAAGAAACAGTGGGGGAGTTCGGCGTGGCTTACCCAGGTGAGGACGACGAACTTGGAGTGGCGTTCCGTGTCTGGTTTCTCTCTCTGTGCAGGCGGCGATGACATGGAAGAGGCTAACTGTTGTGAGGGCTGGTTCGTGTAGTTCACGGTGGAGATCACACTCTATTTTTGGTGTGAAAAACAGGGGATGGTTAGTTCCTTATATATTTCTTGTTTTCAATTTGGCTGGGCAGCGAGGTGATCAAAGGAAGGAGATTCGACGTGGTTTGCTTGGTTTCGGCAAGGTGGTGCTGTGGGTTCTCGATGGCATGCAGTGGTTGCTTCCTGGACATGCACTTGGGCTGCGACGTGGTTGTACTCGGATTGGGCAAGGTAGTTGTTTCCTGGACGTTCACATTGGACAGAGTGGTTCCGTGATGGAGAGGACGCACGGGAGTTGGTTTTTTTCTGATGCAACAACGCCACGGAAAGTGACGCCAAGTTGCATCTCGGTTTGGCTCGTTTGTGGTAGTGGAGTGGTGGTTGAAGAGGGTAGCAACGGCTATAACTTGGTGGAGGGTTTGATAGAGGCTGAGCCGCAATGTAAGCATGCTGCGAACGTACGTGCGTGGGTGGAGGCGTTGGGCTGATTTTTGGACGGTGTGAAGAACTGAGTTACGGTGCTACGGCTTGATATTTTGCAGGAAGTATGTATATATATAAGTGATAAACGTGCTATGTGCAGGAGAGGAAAACATGTGTATATATATAGAGGTGGTAAACGTGCTTGCGGAGGCAACGGCCGCGATAACGCCATGCATGAAGAGGTAGACGGGCAAGGAACGTGTATGTGTTTAATAGCCGGAAAGAGACGTGCATGGCTTGGAATTTATGGAAGTAAATCCGGTAGTTAGGAGTTTTATTAGGTTTTGTATTATGAAAAGGAATTAAGAAGGGTAAAAGCATTTGGAGTCTTAACACTTCCGAGCGTGGACTTAACAGAAATTAAAATAATACTAATGGAGTTTAGAGATAATAATAATAATAATAATAATAATAATAATAATAATAATAATAATAATAATAATAATAATAATAATAATAATAATAATGATGATGATGATGATGATAATAATAATAATGGAGGCTTAACTCTAAGTTCAAATTGAAATAATCTATTCGATAAATTCTTTTATGGATTTTAACTTATTTATTGAGCCTAATAAAATTATCCGTAATTTATTCTTAAAAAAATATAGGATCGGATCGTCACAAACTAACTACACACACACACACTGATATCCAGGGTTCCTACAGAGGATCTCATCATCAAGTATAGAAAACAGTTAAAAATATCGAAAACATTAAAAGCATTGGAAATCAATGATTAAATATAGCTAAAACATAGTGCTTGAAATATTTATTTATGCTTGAAGAATAGGAAAAAAGTTGCAGAAATAATTCAATCCTTCTTACACACAACATTTACCCAACATTACCCAGTACTATCTTAGAAACTAACCTACATTCCTACGTAGAAGATTCTCTCGTTGCCTCTCTACTCCTTACTTTCTGCAGAAATCGTCTTCCTGAGCTTCTTAGCGAATAGAGTCTCAAAAGTGAGATCTTATCTCATGCCTAGGTCCTTTAAATAGAGTGTGATTGTTAGGTGTCCTTTCTAACGTATCTCTGACTCTAGGTATGCTTGTACAAAAGACCATCATCCTTGTCTTGTTATATTGCAAGATGATAGAGATAGGTGACTAAGGTATGGTATGCACACCCAACGGTCTGCCAACTCCACAGTCTTTCCTTGAACTAGGGTTGTCCATGTGACGTCGGACCATACTTCTGGGTCCTGATGACATGACTTGTCGTGCTTTCACCTATCATTGTAAAGTTATTTCGGATGTGACCTTTCAGATGGGGTATGGCCTTTACATATAGTGCTGACACTCTTCCGAGCCCTTCTGTGTCATTTAAAAAAGTTCCCATGTCTAGTTGTGTTAGACCTTGACCATTGCTCCTCTTTGGTGAGTGATCCTATCTAGCCTTGGGCAAGCTACTCATCACTCGCCTGAACTCATTAGTTCCTTCAGCTCCTCGTTCTCGTCTTCATGGTAGGCAAATTTTCTACCTTGCCTACCATGGTTGAGACACTTCTCTTTACCTCGCTCGAAGACATGTGAGCCAGCTTCCCACAAAGTGCTTACTTGCCCAGACATTGGACAAGTTGCACTATGCATCTCCCACTACTAATTCCTTAGACCATTGGAGTGTTTCTCTCATCTTTGCCTTTTCTTCAACTCCATGAATGGTCTGTCATTTTTCCCATTAGGTGGGGCCCTCATAATAAGACATTTACCTTACAGAATTAAAGAAAAATATACTTTTACCATAGAGCATTTAAGAAAACTTTCATTTTCTCATCCTCAAGCATTAATCATCCATTTCCTTTAACCTCATTTTAACCCTCATGTGTTAGGATTAGCGACTTTTGCGATCAACAGTTCTTCCCATAGCTAGCAGATAAGAATCGAACCTTAAGAATGGGTCATCACTAGGTGCACCACCAATGATCAATTCTGAAATTCCAATTCATCCCAACCTCATGGCACCATCCTCGTCTTCATATGACCCGTTCATTAACCTCATCAAACACAAACAATCACCCATTCCATCTTCTTTTCTTTTCTTTAACCCTTCCTTACCTTTTATTATTTGAAATAGATAGTCGCACTATATAGTATTCAGTCACACATCAGTCATGCAATTCTAGAATTGTAAAACGTTTTCTTAATTGTACATAAGGTTCATAAAAAAGGGCTTTCAACGAAGGCTCATACATACATATATATATCTCGTTATAAACTTGGACTACATATATACATTGTCAAAAGAAACTTTACAGTTTATCATAAAGCGATGTGTAAAAGAACCTGATCATAGTCACTTACCTTGGTACTTGTGTAAATTGTGCTAATAGTGCATGACTCCAAGCTTTGAACCTATAACATTTAGGTTGTGGCATAAGAAATCTCAGTCATTACCCTTTCCTTTCCCAACTCACATTGCTCACCTAATACTTTGGCCCTGCCTTTTTCAAAATCTATCCTCGCCTACCTCTCTCCTATTCTTTTCTCACCTAGTTCTTTTCTCACTTAACTCTTTCCTCATTTTTTCTCGCCTACTTACAGTAGTCCAAAACACATGAAAACCTAGGTCGCCTATCCTTACAACTTTACCCTTACGCATATCCCTTACATCGTCTTTCCTTATTTCACTCCTCTTCCAACCTCTAACCCCAGCTCTTGAAGTCTATCTATGGGTTTGTATGTAGAAGGAGAGAATACACGATTACAAAAGAATGCAAGTAAACTTACTAACAATGGTGCACGTGATTGCAGGGTAAAGATACAACAATATTTCTTCCTTCATTTCCTTGTATGGATGGTCGAGTAGTGGTTAGCAACCTTTAAATGCACAGCTATATCAAATCAATAGGGCAAAGGTATGTTATGACAACCCTTGTCCTCCTCTATTTTTATTTAACAAAATAGGGTGCGAAAAATGTAATTCCTGTGTGTTAAACATAGAAAAATATGTACTATCGTGACTAAATTGACTTTACTAGAGGTCCGTGAATGGTATACGAATGGGGTCTTAGCAGTGCTTAAGCAAGTGACTACTCACAACTTTTACAGTCTCATAATATTTTTCTTTCTCGCAAGGTTGAGTCGTGTAACACCCATTCCCCCAAGGGTTAGAATAATGTTAATTGTTCTTTTAGAAAATAGAGGGAACCGTTATGCTACTAAAGATTTTGTAGACTTTTCAAATAAAAGAGAGAGAAACTTTTTACAAAGAAACTAACTTTTTATAAGGAAAAGAAATTTTGGAAAATAGAAAAGATCGAGTAAAAGTTTCTAAGCAGAAGTCTCCCTAAAGCATGTCTTGCTTTGCAAGTCTATTTTTTAACTTTTACTTTTTTATTATTTTAATGAAATTTTGAAATGATCATTTTAGACACATGCATGTCAAAATGGCAGCTACTTCTTGAAAGGGCTTTAGCGCATGTGGTAAAGAAGTTTCTGAAGGATAAGGTAGGAACCATGGGAGAAACCCACATGACCTTGGGAATCTTATGGTTATGGCTACATGGTTGATTGAGGTAATTAATAGTGGACTAGTTGCAGGCCTTAGGCAAGCCTGAATTTAGAGATTTTGAATACTTCTAGACCAGGAGAAGGAATGTCATATTAGAGCATTTTTTCTTTTAAGATTGATGGTTTACGTTGTTCATAAGAATTGATGAAAATGGTCTTATATTTTATAGAGTAGATAAAAGAAGAAAATACAACTAGAGAAATAGAAGGAGAAATTGGAATAGTGCTGGGGAATAGTAAAAGAAGAGATAATATGTAGAGTAGGAAAAACAAATATAGGTAATGGACAACAATGGTTGTAGTAGATTTCATGTAGCGTGGATATCTAGGATTTTATGGAAATCACGTATAGTGTGAGTTACGTGCCAATATGGTTATGGGAAGAATGTGTGAAGTCAATATATTTTAAGGTGGGAAGATGTAAGGTTTATGAGAGAAGATGATTGATTAAGTATGTGTATATATAAGACATAAACATTATAGGTTTAATAATTTGACAAGCATAAGAGAAGAGTGCCATGAGATTTTTGGAGTCTGGTTGATGTCATTATACGTATAATCAAGATAATTGTTAATGGACTAGATATGGGCTTTAGATGAGGATGTCGAGAATGTAAGGGGGGAGATTGTGATACTCCATAGTGATAAGGATAGATGATGTATGGAATCCTACATTATTTGGGAATGAGAAATTATTGCTATTTATAATGGTTCCAATAGAACTCCAACTGTATAATTGATTAGCCCTTTTGAAGTATAAGCCCAAATGTGGCTTAAGACTCTCTTGGGGCATTACAAGTCGAGATCCATGAGTCTCAGCAATACAAAGTCGAGAGGGTTAGAAGAAGAAGAAGAAGAAAGATGTAAAACAGATGAAAACTTGGAAAGTGATTTGTGAGACATGTGGTGCTACCTATTATGTACATTACATCAGTGTTACCCTAGCAACAGCTCACTGTTTGGGTTACATTTTGGGCTTCAATGAGAATCTGGGTCTTGCTTTGGGCTTCTAAGCAAGTCTCTAACCCATATTGTCTATACTCCTCTCTAAATCCTAGAAACTCATATACTAAAACCTCTAAAAGCTTAAACTCTGAGTCTTCTCCTAATTTAGACCAAATGCTAATCATAATGAACTCTAGCATATATATGAGGAAGAGTAATTAGGGTTTCAGTTTTTCTACTAGGGCTCACGCCACCCTCATTTTAAGTCACTATCCATACCGCCACTTGGCACACATGAGATTCTAAATATTTCATTGCATTTCCAAGAGAAACTAATAATGAAAGGATAGGAGTTCAGAATCTAAAAGGGCGAGAGACACTTGGTGCTCATGAGCGAGAGTGACCTTTGGAATACCAATAGGATCAAATGAGGAAGGAGAAGAAGAGGTAGATTTTGGTAATGGAGAGGGACACACCACATGGCATTCATGCAAGGGTTAGGTTTTATGAAAGTAGAGAAAAACAAGAGACAAAAGGGGATTTTCAGAATTTGGGTTAGGGTTTTCGAAAATTATAGTGAATGGTGGACACTTGTCATGCATGCATGAAGAGGCTCTTAGTGTTCTATAGGTATGTGAATGAGAGAAATATTTATAAAGGAACATTTAAGGCTCTTGACTACTGCACCAAGAGGGAAACCGAAAAGTCATTTTTGTATTTTCAGTCAAGTCCTTCACACTCTATTATCTCTACTCTCTCTCGCCCATCTCCAAGGAAAGGAAGAAGAACTAAGGTTCTTCTTTCATCCAAACTGATCATCATCACTTAGTTGCTTGAATATTTTAAGATTCTAGGAGTATAGCAAGGTGAGAAAGCTTCTTATGATTCTCTTCTTGTGAGATGTAAACCTTTTCTTTGAGATTTTCAGATCCTATGAAGAGAACCTTTGGTTTTTAACTTAAAGGAACAAGAGTTCTTTCTTTTTTCTCGAACACTTTTCAAAGAAAGAGAGTACTTATAAAGTAGAGAAGTTTCGATCACAAAGTCTTAGGTTATGGTTGGTTCGTGCATGAAGATATTTTTCTTTCAAAACCAAAGGCAAAGAAGTTCTTTTATGAGATCATGTGTTAGCCGACCATCACTAGGGTTTTTGTTCAAACATTTGTCTTAAGCAATCAAGCATGGAGTTGGGATTAAAAGGGTTGTTGCAACTCAATGAATTAGGTTTCTTAGGGTTTTATTTCAAAAAGGTATAGCTTGATGGCAAACCAATTGTCATTCGGTCTACCTAGGATTTTTCTTGTACGGATGGGCAAAAGCTTGAATAAAAAAGGTAAGAAGAGTGAATGTTTTCTAATTCCAAGTTAGGGTTTATAAACCAAGTTGGTAAGTCTAGATTTAGATCTTTCTCTTCAAGACTCTAACTATTAGAACATACACTTTTCAGTTTACTTGATCGTTGGTATTTCTTTTTATATCGGAAACTTTGTAACTTAGCCTCTAACTTACTATTGGATAATGTACTTATGTTACCTGTAAACTCTGCATTTGGTTGTTTAAATTGAATTGTTGAATTGCTATTTGTCACATGCTATGATTAATTTCTACCCTGTATATCCATTTTATGTTCAAATGATACTTGCTAAAATCATTGGTTCAAATGACATATTTGGAGTTTTGGAAAGATGGAATATGCCTTGCTAAGCTTTCATATGTCACATTCATGTATATGTATCTGAATGTTCTAATTATTTCAAACTATACACACAATGCGTTCTTTGTATACAGTACAAGTACATGACATTGGTACATTAAAGTTACATGGTTTCATCACAAGTCAAATGTCACATGTTTTTAGATTTTGCATTATAAGAAAATAGTTTTTGTCCTGACCCCAATGCTAGGATGAGGAAGTATTCTAATGGAACTCTCATGTTCACTCTGAAGTGCTTAAATTGGAGTGGTAACCTCTGAGTTGAAAAAGTACAGTCAACAGACTTTGAATGAGTTTTTTTAAAAGAATTCTGGAGCGAAATAACTGCACCTAACACTAGCGGTTGCAATACATTGTAAAATATGGTGAAAGTGAATTGCGAACTGCTATATCATATGGACCTCTAACATACTCATACCAGTCAAAAGGGCAGGTAATGTGATGCGGTAGCTAGTAGGGAGCCCACGATTTCTAGGGGTAGCCGTGAGTTGTCTAGTCACATTGTTATATGAAACAAGATTGCTAGTGATTAATAATAAATGGAAATGTGATATTTTGTTACATGATTACTTTGTTACATGGTTACTTTGCTACATGGTTATAAGATTAGTGTTTTTGAAAAAGAAAGAATACATATGGGACAAAATGTGTTTTCGATCAAAGTACATGTTCATATTCATGCATTTATACTTATGGTTTACCTTATATATGTTTATGTTATCTCTGTGTATATTGTTGACTTCACTTGTTAATATTTCTTGAAATTTCATTGTGGTAGTTTTCACTATCATTCCTCCCTGATTGAGCTGCATTATTGCATAGTTTATACAGTTAAAATCAATACATTTTTAATTGTTTTACTATTTTATTATTGATTTTAGATAAAAAAAAAAATGATTAAGAGGCATAAATCCAAGTTGCAATTTAAATTGAATAATAGCATAATTTATGCTTGATTTTAGTACTTGTGATTTAATTTGATATTGTTTCTTCACATGCACAACACACTTAATATTTTAGTCTAGTTTTATTTTATCTTTATTTATTTTCTTTTTCTAGTTTTATTTTTATTTATTTAATTATTATTATTTATTCTACCTGTTTTATTTTATTTAACTTTTTTTTTTTTTTTTTTATTTTTTAGCGCAGACTAAACGACATGTCGTTTGGTCGGCAAACCAAAATGACATGTCCTTTCTAATTGGTTTGAATTCGGCTGTTTGAGAAAACGACTTGTCGTTTAGTACTCAGACAAAAACAACTTGTCGTTTTGCCGTAGAAATTATAACTCTCCTCTACTAAACGACTTGTCGTTTAGTCAATAGACGAAAACGACAAGTCGTTTTGGTTTTCTTCAACTTCTCGCCATGCATGTTTTCAGACCAGCAGCTCAACCACCAGTTGCATCCTCGCCAACCATGCTTCCTCCATCATGCAATCCACCGTGCCCAGCCACTTCGGCCTCACCTGCACCACCTAACCTCCTGCACAGCACCTGTGCATGCCAAGCCACCTCCTCTGTTTTTTTACACCGAAATTAGAGCATGTACGTAGCCACAGAGGGTCACAACTCAGACACCTCAAGCTATCCATACACGGCCTTGACACCCTCTGCTCAGCCTCTCCCTGTTGCAACTCACATGCAACCACCGTCTGAAGCTCTACCTGCTGCAGTCCTCAGAGTCACTCCACGCACACTGCATCACCACTGGCCGCCAGCCTTGAGCCGAAACATCCTCTCTTCCATCATCCAACTACACATGCAAGTTGCCCATGATGAGCCCAGATTATTCTGAAAATAGTTGGAGCAACTAAATCGCCATTATGTTCAGCTTACAAATGAAGTCATCCTGCCAGATCAAGACCTATGACGCTACACTCACACTGGAACATGTTGGGCAAAAATGCAAAAAGAAAAAAAGAAAAGGTTGGCAACACTCACGCAGGGACCCCATTGGCCTTGTTTGGAATATTTTTCCTGTAGTGTTAGGATGCACGGACGTGAACAACTTGACAGAATCAAGATGAAAAACATAAAAGTAAGAAATGCATGCGATTTCGTTTGGATGGACACGGAACGTGAAATGAAGAAGAAGAAAAATAAAATAAAAGCCAGTGGAATAAAAAGCAACGAACAGCAACAAAGATGACGTTGGGCAAGGGGAGATGAACTGGAAAGCCGATTCTTCTGCATGTGGGGAACAACACAGACCGACATAGGCCACCGACAGATGGAATAGCTTTCTTAGTGGACGAAGACACAGCATGTTTCACTAATTCTTATTGGATTTTGAAGCCTATAAAAGGGCTTGGAATTAGATGGAGAGGATTCATCAGATTTTAAGGAGTTAATTGGAGAGAATTTTGCTGTGTTTGTGGACAGTTAAGTCCAAGTAAAGCTAGAGATGAACTTGCACAATTGAGGGTGTTTTTAGTTTATTTTTTATTCATGTGATTGTTCTTTATTAATGCAAACTCTTATTTATCATTCTCTAATTATCAATAGTATTTTCTTATCTCCAAATAATCTTGGAATTGATTCCCTTCATAGATTCAGTCATACTTTTTCTATAGAATGGTTAAGATTCTTGATTATGTTTAAATTAATTCATTGTCTTTATTGATTTAATTCTTTGCTGCAGTATTGCCCTTGGGTATATTGTCGTCGCTGGGTTTGTCAATAAAGATGATAATTCACAGAGCTTTAAAAAGTAGCGAATGATTTATCAAAGAGTTATCTTTCGATTAAAATGGTTTGTAATTATATATCTTCCAATTGGGGACTCTGGAGATAAATCCCCACTGAATCAAGAATAAACATAAATACCTGATTTGTGTAAGGAATTCCTGATGTTTTACTATTATAATTTGAGTGATCTTTATTTTTATCATTGTAATTTTACTTGCTAAATTGCATTAAAACCATTTTTTTATTGTTCATTAAATATTTTCCTTTAATTCTTTTTATTATTTGTTGTGTTTTTTTTAATCCGTCTCCCTGTGGAATCGACACCTCAAAGCAGTGCTACAACTACCGTGTTATGTTTTGGGCGTAATCACTCCCAGAATAACAGAAGTTATGACAATATTAGAAAATAACGATGGGAAAATGCAAGCATGCCCTAAAAACAAAGGACGCCCTAAAGAGCCCCAGGCGCTTTGCAGAACCATCAATAGTGGAACGACTCAAGTCCTTTGAAAATTTCATTTGCGAAGTATTAAAAATTTTGAGGACCTCCAAAAGATCTTGGAGAAGAACAAGGGTTGTTAAGATGTTTTCCTGATGTGTGTGTTAAGAACGATATGTTTTAGATATTTTGGAAAAAAAGGGTTGTGGTTTAAAACCCTTGTTGTGTACTTGGGAGATCTTTTTGAAATAGTTATTTGGGATTTATAGATGGTTATTTTGGTACCATGCTAAATTGCTTAACCTTTGATTACTTTTAAAATTTTCCATTGCGATTATTACATACTGCTAGAAATATGCTAGGTGCATTGCATGTTAATTGTCATGAACGAGGGGTGTTCTACAAGAGGATTGTATGACAGAGGACATAATTGAAACAGGTAGGGTTTCAGTGCTAAGAGAGTGAAGAGAGAGAGAACTATGAGAGAAAGAGAAAGAGAAATCGGGAGACAGAGAGAGCATATCAAAGAACTTATCGAGAGAGGAGAGAAAAAGATCAACCGAAAGCTTGAGAGAGAGTAACAATAAGCTAGAGAGAGGACAAATGTGAGAGAAAAGGAGGGAGAGAGAGAGAGTGACCGAGGGCTATTAGGAACCGTGGTGGTGGGCAGTGGGTTGTGTGTGAAGGAATCAAAGTCGCGATAATGCCTAGTTGATAATTTCTTTGTGTTTGCCAGTGCATGGTGGAGAAGGGCTGAGACTGGAGTAAGATGACTTGCTCTATTTTGACTTCCTAAAATAGAGACTCTTGGTTTGGATGTGGCAATGGTGCAACGGCCTAGACTCGAACGTGGGAGGTGTCGGTGCAGGCTCATGGTGTTGTGACTGTAGCTATGCGTGGTTGCTGGTGAACGAGCATGGACAACCCATGGTTGTCGGTGTTGGGCTTCGACTTGTGGTGCCTCCAAAAGCTTGTGGTTCATAAGAAGGAAGTGCATGACTACTTCAACATATGGTCATTCGCGGCGGGATGTGGGTGATCTTCACAATGCACTCGGTTGGGTGGTTTGATGGTTTTCTGTGGGCTGTGGGGAAGAAATCAAGCAACTGAGTGGCTGCTGGCCATGAAAGAAGAAAATTGGAAGGGGAGGAAAGTTGGGTGGTGGGCATGGGCTGAACGTGAGTTTGGTGTTGTGACTTGGGGAATTAACAGAGGAAAGGGAATGGGTATATAAAGAAGAGAAATTTTATATAAAAACCTTACTCCACACACCTTCACTTAATCAACATGTGATTTGTCATGTTTGTCCTTCTATTGTAATATTTATATGTGTGTGCTTAAATAGAATTACAAAAATAACAAATCACGTGTTGGTTAGGTGGATGTGTTTTAGGGGTGTCAAATTGTGTTAACGGATCTTGTTCGTATCGTATCAAAGCATGTATATTATACTATATGGGTCAGCCTGAACACTACTCGTTAAGTTTATCGTGTCAAATCTCAAACTCTAACACGATTCATTAATATAACGGGTTGACATGACATGACTCATTTTGACCCATTAGTGAATACTATAAAATAGGTTAACACGACACGACATAACCTAACCTGTTTCAACTCGTTTATGTAAATAGTTTAAATAGACCCTAAATTAACCCGTTTGAGTTGATTAAGTTTAGTATAATTTTATATAAATGTTAAAATCACAAAATTTATAAAAAATATCAAACTAACTACAAATCCAAAATTACAATCCAAACAATAAAAATATCGAAATTAAAATCCTAACAATTTTAATTTTAGGTATAAGGGTATAATAATTGTAACTTTAACTTTCTTAATGGGTCATAACGGGTCAAAATAGGTTGACCCATTATCAACTCATTAAGCAATTGTGTCTCAATGGGTCAATCCTTTTTTACTCGAATCCGTTAAGTCTAAACCTAAATCTGCTATTATCGTGTCGTGTTTGTGTTGGATTAACGGGTCATATCACATATTACCACCCTTAATGTGTGTGGTGTAAGGCTTCCTTGTAACATTTATCTATAAAGAAATTGAGAGAGGGCGCCATAGAGTTAAATTTGGACTTGGTTAGTGATCATTGGGAATTTGAAATTTAAAACATAATCTAGTGGGTCATTTAAAGTAGGATTATGAGTGATTGAGACTATGTAGAGAACCTCAATAAGTGATATTTTTTGAAAAATTCAGTTGACTAATCTTAAATTCTAAATCGATTCTAACTCATTCGATAAATATTTTTAGGCTTTTTAAAAATAATGGTTGAGCTTATCACTAATTAGATAGGGCCCACTTAGACCATAAATATTAAATGGGCTTTAACTCCAATTATTAGCCCAATAAAAATTTTCATATTTCATTCTTAATAGTACTTGGTCATGTCGTTACAATCTTTCATCCTTATAACAATTTCATCCTAAAAAATTGTTAGACCTCAACCCACTTGCATACTTATATGTCACCTCATTTCCATGTTTTTTTAAATCCTCAATCATTTAGTCAAGCCTAATATTTCAAGACTTTTAGTCCTCTGAGATTTGTTCGTAACCTTGCATATTCTCCCAATACCTAGGTGTACATGTTTGCATACCTAGCGTCAACCATCATACACTTCAGGAATTCAACTCAAGCCTAAAAATATAAAAAATGAACCTTAACAATGGGTTTGATTAAAAGCCTAATAATAATTTCACCAACAATTATCTTAACTCCACATAAAATAGTAATTATAGTCTTCACATAAATTAATAAATAAAACTCTCCATATGAAATAATAACCAAACTCTCCACGTAAAATAATAGCCTCAATTAATAGTAACCTAAAACTTTCCAAAATTCAAATCCTAAATCTTACAACTTGTAATTGGCGATAGGGTCACGTTACCTATAGAATATAAGAAATCTATCACCAATCATCGTGAAATACCATATACCATACATAACTAATACCATAACTCTGAAACCTACTAGTTACATTCCCAATTTTCTTAATCATATCCATCCATTCTTATGAACAACATAATCCGTTGATCTTAAAAGTATGAGTATGCTAACTTCACCTTCCTTCTCCTAGACTAGAAGTATAGATAATCTCTAAACCTTGGCATGCCAAGGGCTCGAAAGTTGTCCACTAGTCACTATACATCGTACATAAATCTATGTCATAACTTTAAATCTAGCTAATAGGTTCCTAATTTTCCAAATAAAACTCCATAAAATATAAGACTATTTACTCATGAACAAGATGCATCATCAATCTTCAAATCAAAAGTTCTTAATCTCATCTTTAGAAACTTCCTTACCTTATGCGCTAAAACCTCTTCCACGTAGTATGTGTCATTTTGTTTTGTATGTGTCTAAAATAATTATTAAACATTTCATTTAAACAACAAACAGTAACAATTCAAGATACTTACTACAGAGTAGGCCATGCCTTAGGAGACTTGGGCCTAGATTTTTTTTTTTTTTTTTAAACAAGTTTCTTTCTTTGTAAAAATTTTCCTCTATTTTATTTTGAAAAATCTAAAGAATCTTTCGAACTTGGCTCTGATACCAATTATAACACCCCGCTCCCCCATGGTTAAGAACAATGTCATTTTTATGAAATCAAGGGAGCAGTAGTGCTACTACTAACCTTAAAGTAAAAGTATTTTTTTATTCACAACAAAGTGTTAGGTACAAAGATTCCTTATAATAAATCAAATTATTATTTTTATTAAATCTACTTAAAATATACAAGAGACTATGTGGAATCATTTATTAAAAAATTTCAAACTTTGTATTATAATAATCAGTAACTGAATAACTCTATGCATGATCTAGGCCTTTGCCACGCCTCCTTGACCTAATCCTATCGTGCAGGTCCATCTTCATAAATATTTTCACCTAGAGTAATTTAAAAAATAATACAAACTAAAAGGAGTTGAAAACTCTATTTGAAATCCATTATAATGTAACATACTATGAGTAGGGTTTTTCATAAATATATTTGTGACATGCATGACATGTCTTGAATTATCTAATTTATTTGACTGGTCTGAATTATCTGATGAATTTGAATTACCTGGCTGATCTGAATTATCTGGCTAGCCAACACACTTAGCCCTGTGTATAAGGTTGTGCACCGATACCACATCCTGTAGTCACAAGGAGAACTGTTGATCTAATCTAATAGTAATATATTGTGATGGACCTCGCTTAGTCGGTGGCTTGCGCATCCACTCTAACTACATTAGTACCATACATCTGAATGACCATCTTATTAATCTGATCTATGTCTTACATTTGATCTTATGAAAACTTGTATGTCTTATGCAACACGAAATGCAAGACATGCATAATACATACATAACTATAACATATTGAATGAAACATGATCATGAATTATGATGAATGACGTGCTTGCTATCATGACATGCGTGGTATATAAATATTAGCTTTCAAACAATTGGCTTTAATAATAATATATTTAACTAGCTAACATGTGTTAATCTTAATTTTATGATCAAGTTACTTGTCTGCTAGAGCTACTTTCGAATTTTCACTTCATAGTTTGACACCTCTTTTATCTTTTTTGCTAGTTTGGGACTCTCCATGCATATGGTTTATCACCAAGGTTTGAACATGTATACTTTATAGAGGCTACAAAATATTTGCTTAGAAGGAAAAATAATAAAAAGCCAACAACTGAAAGTGGGTTGTAAGTTGCCACGTGCATGGGCTAAAGGGCTTTGGCGACTTATTGCACATGCCTTACCAAAAGGGCTAAAAGACCTAGAGGCCCATAATTGATTTAAAAGTTATACATACTCTTCTAGAGACAAAATCATTGTATGACAGAGGACATAATTGAAACCCATAAGGTTTCAGTGTCGAGAGAGTGAAGAGAGAGAGAGAACTGTGAAAACAAAAGTGAGAGAAAGAGCGAGCTGATCAGAGAGCTTACCTAATAGGTAGGGAGAGAAAGAGAGAGATCAAATTAGAGCTTGAGGGAGTCACAGTGAACTAGAGAGAGAGCAAATGTGAGAGAGAGGGGAGAGAGAGAGAGAGACTGAGGGCTGCTAGGACCCGTGGTGGTGGGTGGTGGGTTGTGCGTGGAGGAATTGGCTTCGCGGCAATGCCTAGTTGATAATTTCTGTGTGTTTGCCAGTGCGTGGTGGATAAGGGTTAAGCCCAGAGTAAGACAACTTGCTATGTTTTGACTTCCTAGAACAGAGACTCTCGGTTTGGAAGTGGCAATGGTGCAACGACCTAGACTTGAACGTGGGAGGTGTCGGTGTAGGCTCAAGGTACCGTGACTGTAGCTGGGTGTGGTTGTTGGTGAACAAGCGTGGACAACCCATGGTTTCTGTTGAGATGACTTGCCGATGTTTGGGCTACAACTTGTGGCGCCTCTAGAAGCTCACGGTTCATGGGGAAGACGTGCAGGACTACTTCAATGTTGGGCCTCTCGTTCGGGACTTGGGTGATCTTCATGGTGCACTCAATTGGGTGGTTTGCTGGTTTGCCATGGGCTGTGGGGAAGAAAACGAGCAACATAGTGGGTGGTGCCTTGTTCTACAGGGAAAAAATCGAGCAACTATCCAATAAATGTTTTTAGGCTTTATAAAAATAACAATTAAGCCTATCACCAATTAAATAGGGTCTATTTGGTCCATAAATATTAAATAATCTTTAAATCCAATTATTGGCCTAACTATAATTTTTATCTTTCATCCTTAATAATATTGGATTAGGTCGTTACGTTGGGCTATATAAGTTGCCACATCGCTCTTCATATTGTTCCACTAGTAGTGTTGTCGTAAGTCTCGATACATCATGGTGCTTCCTGGGTAGAGTGTGTATAGGGATCGATGCACTTTTTGAAAAATTAACTCTCAGATCTCCTTCTTAGCAGGTACACAAATTTTGTTGCCATACTATGGTACGCCATCCTCTTTCACCCTAAATTTTGGTCTTTGTCCTCTTTGACCTCCTTCACCATCTTTCCTAGGCCTTCATCGTCTGCTTGAGCACCTTTAATTTGGTCCAACACTGTCGAACCAAGGACTAAACTGCTTAGCTTTTCTTACACCTCTCTAATCATCTCAATTCCATTTCACTCGGTACCCAATAGAAGGTGTTGAGGTTTGTATATCATGGCTAGGGTACCTGAATGGTAGTTGATGCTTCAGTTGTAATCCTTTAACAATCCAACCTTTTTCTTTGTCTCATATTCAACTCTTTATGGATAAAGAAGTATTGCTCTTGTGATATGTGAAGATCTCACAACAAGTTCCATACAAATAATGCCTCCATATTTTTAGTGTGAACACTACTAATGCAAGTTCCAAAACATGGGTTGGGTAATTATGTTCATAGCTTTTCAGTTGGTGTGAGGCGTATGCCATTATTTTATTTTCCCATGTTGCATAAGACTACGTATTGTCTCTACTCTTTAAATCCTAGAAACTCATATACTAAAACCTCTAAAAGCTTAAACTCCTATACTTCTCCAAATTTAGATTGAATACTAATAATAATGAACTCTAGTGTGTACACATATATATATTTATATATATATATAACAAGCAACAACCAATCATACAATAAAAATACCCTAACTATTTAGTACAGTTAAGGGTGGCTTACACAAATAATTTCTACTGACCTCTATAGGTGGTTTGGATTCAGAAATAGTTGAGATAAGTTGAGATGGTTTATAAGTAGTAGAATAAAATATTGTTAGAATATTATTTTTTAATATTATTATTGTTTTGGGATTCAGAATTATTCACATAGTTCCAAAAACATCATTCTAGATAAATAACTAAATCCTCATAATTTTATTGACTAAACAATTCATCCTATTATCATAAAGTCATATTAACTCCATAACTTGGTCTTATATCACATGCAAACCCGCATAAACTGTGGGAGCTCGTAACCATGACTTGTAAATCAAGATAATGTTAACTCAAAACCATTTATGGCCCATCCTCCTTGCATAATCTTGAAGTGATTACCCTACTTAAATCACGTTACAAGACACACACTTATACATCTAAAATATACCCTATAAGCTCATATGGCCATACCCAACCATTTCAACACCAAACCTATGAGTTAGATAGTTAACTACTATGAACCCATAACATGCATGAGAGAGAGAGAGGGGGGGGTGGGGAGGGTGGTTCGTGAGTTGTGAGGGAAGCTAATGGTTGGCCAATGAACGTCAAACTGGGTTAGCTATAATGGGGTCACTAGACAATAAAACTACTTATTTATGGTCAGTTATTTCTTATAAAAATAATTATTTTTCACTAAAATGAGTCTGTTTTTTATCACAAATATTCATTCTTATCGCAAATAATTTAATACAAATGCTCGTTTTTCTTGTAATGAGTGTTAAAGGGAGTTTGGGGGCTACCCAGAGGGTGGCATTGGGTGGCTCACAGTTCATAGAAGAAAAGGAAAGGGACAATGCAGCTAGTGGCACATAGGTGTGGGATGGTTTGAGCATTAAGGATTAATATTGATGCTCGCGTGATTTGCAAGGTGTGGGTGGAGGTTGGCTCACTGTGGTCGTAGTTTACATGGGCTTGGTGGTGCTGCAAGCCCTAGGGGGCGTTTTTCTAAGGTGCAATGGTTGCTAGTTGCAGGAACTCACATACGTGGAGGATCCGGTATGCTTTGTTCAACTTGCCTAAAACAAAGGTTACGGTGTCATGCGGTGCAGCTTCGTGTGGACGGTAATGGAACTAGGTTGACGATGGCACTAGAGCTTGTCCATTATAAGTAAGTGGCATTGTAGAGGGCATTTCCTTGGGACTAGTTGCAGCTTGACTTCACGTGCAATTCTAACTTCTAGCTTGCACTCTACACGATGGTTGGTGGTTGTATAGAGGCTGGGAATGGAACCGTAGACACAAGAGAGCGAAGGGTGTTTTACGTGCATGAGGTTCAAGCCATGCTAGTCTTGGGTCAGGCTGGGCCTTTCACATGGGCTTGGCCCTTGGGCTGAACTATGGGCTTAACCCCTAGTCTTAGAGTGTTTTCTTGAGTCCTTTTTTGGGCTCTATGAAATGGGTTGATTCATTTATTGGATCCAACTATATTATAGGGCTTACTGATAGGCCAAGTTACTTAACAACCCCAATGGGTATATCTTAAATTTCAAAATGAGTCCAGCTCGTCCAATAAATACTTTTGCACTTTTAAATAAATTCTTAGGCCTAATGCTCAATAAATATGAGCTCACTTGCTCCATAAATATTAAATAAGCTTTATCCAATTATTGGGCCAAATAAAGGCTATTAATCCATCATAATAAATTTTGGACATGTGTCCTATTCAAAATTATTTAATATATCTCAATTGGGCTTTCTAAAATATTGGCTCATTAATACCATCCAAAATCATCCATTAAACCTTAATAGGCTTTAAAATAAACTCTTAGACTTATGGGCCTAATTAAAATTTCTTAACCAACCTCAATACATTAGGGGTGGGTGGTAGGCCATTGCACACGGCCAGTATGCAAGCGAATACTCGCACGCATCTGGGTGCTAGAGGATGGGGCCTGAGCTGAGCCCAAGCCTGCTCAAGGGTTCTCCCGTCCGATATATATATATATATATATATATATATATATATATATATATATATATATTATAAATTATTTTTAAAATTAAAAAATAAAATGACATCGTTTTGGTGTTTTACTTGATTAGTATATAAGGAAAATTACAAAACCCTAAATCATTTTCTCTCCTCTCCTCTCTTCTCTCTCTTCCTCTACCATTCGACTTCTACCTCTCCTTCTCTCTTCTTTTGTTCTTTATCTCCTCCTCCGTTGCTGCCCCAACCCTGTAGCAAGCATAAGTCGTCTTCTCCTATTCTTCTTCCTCCTCTCTCCTCCATTTTTTCTTCTTGAAGGTTGTGAGACACCCACGAGCCACATTGTGACCTAGGTTCCGAGGCCATGTATGGTTGTGGGTTTGTGAAGAGACCCACAAACAGTCGTGGTCATGGTTCTTTGCTCAAACCCACGACCATGTCATGGTCTTGTCGCTTACATCGTTGCAGTTTTTTTACGATGATATTTTTTAGATTATATTTGTATATCTGTTGTTTGTTGATGGATTTGTGTATTTTAGGAATAGATCTATGGATGTGGTGAAAATTTTGGGTTGTTTGATGGATTCTAGCAAGTTTGTAAGGCCAATCCGCCCCCGTTATCCGGACGAGGCACCCACGGGGGGTGATGCTGGGGCCTGGGGGGCCCAATTATGCCCCACCCCCCAGTTCATGCAGGGCAGTGCCGATGGCTACCCATCCCGGGGGTGTGTGTAACTTCCCTATAATAAATTATTAATTGTGGACTTATTCAAAATGACCCATTAAACTTGATTTAGATCTAATAAAATAATTCATATTTTGACTCAATTAATATTGGACCAGGTCATCAAAATATAATGAACAATATATATAAAAGTTCAATGGTACATTGTGAAAATGTTATGATTTTAGGATTATATTTAAATATGATTTTTCTTTGTTTATAAATTTAAAGTTTTAATGCCTTTAATATAAATTGTTTCTTTTGTTTTTAATTTCAGCTCCATTTGATTACACAGATGAGATGAGATGAAAGTTAAAAGTTGAAGAAAATATTGTTAAAATATAAATTATTTAATATAATTTTTGTAATGTGATTTGAAAAACCTAAATTATTTTTTGTATTTTATTTGAGAGTTTAGAAAAATTGTAATGATAGGATGAGATGAGATGAGAGTTGAAAGTTGAAAGTTGAATAAAATATTGTTAAAATATATATTTTTTAATATTATTTTTATTTTAAAATTTGAAAAGTTGAATTGTTTATTATTTTATTTGAAAATTTGGGAAAGTCGTAATGATTAAATAAAATGAAATGAGATAAGTTGAGATGGTTTTTGAATCCAAGTAAAGTCCTGAGGGGATGCTTGGAGAATAAGAAAAGATAAGAATTTTGTAAATAGTAGTAAGATGGTTTATGAATAGTAATGAAATAAATTAAGTTAGACTTCTTCTATTTTCGCAGATGAGTTGAGATGAAAATTGAAAGTTAAATAAAATATTGTTAGAATATATCTTTTTAATATTATTTTTGTTTTGGAATTTGAAAAGTTGAATTATTTAATGTTTATTTTATTTTGTGTGCGAATTTAGAAAAGTTATAATAATGAAATCAGATGAGTTGAGAAGAGTTGTGAAAACAAATGAGATATTAAGTATTCTCAGAATACTCCACTATATTCATTACTTTATTATTACTTTTCACATACTTTTTACTATTATTCATTACTTTTCACTATATTCAATATTCAATTATTATTTTTTCATTATTTTTTCACTACTATTCACAAACATTTTCAACACTTCTCAAGTATTCTCACTACTCAAACGTGCTATTAATGTTTTATGAAATTTTGGGAAAAGAGTGAGAAAATTGAATAAAAAATATTATAAAATTAAAATATAGTTATAATATAATTTTTTAATACTAAATTTATTTTAGAATTTGAAAAAATTAAATTATTTTTTATTTGAAAATTTGATAAAGTTGTAATGATTAGTTTGAAAAAATTGTAATGATTAGTTTGAAATTGTTTATATTTGAGTGATGTTTGAGAAGTAAATGTCTAGGTGAAGAAGTTTCGATCTGGACCCAAAAAACTGACCGAATGGTGGACCGAAACTGTGAGTTGTAATATTCATGCTTGCTTGCAACTTAGGTATTTAAAAAAAAATCACTTGAATTGTCGAGAGGGACGAGTAGCATGAAGAGTCATGCTAACTAGGTTAAGAGAATGTTGATATTGGAGTATGGGGCTTGTTTACACAAGCATGTGATCAACGTGTTATACGTTGACCTTAGGTGAACGTATGAAACTTAACACGACATGACCCTATTCACAGTTATACCTCCCGTCATGTCACGTAGCTCGAGACTACTCTCAAGCTACACCGTGACCTTGTTACGTCACCTAGCATTCCGCTACTTCACCTCTACACTAGCTCCTCACTCATCACAAGCACGACTCATCACTTAACCATGTCACTTCGTGACATTCCCTTGTCATACTCCCGATACGTCACTGTTACACTACTCTGTCACTCCACACATACTCCCAATCATAACTTAACTACACGGTGACACCTGTCACCTCATACTACAAGTCACATCATAACTACTCCGAGATACTGTTCCACAGTTGTTCCCAACACTACTCGTCACGCTCGCTCATCAACTACGCAACCATCTAACCCTTTGCGACACGATATTTGAGTCTCAGAGTTGGTTTAGAGTCATGTGATATGCATAGATGATGACGACGACGACGATGCGGAACTGTAGGCTCAAATGTAAGAAGTGACGTGTGTATTGTCTAGTATTGGAATGCATGACCTAGTTGACTTGAGTCATGCATCTGGATGAGGTTAATAAGAAGATTAAGATAAAGGTTTTAGTATCTTAACCCTAAGGTGAATCAAATGGTTCATTCTAGTGGGTAAGCACTCAAAGTAGAACATTGAGTTTGAAAGAGGTAGTGATCATAAGTGGATCCCTAAAAATTTTAGTATAGTAAGGGACACGTAAGAGCTTAGGTATAAAAATGAGAGTATTTCAAGTGAAGTGTAGTTTTATTTCTAATTTAGTTGCTTATGTATTATATAAAGAATAAAAATGCCTCTCATACATTTAAAACTCTCATGCCTAGACTTTCGTTAGGCTGTGTCCATCCTGATGCATTTTGCTCATTTAGTTCTTGTGAGGGAAGGGCATACATAAAAACTAAAATGAGTCGAGTACTTGTAAGTATTACTTCATACAGTAAAACGATACTAACATAGGTTTTCATTTATGCATTCATCACTCCATGCGTACCTTACGTACATAAGACATACACTCATTTTGAAAACATCACTAGGCAAGATTTTTCCTAAAAATGGGTTTTCTTTTCGTAAAATTTTTTACCGTTAGTGCCTTCATTTCTTAAAGAACTCCAGTATACATACATTTTCTAATCACTTTCCTTTGACCGGTACACACTGTTATGCCCCGTAGCAGTTTTCCTTTGGATCTCGATTCCGCTAGTGGCCACATGTTAGGAATCCATTTCAATCAGGGGCAGCACTGAGTGCACTACCAGTACTACTTTCCAGGCATTGCAATCTGCTCATTCCTTTGGCACCCATTCTCAGTTATGGCCGTTACGTATTTTCATATATTAAAACATTTCTTCATTCATTTCAGTCATTTTCTTTCAGTCTTTTTAGTCAACAGGAAAAATGTTCTTTAAAAGCATGAGTTTAAACATTATCTTTCAAGGCATCATTTAAACACCAGTTCATGGCATTCTTTTTAAAACATCATTTAAAAGCATAAGACATAAACCTTAACGTTTTGTTTCATAGAAAATAATGACAATAGATATTATGTATATTCATCCATTCACATGCATACTCTTAATACTTGGGTTGTATAAAAATGGGCTACCAAGAAGAGCCATTACATACGTATACTTTTGAACACTTATACTTAGCATCTTTCGTAAAATGTCGTTCATGTCATTTTGTAAAGCATCATAAAGGAAAAATATTTCATTTTCATTTCATATCCTCTTAGAAACTATTAACATCGTAAATATAATTATATTTAAATATTTTTTTAATGATTTAGTTACATAACCCACATTAATAATTCAGTTAATTTTAATTTTGATAATTTAAATAGTTTTTTTATTAACTTATTTTAAAAAAGATGAAAAAATACAAAATAACTTGGATGAATCGAATAGATTGATAGCTAATTATCCGGTCCAATCTACTGGAGGCGATTGATCCAACTTATGATGGGGTTTCGGTTTATTATCTCTTGGACCGGATTGATTTATACGCATAAATAAATGAGATAAAATAAAATCAGATGGAGTGGAATGGGATGGGATGGGATGGGATGTAAACATAATTTCCAAATATCCCCTAATCAATCTTCTTGAACCCCCTTAATCTTCTTGAAGCACACTCTGTGAACACCTTGAAATGGCAAGTAAACTTGCCTGTTAGTCCGCTGGATTATATAGCCGGTCCAAACCTGAAACCCCAATTCTCTCTCTCTCTCTCTCTTTCGCAGGAGAATTATTTGAATACAAAACCCTAGCGAATAGAAATACAATACAACACGAATCGCGACTGCCACAATAGCCGGATCGGAGCAGAGAAGAAAGCGAACCCTAGAAAGCAAAAACAAGTACCCTCATATCGTAAGTTTTGTTGATTTTTTTTTTTTTTTAAAATTTCTTTTCGTTATTCTGATAGTTACTATGAGAGAAATCTAATTGTTTCTCTTCAAAGTTTGGTATGATTTTAGGAGGTGAGGGACATCTATAGGATAAAAGAGGTCTACTTTCTGCATGAGAAGCAGATATGAGTAGGTTGTCGTTCAGGCCTCGTCCTCTCGACATTCACAAGAAGCTTCCCATCGTCAAGAGCGTCAAGGACTTCGAAGATGACGACGCCCCCACCACCTCCTCAACCCGCAATTCTCAGCTGCTCCGTCTCGCTTCCGATGTCGACAATGAGGTGCGTTGCCCAGCTCCTATTTTTTGTTCTTTGTTTTTAATTATTGCTTTTACTGAAGCAGTTCATCGAGCCTTTTACACGTGGGAAATTTAGTAAGAAATTTATATTTTAGCTGCCAAGGCACTACGACTAACTGTGGGATGTGTCAAATTAAGATGCTCCAATTTGCATATAGTTATTTGAAAAGCGTTATTTTTCCGGTATTTATAACTGATAAGTTACAGGCACGAATAGGGCGTCTTTAAGCGTACCCTTAACCCTAGTATTACAGGAGGGAGGGGGTGCCACTATAGCTAGGCTGAATGGCGCCATGGTTATTTGAGACATAACCTGATGAATTCTTGAGCTGAGAAGTGTCATTTTTCTTCATAATTTATATTTAGCTTTGTTCTAGATATTTAGAAATGCTAAATGGAGGAGATTTTTGCATATTTTGTAAGCATGGTTGTTTTTCTGGGCTACATTGAGGTTTTATTAGCACTAGGATTGATTTTATGACTATTGGAAAAATAGACTCAAGATTTTCCGGGTACAAAAGTACAAATTGTAGTTCTATTGGGAGAGTACTGCCCGAATACAATAGGTATAGTCGAGATTTTTTGGAGACATAATTGCATTTCTGTGTTGTTGTATAAAATTGGATCCTCATGTATAGTGATGATGGCTGGGCATTGCTCTGACCCGTCAATAAGGCTCACATGGAATTTTGAACTCCTTATGTGTTGTCAAGCTAACGCTCAACCTTTTAATACCTTTTGATCTAGTGGTGTGGTGTAAAACTATTGTATTTTTAGTATTGCACTAATTCTATCTATCTTGTTTTGCATCATCTTAGATTGAATATAGGTAGGTGGTGAATTCCACATTGCTTGGGAATGAGAGAAGTTTTTGCCCTTTATGATGAGTCAAGGCCTCAAATTGTAGCCTACTAGTCCTTTTGGAGTATAGGTCCAAATATGGCTTTGAAATTCCTTAGCTTGTTACAAATAGCATTAGAGCCAAACCTAACTGGAGGTGTGGGGCTTCCGCCATGTCAATTATAATAGAATGACCTCATGAGAACATTAGGTGGTGGATTGTAATATCTCGGATTGAATATAGGTTGGTGGTGGATCTCACATTAGGGTTTGAAAAATCGAAATCGAGTATGAAACTGAGGAAGGGTTGATTTAATGAATTGGGTGATTCAACAAATTGAATAAGGCTATTCATGACAATTTTTAATCGTTTATTTTAGTTTTAATAAAAAATATTAAAAATATATACAATGCAATCGAAGTATTTAATATCCTAGATCGAAGAGTTTAAAATATGAATTCATTGACTCGTTTCAATCAGACCATGATACAAATCTAAATAGTTTCAATAAGCTTTTAATTCATATATTTGACCTCAATTGTCCACATCTTTTTGCCTTAAAAATTCTAATCTAGGAAGAAGATAAATACCATTAAGTTATAAGCATATAATAATGGTAGTAGTTTGTGCAGTCACAATTTTAATATAGTATACTCATTCCTTGCCTAATTGCTTTTATTTAACTAAACAAAGTAAAGAACTCAATGTTTTATCTTTCAAATTTACTACCATTCTTGGTGAATACTAGGATGAAAAAGTTAATATATAATCAGTTCTATCATATTGTCGTACAAGTATTAAAAAAATCATGTATCAAACATAGTCTAAAAAATAAGAGAAATGATATTTGCAGTCAAAGAGTTCGCATGCGTCGCGCACTCCTTCTGAAAAAAAAAAGAGTAAATATGGGACGCTCATAATAAAATTAATTTTTTAATACTGAACTCTATTTTTTTTCAAAATGAGTGCGCGTCATTTGCATGGGCTATATCTAGCATTACTCAAAAAATAAACATGATTTTGAATCGGCTGAAATTAGCTCAAAGCAATCTAAAATCGACTAGAATTGACCAATTGAAGCGGTTTTATAAATAATTCGAAAAATACACTAAAATAAATTTGAGTATGGGCCTAGATGTATCTTGGACCTTTTGAGTCGCTACAAATAGTATTAGAGTCAATCTTAGTAAAAAATGTGGGACTTAAGCCCTGCAATCTATGATAAAATGTCTTAACAAGGATGTTAGGGATATAAAGGGGGGAGATTGTAATATCTCAGATTGAGTTTAGAATGGGATCTTATAGTGCTCGGCAATGAGAAGTTCTTGTCCTTTATAATGATTTTTTTTTATAAGTAAAAATATTATATATATCAATAGGAGTAACCAAGTACACTGGACGTATACAAGAAAACACTTGGCCCATACTAGAGAGCTCCTAATGACCCAAAAAGCCCGTGTAAATTTGACTAGTCCTTTTGGAATTTGGGTCTAAATGTGGTTAAGGCCTTTCTTGGGTTGTTACAAACTTGAGTAGCTTGAGCTGAAGTTTTTTATTTGTTGAAAAGTTAGATTTTTTAGAAGAAAATTAGATATTTGATTTTAGTATATAGTTATAGTGTATAAATTAATTATGCATATTATATATAAGTAAATAATATGCAACTACAAGTTATAAGTAATAATTATAAATCATAGTATACGTTGTAATTTGTATGGAATAATAGAAACCATATCTTATATAAAGTCAATTATATGATTTGCTTGATTAGAAATAAATAGTATCAACTTAGGTCATGATGCATACCATCAGTAAACCATAGTAATTATGATATATGACCTTTGGAAATGATAAAGTCAATCGTAGCAAACATATGTTTTATATGTAAGTTATTATAGTAATGAATGTATTATGATTCAACGGACTCAACCTTTTTCTTGTATCCGTTTCTAGTTCTTGACTAGGTGTTTCTCTTGTATACACCCTGTATACTTGGGCTATGCTTATTTCAATATTATTAATGAAATTTCTCTTACCTATAAAAAATTAATGTATTATGATATTTATTGGTGTATCATAAGCATATTACAGAAGAATACAGGCACCATCACTTCAAGTATGATACCTATGATATATATTTAAGTTAATAGTTAATAAAGTAGTTAGTTGATTGTATTTCAATTATTAAATCATACTAATTATAGGATTTAATGTTATGTTATGAAAAAACTATTTATAGTAAATATATATAATAAATGTACAGGCTATATATATAACATAAACATACAATATACAAGACAATTGACAAATACAACATATAACACTTATGTTATATTATATAGTATATATACACACAT
Source organism: Cyclocarya paliurus (assembly GCA_029856935.1). Classification (NCBI taxonomy): domain Eukaryota; kingdom Viridiplantae; phylum Streptophyta; class Magnoliopsida; order Fagales; family Juglandaceae; genus Cyclocarya; species Cyclocarya paliurus. The sequence goes on along the minus strand of CM056952.1, from coordinate 16,324,908 downwards.
AAAATAACAAGATATTTTATGACCTTCACAAAATATAAACCAATAGTACAAAACTAAAAATATATAACTAATTATAGGAAATATCTTCTATAAAAAATACACGTCTTGATTAACTCACTAAATATAGTATATAAGTTAAATACAGTCAACTATAATACATAATTAAATATGTAAAATACAACTGATGTATAATACAAATGACACATACATATGTAGCGTATATATTACACGCTTTAAAACAAGCTTGAATGATCCAAGTTATGCTTATATGAGTTTTGTTCACGAGCATAAACCAAGCCGACCCACGCCTATGCTAGTTTGGCTCGTTTAATATTCAAACTAATATTAGTATTTACAAATAACTCATTTATTAAATGAACCGAGCTAGAACTTAAGTATATAAAAATTATATAAGAGTATATAAGAGCTGAGTTTGAGCTGTTCATTTACAGCCCTAGACTCTTGTGTATTTGTAATGTCCCAAGGGAAGGCCCAAGCCACATCTGAGCTTATATTTCAAAATTAGTAGTCAATGGTACAATTAGAGCCTCATTAGAATCATTAGAAAGAGCAAGAGCAAGAGCTTCTTCTTTCCAAGCAATATTGGATCTCATACACCACTTATACTCATCAGTTAGCAAGAGGGTATCACAGTCCCCCCCCCCCCCCCCCCCCCCAAAAAAAAAAAAAAGAAAAAGAAAAGGATGTTCTTGTCAGCCCATGCCATTGTAGGTGCTAGGGCTCAAGAAAGGCTCTGATTCCATTAAAGCCCCAAGGAAAGGCCCGAGCCATATTTGGGCCTAGACCTCAAAAGGACTAGTCAATGGTACAATTAGAGCCCTATTGGAATCATTATAGAAAGCAAAAACTTCTCCCTCCAAAGCAACCATACACCACTCACTCATCAGTTAGCATGGGGTGTCAACAATATTTCTGGATATCTTTAGGGAGAAAAGAAAAGAAAAAAATATAAGTGGTCCGAATACATGCAAATATGGTTCGCTTATTTCATTTTGTTAATGCTATGTGCTTATTGACAAGAGATGATTTATTTTGTTTCCATGTATAAGCTAGATTGAAAGTAGAAGGGTTGGGTCATGCCTTAGTTGAGCATTTTTTCTTTTTCAATGAAATCTCTCTCTCTCTCTCTCTCTCCTCTCTCTCTCTCTCTCTCCCCCACTCTCATTTTGCACTTTTCTGTCATAGTTGACTAATTAAATTTCGCACATGTCTAATCTTTTTTTCAATCTTTGTATTCAATAAAGTTAAACCAATATGCTTTTGCATGCACCCAACTACTTGTGAATATTATTCAGTCTCATCAGTTGAATTTATAGTATTCTTTTCTGAGAAAATGTATGGTAAGACTTGTATTGTGCAATAGAAAGAATTGGTTCATCATCAGCCCTAAAACAAATCTCATATCCACCATTGCTGTTACTGTCTGCAAAAATAGTAGTCTGCACCATTACATTTTTCTTCACAACGATATGAATATTGGTGAATTTAAATACGTGAATGTGGGAATGGAGAGGTGTTCTGATACTATTGGTTAAATTAATTTTGAAGATTTATGTTCATTAGGTACATCAAATACCTAGCAAGAAAGTGGCTTCTGAGATACCTACTCCTCAGTTTGTTGTTGTGGATACATATGAAAGAGACTATTCACGCACTTTCTCACAACCAACATCGTACTTACGTGGAAGAGGAGGTTTCTGAACTAGATATATTTTATTATCGATATTATAATTTGTATGGATGTTCTTGTATCTCTTGATTGTTGTAGCATGATTAAATACTGTTTATTTATTTTCAGCTCGGGCTGAGCTTGGAGACTTTGTAGAGTATGATCTGGACAACGAGGATGAGGATTGGTTTCAGGAGTTTAACAAAGAAAGGAAGATTCTTACACCTGAAAAGTAATCATACCAAGCATTGTTATTGTATCATTTTGCATTGTTCTATTTTTTGTTTGACTTAAGTTGGTCCATTTTAATGTTTTCTTTCGTAAACATCCTTCGTTTTTTTTATCAGTAAAAATGAATTTTATTAATGAACATTAATAACCTTCTGGTTGCTCAATATTTTCTTTTACTTGGGGATGAAGCTTAGGTAGTATACAATAGAGCTTTGGCCTCGTTTGGGAACACAAACCATCTCATCTCATCTCATCTCATTTCATATAAAAATTTCTCATAATTTTCCTTTTCAAACATCACTCAAAACACAAACAAATCCTAATTTCAAATCTTCAACTTTTTCATCTAACCCAAACTTCCAAACAAAACACAAAAAACAATTCCATTTTTTCAAATTCCAAAACAAAAATAATATGAAAAAAATAATATTATAACAATATTTTAATTTTATAATATTTTTATTTAAAGGCTAACCCCGCCGTCACCCTTCACCCAAGGCACTGATCGGCATCACCCTTCACCTAAGATACCCCACCACCGCCACAGACAAGGTCAACGGACTCCGACGTCTCTGCTGAGGGCATGGCGTCGGTCCTCCCTCCGACGACCTGGAATTTCTCAAATTTCTTAGAGATGTTGAGGAGATTTCTCGGAGGCTTCGTCAACTGTTGTACCTGTGCCTGCCTGACATAGACAAGACCGACGGACTCCCGCGACGAGATTCAGAATAGTCAAGGAGATCTCTCAGACCATCTTCCGTCGGATCTGTGCCTCCACCACCACAGACAATACTGTCGGGCTCAGGCAACTTCTCTGAGGGCACTCCGGCGTCCGTCCTCCCTTCGGCAATCGGATTTTTCTGGAAACCACTCCTTTGATTTTGCCGGCGCAAACCTACATCAGATTTGCATGTTTTGGGAGATGATGCCGGAGATGATGAAGTGAGAGGAAGCTTGATGCTTTGGGAGATGATGCTGTGATTTGGGATTAGAAGATGATGACACGCGACGTGTATTCGTTTCAGATGGAAGGTGAGAGGTGGTTGAAGGTGGAATAAAAAACTTTCATTTTTACAAAAGAGGGAGGAAATAGCTTTCGCATCTCTGAACGCAGTAAAAGGATAGCTAAGTTCATGTGCCTATGTGGGACGGCAACTTCATGGGTTGGTTAGGGGATAAAGGGTTGTTTAGAACTCATCTGTCATGATGGATTCTTTAGAGAGTTAAGGATGGGTGATGGGGTTCTCATCATTCAACATCATATTAATGCAATGGACAGCTTTTTGCAACTTTTAGAATTCTGGAATGGGAGGAGGAAAAGTTTGTTGGTGATTCCTGAAGGCGCAAATGGCATCGGATGGAAATTTTTTTTTTTTTTGATAAGTAAAAATATTATATATATATATCAAAAGGAGTAACCAAGTACATTGAATGTATACAAGAGAACATCTTACCCATAATAGAAAACCGTAATAACCCAAAAAGCTGGTGAAAAACAACCCAGAATACATCAAGCCTGATCAGATGGAAAGGTTTTCTGAATTCCATTTGAAGCGTCACTGGGTCCAAAGCCGCTGTTCTGAAGCACGCAAATAGAGGGGAGTTTGTTGATGGAAAGATAGTGGGAAGGCCTTCCTTGATCAAAGGTGCCTCGTATGCCTTAGTGTTGAGGTTATTGCCGGGAAGTCCAGTCTAGAATAGCTCCGCGGCGAAATGAAAGGGTAAGACACTTGTAGGAGGCAAAGGCTGTCGGGTAAAATTGGGAGAAGTGAAGGGTAAGCACCATGTGGTGCAGGGTGGAATGGCTGCCTCGGTCAAGTGTTTGAGTGTGGGAGAAGTGGACGGGGTCTTGTGGGCTGTTAAAGCTCAATTGACGGGAGTTATGGAGTATGTGAGAGATCTTATGATTAATGTGGATAAGGGGTTGGACCTGGTCATGGGTTTGGGTGGTGGGTTGAAAATGGACCCCCCTGGGGGGGGGGGGTAGATCTTACGGGTTTGAAGGCCTCAAGTGTGCCGGCAAAGGGCACTTTGACATTGTCACAGATAGGGTCATCAGACGTTGGCATCACTGTTAACCCCCGTTTGCCGTCTGACTGCTCTCAATCACCAGTTGCAATTGGGGTTGGTACCTTTTTTCAGGGTTCACTTTCAGATGAAGATGGGGGGTGGGGGTTCTTCCAGGGTTTCGAGTACTTTAGAAAAAGTAGACGAGCTTCTTACAGAAGATGAAAATGGGGTAACAGAAGGTAGTGCTCCCCCTACCTGTTCTATGCCTCCTAAGGGAGTAGAGTCTGACAAAGTGGCACAGAAAGGGTTGTTGTGGGGTGGAGCACCTACAAGCAATCTTGTCAATGGAACGATGACACCTATGTCGGAGTTGAAGGAACCTCTAATGGTGACAACAACAATGGACAACAATGATATAGCTGTTGAGGAGGTTTGGAATTTGAATGCAGGATACTGCGGGGAGGAAATTTTGGGTTTATTGTTGGTGCCTTGTTAGGAGGAACGTCTAGGGTCAGGAGAGCAATTGGGAGCTGTGTCTGGGGATGGTGTTCCCCTGGTTTCTCTTCCTCTGACAAACAGCACATCGGGTTCACTATCAGATTGGGTTTTGCATAAGGTTAACGAGATTCAGTATATTGTGGGGCTTTCATATGAAGGATGTGAAGGCCAATTTAAAACACTACTCACTGCGATAAAGGCGGGCTACTCGCTTGAAACCAAATCAAGTTTTAAGAAAAGCAGGGAGTTAAAGTGCCTTTCTTGGGCAATCAACTACGATGCTAAGGGAGGTAGCTCAAGTAGAGGGAAGACGAAAGAGAGGGCATTATGAAGACGTCCTCGTAGAGGGAGTTTCGGGTGGAGTACTAGTCTTATAGGGGGTGGGGGTTGGGGAGGTGTGTTCTATTCCAATTTGGGCTTGATGTATTTTGGATAGATTTCTATTTTTCATGGGTTTTTTGGGTCATCTGGGGCTAGATAGTATTGGTTAGATGTTTTCTTGTATACGTCCAATGTACTTGGTTACTCCTATTGATATCTTAACTCAAACTATTTTACTACTCTTAATAGATTTCTCATCTCATCGTATTCACCAAATGAGGCCTTAATGTTTAATACTGCTTTATTTCTTTTTTTTTTTAAAGTAAAAAATCTTTTTATACTGCTTTATTTCCTTAGGCACATTAGTTTGATGTCCCTTCACAAGATTCAGGGATGCACTTTTGATCAATTGTTGCTTAGGTGTGAAGTGATATGCTTATATATTTTCTTATGTTATTGTCTGGTTTAGTGTTGATTCTTCAAAATTTATGACATATAGATGTTTTGGAGAAATAGGACACAAGATGAATGGACCATTAATGTAAATGCTTTATCCTTTTTTATTTTTTGTCCAATTTTCTTTTTCTTAAAAGAACACTTCCCTGAGAAGGAGATACCGCATCTACAATACTGCAGGAAGGTTGTCCTCAAAAAGCGCACAAACTGGTCAATTATCTTTTTTTAAAGATTAAAAAACAGACATCCTGAGTTCAATTCTGAACTAGGAAAATTCCCCTGGATAACCTGATACATGTTCCAGCAGTGCGTTCATATATCAGGGGTCTATCCACAGTGGTGGGTCCGAAAGGGCCCTACCTTGTTGAGGTTTCACATCAGGAAGAAAAGAAAAAAGAAAAAGAGGTTTGTCAAATCAAAGCTACCAAAGGGTCATCACAAGAACAATAAACTAAGTATCACTTTAGCCTGCAATCTCATTAAGTTCAAGCAACAGTGTGGAATTCTAGAGAAACTGCTTGCAGAGGAGAATAGATCTTTTAGAAATGTGGACATTTAAAATATATTTGTGTCCTATTCCTATTCCTTACATATTATAATCAGTACGTAAACATTGAGTTGTCATTGTCAATGCAGACTTGAGAGTCTAATCTTTAAGTTGGAGGTGTTGGATCATAAGGCTCGAGAAAGAGCAGGAGTTATTACACCTACTCTCGGTTTACCGATTCCTGTACTTCTGCATCAAGATGCTGCTATTGAGGTAATTTTTTTTTTGATACTGTGGGTTTCAACAATATCAATGCTAGTTACTGCTATTAATCACTTTCTGTATCAAATAGCCATTTTTTAGTATGTTGATGATTTATGAATACAAAATTGGTAATCTCTAGTTAGGTGTTGCTACATGAGACAGTGGTTGCTTCAGAAGATGTATAATGATATAAAATAAAAAAATGTCACTGTTTTTCTATTCCCGAAGAAAATGACACAAGGGCAACACTAAACTTGGTTTTGAAGACATTATTTCGTAACTGAAGAAGATTCTCTCTGTAAATCTTGCCCAGATAATCATAGATTAGGAGATAATGGAACACAAATCTATTGACTGATCAGATACTTAGAATGAGGATGCATTTGGTAACCATCAAGCACCTTTTGGAGATTGAATGGTACATTCTTGAAATACCATCTGTGATTAAATTTGCCCACGAGGGTGCATTCCTGGGAGGGGTTGCAGGTGGGGAGTTACTATCAGTCGGAATTTTTATTTTTTTTTTCCGTTTTATGAAATATTTTCTTTTTCATTTTCATGTTTCCATGTAAAATGATACTTTCTTGAACTATGTGCTATAGGTTTGAAAGGTTACATCATTTGTATAATATTCTCTGTTTCCTTTCCTTTGAATTCTAGGCTCTACAAGTTCATTCTCTCAGATACGCTGTTCTCCAGTCAGTTTATAACTATTGGAAAGAGAAGGTATGCTCCGAAAATTATACTGAAAGAGGAGAGCTTTCATCCTTGGAAAAGAATGAATCTGCTAGAAATGTGTATCTCAAAAATGTTTTGTATTTTTGGGGGTTTGAAGGGTTATAATATCTTTGGAGCTGTTACTGAAATATTTTACTCTCTTCTTCCCGGATTAGATCTTGGTTCTAAATGGCATGACTATTAATGACTTAAGTAGAAATTGTAGTTTACTTTCTTAAATGCCCTTCATTCTATATTAGTGGTGTACTCGATATTTAATAAGAATCGAGAATTTTACTCTCTTTTTTCTAAGAATCAGAGTAATTTAGGAAGATCACAAGATAAATATTTAGAATTCCAGAGAGCAGATATTTATTTTCGAATATCCTAATGAGCAAAGCAAGATGGAGTGCCATATAGGAAAAATTATGAAAAGGCTTGATAGCGGCCACTAGTTCCTAGTAATATTGCATGTGTGTGTTTTATGTATATATTTTTATATAAAGAAAGGAAATCATGCATGCTAAGCAATAAAACTAGAGGTGGCTAGATTATACCTTGATGGGTGGCATAAGCAATAATGGGTGTGCTGCATTGATATAATGTTGCTGCATTTATTCCAATGGCAAAATTGGATGGGTTTCCATATAAGGAAGGATTCTTGATGTTATACCAGACATTCAAAATTGTGACATTTGGGAACACAAAATGCAAAGGGATTCTTGAATAGAGATTAATACACGAGTTCCAAAAGGCAAGTTTAAAGCCTACTTTGTGGAAAATTGATTTAAAAGGCCTTGAAGTTTAATATTTCATAATGTTTTTGTTCACCCAAGGCATCATTTTATTTAACTTTTTTATCGGTATTATTATTTTTGTTATCATTGGCTGGTCAAGCCAGGGTTTAAGTGAAGTCTTACCTTTTCAGCCCTTTTATGCTTAAATTCGTAAATTGTATCCTTATGTGTCCAGTCATTAGCTTTCTGAATGACTTACCATATTATGCTTATCATGAGTTCATAGTGTCATGCAGCTGAAGTGACCTCTTGGCTACTGGATATGGTGTTTTATATATGGAACTGTTGTCGTTTTCATGTATCTACAGTTCAGTTCACTAACCAAGTAGCAGTAGAAGCACAAAATGTAGAAACTTGTCACCTTGTTTTTGGAGATTATTTTATTACAGATGTATATAGGATAATTATTCCTACTTAAAAACTCATTATGCCAATCAGGATGTCTGTTGTTTCTTCTTTTATGAATATTTTTATGAGTTCTTTTCTGAATGTTTATGCTCCTTTTCTTTTCTTTGGCCAGCGTGAAAGATGGCAAAAGCCTATTTTACGGCGTTTGCAGGTTAGTTTAAATATTTTATTGTTATATTGTGTGTTCTAACTGGCTTTGTGGATTAATTATGAATGTCTTTGAATGCTGATCTTTTAATACAATTGTTGGAGATAAATGGAGCCATCATCATTTTTCTCTTTTCTTATTGTCAATTTTGTGGAAGCAGTTAATTTCTGATTTTAGATTAGAATTGCATAATTATGGTATTTTAATCTTTATTACAAAATTTGTTTTCTTTTGATATTTGATTTTCTTGGGAATTGACTACAGTTTTTTTAAAGAAATTTTATTAATATGAATATAAATGAGTAGGTGAAGCCTGAGTACACAAGATTGACTTTAATTTTTATCTAGAATAATTCATAAATGGAAAGCATCTTAGACAATGATGGCATAATTTTTCATACAAGTAAAATCATTTGATTAGAAAGGCCAGCAGGGTGCAAACCTTGTACACAATATGTAATACAAGAGATAATTACTTTAATAAATAAAAAAGAAAAATCCATAAATTTAAAAATATTAGAAAAAAAAGAAACATAATAGATGTTATACTTCATGACACATTAATATGCCAAAGGTTAGATTTTTTTTACAAGTAATTATTCCTTTTTAAGATGGACAAAGGCAAGTTGGCTGGTGAATACGGTGGATGCTGCTTGTATTGCATAAATTAGCAATAATGTGTTCTACAAAATGATGTGAGGGTAACTGTGCTTTTTTGGCCCGGAATGGGATTCAGGAATCCTGTTATGCCATCGCCTAGTGGGACCATCTTGGGGCAAAAGGGGTCATATTTGGTGGCTTTGGTTAAGCTGGTTCTTACTCCGGCAGCTCAAAGAATTATTAGGGGTGATGATGGCTCTCGTACAGAGGTGTGGTGATTAGTGGATAGTATGTTCAGGCCATCACACATGCAACCAAGTGTCAAAAAAAGTAGGATAGAAGGGATGGCGTTTGGTATTCTTAGGGTAGTGTGGAAATGTTCAGGGGATTATTTTGGTTAAGAAAGTGGAACTAACGGGTGTAAATGAGAAGATAAGCAGTTTCATTTTTAAAGTGAATGCGGGTTTGGGTCTGGTTAATGGCTTGGGGAGCAAGTGGTTGTATTCCTGGGCCTAGACCAACTACTGGGTAGAAAGGAAAATTCTTGTTTGGGCTGGACCTGAATATGGGAACCCAACCCTCTTCCATTTGGTGGGTCAAGGTAGTTTAGTGGTTGTCCTCTTTTGAAATAGGCTTGACCTCTGTTAGTCCACATGATGAGCTAGCGATAGTTCCACTACCACTCGGCTTGACACGAAAATGGTTGTTGACCGTCATAGACCCTCAAAATGGTGCTTCGAAGTCCTTGTCCGAGTGTGTGAATGAAAATGGCAAAGGTTGGGTTGGAATTTATGAAGAGGTAATCCTAGGGCTGTTCTCCGACCCGACCCGGACCGAAAATTCAATTTCCGACCCGACCCGAATATTTCCCCATACCGAATACCCGTTAACCGATCACCGTTAAACCATTGCACTTTAACCGATTACCCGAATTTTTGTTTTTGTTTTGCGGAGATTTCTACCGATAACCCATTTCAAATCACTAATCCAATTTCAAATCACAATCAAACCCACGCGAAAATCATCTTAAAATCGAAATCAGATGCAACAACCCAGGAGAAAAACGCAGAAGAAAAAAACCCAGAAGAAAAACATGGGAGAAAAAATTGGAGAAAAACACAGGAGAAAAAATGGGATGGAAAAACCCAAGAGAAAAAATTGAATGGAAAAACCTAGAAGAAAAACATAGAAGAAAAAATCAGAAAAAAAAAACACTAACATAGAAGAAAAACCGAGAAGAGAAAATCAGGAAAAAAAAAAACAAGAAGACAAAACACTATCTTAGCTTTTCATCGCTAAAACCCAGACGAGAATCATCATGAAAGTCAAATCTTAGCTTTTTATTTCTAAAGCTAGCAACGAGGCAGATGAAAACTTTCAAACAAATTGATTTGTGTGCACCTTTACGGATTCGATGCAACGGTCTGCAGACGAAGAAGAAGAAGTAAATGAAATGGGTTTCGACTGTGAGAGAGAGAGAGAGAGAGAGAGAGAGAGAGAGAAATCGAGAATGAATGGAAAATCAGAAACCTATGCAAGTTAAAATCGAGTAACGGGTAATACCCGTTTCCGATTTTAACCACAAACGGGTCGGGTTTTCGGACCGGGTTGATTCCTGAAAACGGGTCGGGTCGGGTTTTCGGTTTTTTTGTTCAGCCCTAGGTAATCCCTATTTTGTCGGTACCAAAGTTGAGATGAGAGCTCTTTCTCCTACTCAAGTGCCTCAAGGCCCTCAACTCTTGTGATAGAGGGACTGAGGTCCCCTGGCATCCTTGGCAGGGATCACGGAAGGCAATCCCTTGTGAATGCCTCCCATCCTTTTTGTAGATGATACATTTCTTTTTTATTTTAGTCGGAGGAAGGCCACATTCGACTGTTGAGGGCTCATTTGCTTTGTTTTGAAATTGTCTATGACCTAAAAGTGAATTTGGCGAAGGGGCCTAGAAGTGAATCTGGCGAAAGCTCCATCAAAAGTGGCTTTTTTTGTTTGGCTAGCATCCCACGGGCATAATCTGACTATAGATAAACTGAGAAGGCGTGGCCTCTACCTAACAGACTGGTGCTTTATGTGCAAACATGATAGTGAGGTAGCCCTTCATTGCGAAGTAATTAAGGTTCTATGGGATGACATCTTCACAAGGCTAGGTATGGCATGGGTAATGCCTAGACGTGTGAAAGAGCTTTTGGCAAGTTGGAGAGGACTCCGGGGTAAGGGACAGATCGCGGTCATTTGGAAAATGGTGCCTCTGTCTAATTTGGTGCACTTGGAATGAAAGGAATAGTCCCTGTTTCGAGGAGGAGTGTGCATCGAAAGGGCTTAGGGACTATTTCATATCATACTTTATTACTTTGGGCCTCTTCTATTGTACTGAATGACACTTCTTTTCATGATTTTTACACTGCCTTTCGCAGTCCTTAACTTGTAACTAGGCACTTCTGTATACCCCCTGTGTACTCGGGCCTTGCCCTTTTCCTAATCTAATATATTTCTTCTTACTTATCAAAAAAGAATAAAAAAAGTGAATCTGGTGAAATTTGAGATGGTCCTAGCGGCTTACGTGTATAATGTTAAAGGCATGGCTAGTATACTGCGATTCAAGGTATCTTCTTTGCCATGAAATTCCCTGGTCTTCCCCTGGGGGCTGCTTATAAGGTGAAGGTGATTTGGGATGGTGCCATTGAGAAGAGTGAGATGAGGTTGGCAGGCTGGAAAAGGACTTACCTATCAAAAGGGGGAAGAACTACATTCATCAAGAGCGCTCTTTCTAACCTTCCAACATATTTTCTATCATTATTTTCCTTGCCTGCCTGTGTGGCTAATTGGATTGAAAAGATCTTTGTGCATTTGTGGGGAGGACTTGGGGAGGAAGCTAAATTCCGCATGGTCAGGTGGGATAAGATTTGTTCTCCAATTTCAAGTGGAGGATTGGGGGTCCAAAAGTTGAGGATTTTTAACAAGGCTCTTCTTTGTAAATGGTTATGGCGTTAGTATCATGAAGGGGAGTCATTTTGGAGGGTTGGTATTGATTCCAAATATTGGAGTGATTGGGGGGTTGGTGCCCTAATGAAGTGAGAGGTCCACATTATGTGGGGCTGTGGAAAAATAAAAGGAATGTGCAACGGTTATGTTGCAAATTTGCAATGGATGGCCAAGGGTCCATAAGCACTGGAGTCATCCAGTAGCAACAAAGGGGCCTAGAAGTGCCTACTACTACACCCCACTACACTTGGCTCTACACATTTATAGAGCAAACCCCTCTATGTGCACCCTACTTCATCCTGCGCATGATTGGTCTATGTCTGTCTTAAGGAAAATCTTGCAAGATGGAACTTCCAATCAACCTGTACCAAGGAGTTTGAGTTTTTTTTTTTTGTGTTGGGGGGGGGGGGGGGTTTAAGTCATTTTAGATTTGTGGTTGGTGAGGGACCCAAGGTCAGATTTTGGCATGGGATTTGGTGCGGTGACTCAGTCCTCAAGATTGCATTTCCTATCCTTTTCCAGATTGCTTATGATTAGGGTGCTTTGGTGGCGGATCTTTTGGGTAGCTCTAATGGCTCTTTACAATGGAATCTTCGTGTTCTTAGAGCAGCCCAGGATTGGGAAGTGGGGGCTATTTTTTAACTTTCCAGGTTGTATGCTACGAGCGTTGGTAGCAGTGAGATGGATAGGTTGCTTTGGATTCATTTGGAAACAAGAAGTCCACGGTCTGATTCTTGTATAAGGTTATATCAGGTCAAATCCATAATCCTTTTCTTGGACGTGAATTGGGTGGAGTAAGGTGCCTCCCAAGATTGCTTTATTTGGTTGAAGAGCTTCTCATGGGAAAATTCTAACCATGGACAATCTGGAAAAGTGCGGACTTATTGTTATGGATTGGTGCTATATATGTGAAAAGATGTAGTGAATCTATGGATCATTTATTACTTCATTGTGAAGTGGCAAGGGTTTTATGAGATGAGATTCTTTTATTTTTTGATTGGCACCAATTGTTGGAAACAAAGTCTCGAATAATCCTGCAGGTGTACAGGCTCACAGCAATGAGTTTCCCGCAAGTGCACCTTAGTTAATTTAAGGGGAAATTCCCCCAGTCCAATGGCTCCTAGAATGGATGAGATTTTTAATAGGATTGGAATTACGTGGGTAATGCCTAGGAGGGTGGTGGATCTTCTTGCTTGTTGGAGAGGTCTTCAGGACTACCCCCAAATTGATGTCATGTGGAAAATGTTCCTCTATGTCTTGTGTGGTGAATTTGACTTGAAAGGAATGGCCAGAGTTTTGAATACTGGGAATGCACTTTGGAAGAACTTGAATGTGTCTTTTTCCATACCTTATTTCTTTGGTCCTCTGCTATTTTTTTCAATGGAGCTAGTTTCTGAGTTTCTTGTATATATTTCTAGCCTCTTTTTTCTTCTCTTTCTTTTTCTCTTTTGTTCTATTTCTGATGCTTCTTGTTGGAAATCCTTTTCTTGCTATTATTTCAATGGGTTTTACAAAGAGGTTGTTGGTGGATTCTAAAGTATTTATTTTATCTAGAGAGGATGGTAGGTCCATTAGAATCTAGGAGAGAGGAGCAGGAAAGTTAGGAAGTTCATTTCTCTGAGTGGGGAGTTGGTGGAGTGGCTGATAGCGCCGATAGAGGCTTGTACAGTTTAGCAAGGAGTTTTACAAAACAATCAGAGATAGCTCTCGAGCATCTGTGGCGCAGAGGTGTTCGACTACTGTTGTGCATGCTGGTTGTGCCATGACTTTTGCTGTTAATGTCTTCTGGGGTGCCATCGGTCCCTTTTCTGGTGCCGGTGTCTTCACAAAATATTTTGCCAGAGGACTCTGGATATTCTTGCGGTGTCTGATCGTCTGATTCTGATTTTGTATTCTGATTTTGTTGGAGTTCATTTTGTTCTGCTGTTACAGTTGGGTGCTGATGGGGATTGTGAGTTGTGTTGTAGGAGTAGGGAAGGTCTTGAGCAGGGGCAGGTGTTAATGTTGCATGGAATGGTGGTTCAGGGGGGGTTAGAGGAGATAAGGTGTCTGGAGGAGTATTAGATTACTGTTGCTGATGGGGATTGTCCAGAATGTCAAGATCAGCAATGGAGGGAAGGCTTTGATCTGGTGCCTTCACGCTCCTTGCCCCCCTAATGCTGATTTGGGTCTTAAATCTTCATCATGGGTTATAAAAAAAAGTAAAAGAAATACAAGACTGTGTGGGTATTTCTTGTGAAGGTTTTGAAGAGAAATTTTGGGCTTTGCTTATTGCTATTGAGTTGAACCACTTTTTGGCTACAAAATCAGCTTCAAAACGTGATAGGGAGTTAAGGAAATTAACATGTTCTGTCAATTATGACTCAAAAGGAAGGAAGTGTTAGTCTTGATAGATCCAAGGGTAGGGGAACCAATCTGATTTTATGAAGCCAAAGATCCTATCTTGGAATGTTTGGTGGCTGAATGGTCTTATCAAACATTCTCATATCAAGAACTTGTTAAGAGTATGGATGACTGATATTGTTTGTTTGCAGGAAACTAAGTTGTGTTGGGTGGATGGAAGTCTTATCATTAGCTTGTGGGGTTGTTCATATGTGGGGTGGGCTTTTTTGCTTTGAATGGGGGCATTGGGTGGTGTGCTGGTGATGTGGGATAGGAGGGTGGTGGGGATTTTGGAGAGAGTTTTCGGTAGCCTGTCATTTTAGAAATGTAGATGGCTGTTTTCAATGGGCTTTTGCTGGTATTTAAGGCCCTGTTGTGGACAGTGGCAGATGATTGTTGTGGGAAGAGCTTGCTGGTTTTATTAGTTGGTGGGATGTGCCATGGTGTGTTGGAGGGGATTTTAGCATCACTCGTCTTCCGAGTGAGAGATCGTTGGATTCCAGTTTTACCTCAGCAATGAGGGAGTTCTTTGAATTCATTTTTGAGGTTGATTTACCTCTTGCAGGGGGTGTCTTTATGTGGTCCAATAATAGGACGTGGTGTTTGGATAGGTTTTTGGTATCTCCTTTGTGGGAATCTCATTTCCCTAAGGCGTACCAGAAGCATCTGCCGAGAATTTGTTCGGACCATTTCCCTATTCTTTTGGATTGTGGCAGTATTCATGGAAGTTGTAGATATTTTAAGTTTGAAAACATGTGGTTGTTGGATGATGGTTTCAAAGATATGGTGAAACAACGGTGGACTTCTTATCAATTGGGTGGTACCCTGAGTTTCAGATTGGCTGGTAAGTTAATGGCTTTGAAAAAGGATTTCAATGAACGGAATGAACAAGTCTTTGGGAATGTGGAGAGACAAAAGGAGACTCTTATTGAGGAATTGCAGGGGTTGGAGAGTAGGGTAGAGGGTAGTATTCTTTTAGAGGATGGGATGTTGAGGATAAGGTTTATTGAGTCTGAATTAGAGAAGGTGATTTTGATGGAGGGGACTTTGTGGAGGCAGAAGTCAAGGGCCCTATGGTTAAAAGAAGGGGATAAATGTACAAAGTTTCTTCACAAGGTGGCAAATTCTCATCGGAGGAAAAATGCTATTGGATCGATTGAGGTTGATGGTGCTGTTTTTTTGGATCAGTCTGATATTAATGAGCATATCTGTAGTTTCTTTGAGAATCTTCTTACGAAGCAGCATGATTGGAGGCCAAAACTGGATGGTTTAGTTTGATACTATTGACCCTATGAGTGCCCAATGGCTTGAGCGACCTTTTGATGAGTACAAAGTTCTTGTTGTGGTAAGAGGGATGGTTAGAGAAAAGGCTCCTGGTCCAGATGGTTTTACTATGGCTTTCTTTCAGGATTATTGGGACATTGCGAGGGAGGATGTTGTAGAAGTGTTTCATGAATTATTCGCTTTTGGTTCGTTTGAAAAGAGCTTAAATGCTACTTTTATTGCTCTTATCCCAAAGAGGGCGGGACCTATTAACATGAAGAACTTTCGCCCCATCAGTCTTGTTAATGGGGTCTATAAAATCATTTCTAAAGTGTTGGCCAATCGCTTGAGTAATGTAATGGAGATGATTATTTCGAAATCACAGAATGCGTTTGTTAGGGGGAGGCAGATTTTGGATTCCGTGTTTTCAAGTGAATGTCTGGATTGTAGAATAAAATTGGGTGAGCCGGGTATTTTATGTAAGCTTGACATGGAGAGGTGGTGTTGTTGGATCAAACATTGTGTTTCGACTGCTCATTTCTCTATTTTAGTGAATGGTTCTCCTGAGGGGTTTTTTGACAGTTCCGGTGGTTTGAGACTAGGGGACCCATTGTTTCCTTTTCTTTTTGTCATCGTGATGGATGCTCTTAGTCATATGTTGGGGGTTGTGGTTGGCAGTGGTTTGTTGTTAGGTTTTATGGTGGGAGGGCCTCAAGAAGGCTTGGTTACAGTTTTTCATCTTTTGTTCGTAGATGATACATTGTTGTTTTGTGATGTGAATCCGGGCCATGTGCGAACTTTGCGAGCGCTTCTACTTTGTTTCGAGGCTGTGTCAGGCCTTAAGGTTAATTTGGAAAAGTCTGAGATGGTACTGGTGGGCCAGGTGAGAAATATGAGTAGGCTGGCAAGTATTATGGATTGCCAGTTTTCTTCTTTGCCGATTATTTACCTTGGGCTTCACTTGGGGGCTATGTTCAAGGCTAGTACGGTTTGGGATGGGGTGTTGGAGAAGGTAGAGAGAAGGTTGGTAGGTTGGAAGAGGTTGTATTTGTCAAAAGGGGGAAAATCACTCTTATTAAAAGTACGTTGTCTAACCTTCCTATTTATTTTTTGTCTTTATTTCCCATACCGATTGGTGTGGCAAATTGGTTGGGGAAGTTATTTCAAGATGCTTTTGTTAAACATGTTATTTTTGTGGTTGGGGACAGTTCTAGAATTTGTTTTTGGCATGATCCATGGTGTGGTGGTAGGGCTCTTTGTGCTGTTTTTCCAGATCTTTTTCATAATTCTCAGAATCTGGGTTGGGAGGGCATTGTGACGTTTTAGTTCTAAGGGAAATAAGGGGTTGGGTTTGGGTTTTCGGGTAGAGTTTTAGTTCGGGAAACAAGGGGTCGGGGTCGGGCTTGGTGTATTTTGGATTGTTTTTCACGGGTTTTGGGTCATTAGGGTCTCCTAATATGGGCAAGGTTTTTTTGTATATATTCAGTGTACTTGGTCACTCCTTTTTTATATATATAATATTTTTACTTATAAAAAAAAAAATTCTCAGAATCTGGATGCTCCTGTGGCTGATTTTTTGAGTGTTCTAGTGGCTCTTCTCATTGGAATGTTCTATTCTCTAGAGCTGTGAATGATTGTGAAATGGGGGCTGTTTCTGAATTGTTTGGTTTATTGTATGGTACTCAGTTTGGGAGGGATTTGAGAGATAAGATGGTCTGGATGCCTACTGGTAACAAGAAGTTTTCAGTTTGATCTTGCTATAAGACACTGTCTAGGCCGAAGGGGGTTTAGTCTTTTCCTTGGAAGAGTATTTGGAAGAGTAAGGTGCCTTCAAAGGTTGCGTTCTTTGGCTGGTCTGCTTCTTTAGGGAAATTTTGACTTTGGACAATCTCAGGAAGCGTGGATTAATTGTTTTGGATTGGTGTTTCTTATGCAAGAAATCTGGTGAATCAGTGGATCATCTATTATTACATTGTGATGCGACCAGGTTGTTATGGTATGAACTATGAAGTGTTCAATAGGTGTGGTTTGGCTTGGGTGATGCCTAGGAGGGTGGTGGAACTTTTTGCTTGCTGGAGAGGTTTAAGGGGTAATGTGCAAATTGCTGCTGTTTGGAATATGATCCCCTTGTGTCTTGTGTGGTGTATTTGGATTGAGAGGAATGATTGATGCTTTGAAGATAAGAACGCTCAGTTGATCAACTCAGATGTTTTTTCTTTAATTCCTTATTTCAGTGGGCCTCGGCTATTTTATTTAATGGAACTAGAGTCCATGATTTTCTTCTTTCTTTTTCTAGCTCCCGACTTGTAATAGGTTCAGTTTTTGTATATTTCCTGTGTACTTGGCTTTGCCTTGTTACTTGTCTCAATAAAATTTTTATTCATAAAATATATATATATTTCTAGCCCAAACTTGTAATTAGGTTTTTTCATTTGTATACTTCTTGTGTACTTGGGCTATGCCTATTTACTTGATTCAATAAAACTTCATTTTACTTATAAAAAAATTAAATTGGGGTGCCATTTTCCAAAGTTTTTCTACTACATTGGAATTCTTTTGTTGGTAGGAAAGAAACTAGAAAATGTAGAGTTGATACATACTATATATGTTCTTCTGTCTTGAAGTTGTCCCTTATACAATTCATACTGGCTTAACAAGAAGCATGTGTTGGACTGGTCCTCTAAGAAAATCAAGGCTTTCTGTGGAAGTACTTGAATAATCTATTTGGCAAATCTTGCTCCTACAATTTTGCCCTCATACTTACATTTGCATCAAATAATTTGTCCCATGTGCAAATTATGATCAGTTATTGACAACTTAAACTGCATTTTTTTTTACAGCCTCCTCCACCTGTCAATGACACCAATCCGTACAATGTTTTTAGGCCAAGGGAGAAGGCCCACAGACTTCATACAAGAAGGGTAGGTGTTGAACTTATTTCACACTCACATTTAACTGAGTTCTGAGTGAAAACATCTCTTTCTACGTAATAAAGTTGTATGTACACATTAGTTTCTAAACTTCCTCACGGTGATCTTTTGTTTAGATGCAAAGGAGGGAAAACAATGTACAATCATTTGAAAAGCTTCGTCAGGTGAGCTCTACTTTTACACAATTTGTTGCTGTTTTTATGATTACTATGGTCTTGGAGTTATATACTCTGCTGAAAAAGAGTCAGGCCAATCCCTACGCTCCTTAAAGGCTCAAGTTTTACTCAAGTTTGAATAATTCTTTGCTAAACAAGCTCGAGCTTGCTTGTGAGAAAATTACCAAGCAGGTTGGCTTGGTTTAACGAGTCCAAGCCTGGCAAAGCATATATATAATTCTTGTTTTGTACTTATTTTGAAATATGTCTCTTGTGTTTGGTGTTGTTACTTACAAAAAAAAACAAAGAAAAAAAAGGTGTGTGGTGTTGTTACTTCCAAAAAATATATATAATCTGCATGTTGATACATGTGGGCTTTTGAGCTTAGGAGCCAGGCCAAGCCTACCTGAGGTTGAGCTTGAACTTGTTTACGGAACCCTAGCTGAGGTCGAACTTGAACTTGTTTACCGAACAAGTATTTAGGCTCAATTTTGATTCCACCATTAAATGAACTTAGTTGAGCTAGGCTGGCTATGTTATGGGCTTTACCAGCTTGCTAGTGCTCCACTAATTTGCAGTTGTTCCAAATGTAAAATTCATATTTCTGCAAATAGAGGATAGATTTAGAAAGGTTTAGTATTGTATAGAATTGGGGGTTATATGGCGGGAAACTGTAACTCCCATTCCCGTAGGCTAGGGATGTTACATAACTCGCAACCGGCAAGAGGCCAACATAAAAGTAAATTCTTCATTTAAATAAAATAAATCTTTCATTTGAACCAAGCCGTTTGACATAAAAACATTATCAGTCTTGAAAGCGGAAAGAAGTTACATGAAATCTGAAGCAAACTAATCTAAATGCCACCATAGGCTTCATTAACACTAGAATAGGAGGCTGAGTAGGATGATGTCAGCTAATCAAATACATCAGGCAGTTGGCAGGTTAGAAACATAATCATGTTTAACAAAGCTCTTCTAGGCAAATGGCTATGGAGGTATGCCACTAAGAGGGAGGCTTTGTGGCAATGTGCGAATAGCAAATTTCCATTTCTATTAATAAAGTTTCTTCAACCTATAAAATACACCCAAGTAGACTTAAATCAAATTATGCAAGTTTCCAAGTAGGATCCACATCCCCTAGCCTACGAGTTATGCCAAATTAAAGTTTGGGCTTAATTTGGACAGCTTCTATAGACTTTAACAGGCTTAACCTACATGCTATTGTATCCTTTTCTCTTTCTAGGCATGTGTCTCTCGTATACATTCTGTATATTGGGATTGCGCCTTATTGAATCTTTTTCTTTATTACTTATCAAAAAAAAACTTTGGGCCTTGGAATAATCTTTTCCCTGTCTTCCTTATAAAATTAAAGGTTCCTGCCACATGTCTCCATCTATCGCTTTTGCTTTTGTGCTCCTGAATTTATATTATTTGGATGCTCCTGATTACATTAGATAATTCGTGTCATCCTTAGATATTCACAGGTGTAGTAGTATGATACACTTGACCTATTGGAAGCATGCATTTTATTTTGGTCTTAATATTTATTTGTGATGTTTTGGGTAATAAATACACAATCAAAATCTCTACCGTCTGTTTAACTATTTTCAGGTCAGGCGCAACCTTGACCAAGCCAAGACAATTCTGGAGGCTTTAATTAAGGTTGTTCTTTCTGATTGAACTTTCAAAACACTCATAAGAAATTGAACTCTCAAAATATAGCTTCTGTAGCTTTCCACTATCTGGAATGCAGATTTATTTTTCAGTTTTTTAAATTTATACAGAGAGAGGAGACAAAGAGAGAAGTAATGGAGACTGAAGTTAGCCTTCAGAGGATCCAAATGAAGTATAAGGTATGCCTATTATGTATATCATCTTTGATTGCATTTATATTAGGGAATTCTCTGTTGCCTTTCTGTTTTGAGTAGAATCATGGTATATCTCAAACATCATAAGAAAGACACATGGCCTTCCCTCTGAAACATCTATCTTATTGTTGTTACTTGGTGGTTTGAATGGGTTCACTTTTTCCTTGAAAAGCATCTTGTGTACAACAGTACCAGCACTCCCCTTATTGTTTTTGTTCACTTTTGTTATTTTTATATTTTTGAGGACCACTGCTTTAGGTTTCCATTTTTACAGATGAGAACTTGTAAGTGAAATAATTGAAATCATACCCCTTTGTTATACAAGCGTTAAAAGGATGGAGAATGAATCATTATTTGCTTCTCCATTGTTCCTTTGCCCATGGTCTATTTTGGAGGCTATTGAGTTTTTCCCAATTCTACCGTTCAATCGTTGACATCTTCAGGTAGGAAACTTGTTGGTGGGAAGAGCCTAGTTGAATTGAGAGCAAATCCATCCTGTATTATGTGGTGTATATGGGCAGGGAGGAATAACATGACTTCTGACGTTAAAGGGAAGTCACTAGTAGAGATCTAATTGAGATGCAAAAGTTACTTATAAAAAAAAAAAACTTTGAGTTGCAAAAGTTGTAAAGTTGGAAAGAGTGAGAAAGGATGAGAGAAAACAAAGAGAACGTGAAGAAGAAGGATTATTTATTGATTTGGTCTGCATGCAAGGTTTTATATTAGGGTAATAATAACATTTTTTTTGTAAGTAATATATATAATAACAAGTCCTACGAAATGTGAGAACTCTTAACAATATTGATTATCATAAAGGGACGTTAAACAGTCTTATTTATCTGCTGTAATGGATGAGGATGCAATGAGTTTAGGCAGTTTAAAACAGGACAAACTTAATTGTACTGGGATACTCAACTAAGGATTTTCTTTATGGTGTTAGCCTTTTAATATGCATCATGTTAGTGGAGCAGGGATAGATTCTTGTACTGCGTGGTTTTAAAATTCTATTGCATGTATGAAAAGTCCTCTTTATGTTGATCTCTTAATCCTGTGTCTGCACTACGTTTCATAACATGATTTTCTGCATAGGTTAAACATGTTGCATTTATTCACTTTACCATCTAGTTGATCATAGGCAAGAGATTCTTTGTTTTGTGTAATTGCCAATTTGTTTTGAATTAAAACCCATTATAATTGTTGGCTGGCTTCTTATGGGTTTTCAGCACGAGACGGAGCTCCTGGAAGATAGCTTCGCACTCCCAGGATTTCCACCCTTCTCTTGCAAGTTCGGTTCTAGTGAAGAGGAATATGTGGATTCAGATGACCTTGAAAATATCCGTCCACGTGCCCGACCTTCTGCAATACCGAATATCCCTTTGACAGACACCAACTTGGTTACAGTTCCCTCAGGAGGCATAAAGCAAGAGTTTAGGCGGCGACATGTACCACACGGATGGCTTCATAAAATGGTACTTCAAAAGCTCTTCTGCGCATATTGTCTTCCTTCTTTTGTCTGAAACCCCTCCTCTCTTCCCCCATTTCTCCCTTCTTGGCGGGGAGAGAGAATCCAAAGTAATTGCTGAAATCGTTATCACTGTCATAAGTCAAGTATCAACTAGACTGCAGTTTAAATGGTTCCCAGAAAAATTCTATATATAAATTGCAGTGGCATCTGCTTTTGGTTTCGGATTATGAAATGTGAATTTTTATCTGCGCAGGATCCTCTTGAACCAATTTTATTGTTTACGAAGCCTCTAGTTCCGGAAAAGTTGGCAGCTGCAGGCATTGTACCTCCGTCTGATTCGTCAACAAGAAATAGCATATCAGCACCATGTAAATTTCGTGGAAGGATGGGCCGTGGTGGCCGTATAATTTTTGATAGATGGAATCCTTTGTTGCAAACTCCAATAGACTCTGGCAACTCGTTTTATATACCACCAAAACCCAGATCTTCGACGTACAATTGAGTTGATTAGTTTGCATAGTCCAAGGTGCTCAATCGAGGTGGGATCTTGGAAATTGTAGGGTTCATGAACATTATGTTAGGCATATATAGAAGTGGGTGGCTTGATGCGAGAGCAGGGAGATGGGTGTACCCTTTTTTGGTTTCCTTTTGTCGATGTTTGCTTAAAATGTGTTCCCGTGCCGTGTCTTTCCCGATGTTAATTTATTGCTTTGCCTCGAAGAAACATCTTCTCTCTCTCTCAATCTCGGCGGCTATTTAAGGATCGGTGTGCCAAAGACCACAAGATAGTTGCAGAAATCACAAGGCCTGTGAGAATTGTTGTACGATGTATGTATGTGCTATGGTAATATGGTGGCGGAGATGCATTAGAAAGGAGAGATTAGGACTGTCATTTTGTCTATAACTCCTACAAGGGAGATGGAACTCTCTCTTTAATTTGTTATTATGTATTATGGCGAAGGCCAAAATAATTAATTATATAGGTGATGGCCCTTCTTGTATCATGTTTGTTCATTTCACACGAATATATTTTATAATATTATATATATAAGGTTTATAGTTTGTTAATAATAATAAAAAAAAACACTAACCATGAATACAGGTACCCAGAACAAAAAAATGGATCTAAACACAATTGAATCACGTAACACAATCTCTAATCCAATCAATACAAGAACTAAAAAAAAAAACCGAAAATAAAAATAAACCAAGCAACGCCGATCAACAAAAACCAAACCAACATGGTCAAATTTGAAGGTATAAATTGCTCGTCTCTAAATAGGCGAAAAGGTCGGGTTCGGGCGGCCTTGTGGGGTGGACAATTTGTGGGTGAGTATTAGTACATTCACAAAAAAATTATATAAAATAATCTCATACACTAATGTGATTTTATCTGATCTGTTAGATTTACTTTACAATAAAAATAATTTTATAATCTGACGAACTACATCAAGTCATGTTAATTTGTGGGGTTGCTTTTGTATAAATTCTTTGTGATTAGAATATTTTTCTTTGTGGGGGCAAGTCGGGTGCAGGTCAATAGGAAATTATCTTCGACCATAACTGATATAACTTTTTCGTAATACAAAAGTTATTATAGACAAAACTCAAGATACAAATATGTTATCAATATATCAATTTAAGTTTGAGAAATGATATTTACAATCTTAAGGTGTCTAGGTTTCGTGTATTTTAAAAAAAATAGATAAATTTGAGATTCATATGAAAAAATTATTTTTTTAATTATGAACCTCTGTTTTTTTAAAGAAAGTATACGAAGTTTGCACACTCTAGCACCTAGCATTATTCTTTAAAAACAAATATGATGCATGTTTACAAATAAAAGAAATTCAAAAAATTAGTGATAAGAGTTTTTTTATATTTAAGGAAAATCTTATAATACGTTTAGCATTAACAAGAAAAAACATTATTTATAAAAAAATATAAAAAAGCCATTCACATAGAGGACCAAGTAAAAGAGGATAAGTACAATTTGAACGAAAGTCATTAAAGAATAGAAAAAGACGATATGATTTTTTATTTAGAGATGTATTAAACTAAAATCTTTTAAGTTTTTAAGAAAAATAATTATCTTGAATACGAGGCCGAGTTTTTTTTTTGCTCTCTCTCTAAACAGACTCGTTCTCTCTAAACAGACCCTCTCGTCCGAATCCAGTTGGGGGGAAGGGGGAGCCTCGGCGCCTTCTTCCTCGCCTTTTCCTCCCTCTCCTTACCGGCCCTTCGTCTCCGGTGTATTTTACTCTTCGTTGTAGTTTTTTTGATTTTTTTCTCAATTTTTTCAGGTTACATTTGGGAGGAGCGTCGTTCGGGTTTTTCCAGCCACCGGATCGTTACACGCGCCACACAGGGAGGACGCCTAGGCGCCGATCTTCAAGACCCCAAAATTCGGCGTCCATCGGAGTGGCGCGTTGCACGCACGCGCGAGACAAAACTTGCGGACCTCGTGTCTACCACGCGCTATCGAGGAGGCCTCTGCCGACACCACGATCGGCTTCTCTGGGCTCCCTGACTTCTGGGCTTCCAAGTTTGACGATCGGCTCTCCTCTCCGAGCAACAGTGCCTTACACGAGTCACTGCCGAATCCTCCGTGCACTGTTCACCCGTGTTTTTTGTTGTTTTATTTTTTCGTTATGTAATTTTCAGTATTTTGTAGTTGTTTTATGTTTTTATGTTTTATTGTTAATTTTGTTGACCCGAGTGTGGTGTTGGACCCTTGGATTGGACGTACTTCGTGGCAAGAGCTATTCGAGAGTGTTGGGCGATGCTACGCTGGTGGTTGTATGGCCGGGCTTTGTGGTTCATGCGCGAGCTGGGTGCCCGTCCAATCCAGATTCGAGGTGCCGATGCTTGCGATGGGCGTGACGTCCGGGATCGCACCAATGCTTAGGGTCCTTTCGTTGTTTTGTTTTTGTATTGTATTTAGGTGTAGGTTTGTTGTTAGTTAGTAATAAAATAGAAATAGGCTATTGGATTTGATGTCCATAGCGTCTTGTACTCATTCCTCTAGGAATGTCCAAAGGGACAGTTTAGTTCTGTTTTTACAGAGCGCTTTCTCTGTTTATGAGAAAGTTTCTAAAAGTTAAGACACTGTCCGCCACAGAGCAGTTTGTGAGTGGGGAAGCCCCAGAGCTGATGCGTAGTTGACTTATAGTCTGGATTTTTCATGTATTGATAAGTCACATTTGTAACTTCGGTTCATTAATGAAATAAGTCTATTATCTTCAAAAAAAAAAAAAAAGAAAAATAATTATCTTTCTCATAAGATTTTGGGTTAGAATATAAATCGTAATAGAAACCTAACCTTTGCCACTGCTCCTACATAACCCAGCGTCCCTGCCTCTATTCTCATATACTTCAGTTTTTTCTTTGTCGTTTAGTTGGGCAAACCCTACTAGAGCACTTTCAAGTTGTTTGACATTCTTATTCAGACCAGTACTAATATACATACTATTGTGTTTCAGCGAGTGAGTGAGCTTCACACACTGGCCATACTTCGCATAAATTTCATGTAATGCTACGCACCAACTTCCTCATGCGTGGACAATAGCCGACCTCTAAACAACAAAACATTGACAGTTCATCTTGGAGTATTTGGTGTTCTGATGCGTCTCATCCCGGCTCAATTAAGTGATTCTTTGCTTTTATAATGCTCATTAGTGGGGCACGAACACTTACCCAACTCCCCTTATAAAAATTATTTGAAATTTGAAGAAAAAACAAGAAGGGATGTTTTCAAAACACCACTAGGTAAGTACTCGGATCGAGAGTGTGTAAACAATGCTCCCGCGGGTTTGTCTGCACCTCGGGGGAGTAAAGAGTGCTCAAACCCTGGGGCAAGGAACAACATCTCCTACACAAGGCAGGCAAAAGTAATTGCACTCAAGGCAAATACTGTGAAAGAGCATGAAGGTTTGGCTAGGAGCTAAAAGTGGCTGCTCGATGGAGTAGCAAAAAGAAATGTTCGTCACAAGGGCCATTAAGAGTGCTTGCTCCCAGTGAGGACTATGTTCGTCAAGAGTGTCAGTCACCCTATTGGGTGAGCACTATGTCGATAAAAAATGCCTGCACCACGAAATTCGAGCAAAAGTGATTTGTCAGAACAGACAAGCAAAAGTGCTCGAACTCCAGGCTGAGTAATAGTTCTCATCACATAGAGAACACAACGGGAAAAAGTGTTAGGTTCGAGTGAGCACTATGTTGAGCAAAAGTGGTCACCGTTCAAAAATGAAGTTAAGACTGAAAAATGAATTAATGATTGAAATATGATGGTATGATGAAAAATGAACCTAGGACAGAAAAATGATGGTCATAGGCAAATTGAAGGTAGGACGGAAACGTGATCCAATGATAGAAAAATGAAGGTAGGATGAAAACATTGCCCAAAGGACGGAGAAATTACTATAGGATGGAAAAACAAAGCTCGGACAGAAAAATGACGATAGGATCGAAGAATGAAAGGAGGACAGGAAAATGTAACATGGATGAAAAATGAAAGTAGGACGGAAAAATAAACTCAGATGGAAAAATGACATTAGGGTAGAAAAAGAGCCAAGGACAGTGTAATGACAATCGGACAGAAAATGAATGTAGGAAGACAAAATGAAGGTAGAGAGGAAAAATGATTCTAGGATGGAAAACTGAACTTCAGATGGAAAAGTATGGTGAGACAGAAAAATGAAGCTCGGATTGAGCATGAACCTAGGATAGAAAATAATGGTCGGACGGAGAAATGACGGTAAGGGCGGAAAATGATCCTCAATTCGAAATGTGTGCATAGGACCAAAAAATGAACCTAAGATGGAAAAACAAAGCTCAAATTGAAAATGAATCTAGAATAGAAAAATGAATATAGGACATAAAATGATCCTCTGATGGAAAAATGTACCTCTTCGTCAAGGCGAGCAATGCACTCGTCTCTTGGGACGAGCAGAAGTGTTTGCCTCATCCCGAGGCGAGCACTATGTTGACCAACAGTATCTAGCTCCCAAAGCTCTTATCCTAAAGGGTGAGTGAAGCGCCTAAACCCAGACAAATGATAACATTGAAGAAGTGCTTGTCTCTCGGGAGGAGGAAGGCACTTTAGCTCGTGCCCCAACAAGGCAAGTGCTTGCACCCTGGTTGAGTGAGAGTGCTCAAAACTCGGAGAGCAAGCAAAAGTATTCAACCCTTGTGGGAGCTCGGAAAATTATAATAGCTTCGCAAGAAATGCTACTCTAAGGGCGAGTATTAAAAAAATATATAAATGAAGTATACAAAAGCACTCGTAATACATGCATTGTGCCCGATGGTTGTGGGAGCTCAAGGCAATTATACTAGTTCCAATAAATTTAATGCTTACATGGGAGCTTGGCTCCCAATCATATAAAGCGTACCCGATCTCCATAAGTATCTGACCTCCGATCAAGTTGGCTGAATAACATGGGAGCTCGGCTTCTGGACATGTAAAGCATACTAGACTACCATAGTATCCGACCTTCGATCAAATTGGTCAGATTACATGGTGAGTGACAACATCTCTCATCAAGGGGTGAGCACTTTGTTCACATCCAAGCAGAATGCTCAAACCCCATCTTAGAATCATGACAATGCCAAAACCATAGATCTCCATCTCAAAACTATCAAACCGAAGACAAATAATAATAATAATAATAATAACTTCGTCCCATAACAATGAAGATGACAGCCAAAATACTTACAAGAAAACTCTATCTTAGACTCTCAGCAATGGTAGCACCGAGGGTCTTTTGTGTGAAAGTGAAGATATTTTTGGTTTCTCTATATTTCCATGTCTTTTGTGGTCGTGGGTCACACTGTGGTCAAATCCAGTCATGTCTATGCAGTCATCCATCTTTGTCGTGGGTCACGCCATGGTCGACAAACAAACATAGTTGTGCAATTTCTCTGGAGAAAAAGAAGTTTGAAGCAAAAGGAGAAAAGAAAGAATATAAGAATGAAGAACAAGAAGATGGTAGATGGAAAGTGGGGAGTGCGTGAGAAGATGAAGATGAAGCTGGTTCTAGATTTCTGGGTTTTCATTGGCTAGTTTGATTTGGATCAATGTTGTTTCTATCTAATTCGATTTATTGTAAAGATATTTTAGTCAGTTCAGATATATGGCAAGGGCGTTTTAGCCTAACTCGGGTCTTTTGTAGGGCATTTTGGTCAAATCATCGACTTAGTAAGGGTATTTCAATCCAACATGCAATCTGTAGAGGGACATTTTGATCCAAGACATTCTATAAATTCCTACATAATAGGGTCTAAACTCATTCTTTTATTATAGATAGATGTAGTTGTTAATCCTTGTGGCAGCAATTGTACCATAATTGTTAATCTTTGTAGAAAATACTTTCTTACCAAAGCATTGTAAGAAGGACCTTAGTTCCAATCCCTCCTTTTGTTTTTGTTCCTTATTTTTTTTTCGTAATTTCTCGGTTATAATATTATTTTTTTGGGTATAATGTCATATTTAAAGATGAAAAAATTAGCGTCTCCAACACTGTAGAAATTCATTTTGATTGATGATGTTCATCTTAATATAGTCGGCACTATTATGTAAGAAAATGGGTCTCTCTCTCTCTAGGCTTTTTGTTATTTCTATTTTTTTCTATATACTTTTATTGTTGCTACCAAGAAATAAAATCATGGATTCCGTGTATTACATAGGGTAATTTGATCATAAATCCCCTACATTTTTTTCCATTTGAGATTTGTCCCATGTGCTTTTTCGTAGGATTAACCCTTTTGCTAATAAGTTTTTTTGGATCAAATTCATCCGTCACATTTTTATTTGGAGAAAACCTGGGCAACAACCCATCTGAGTATCTCATAAAATCAGCCCACCAATCAGAAAGTGACACATTAGCTTCTTACAACCATTACCATGCATCCCACTACACCAGAACAGGGCATCCAATTCTCCTTTCTTCCTCTTCCTTCTCTTCTTCCTATTCGAACCCACCACTCACACCTGACAGCACCCACTCCATCCCAACCCAAACGCGACAGCACCCACTCCATCCCAACCCAAATTCGACGGCACCCCATTCATCCCCGACGGCAAAGAACCAGTGCAACTGCCTCTCGACGGCAGCCCTGACTCGCATTCAAAGGTTTTCAAAAAACTGGTAATTTGGGCTATGGAACTGGTTTATATTTTGAAATTTTTACATTTAGCATAACTTGTATTGGACTTGTATTGAAGTTAGATCTCATTTCAAAGTGATTGTAATTTGGGCTGTTGAAATTATCTTGGCATATAGATTGATTTGTAATGAACTCCATGAATACCAACTGTTTGTAAAAACGTCTCAAAGGCCCTTTTTCCACTGCACATTACCTATAATATGATCGAAAAATAACTGGTTTCCTTCTAGGAGGAATCTCGGAAGAGCGATTTTATAGTGACTTTTGAGTTCCTGGAAAACAAATGAGGTTCGGTAGTGATGGAACGGGGAGGGGAAGGGGAAGGGGAAGGATACAAATGGGAAATAATCATCTGTTTTTTTTTTCTATTGTAAACATCCTCCAGAAGCTGATGTGTCGCATTATTACTGGTGGACTGTTTTTCCTCCAACTACAATCGGGCTGGTCCAAAGCAGCTCCGTTTTATTTAATCTAAATTAATGGATTACACGCATCACTCCTTGAAATGCTATATGCCAAACTATTTTTTCAAGATCTACTAGTAAAAAATCAACTTTAATAATTTCTTTATTAAAAAATAAGAAAAATGAAAACAAAAAATTGGTGGTTTGTGAGACCTCCCCTCCCCACCAGCCACCCACATGGTGATCGTGTTTGGCCAAGGTATGGCCACCGTGTAGGTGGCCAGATTCGACCACCCCACAGAGGCTTGAGCTTGGTTACCTCGTGTTGTCAGACTTGGCTGGGCATGGTGATGGGAAGGAGAGATCTCACTGTTAAGATATAAAATAAATAATAAAATCTATCTCTTCCCATCAGTTTAAATTTTTAGGACAAGTGGTAATTATACATGGTATCAGAGTAGAGGTCATGAATTCGAACATTGACTCTACACTCTACCTTATTTAATTAAATATTTCACATGTTGAGCTACTCATTGAGCAGAAGTTTGGACTTTGGCCCACATGTGAGGAATAATGTTAAAATAAAAAATAAAATCTATTTCTTCCTGTCCGGTTTTTTATTTTATGTTTTTTTTAACTAAATAAATTATTAAAATATTGATTTTTTGTTTTAATATTGAAAAAAAATTGACATGGGGCAGTTCATGGTGTGATGTGCGTCATCCGTTAATTTAGATAGACAAAAAGATCTAAATTAATCTTAAAAATTTAATAGCACAAAGTTAATGGTATAAGAAGGCATAACGAATCTCAAATGGTAAAAAAAAAATTCAAATTTTTAATAAATAATGCAATATATAGTTGAAGAATACGCAAGTGTCGTATAGTTGTTTTAAAAAAGAATAAGTTGTATTATTAAAAAATTAATTTTTATTCATATAAATTTTATATTTATTTATTTTGTTTTAAAATGGATCGACGACCCTTGTGACTTATGAGTGCACTTTCCCAATTACATATTCTGTAGTTTTGTTTGCTTGCTGGGTGGTAGACTTTCTTTCGATTATCGTGTGCACAAATTGCCCGTCGGTAGAAGTTTCCGAAAATAAAAAATATAGGAGCAAACAAAATGACGGGGCTAAATAAATTATCCATACACATATATAAGAGGAAAGTAGGTACGCTACGTGGCTCAGTGTCGTCTCTCTTTTCTTTCTCTCTGTTTGAAACCACAAATCACGTTATGTGGTCGACATTCCAACTTCCACCCTTTGTCTTGCTCTCTCTAATTTTGATCTTTCTTTCGAACGCCTGCCATTCTTTTCTCTTCTTTCCTCAGACCCTCTTAAATCCCGAAAGAAAAGAACAAGAGAGAGACTTTCCTCGTGAATTATCCACTCGAAAATTATCAGTTTTTTTTTTTTTAAATAAAAATTGTTTTGGTTTATACTTAGAAGACATTCCGGTTGAGACATGAGAGTTTGTTAACGTCAGATGCAGCAATAGCAACACCATGAACGCAACTGCAGCAGCTACAACCCCTACCACTGCCAGTTTTAGCAACACCAATACATACCTTTACCATGATAACCACAAGAGACCCTCATCCCATTTTCTTGGTACCATCTCTCTCCCGAAGTCCAGTTCCTGCTACTGTATCAACACCAGGTCCAGCAGCAGCATCTGTGCCCAAAACAACCACCGTGGCTATCAGTTCCTAGTCCCCAGAGCCACTGCCTCTCCTACTGGCAAGGACAACAAGAACAGAACCAAAACCAAGGATGACAAAGTTGTTCCCTCTTCTGCCAAGGATGACGATATTAATGTTGATGAGACTCAAACCATACAGAAACAACAGCAGCAGCAGCAGCAGCCTTCCGTTTCATTAAGTTTGGATGATGTGAACCCGGTAGGATTGGGGCGGAAATCGCGTCAGTTGTTTGATGAGGTGTGGAGGAAGTTCTCAGGATTGGGGCAGATCTCTAGGACAACTCGCGCTGATGACAGGGAAGCCCTGGATGCCCTCCTCATCAGGGAAGGACCCATGTGTGAGTTCGCCATTCCTGGAGCTCAGAATACCACTGTACTCGTTGTCGGAGCCACCAGCCGGATTGGTCGTATTGTTGTCCGCAAGCTCATGCTCAGAGGTTACACTGTCAAGGTTTTGCTTTGCTTTCTCTCCACTTTCTTTTATTTTATCCAGCTATAGACTCCTGCTTTTCATGACCGCCATACGTTATGTAATGTAAATGGTGTAAAAATTTTCGGTTTGGTTTTATTGTGCTAGTGTTGTAAACAAAAAACAATGAAAATTGATATAAAATTTGAATAGGGTTGAGTTGATGATGCTAGGAAATGTCGTTGTTTTAGTATCTCCCTTTTCACTAGCTTTGGCTGTATGGCACTCACTTTAAGCTGATGTTTTACCCATAAATTCTGATTGTAGCGTATGATTTGACAATGCATAGAATGAATCAACCTATACACTAAATTTTAAATTCAAATAATTACTCTGTCTCACAATTGGGTTAATTTATCTCTCTTATCTTAGCTTTCATTGCTGTCTGTTAGGGTGTATGTGACAGGCTTTCTCCAATTTCCAGGATTTTTTTTAACTTGCCTACCCAATGGACTAGAATATAGTAACTGTCATACATTTACAGATCCTGTTAGTCACCAGTTGAAAATCTGGTGATTGAGGTGAACCGAGTGTCGCAACATTTTGATGTGAAACTAGTGAACAATATGGTATAAGTTGATTCAAGTTGCAAAAAATATTCCATTATTTATCGCATTATAGCAGTAGAAAGGTTCCCAGGATATAGAAGTTCCTCAAAATTGTTTTTAGCCATTTATTGCTTTTATGTTTCTTATTCATGATCATCAGGCTTTAGTGAGGAAGGCTGATGAGGAAGTGGTCAGCATGCTTCCTAGGTCAGTAGAAGTGGTGATTGGGGATGTAGGTGATCCTGACACACTCAAGTCTGTGGTGGAAGGGTGTAACAAAATAATCTATTGCGCAACTGCTCGTTCTACCATCTCAGGGGATCTCTTCAGAGTTGATCACAGAGGAGTATATAACCTCACCAAAGCATTTCAGGTTAGGCCTTATCCTGAATCATCTCTCTTACCTGCTCTCGAAACTCTGTACGCATGTGGCACACACTAGAGTTTCCTCACAAATTGACTGCTTCAGAGGGTTTTGCTCTAGATATGGGGTGCATGTACAAAACATAAGGCTCTAGTATTGCAGGTGTTCATCATATTTCCTTACAGCATGAAAACGTCTACCTGTTTTTCTTGACTTGTGTGCAAAATTAAGGCATTCCCTTTGGTTGTTACTGTGGTGATGTCTAAATGCTGCCAGTTTGTTCAAGTTATATATAATCCAGCATGTATGTTCCCCATTATGAAATTTCTTTGGCAAACTTCATATCTGATACAAATTACAGGACTACAACAATAAACTAGCACAACTACGAGCAGGGAAGAGCAGCAAAAGCAAGCTTCTTCTTGCAAAGTTTAAATCTGCTGATTCATTAAATGGGTGGGAAGCTCGTCAGGGAACGTATTTCCAGGATGTAATTGCTGCAAAGTATGATGGAGGAATGGATGCTAAATTTGAGTACACTGAGACTGGAGAAGCCGTCTTCTCAGGTAAAAGTGGATAATAGGTGAACCATGAAAAATGTCCAGTTTGGAGCAATTAGAACGTAGATTGGCTCTTGGTTGCTATAATTATTTCTCAAATTTTCACATTAATTTCAAGTGCTACAAAGGGGGTGGTGGAAAAAAAATCAGTATTTACTCTCAGTTTGATTTTGTTATTACTATAGGATACGTTTTTACCAGAGGAGGGTATGTTGAACTTTCAAAAAGGATTTCACTTCCTTTGGGTCGCACTCTTGACAGGTACAAGATACTTGTAATCTCAATCCAAGCTGGCTCTGTCTGGTGGCTACCATATTTTTTTACAACTAATACCTCAAGTATAAAGGATTTTCAAAGTTCCATAATCAAAGATTCAAACTGTTAATGTGTAGGTATGAGGGCCTTGTTCTCTCTGTTGGTGGAAATGGAAGATCTTATATTTTAATTCTTGAAGCTGGTCCTTCAGCAGACACAACCCAAAGCAAATTGTATTTTGCAAGATTTACTACGAAAGTAGGATTTTGTAGGGTAAGGAACTTCTTTGTTTTATGTAACAAATTTTGTTTCTTTTCATATCACTCAACTCTCTTTCAACTCTTTTATTAGCATTTTGAAAATTCGTGATTTAGTCTCCATGTCTTTCCACATAATTGACAGGCAAGAGTACCATTTTCATCCTTCCGCCCAGTGAAACCAGATGATCCACCACTAGACCCATTTCTTGTACATACGCTCACTATTCGATTTGAGCCTAGAAGACAGGTTTGTTGCTTTTCTGATTGATCTAATGGAAAGGAATTTGGTTATGTTTTGTTGCCTTCCACTCTGTTCATGGCTTTTCATATTAGAATGGGACTTCTACTTGCTATACCGCCAGTGTTGTAAGAAAATATGTTTTGCATACTTGTTGAGTCCATTCTTTTACTATCATGACTGATCTTTGGTTGATTCAACCTAGTATAGAGCTTTAATGTAAAGATAAAGCTTGGTGGAAATGAGAACTTGACAAAGCTTGTCATAATGATCAGGGAATGGAAATGTAAATATGCACTATCTTTCTTTCTCTGGGCACGCACTTTCTATAATATGATACGTCACAATACAATCTCTTCTTCATGGTGATATTCCAAGCTGTTTTGGCATGAACAAGGTCATTGCTTCTTAAAAATATATGCTTGTCTTCATTATCTATGAAGGAACTCTACCAATTAACTTTGTAGTTTTTCTTTGTTGCAACTTTTTACCTTTTCACTTCTGCATACATGTTTCTTTCCTTTTTCTTTTTATTCTCAGTTTTTAATTCTGTCATATTTTTTGGACACTCATGAGTTAACTAATACTAAATTAGCTAAGAAATGGTTTAAATGGTTTACTAGCTAGTAACATCATAACAAAACTACAGGATTGTAAACGGCCTGGAACATAGACAACTTTCTAGACCTAATCCATTACTGTTGTGAAAATGATCCTACATAGTAATCTCCATTGCAGAATCACCATAAACAATGTCAAAATGACGCCACACTGTTTTTTCCCTCTTATCTTCTCCTCTTCAAGTGAATCTGAATTGTGTGCACCCTGAGCCACATGGAGTTATTAAGCTGGCTCTTATACCATTTGTCATGAGCTGAGGATGTGTTAGCCCATATTTGTGAAATCTCTCAAAAGAATTAGTTGCAATGGGAGCTTTTTGTACATATTGATTAGCACGACATGCACAATCCTCACTTTCCAAATTCGCACAATATTTAGCTTCCTTTCTCCATGATGGGTTACTCAGCCTTCATCATTTCCAATCATATCAATATATTTTCTTTTTTACGAGTCTTAAGTTAGTAGTTTTTCATCCCAGTAGGATGTGCTACGATTCTAAAAAGGTGTTACAAATTTTTTATATCGTCCAATGCATATTATTTTTCCTCGAATTCATCATGTATTCTTGGGCATCATTGCAGTAGGCTCTCTCTTCTCTGTTTATAGTTTCAGCAGCAATATGATAGTTTGTATTTTATATCTTCCTCAAATACCCATTAATTGAACCAGCTATATAGTGCGGTCAATGTATTTATCCGATGGAGAAGAGCACCACAACCTAAGCTGTTTAATTCCTTTTATCTTTTTCCCTCTTATGGTGTTGCTCGAGTCATGCATTTTGGTATATTGACTTCCAATCATATAGGGTACCTTTGGTAATGAATATATTTGGCTTTCACAACTGATTCGGTTCATTATTCTTGTTGCAGAGACTTGCTGAAGGACCTACAGCAGTGAAGCAAGACCTTAGAAGCTTTAAGCTTAAATTAGAATATATAAAAGCCTTGCCCGTAGGTGCTTTCTTATTTTTTTAATATTAGATTATTGCAATGTAAGATTTACTCTTGCTTCCGTCCTTTTTCATTATGTTGTACCATCCATTGAAATCATTGCGAAGTTATGTGTTGAAACTTTCACCTTATCAGATGACATTCTTTTAATTTATTCAATCTTGCTTGAAGAAAAATCTATATGTTTAATTCTTTAAGAATTGAGCATGACACAAAAATTCAATGTACTTCGGAATATATGGCTATAAAAGCGCTTCTTCTCAAACTGACCGGAAGCACAGATGGCAAAGTTTAGTTGTAGTTGAAAATGCATGACATGAAATTTCATTTTACTTCTAGTTATTAGTGCTTACAAGTCCATATTTTCATTGATTAAAGCTATCTTTTTGTGAACCTAGTCAACCTAGTTTGATGACTTTTGAAGCAAGTCAACTCATGCAACTTTACTAGAGGAAACGGTATCATGATTATTGTTCACTGATTAATCATCTAGAAATGTAGAAGTACACTGCTTGCCAGATGTCACTGTGCAATTGCGATCAAAATCATGTTTTGTTGTTTTGTGTGCCCGTACAGTATTTAAATTATGTTTGCATCAAGGGAAAAAGTGAAAATCAATAAGACAGAAGAAGCAGAGGGTAAAAGATGTGTCAGTAACATGATAATAAATGCTGCACATAACTTCCTGTGCTAGCTTCATATTGGGAGAATGTCTTATAGATATATTTTCAGTTTTTTTAATATGATAACTGATGTATTGCAGGCTGGGCAAGAAACAGACTTTGTCCTAGTTTCATGCACAGGATTAGGAATAGAACCTACCAGAAGGGAGCAAGTTCTTAAAGCGAAGAGGGTTAGTTCATTCTTTTCTTTTGTTTCCTTTGATACTTTAACATATTCTTTTAATTTTTATCTTTGTTCACATGATTTCTCCAGGCTGGAGAAGAGTCATTGAGAATATCTGGCCTTGGATATACAATTATTCGTCCTGGTCCCCTAAAGGTAAAGCCGTAAATTTCTTTCCAAGAACTTAAATGGCTTTGTCAAATAATCTTCAGAATCCATTTAACGTGGATAAACTATAGAGGTTGTGTGGGAAGTATGGACAAGTCCATATGGAGAGCTACTCAATTTATTTGTGACTTTGTTTTTATGATGCTCATTTGTCATTTCTATCCTCAAGTCATATAATACTGAGATTTTTCTTCAGAGATAATTTTACCACCAACATTATTAGTATTTGCACACCTGCAGGAGGAGCCTGGTGGTCAACGGGCACTCATTTTCGATCAAGGAAACAGAATTTCTCAGGTGAGGGTGATCTATCATCTGAGTCATAATGGCACAAATGAAACCACATGCATTTTTAATGGCTGTCTCTTTCCCAGG
Source organism: Cyclocarya paliurus (assembly GCA_029856935.1). Taxonomy (NCBI): domain Eukaryota; kingdom Viridiplantae; phylum Streptophyta; class Magnoliopsida; order Fagales; family Juglandaceae; genus Cyclocarya; species Cyclocarya paliurus. The sequence continues at coordinate 16,288,303 of CM056952.1, read as the reverse complement.
GCATTAGCTGTGCCGATGTGGCTGATATATGTGTGAAGGCACTGCACGATTCAACTGCAAGAAACAAGAGCTTCGATGTGGGTATCACTATTTGGTTTTGAGGTTAGTTCAAGTTGGACGTATCTAAGATGATTTTTCAATGTGTCCAGGTATGTTATGAATATGTTGCTGAGCAAGGGAGGGAGCTCTACGAACTGGTGAGTGAAGATCAAAACACATTGAAAAACAATATCAATCTTTGTCTTTAGGCATTTTTGGTGATGACAGAAACTAAGGCTGTATTTCTGACATCTGTGCAGGTAGCGCATTTGCCCGACAAAGCAAATAACTATTTGACACCAGCACTATCCGTTTTAGAGAAGAACACTTGATCATCCTTTTAGTCCCCCTTGTTTGATATTTTTTCCTCGATATAGTTGTCTTTGTAATGTTCTCAAAGAAGCATATCTTTTTACCTTTTCTGATCAACTATATATACAACTATCCTACTGTAGATCATGTATGTATTCTTTTTGTAAATCATCTACTTGTACAAGTACAATAATGTAAATGGCCAGGAACACCTGAATATTCAGTATGACTTGCTTATTAAAAGCATCACTTCTGCAGGATAAAATTATCGTTCACACTCATGATTGTATGGGGATGAGCCTTCACTTGAGCAAGTCATCATCAGGTGTAAACAACGTCCCCCCTGTGTTAAGATATAAAATAATAAAATCTATCATTCTCATCAGCTTAAACTTTTAGGATAATTGGTAATTTCATATAGTATCATAGCAGAGGTCTTAAGTTCGAATATTGACTTTATATTCTATTTCATTTAATTAAATATTTCACTTGTTAGATCTACTTATTGAGGAGAAGTCTGGCCCACAAATGAGGGAGAGTGTTAAGATATAAAATAATAAAATCTATTTTTTCCTAACAGTTTAAGCTTTTAGGATAAGTAGTGATTTAACACTTGTAAATAATTTTTATTTTTGTCAGATACAAGGAGATTATATAAATGATTAGATTAAAAATACACAAATTTCCAAGCACTATTTAACCTCAAAAGTCCTTGAAGCATGCATCATATGAATTTCTCCAAAAATATCATCATTCAAAGCTACTACATTACCTGGTAACAAAAGCAAATTCTCACTAAATTTTTAACAAGATTCACTTAGAGCCAAGTCGACAAGAAGATCTAGTAACAATGAGTCCACGTCCTCAGAAACTTCAAACTAGCACCCTATCTGAATCTGATACATCCATTTTCAACAATGCAACCAAAGTCATATATGCACACACCTTGGTCACAAGAGAGGAAACACAGCCTTCCATTTGCTTTTCACCTACGTGGCTGATTAGGCACCTTAAAACCTCATGCCCACTGAAGTGGGTCTTCATTGATCGTATGTTTGCTGGACCATGGATGCTAACCCACTCCCTCAATATGGAGGCCATCAAAGCTGACACATAGATGTATTAGATGATCGGGATGCACCCTGGTTGGCCTTAGGACCGCAAGCATTATGTCAGTCCAAGCAAAAAGATAAGCATTATGTCAGATAAAGATAAGGAACTCCCTTTTGATTGTAATGCAGCAGAATGCTAATAACTCAGGGCCCAACTCCACCATCAACATTCCTTCATAGAACCTCGATATATCTTGGAGGAGTTAACTGCAATATCAACAGTTATGCTTCTAGTATCATCAAAAGGAACCCTAGTACTAGCAGCAGCAGCATCAGGATCAGCATCAGCAAGAATCTTCTCAGCCGCTGTAAACTGGCACTAACCGGCTTGCTTGCAGCTGCTGCAGTGATATCTTCGGCGGCAGTGGGAGCAGCGGCAATTGAGGCACCCCCACAACCGGAGACTTTAGCCAATATACCACAGACACTTTCGGGTGAGTGTGCTTCGCCTAAGGATTGCAAGAGAGCCAGGATACAAAGGCCTAAGTCAAGGAAAGCCGAGTCTTGTACTATAAAGTGTGTCACCACTTGCATCCGGGGTGGTGAAGGCTCCCCTGGTGAAGGTCCTCTTAATGTCAGGAGGTACAAATTTACCACAATATATGTGTGTGTGTGCATATGGTTTTTCCCTGGGAAGACACAGGTCATTGATATGTGGGCATTGAGAAAAAAGTCACAAAATTTAGTTGGAATATTTTGTTTCTCATCCAAGTTTTGTATAGAAACATAAGAGGAAGTTGTGCGTGCATGCATGTATGTATGTATGTGCTGTATTCAAAATCTTGCATCATAGCAAGAATGCTATAACTCTGACCCTCTGTAATTTCTCTACAGACCTCTAGTTGTCTTCAAGCAAGGGTTTCGAAGCCGTCAATACTGGTAACTGTTCTAATCTCAACCTTCACCATTACCAATGGCGGATTGTACCTTATATGTGATCATCCATACCCTGGGAAGCCCAAATAAATCTAGAAAGCTTCCAGGGAAAAATGAAAAAGGAATTTGATCAAAACTTAGTGGGGTTGTAAAGAAGGGCATTATCAAACTGGTCATATATATGCTTTGAAAATTTTCCTGGACTGGAATGCCTTGAATTATCTGTTCTTAGTAATTGTGAGAAAGAGAAATGTTTTTCTTCATCTTAAGTGTTATCATTCACAACACACCATAGCTGATGTTCCATATTTTAAGTGAATTTTTCATTTAAAGTTTTAACAATTAGTCTAATTGTAAAATGGGTTGTGTGGATGCAGTTTGGTGGAGTGCTCGGATATTTGTAACTTAATTGGAGATGGTGATGATGGGCCTTAATTAATTAGTTGTATATGAAGTTTTAGTTGAATTTTGATGTGTTTTCCTTACTCATCAATTAAATTTCATGCATGGATAGGTTCATCTTTTTCCCCAATGATCAAAATGCAGTATGGATCAGATTTTCAAGCACCATTGTTTTACATTTTTTTGATCTATTCTTACCTTGTTAATTTAGAAACCTTAATTTGATGTATCCTCAACAAATCTCAAGGCACGTGCTACAAGAAAAATGAGTATTTATGACGGATTATTTATAACAAGAATGATTATTTACGACGAAAACAGATTCATTTTAATAAGAAATAGTCATTTTCGCAGAAAATAACAAGTTACAAATAAACAGTTTTCTTGTAGGCTAATCTCATTTTCATTCCATATATTGCATAAGAACTCACTTGATGGTGGATGAAACCCTTTACAGTATTATTTTTATTACATTGCATTATCTTATTTTTATCCTGCTGTCATGAGGTGGCGCTGTCCTTCATCTTTTTAATTTCTATTTAAAAATAAAATAAAAAAATAAAAGGTGATCCAAAGAGGATGGAAAGTGTTATATTCATAAAGTGAGATATTAATGTAGCATTACTCTAAAAACAATATTGGATATTATATTAGCTCTTTTATATTCTAAATTAATATTTTATGAGACATTATTAATTCCCCAGATCTTATTAATTATATATTATAAGGAAATATTACAAAAATAATTTAATAGTTTAAGCCAAACTAACAATAATCCAATGTGTGATGTATAGGAAGTATATTAAATAAACGTTAAAAAAAAAAAAAAAACCAATGCTAATGCTCTAAGCTTGTCCAAATGTAGGTAACACAACGGTAAACTTATAAGTTGTGTCTAAATGTAGACAACCCTGACTTTTTTGTCACATAAATTCCAATAAGATGTTGAGGAAGCTTTAGCTATAGAAGAAGAAAAAAAACAAAAATGCTCCTTGATTAACCAAACCATTTGCCAGCAATGCATGTTCCCTTCTCTGAAAAATGTGAATAATGTTGAAATGTATTTGTGCAGAAAAATCTAGAATGTAACTCAACATTCAAGACTTCAGTTTTTAATTTTTGCAAAATTGATAAACTTCAATAAACTTACAACTAGATACCTCCATCAATCTTTCGTTAGAAAATTAACAATAGCCAATCAAAGATTGACATGTGGCGTTCTGTTAGTTTTCTAACGGAAAATTAATGGAAGTACTATTTTTTTTTGACAAAAATGGAAGGACTTAATTGGAGGTTCTTGAAATTCATATCAATTTTATGAAATTTGGAAACCGAAGTCTCAAATTGCAAAAACATAAAAAAAAAAAAAGTTCAATTACTAACTTCACAATTAATCCTCAAATATCTCCATAGTGCTGATGGTCATAATATATTCATCAAAATTCTATTCTTTTAGAGCACCAAGTCTCTCTTTTTTTTAGCACACCGCCTTGGAGTAGGATGAAAGTTTTGGTCATGGCAGGCTTTTGCCGGAACATGTTTGGGTTGGAGAAAGGCGAGGGATTGTTCGGCTCTTGAACGCGTTCTCGCCCCCATTCTCAGGACGAAGAGAATGGTAATGGAAGATACGATCTAGGAGGTTGGGGTCAATGGGGTTTGCAATAACCAAGCAATATGGATTGATGTGGGAATGTCCCAAGAGTTGTATTAATTGGTTGCCTGAGGTTTTGGAAATCATTGGCAATTCAGATTTGTGGATTTTGACATCTAATCCTCTGTATCACAACAAGTTACAATGAATCAATAAAATCTAGACTGAGAGTACTAGCATTGGTTTCTCTATACGCATATGTAAAATTATATCTATTGTTAAGAACTAAGAGGGAGAGTAATTCTTATGCAAAACTATCTTCATTTGTGTATTACATTTCAAATATATTGACGTATGTTGAGTAAGTGTGGATGCATGTGATAAAAAGTAAGTAGATTAATTTAGACAAATTCCTAGACAAAATTCGGTGGCTGATTTTCTCGAGGTGGGTCAATATATGCACCTTGACAAAACTAAGTGATTGATTTTCTAGGGGTGGGGCAGCTGGTCAATATATGCACCTAGACAAAACTAGGTGGTTGATGTTCTGGAGGTGGGGAAGCAGGTCAATAGTCAATCGTTAATACTCCCTCTCAAGTTGGAGCATGGAGATCTGTAATGCCTAACTTGCGTGTAGAATGATGAAAAAGTTTCTGTTCTAAGGCTTTGGTGAAGATATCTGCAACTTGTTCAGTGGAAGAAGTGTGAACGGCTGTAAGAAGGCCTGAGTGAATTTTATCACAACCAATCTCAATGTGTTTGGTACGTTCATGGAACACGAGATTGTGCACAATGTAGAGAGCGAATTGGTTGTCACAATGTAAGGTGAATGACTCAAGATGAGGAATGCCAAGATCAGTGAGAAGTTGCTTCAACCAAGTGAGTTCACAGGTAGTGACGACCATAGCTCAATATTCTGCTTCAATGGAAGACTTGCTACTATAATTTGTTTCTATGTGCGCCATGAGATTGGACTGGTCCTAACTGAATGAAGTATTCGATGGTGGAGCAGCAGGTAGTGGGATAGCTAGCCCAATCAAAATCAGTGTATGCTGTGACATGCACACTGCTAGGGGAAGGAAAGAAGATGCCTTGGCTTGGGCTGCCTTTGATGTAGCAAAGAACACGAGTAGCGGCAATCATGTGAGGGACCCGAGGAGCATGCATGAACTAACTGAGAATGCTGACTGCATAGACGATATTAGGTCGGGTGATAGTCAAATAGATGAGTCGGCCAACTAAGTGTTTGTAAGTGCAAGAATTAGGAAGGAGATCGTCGTCTTTAGTGTTGAGTTTCAAGTGTTGTTCCATAGAAAAAGGAGTAGTTCGTGCATCGAGTTTTCCACTGTCAGAAAGAATATCAAGGGCATATTTGCGCTGATTGAGGAAGATACCTTTGTAAGAGCGAGCAACTTCAAGTCTGAGAAAATATTTCAAAGAACCAAGATTTTTGGTTTTGAAATGGGTAGAGAGGAGTCCTTTGAAAAACTCGATCTGAGAGATATCGTTACCAACAACCAATATATTATCAACATAAACAAGAACAAGAATAATGCTAGTGGAGGTGACAAGAGTAAATAAAGAATGATCGACCTGAGATTGATGGAAACCTGCATCAAGAAGCATAGAGGTTAGTTTAAAAAATCACTTGCGAGAGGCTTGTTTGAGGCCATAGAGAGATTTTCTGAACCGATAGACACGTGTCTCCCCCTTTATGCAATATCCAGGAGGTGGTGTCATGTAAACTTCTTCATCAAGGTAGCCGTGTAAGAAGGCATTGTTGATGTTGAGTTGATGAATGACCTAATGTTTGGGGGCAGCGACCGCCAATAAGTAACGAACAGTGGTCATTTTGGCAACCGGGATAAATGTCTTATGATAGTTAAGGCCTTCAACTTGATTGTAACCCTTGGCAACCAGCTGACCTTTGTACTTTTCAATAGAGCCATCCGCTTTGAGCTTAGTTTTGAAAACCTATTTACAACCAATGGATTTTTTATTGGAGGGGAGTGTCTTAAGAGTCTAAGTGGAGTTATCTTCCAAAGCATGAATTTAGCAGACAATAATTCACGCCAATTAGAGTGGCGGATAGCATTAGAATAACATGAGGGATCAACACAGGTGGTTAGAGCAGTTAAAAATGTGAGATGACATGGAGAAAAATGAGAATATGAAATAAAAGCAAACAGAGAGTGAGCAGTACTTGAGGCCTGTGTAGTAGGTGAAGGTGTTGTGGGCTCCGTGTAGAGTGTAGGGCAAACATATTTGTGAATATAGGCGGGCCGAGTGATGGTGCGAGGAGGACAAGAGATAGGAGGTGAAGAGAGAGAAGGCTCGGGTGGAGGAGACGGAGGTGAGGAGAGAAAAGGTTCAGTTGAGTATGAGGAAGGGGTTTCTGGAGATGGATGAGATGATATAGAAGTTTCAGAGATAGGTAATGGAAGGACAGGATGAGAAGGAGAGAGATCAGGAATGTGCTGGAAAGAAAAGTGGTGTTCTTAGAGAGTGACATCACGAGAATAAAAAATGGAATGAGTGTCAAGATTGTAGAGTTTGTAAGCTTTATGAGTGCTGGGATAGCCAAGAAAAATGCATTTAGTGGCATGGGGAGAAAATATGTCGTAGTGAGCACTAAGGGTTTGTGCATAGCAAGACACCCGAATATGCGAAGATGATCATAGTTGGGTATTTTATTGAAAAGAATTTCTAAAGGTGACTTATTCTGGAGAATGCAAGTGGGGGTACGGTTAATGAAGATATGCAGCGGTGATGACACAATCTCCCCAAAATTTTAAAGGAAAATGTTCTTGGAAACGGAGACTACATGCAACATTTATAAGGTGCCTATGTTTACACTCTGCAACGCTATTTTGTTATAGAGTTTCAACGCAAGTACGTTCATAAATGACATCATGATTTTGAAGATAAGTTTGAAATTGATGAGAAAGAAATTCTTATCCATTATTAGTGCGAATAATTTTAACAGGATTATTAAATTGATTTTGGACAAGGGCAAAACAATGTGTTAAATGAGTAAAAGTTTCAGATTTAAAACGCATTAGGCAGTTCCAAGTAGTGCGAAAAAAATCATCAACAATGGTGATAAAATAGTGAGCCCCACTCAGAGAAGAAGCATGATAGTCACCCTAAATATCACAAAAAATGCGATTTAAAGGAAAAACATTTTTATTTTCATTAATAGAAAAATGTAAGCTGGTATGCTTAGATCGAGCACAAACATCACAATCAGAGAGAATGCATGGAGAATTAAAAAGACTGAGATTAATGAAAAGGAAAGAATGGCCTAGACGTTGATGCCATAAGGTCTTATTGACAGTAGATTGGGTAGCTAAAGTGAGAAAAAGTTCAGGCAGGTACACGTAGCGCCCATTGCAGAAATCACCCGCTCCAATCAGCCTCATCGATTGTGGGTCTTAAAATAAACAAGTGTAAAAGGAGAAAAAAATGACACAGGCAGTATGAAGGGTAATTTGGAAAATTGATAAAAGGTTAAATGAAAATTGGGGAACAAATTAAACATTAGACAAAATAAGGGAGGGGGAGAGGATGCAGGTACCAAGGCCTACGATGGGGATGGCTTGGCCATTCAGGAGCTGCACAGTGTGCTTGGAGGAGAGGCGTCGTAGATCGGTAAAGGCTTCACGACGGTGGCACATGTGGTGGCTTGCGCCATTGTCCACCACCCAATGATGGTGTCGATCGAAGGGAAAAACAGAGGGAGAAGGGGTTGGGGCATTATCGAAAAAGTGGACGGAAGGAGGCAAGGAAGTGGTGGAGGGTGACGACACGAGCAAGGTGAGCAGCTTCTGGTATAATTCTGGCGAAAGTCCAGGTATGGGGCTGGCGAAGGTATAAGGCAAGGGGGGTTGAGATGGGTCAGGTTTGCCATTGGTGGAGGGTGGCGAATCGAAGGCCTTGGTTTGTTACGCTGCTCACAGCCAGGTGGGTACCCAATGAGAGTCTAGCACCTCTCTCGAAGGTGGCCGTCTCAGCCATAAGCCATGCACTTGAAGGTGGGTCTTTCATGGCTAGATGACTTTGCAGCAAGTGCAAGGGTGTCTGAGAAAAGGTTTGTGAGATGAAAAAGACGTTGTTGTTCTTCTTGGAAGAGAATGGAAAAAAACTTTGTTGAAGGATGGAAGGGGATCCATGGCCAGAATTTGGGTTCGTAGGGAACCGAATGAATCATTGAGACTAAGAAGAAATTGGAAGACCTGTTCATCTTCAATCTGTTGTTGAGGGTCTTTTATATCATCGGTGTGGCCCCTCCAGCCCCTGCTTGAGATTGAATGGTGACTGAAACGCCGGGACATGTAACACAAGGCTACACACCCCCTTATACATGACAGGTAATATGTTATGCACATAAGTATATTAGCAGTTTACAATATCGTAGCAGCGAAAAAATAATAAAAGTTGAATATTTTAAGCAATGCAACAAGTAATTGCAAAGTACATGGTACCATACTAATAAAACATTACCCATATTGTCCATAACCATAAAACTGTACCATAAGTATAATATCCCAAAATGATATATAGTAAAGTTTAGTCTCCCAAAAATATGGGACTTCTTCAAAATATTGTTTATAAAAAATTAAGATCTAAACCATAAGTTTTTTCACAAAATAACTAAGTTCTCTATCTCTTCCTTAAGGTTTGGGTTTCACGTGTTTCTCTAAAATCTTATCTTTGTCCCGATTGTTACGCCGTCTGAATTTTGCAATAAACTTTAGTATTCCTAAGATCTCCCGATCAACGGCTCAAGTCGCTCCAGGACAGAGGGCTCAGGCCGACTAGTAACCATTTTAGGCACAATCATCTCTAGAGGAGGAGGTGGCGTTCTCTTCCTCTTAGTCATGGGTGTCATCTTCTACACCTGTAACAACTTCTACCATTTCGGTTGAGGAATGATAATAGAAACTACCACAATAAGATTTTAAGAAATTTTAGCAAATAATCACACAACATACCATAGTTAATGCAAACATACAAGAGGTATATCATGCAATGCGTGCATGGACATGTACTTGACATATGATTTGACCAGAAACTTGACTCATGCACTTGATCATTTTCAAAAGACTTGTAACAGAGACTTAAAACATTTTTAAAAAACTTCTTTGACTTTCTTTTTCATATTGATTCTTAATCAGAACTTTTCTTATCAGAACATATCATAAGATTTGCATCGAGTAATCCTTATCATATATGAGATTTTCATCAAGTGGTCCTTATCTTATGAGCTCTTATTATTGTTCATAGGGTGGACATAAAACAGCTCGCCTCCTTACACCACGTGTTCCTACTGGTTATCGCACCATCAACAGTCTATCACCATGATGAATACATCATAAACAAAGAGTTATATTAACTCGATCTTACTTTGTTGGATTACATGTCTTATGCACCTACTAGTGCCTACTAGCGTTAGGTGTTTCCTCGCTTCAGCATTTTTTAAAAAGAATCCATTCGAGGCACATCGACTATTTTTCATCGACCCAGGGGTTACTACTCCATTTTTAAGCACTCTAGAGTGGACAAAGGGGTTCAACTAAGACAATCCCTCGTCCTAGCACTTGGAGTCGTGATAAAATATTTAAACTCTTTTATTTGAAAAATACTTTTATTTGAAATCATTTCACCCAAATGCATGTGACATACGTATTTATACTTGACATGTGACATATGGAATGCCATGCATGAAGTAACCAAACATAACATGTTCAATTCATAGCATGGTAACATGAAACGCATGAAACATCAAAACGGATATATGGAGTCATGAGAACTTGCTTAGGTCAAAACAAATAAGGGCAAAATCATGAAGAATCATTTAAACATGTTCCAAACTTCAAGCATATCATATAGAAATCAAAGCATACTGAAACAAAGCATGAAATCATAGATTTTAGTTAAGGTCTAAAACTTCCAAGATATATTCAAACCGAAACTTCATGTTACATAAACCTTTAACCTTAATCAAGTTAAAACTGAATCTTATAGGAGTATTTCATAGCATTTTCATCACAAATTCGAAACATATAATTTCTTCCATAGATTTATACAAGATCATATTATCATATTCAAACAAGCAATCAAGAAATAACAAAGAAAGTAAACATGATAATGAAAAGATTTACACAAATATATATAAGTATTAACCAAGAGTAAGTTGAGTGTATACTTACAAAAATCCGTGCATAGAAATACTAGCAAGCTAAAAATCCGAACATACTATATTAGAAAGAGTAACTAAAAACCCTATCTCATGTTCTTGAGTGTGTGTGTGGATTTCTAGGATATCACTTGATCTTAAACCACTCGGCTTCTAGGGTTTTTGGGTTAAAACCCCTTCATTTCACTCATAAAGTAAAACAAAACCTAAGGTAAACAAAGATACAAGTGGTGGTTGAAAACATGGAGGATGAACTCCCTCTTACTAATCGGATTTAAGGGTTTCTTAAAAACCCTAAGTCATTTTCCAAGAAAACGTTAGAAAGTGTGGGTGTTCTATCATTTTCAAAGTCTAATGAGATTTGAATTTCATTTTCGGGCTGAAGAAGTGACACGTGTGTGCAAAACTTAAGAGGAAACAGATCCTTACCTTTACTATCCTTGGTAGTGCCGAAATCCCCTTTCTTGAAAGGATCCTCTTTGTTTGATTGGAAAGAAAATACAAGAAAATGAGGGAACTTTCAAGTGAACATGGGAGAATTGTGTGGAGAAATTGAGAGCTCATGCAATTTCCAAAAAGAAAAAGGGCAAGGGTAAAGCCCCTTGGCGTGTACCCCTTCTTTTTTATAGAAGACCCTTCACTTCCCTCATTGGTTGCTTCCAAAATCCTTACATGGATGACAAGTGGCATAAGTTTTTCTTCCCCTTTCTCTTTTGCTGAAAATGCCTCTTAGAATTCCCCACTTGGATTGCATTGGGAAGGGATATCTTGGGGTGGCATGTAGGGTTTCTCTTCCCTTGGCCAAAATTCCTTTCTTTCTCCTTTATGCCCTTCATTTCCTTAAGCAAGTGAGTATTTCTTCAAGGGTAATTTGGTAAAAAATTACATGCCTCTTCCTTTTCCCAACAAGTAACCTTTGGCATGGGTGACAAGTGGCATTGGGCATGTGCCATAGCCCTAGCCGTCCCCTCCTTCTTCTTTTCCCAAGTTGATGCTTCATCTTCCAAGTGCTTCTTCCTTAAGTGACTTTTCATGTACCATTGGTCCAAAATAAACTAAATGACAATTGGTAAGTAAATAGGGTGCTTGGGAGTGTGCTAGCCGAAACCCTAATGGCATATTTGTCCTTAATACAAAAGTCTCTTCACAGATTCTTCTAGAAACTTAGTGCATGATTGACACTTAACAAAAACAGACTAAATTTGAAATCCTATGTACCTCCCTTCGGTTTCCCATGCAAATCTTCTAGAAAAGCTCAATTTCACTTCCCTAGGCTTCCATTCCCAAGAAATCTACCTTGGAACTAGAATTTTGGGCAAAACAAAAGGTCTAGGCATGTGGAAAATTGGGCTAGCCGAAAATCTCTTAGTCTTCCTAGGTTCCTTTTTGTCCCTTGATCCATCTAGAAGGTTTCTAACATGTTGACAAGTGGCAATTCCTTTAGGGTAGGTGTGCAAGCCACTTCTTGGTACTTTCCTACACTTCTTTTTCTCCCTTTACTTATTATCAAGTCTAGATTCATAATGTAGCACTTACATAAAACATGGCACTTGTGACTAAGATTTGGGTCCTGTGCCTAAAGCCATTGGGCCTGAGCTTCGAAATAAAGTTGAAATTTACAAAGCATTTTAGGGTTACTTCTCTCTTGGACTCAAGTTGTCATTTCAAAGACTCTAAGACTTTCTAAAATAACTAGAGCTCCCAAAAATTTCATGGAAACTAAGAATAAAAACTATGGGTCATGCTTACGCAAGTTCGATCATCACAATCGGGTTTTGTAAGTGTCCAAATTCATCCCAAATTTGTTTTGACCTGGTTGTAGTAGTCCTAGACACTATTTGTGGTTTGTTATAGGGAAGAGAGGGCACAATTTAGGTGGTATATGTGGATATTGTTGCCATGGTAGAAGTGCGAAGAAAGATCGACTCAAACGGAACGTGGATCGGTATGGTATTCAAGGAAATTGACGATGGATGGACTGAAGAGCTAAGGATCCAGGCAAGGACTATGTCTTTGGTTTGGATCCATTGTGGGTAGTCTGGTGAGTCAGGATCAAGAGGGGTGAGTGTACCATCGACAAAACTCAACTTATTTTTGGCGTTCAAAACTCAAGTCATCACTTTCTACCATTTGGAAAAATTGTCTCTGGTGAGAAGACCAGTGAGAAGAATTAGGCTAGGTGAATCTGATGGGTGAAGGAGATAATGGGAAGGGATGGGTGGGTTGGAGGAGTTGGCCATTTGTGGCTGAAGTGGGTCGAGGGGGTTAGCTATTTGTGTCTAGGGTAGGGATCGGTTTAGTCTAATATTGTGTTAAGAACTAAAAGGGAGAGTAATTCTTATGCAAAACTATCTTCATTTGTGTATTACATTTCAGATATATAGACGTACATCTGACTAAGTGTGGAGGCATGTGATAAAAAGTAAGTAGACTAATTTAGACAAGTTCCTAGACAAAATTCAATGGCTGATTTTCTAGAGGTAGGTCAATATATGCACCTAGAAAAAACTAGGTGGCGGATTTTCTGGAGGTGGGGCAGCTGGTCAATAGTCAATATCTATTTTTGAAGATTGATTTTGCATATTAAGAAAAACTCTCATATTGGATTATGCATCTATGTGCCAAATAATAAAAAAATATTATTATTATTACTAGCACGATCTACCTTTTCTTTCCTTTCCGTCGGATATGTCACTTGTTTTCACAATGCCCTTTCAAAATCCAGGAGGCAATGTTTCTGACTTTTAGACAAAGAGACTTTTCTTTTCTAACAAAAAACATTGTTTTACCTCTTTGTCTGATGTATCAACCATCCTAGATTTGCAGCAATGAACGCTCTCCTTATTAGGTAGTTTTCTTCAAGAAAAATTATATTCGTCTCTCCACACACCACACACCATAATTTTTTTAATTTATTTTTCCTTACCAAATGTGTGATATATAGATGATGAGTAATAGAATTTAATTAGTTTAAAAAGAATAAAACCAACAAATATTAAAAAAAATAAAAATAAATATAGTGTGTGTGTGTGGTGTATGGAAATGATGAGTAGCAAAACTCTTTTGTTAGAATGAGTTTTTCTACTAAGCAATTCTACACCACACACTTGCTGATGTGAGTTTTTATTTTATTTTTTTCCCTCAGCATGTGTGTGGTGTAGGGATACTGAGCAAAAGAACTTGAGATTCTGAGTAGAAATTTTCTCTTAGAATATCTTCAAACAAGATTTGGTAAACAAATGGGATTTACACCGTCCAATGACATTGTGGCACGTCTGCATTCCAAGATTAGAAGAATAGAACCGCTCTCATATAATAACTCAAATAACGCCCCTCTCATCTTCTCTCTCTTTCTCCCCTCTCTCCCGCTCTCTTTCTCCGAAATTCTCACGCCCATCAACAACAATCAACAATAAAGGACAAATCTTACAAGAAATGCCATCAACAACATATCTTATCTTACAAGAAAAAAGAGAAATTGAGTTTTATGAGAAAAAGAGAGTTAATCATATAAAAACTTAAAGGAAATACAACAGATCTCCGAAATTACATTCTAAGGCTCTGTTTGGTTCCCAGGAAAATGAAGGAAGAAAATTGAGAAAATTTGTATATTCATTTTCATTGTTACAAGAAAAACGACAAATTGGATTTTATAGGAAAAATATAATATAAAAGATTTCTGAAATTACAATTTAGTGCTCTATTTGGGTCCCTGGAAAATAGAGGGAGAAAATCAAAAAAAATTGTGTCTTTCATTTCCATTGCCCAAATACAAACAAAATGCTACTCTTAGCTGACCTGAAACAACTTCACCCATTACTCAAGTCGAGTGTTAACTATTAATTTCGTAAGCTAAAAACATAAAAAAAATCACTGGTGGGAGATTGTATGAGGGCAATTATATTCTTCTCTTCTTAAAATACAGACGCATCACAATGTCATCAGAGAGTGTTTTCTAATCCCTGTCTCCCATTTCTTTTGGACTACAAATAGATTGCTATGATTTGGGCCTTAAATATTTGCTAATTTCACTGCAAGTTTTACAACGTTTTTTTAGTATGATTTTTTATACTTTATATAGAACTCTTATTGTACTTGAAAAATATTTTTTAAATTTTGTTATCGTCGTCTGTCATCTCAGATATGATGAAAAGAATTCTATTAGATCAAAATCTAGACAAGAAACAACACAATTTTGAATATGGACTTTGCTATTCGACCATCTGAATTAAAGATGGACTGCTTCACTTGGTATTACCACGCGTTAGATTAAAAACAACGTAAATATTTTTTTGTGCTTATTATCATCAGTATTAATTTATTATCATAATGATAAATATTTGTAAAATAATTCACAAATTATAAACGATTATCAAAATTTTTAATAAACTTCTAAAAGAGTCATGCTAGGGAGTCCGATTTGGGCTCCCATTACTTTTGTCCGATCGGGCATTTTAATTTTTTTTTAGTTTTTTTTAATTTAATGATTAAAAAAATATTGTTTAATAATATTATAATTTTTTTTTAAAAGATTTTAAAGCGTTAAAAAAATGATATGAAAAAAATAAATTTTAAAACAATATTTTCTTAAATAGTAAGTTAAAAATAAAAAAAATAAAAAGCCCCATCGGGCAAAAATAACGGGAGCTCAAATCGAGTTCCCTATCATTTTTCCTTCTAAAATATACAATTCAATTCTATTGCCAAACAATAATACCATTAGAAGTTTCAATCAATCTCCCTTATTTTCAAATTATCATTTTATTTCTATTTTATTGTGTCAAATAAATATCATAGCCTATAGTTAATGGGCCTTATTTCTCTTAATTAAAAAAACATAATGTGCTTAAAAAAAATTATAACAAAAAAATTGATCACAATTGAGAAATCTTTGATTTAGTAATGCCACATGGCAGGTTAAGCCAACTCAGCTTTCCTTTGAATATATAGAACTTTATTCAATAAGTGAGGAAATCGAAAGTGAGATTATTTTTTGGTTTTTAATTTTTTTAGAAAAAATCTTAGTAGCAGCTGCTGTTTGGGAGCATCCATTGCACACCTTACATATCAGCAGAACATTTGTTTCCCCTCTCTCAGTTCACAACAGACTTTCATATGAAATTATTTTATTCCTCTCCCTTGCGTCGCCCAGCTCTCCTCTCCTCCCCTCCCGTTGCCCATCTTCTTTTGTTCATCTCCCCCCGCCGCGTCGCCCCCCACCCCCGTTGGTTGCCGTCGACCCCGCTTATTTCTGCTGAAGAGATGATCTGCAGCCAGCCAAAACAGTTTCCCAATCGCTGGTCAATCCGATCGGTCAGTCCTGGCAAGCTGGCCCTCGAGTCACCCAGGTTGAGCGCAATAACCTTATCGAAATTACAGTAAACCCCAAAAACGCTACATGAATCCGACGTGAAGTCCCATGCAACGAAAAAGTTCGAACCAGGCAAGTCGTCCAAAGCTTTCCTGATCGATTGTAGAGCCAGAAACTCAATCGGGGTCCAAAATTGCAAACATCCAAGAGACCCTCAAACCCCTTAAGTCTGCCATGGAAGAAGTGGCTACTGAGCTAGTGAATGTGGGGGCGCTTTATAGGATCATGAGAGATGGTTGAATAGGGAATGATTTTCGGTGAGAGGATCGAATGATTGATTTATTGTGGGAAAATGTCTAGTTCTCTGCCTACTCTCTCTCTCTCACTCAATGTGTTTGCTTCTTCATTATTTTGGCTTTGAAAGGAAGATGAATTACTGCTCTGATGCTTCTGTGTCTCTCTCTGTGGTTTGCGAAGCTCAAAGACGTGAGTTTTGTTAAACAAAAAAAAAAATGACAACAGCCACGTACGCCTTCTTCAACGCCAATATTTTCTGAATCCACAAAAAACCGAAGTTGTAGATAGAGAAAAATGGATTGTTACTTGAGCTTCGGCTTCTATGAATTTGAGAACTAAACTGAGTTTTTTTTTTCTTTTATGTTTATTTGAATTAGAAATTTACGAGATTGTCTGTAAACATAAGAAAAGGACAAAGAAATCACAAGAAAGAACAGAAAAAAGAAGGCAAGTGGTCCCATCTAAAACTAAATCCAACTAAACGTGTATATGGGACATGTAAAATATCTACGGATCAGTCATAAACAGTAACTATCCGTAACAGCTCATATTTTTATCTTATTCCATGTGGCAGCCACGTCAAGCGGGCTGGTTTTTTCCGAGGAAAAATTCTAGACGTGAAACGACACGGTGTTGAAGCAAAAGTCTTTTCCTGGCTCTCGGAGGGAAGCAGCGGGTAAGGAATGCCGAAGAGGACGACGCATACGTACTCGAGCGAGGACGCCGCTCCAGATGGACCGGATTCCGATCTCTTTGTCTATTACTGCAAGCACTGTGGTTCTCACGTCCTCATAACAGGTTCTCTCTCTCTCTCTCTCTCTCATTCTATTTCTCTGTTTGGTTCCCAAGAAACTGTTGGAAAATCAACCCCTTAAGTTATGTATATTTGCTCTGGCACGGAGATGACTTCTTTTGAATGAATCTTAGTTCGCATTTTTAACACTATCAAACGGAAATGAACTCCAACTGATTTACTAGCTTTGCCCTAACTCGTATTATTTATGTTCACTGGCTTTGGCCATGATTTGGATAAAGACTTTTATTGTTCAAAATGTTTAATATTCACATTCGAAAATATAAATAAAAGAAGCTCGAGATTCACTCTTTAGAAAATTCAGAGTCTTAACACAACTTCATAGGCAGATTATATTTGATTGATGGATTAGGTTACCTATTCGCCCTAATTGAAACAATATAATTTTGGCCATATTAGGCATTGTATCCCCCTAAGAGTTAGTATAACTTGCTTTAGTCGATACTGAAGTTTATTTGTTCTAAGATACCCAGTTGCAGAAAATGCCCAAAAGGAAGACTGACAAAGCATATGTGTTGGACAAGGAGAAGCATCTTGCAAGGTTAAATATCAATGAGGCAGGCAAAATTCTCTTGAAACGGTAAATTTAATTATCAATAAAAATATTGTGAAATATAGTTCTTTTTCCTTTTTTTTTTTTTTTTTTTTTAGTATTTTTAAATATTTGGCTCCTTTCCATTGGTTTTAAGTTGTTAATTCTAAACTATTAATGTAAGCTATATTTAGAGCCTAATTTCCATCTTCTTTCATTTGGCTGATTTTTACTTGTACTATGGCACACAGGTATAGTGTCTTGTGATGCTTCTTTTGTCCAACTGAGTACATTGTCTTTATGAACCAATAATCATTTTCATTGAGTGGTTTTTGAGTTATAAGCGTGCATGCATTCGAGCTCATATCCACGCTGTGGATCTTTCTTATCCAGGGGTGAAGGGAAACTGGAGAAGCAATTCCGAATGAACTGTATGGGCTGTGAACTCTTTGTCTGCTACCGCTCAGAAGAAGATCTGGAAACTGCTTCTTTCATTTATGTTGTTGATGGTTCACTTAGTACAGTTGCTGCCGAAACTAACCCACAGGTATAAGAAATGGTTATAAAGGCTTATTTAAAAAAAAAATCATCTGTGGATTGAATATAGAATTTATTTATTTATTGATAGGTGGACTTGAATATAAAAAAATAATTGAACCTTGTACCATTTTTGTCAGAGAGCATGCCAATCAATAAGTTTTAGCTCATAGTCTCAAACTTATCAAGTAATAGGATCTCTCTCTCTCTCTCTCTCTCACTTGTTCATCAGCTGTTACACCCTTCTAGGATGACTGATGGTGATTTTGGTCAATGGCCAAGCACCTTGTTTCACCACATGCATATGTTTGTTTCTATTTGTTCTGCATGTACTTTCCCCTTTTGAATTACCCGAGGTGCATTTGCGGGAAACTCCTTGCCAAGGGCCTATGCACCCCCTGGATTAGTCAGGACATTGTTCTCGAACACCCGGTGCCAATAATAAAAAAGAAAAATCTTTCATATCGACATTTTTGGTATGTGCTGTAGGATGCTCCTGTTCCACCCTGTATATCCCAGTTAAAAGGAGGACTTGTTCAAGTCGCTATAGAAGTTGAAGATCGTGCCCAACGTTCAGCAATCACAAGTAACAAGACATTATTTTATCTAACATGCATTCTTGTTGAACAAAAATTTTAACATTTAATATTAAGCAATGGCATTCATCCTGGATTTTATCCTCTCTAGTCACATTGTTGATGGGGTATATTTCAAGTGATTATATAGATGAACTAGTGATTGGAAAGCCATTTAAAATGTGACACTCTAGTTGGAGTGACTAGGAATGATAAAATCCAGAATGAAGAATATTTCTTTTAATATTATGTCGGTAGAACTCACCTATAATCTTTGCGTATAATGTTTAATCAAATGGTCTAGTTGTTGATGGTTCAATGACTCGTAATGTGCAGGCAAGTTTGAAATTTTAGATCCATTCGTTAGAATTAAATTTAGTTGGTGCCCTTAGCTTTAAAATCGTTATGAGGTTCCTTATTAGAGCGACACGCTGGTTTTAACACTTCAATAGTATTTCTCGCAAAAGTTGATGAGTAACAAAGGTGTAAGAAGTTGAAACTTTAAAAAAGACAGTTTCCAGGGACCATTGCTGAACACCCATCTGTTCCAAGCACTATGCTTGGATTTTATCTCAAATTTCAAGGGCTTCACCAATATTTTCTGAATGTTTTGTGCAGACAACTTATCAACTTAATATGTTTACTAATTGGGCAAAAACTATTCATATCTTTATTATGAAATTGTTTTTACTCGTGCAGTTATATATGCTTTGCCTTTCTACATGCATTCATTTATATACACAGTATGAAAAAGAACAAAGAACTTCATAATTGCTTTTTCTGGTACTGTTGCACGTATCACCCTTTCACTTCTCCTGCCCTAAGTCCCAATTTTTTTCTTAATTTGTAATAACAACCAAACCACTTTTACTTAACTGGTAATTCTCATGGTTCATGCCAGGAGTAAATGCGGATGATGTCCGTGTTACTGTAGCTGCACCCGCAGCTCGTGGGGAAGCTAACAATGAACTTTTGGAATTCATGGGCAAGGTATGCCTCTTTTTCATCTTCAGCAATGGAAGTCAGTTCCACATTTTTTGCTTAAATTTCAAGTTAATCATAACCACATTGCTTTTGACACCTTTACCAGGTGTTGGGTCTGAGACTGAGCCAGATGACTCTTCAGAGAGGGTGGAATAACAAATCGAAACTCCTTGTGGTTAGTTGAACCTGTTGTTTATTTGTTTGTAAGGTTTTTTATTTTTTTATGCTAGGCAATTTTTTGCAAGTGTTTGTATGCAAGAGTGTGGGTGTGTCTTTGCTTGCAAATGTTGTTACTCATATTCCGTTCTGGACATTAAATGGTGTGTGATTTCATATTTCTGGCAGCTATAGACTTTCACATGGCAATTTATTGACATAATGCGAAACTCATCCTTGTCCCACAAAATCCTATGCTCCATAAAGTTTATCCCCCCCCCCCCCCCCCCAAAAAAAACTATTTTTCCCTCCGTTTTTCCTAATATCCAAGGATGAAAGTATTTTTTTAATAATTGTGTTTTGCTTTTTTCCTTTTTTAATCAATTGTATCTCACTTTTTTATGGGTAATGCCCCATGCATTAATGGATAGCAGCATTGTCAAGACCCTTATGCACACGATTTTTGTAGAAGACTCCTTAACTGCTTACATAGTTGAGGTGTATGCTTCAATTAGTATACCGTCTCAACTGGTGTGAATTTAGCCCTTAATGACCATTTCATGCCAATACTAGTTTAGAAGCATGCACTCTGTTTTGTCAATTTTGTAGTCTATTCTGTGTAAGGCACATTTCAAATAGAATTGTATTATATACTACTCTCTCATTCTACTTTTCATCACATTGTGCTGATGTGACATTGTCGATCAACCATAAGATCGATTTTTGTTTTTTCAAAGCAACAAAGTTTGATATAAGGCCACACAAATACAGTAGAGGATAGGAGTGGGAAGATGGTGGAGTGATATGGTATTTGTCTTATAAATATTACCCGTTTTAAAGTTTATATATATTTTGATGATTGTTTTAGGTGGAAGATCTGTCTGCTAGGCAGGTATATGAGAAACTCCTGGAAGCCGTGCAACCTTGAAACTCCTTATATTGGGTTTGAGAATTACAGCATCGTTGATTGTTGTGTTGGAAGTTATGGGCTGTCTTGTAACGTATATGTACTACTTTAGACTAAACTTACATTCTGACATTCTTCTGTCTCTGTACTTTTCCATTTTGTAAGGTCTTCTGATTGATTCAGAACTTACTCCACCGTATCCATCTATTTATTTGAGCCAGTCAATCTATATATATGGTCACGATTCTGTCAAGAATGAATGAGTAAGATTATGTTTGGAAAGTGAGATGAGATTTTTGTGTTTTGTTTTAAAGTTTAAAATATTATTTTTTAATTTTAAGATTTGAAAAAGTTAAATTGGAATTTGAAAAAGTTGTATTGGGATTTGAAAAAGTTGAATTGTTTATTATATTTTATATAGGAATTTGAAAAGGTTGTAATGATGAGATGAGATGAGATGAAAATTTTGAAGAAGATGAAAGATCCAAACATAATCTAAATCTGCTCAAGCAGTGTGTAGATTCCTTTATTCTTGTCATGAGCGAAGCACTGTCTTCTATGTAAGTTTTTAGGTTGCGTGTAGATAGTTAGGGATTCTCAGGTATTTTTTGAATAATAATGAAAAAGTAATGATAGAATCTTGAATAGTAGTGAATAATAGTGAAAAGTGGATAAAAAATAATAAATAGTAATGAGGTATTTTCAGTACTCAAACTAGTTTATATTTGTATTATTATCATTATATTATATTGGATTTAATTAATACAACAGCTAAAAAAAATATATATTAGTATTAGTCATTTCTTTTGTGATGAACAATGAATCTCTTACGTATAGACTTAATTTCCAATTTTGTTATTCCTCTTTCATGGCATCAAATAATTTTTTTTTTAAAAAGGGAGTAATTTTTTACTTGCGTGCAAATATATGCTATGATTGGTCATCTTGGACACGTTACATTTTCTGATTGGGCTGTTGTGTCAAAGCGGAGTAGCCTACCAAAGATGTTGGGCTCTTTTAGAAGTAAAGGCTCTACTCATGAGGGCCTTAATATTTCATGTACTGAAATGATTGATCATTTTGAATCCGTTACCATTTTTTATTGGGCCGTTGTCAAATCGATTGTGGCCCGGGTAGCTAACTACCCTACCGAAGATGTTAGTCCGTTTTAAGAAGTGAAGGTTAATAGAAATATATGTTAATAGAAATATTTCCTGATGGCGGAAAATATATATTAATAGAAATATTTCTGCATTAAGCTAATTAAGAATATGGTTCTCTTTATTGAGAATGCATTCAGTTTTACTACACCATATATTGAAAAGATCATATTCAAACCTATACCATACGTTCAGACCATCGCTTTAACTCTAGCTTTTCTTACGTGGATGACTCGATTGTGGTAGACTTAAATATATATCAAGACTATTCTTTGATCATTGTAATGATATACAGAAGACTTGAAGATTTAATTAGCTAGGTACTTGAATTTATAATCGGTGGGCTCTACCATGCATATTAACTCATTGCTAGACTTCTCTCTCTTAATAAACTCTAGCTCTTTCTCTTTGATTTTTATTCATGTTTAGAGAGAGAGAGAGAGAGAGAGAAATTATTGGGTTTAAAGCTAATTGGAATATTGGTGCTTCTTTTTCTTAGCAAGTTTGGCTAAAGGCTCTCTAACTGTCGTGGAATGTTATGCCAAGAAAACAAAGAAAAATGAGAGATTGATAGAATGCAAAAAAACTCGCCATAAATAGTGGTACCAAATTAGCCTAAATGCATATAAAGAGATCTCCAACAATATCAATTGCCTTGCATGTTACCTTAAAATCATGTCCTCTCATCCTGCTTGTCCTAGCTAGATTACCATGTAGAAGAATCATCAATATTAGATTATAATGATGTTTGCGACGACACTTTCTATTATGATCTTAATTTCATCATATATTTTTTTATAAGTTTGACACTTTCTATTATTTTAAAAAATAAATAAATAAAGGTCGATCAGAAATACTGGCTCATCATAGTAGGATAAAAATGAAATGGTGATGTACTTTGTAGTCTCTCTAAGAAAAAAGAAAAAAAAAACATGAGTACAAATTAACAATAATAATGAAATACAATTTGCCCATCAAGTTAATGGCCGTTGTTCCTCCTTTGAGTATCGTGAAAACCATTACAAAAGAAGAGGAAATTACCTGGGGATTTCTTGATAGCATCTGTGGTAGAAAATTGCCACTCACGATGAGGAAAAAGACTTTGAAAGTCAACAAATTAATAGGCAAGAACTATCGGTCTTCGTACGTACCCCACATCATGCACATTTAGAAGAGGCAATTTGAAAATCAACATGTAAAGGAAATAGGTTCAAATTAAACCATTTCTTTCTTTCACTTTCAAAATTGAATGCAACGGGTAATGCATTCAATTTTGGTATACCATGTACTAAAAGGATATTCAAATTCATACCATACGTTCAAACTATCGCTCTTCTTTTCTTACGTGAATCACTATATATTATGGCAGACTCAAATTATATCAAGACTATTAATTCTTGATTGAGTATGATATATAGAAGACTTGAAGATTTTTTGGTAAATTTCTCTCTTAATAACAAACGTCTCTATTTCTCTTTGATTTTTATTCACTATAAGAAAAATAGATTTTTGTGACGACATTAAATTGTTGGAAAAAACCTTAAAATCGTCGTAAATAAGTGTTTCTGGAAAAATTTTTCAATCACAAGATGGCCGCCGTTAAAATGTATCACTATATTATGGTAGAAATGCGTTTGGTAAATGAGATGAGATGAAAAATGATTAAAATCTTTTACAATTTTCTTGTGAAACATCACTCTAATATAAAACACTGAAATTTTTAACTTTTTCATCTAATCATTATTTAATCATTATCAAAACACAAATCAATATAAATTTTATAAACTTCAAAATAAAATACAAAAATCAATACAACTTTTTCAAACTTTAAATTAATACATTTTGATTTTTCTTTAACGAGAAATATAAACAAAAACTTATTTTCCTTTGCTTCTCTGGTCCTCTGTTTTCTCCCGATATTTTGCCCCAATTCATACACAATACCTCATATTCTTGGATTAAATTTTGATGGAGGTCCATGATTTATCACCAAATTTGTTTAAAATTGAAATGACGAATAACAGTGCATATATATGACCCAAACTCTAATATTTTTCTCTTGCTCTGTTTCAATCTTGAACACAGCACTAGAAGTTTAGGATCGATCATGAGAATAAGAGATGACAATAATCCCATACCACAAGCTCAAAACGTCGCTCTTTTAATTTTCTCTTGCGTGGATGACTTTATTACAAAGAAGAAGGGGGGTCATACAATATATGTCTTTTGCATTTTCAATTAATATTTTATCTTTCTATCCTTCAGTACTTCAGGTATTGGTCTTTTGTAGTTGTCTTTGCAGCTTTACTTTGACAATGAGTAGGTCGGATTCAGTCCTTTTTAAACAAGCATTAATATATTACACGTCCTGTCACCAATATGCTACAATGTTTGGGTTTCTCACGCCCTGACCTATGTATATGTAATTATATATTACAGAAGCTATCAGATTGAGAAAGAGAGGTAGAACGGCGTTTTGGAGCACAAGTGAGAGAAGAAGGCCCTAGAGAGGTAGAGTGTGGTTGTAATCGTCTCTGTTCTTTTAACCACAAGCACAAAGATTGGCACTACTGTTGTTGCAGTTTTGCAATACAAAAATTACACATGACGATTGCATTATAGGGATCTTAAGAACAAACCAATTCAGGAGGTGATCTGGAGTTTGTTTAACTCTGTCTTGGATAGAATTGTGTTGTCTCTCAGGTAGTCTGAGAGAGATTTGCAGTATGGACTAGACCATGTCAGTCACAATTGTGTACTGAGAAGCCATTAATGTTGTAGTTGGCTTATAATTAATGTTTAAGGTCAAAATTGTAATGTTCATTATTAATGAATGCAGTCTATTTGTCTAAAATGAACAATCCTACCCTTGCAGAATCTTAATTTACTAATGAATATTCCAATAGATAACAATACATTGCCAATGCAATAACTAAATGAAATATAGTCTATTTCATGTAATTGAGGGTTTAGTACCCTTAACTTATCCTTCCAGATTATCTGATAATAGAAAAAATTCTACTTGGAGAACATGAACTTTAGGATAAAGCAAATATGCAAAAAATTGAGATTTGTGTAGATTGACTGCCAATTCCATCCAATAAAATACAATAATGCTATAAAGTATAAATGATACATTTGTATCTTTTTGAAAACATATTACATGACTATATTTCATTTAACACTTCTTATGATTCACCTGACAATTCACCTGGCTTATTTGAGTTTGTTGTTGCTTCTTGCCAAAAATCTTGATGAGCCAATCTTGCTTTCTAGTTGTCAGAATGTGCCCGATAACAACTCCAAATACGAATCCACATCCATATCCCATCACAACTACTTTCCAACCAAATTCAAAGAATAATTTTGGACCTTGATTCTCTTCAAAGGTTGAAGGTGGAGGTGTTGAAATGTCAGAATCTCCACAGATTTTGGACAATGGCTTTCCACACAATCCTCATTTATCTTTGAATGAAGTATTTGGAAATGTTCTAAACTGTTGCCCCTGCGGTATAGGTCCAGTGAGGCAATTATGTGACACACTAAATTTTGAAAGGAAATTGAGTTGGACTAGTTCAGAAGGTATCTCTCCGAACAACTTGTTTTGAGAAAGGTCTAATGATTCTAGTAGTGTCAAGTTTGCAAGGGATGATGGGATATGACCAGTGAAAGCGTTATTGGAAAGGTTCAGTGCATGAAGTCCTTCTAGATTCCCCACGTCTTTTGGAATTTCTCCTTCAAACCTGTTGCATGAGAAACCATGACATTCTGCCTACAGCCTAATTATTTCTAGTAGGCTGTAGGCAGAATGTCATGGTTTGCTTGCCAAATCATCATCCTCATTCTGTTGGTTAGATGATTCCCCTTGTATCTCCCTCTTCCCAGTCATTGCTAAATGATAAAGCACTCTTAACATCTTCCATCTTTTGTAAGTCTCCATATCATTTTGTCCCTTACTCCCATTTTACTGATAGGTAGACTTTTTATTGCCTCGGCCTCCTGTTGGTTAAACATCACTGCAACATCTGTTTCCTTCCAACATTTATTTTCAGTGTCAATTAATTCTGTAACTTTTGCTTCGTTGGGTAAAATAGTCATAGGAGACTACACTTTGTAAGATGTCTGGATTGGTACTAGCCACTTCTATATCCTTCTATATCTTGATCTCTAGCCTATTCCTAACTCTCCATAATAATCCATCCTTAAGGAAATCCAGAGATGACCAAAGACTCCTCATATCATTGATGGCCAATGTCCCATTTTTGAAGCCAGCAGATTACCTTCTTTAAAATATTTTTCTTTCATAATCTGAGCAACCATAGAGGATGGATTTGACAAGATCTTCCAACATTGTTTTGCCAATAATGCCTTATTAAAGCATTTCAGATCTCGAAATTTGGGTTATTAGTCCGAAATACTAATAACCCAAAATAATAAAAAGTTAGGCTTGAAACAATAATATTTACCTGCAATTAATATTTGAATACAATTAAATCATGTAAAGGGGAAATTTTTGGATTTTCATTTATAGTAATGCTATCTACAAGCTTTAGATATACAAATCTCGCACAAGTCTTTTATAAAAAGTTGACTCCATAAAAAATAAAAAAAATAAAAAAACTATTTTTTTTCACAATTTTCATGGTGTGGTTCATTTTTCATTTTTTTTTCTTCTTTTTTATTTTTTATTTTTTATTTTTTACGAAGGACCTGCACAAGTTGTATACTTGGAACTTAAAACATTATTCCATTATTCTTTCATTTAATCGGAAAGAGAGAGGGTCAACTTTAAGAGAAATATAAATGTGTTGTATATGCTATAATCAACATGAGTAATGTTAGATATAATCTTGGGGTGTACAAATTCTATATATTCTTTTTGAAAAAAATAGTCTACTATTAAAATAGTAATTTTTTCACATGAATTTCAAATTTATCTATTTTTTTTTAATAAAATGTGTGGAATTTAAACATTCTAAAACTATAAATATCATTTTTGAATCAACATTAGGATCAACAATTATAAAGCTTCTTTGCATGGTGAGAGGAAGGAAGGCATTGGGCAGTTGATCTCAGGACATGAACCCAAACAGGTGGACTTAACTCCCTAGAATTCAATATTGAACATTACATTTTAGTTTGACATTCTAAGTTATGAACATAATCATACGCTCTTAAACTTTGAAACCAAAGGTAAAGAGTTTTGCTACTCATCATTCCCACATATCATATTTATTTTTATTTTTATTTTTATTTTTTTGTTTTATTATTCCTAAACTAATTGAGTTCTTCTACTCATTATCCATATACTACATATTTGGTAAGAGAAAAAAATAATAAAAATAATAAAATTATGTAGTCATATGTAGTGTGAAGATGATGAATAAAATTTTTTGATCTTTTTCTTTAATTTTGATAATTAAAGAAGCGTGCCCGTGTTGTGTAGGGATCTTAATAGGGTATACTCGTTTACCTTATCCTTTTGTCACCAATATCTTGCTTGAGCTTCTTGTTGGCCTGCCAATGGATCTTTCATCTTCGCTTCTTCTATCAAAATATCAGGTCCCAACTTTCTTTGTGATATTATTTTACAAGTCATGTATTTTCTTTTTTAATGTCTCGTTTCTAATTTACACAATACACAATTGGAGATGGTGATGATGGACCTTAACTTGTATATGAATGTTTAGTGGTTTTAGTTGAATTTTGATGTGTTTTCCTTTTACTCAAATCACACACACACACATATATTGAGAATGTATGGAGATTTTCAAGCACTATTATTTTACATTTTTTTTTCTATTCTTATATGATATATCGTTAACGAAATTGTTAATGAAAACAAAAACATTGCAACGTAGTTAATTAAAACATGAATTAATCTCATTTTTCATTGCATTGCATGAGAATTGATCGCTTGATGGTGGAGGAAACCTTTACAGTTTCAATACATGGAATCATCTTACGTTTATGTTACCGTGATGGGGTGATATTATTATTGTTCATCAAACTTTTTATTTTTTTTAAGAGAATTATGGGCATTGGCGGAACCAAAAATTTGTTGTAGGGGGCTGGGCAAAGTTAAAACTATAATAAAATATTTTTTTATTTTATTTTTAGGTCAAAATAATCTACAAGATCAAAATAATTTTATAGAGGAGGGTCCAGATAATTTTTTAAAGAGAGGGCCAACACAAGATGAGATTAATATAATTCTATTAAATTATAAAAAATTAATATATATTATTTTTGATTAAGGGATGTTTCAAAGGTGATGTAAAGTATTATGAAGTGAGATGAAAGGAAGGAAGATGGTAATGTGGTTTGTAGCATGTTTATATTTAGTGATTGTTGCAACAGTCAAAGAAATATATTTGATACTGCTCCTTCAGCTAAATAATATATTATATGGACATTCTTAATTTCCCCAGATTTTATTATATTCTAAATTGTACCATCATTTTATTTGATTAGATTAAAATTATCGTTAGATGCATAATGACAGATAAAGAAGATAATTAGATGCGCAATGACTAATGTTGTCAATTCGTGTTAACAGTTCATATTTGTATCGTGTCAACTTATGAGTATTAGACTAGTTATATCGGTCAATCCGAACATGACCCAATTAAACAGGTTAGACTCTAAAATTTTAACAAAACCCATATAAATAACGGATGACATAACACATTTAATAATTTTAAATACCAGTCATTTAACATGTTTCAACCTGTTATATATAAATGGATTGAGCGGATCCGTATTCTTTTTTAACCCAATTAATATAATTTCATATATAATATAAGGACAACTATATAAAATATTAACAAATATTAATGAATGTTAAATATAATAGATTATCAATCAAGTTACGTAGTATAAATATTTTATTAAATGTATTATACATGTTAACTTAAAAATATTTTTTTTATAACTAGATTGATGCTAAAATGATTATTGATTAGGGAAAACACAACTAAGCTAATGGTAGTTTGGATAGTGAGTTGAGATGAGATAAAAGTTGAATAAAATATTGTTATAATATTATTTTTATTTTAGAATTTGAAAAATTTGAATTGTTTATTATATTTTGTTTAAAAATCTAAAAAAATTGTAATGATTAAATGATATAAGTTGAGATATTTTTTAAATCCAAACAAGACCTGACGAGTCTTTCTGCTCATCATTCATATACCACACACTATATATGATTTTTTATTTTTTTGTTTTAGTTTTGCTAAACTAAACGAATTTTTCTACTCATCATTTATATATTCTAGATTTGATAAAAATATATATATATATATATATTTATATAATATAAAGATTAAGAATAGAATTTTTCTTAGAGAAATCATATCATTTCCAAAGTATACTGGCGGCTTTCCATATCAGCCACTTATTTTTTTAAAGAACCATTTTCTCTATTGTAATAAAGTATTCTTTTTTAATCCTTTCCTACTCCGGCCACATTTGGATCTATCTCATCACGTTGCATTTTATTTTCTTATTAAATATCACTTAAATATTAATATTTTTTAATTTTTAATTTTTTCATCTAATTATTATAAATTTTTAAACAAAATATAGATAAAAATTCAACATTTTTAAATCTAAAAAAAAATTATATTAAAAAATTATATTTTAATAATATTTTAATTTTATAATATTTTTATTCAACTTTTTCTTTTTACTTTTTCAAAACTTAATAAGACATATTAATTCAAACTATTTCGTTACTATTTACAAATTATTTTACTATTATTTATAAATTTTCCATCTTATCTTAATCTAAACGATCCTCTATTTAAATATCCCATCTCTATTATTTTATAAACTTTATTTTTCTAAACCATCTTATTTTATAAAATTCTCTATTTTACTAACGATAATACTTTTCTATTTCCAATGGAAATATTTTTAAAAAAACTCGCCTTTTTCCTAATGTTCATGGTTTAAAAATTTGTCTACTCTCAAAACTGTTTGATTTTAAAAAATTTCATTCTTATTTTATTTTAAAAAAATTCATATCCGTTTAATACAAATTAAACTGAGATGCGGTTTGAATAATGAATTGAGATGAGATGAATTGACATAAAAATAAAATAAAATATTATTAGAATATTATTTTTAAATATTATTATTATTTTGATATTTAAAAAAGTTAAATTATTTATTATATGATCATTTAAAGTGTTTTTATTTTTAGAAAATTAATTAAAAATTTAGGGAAAAAAAAGTTATTAAATCCTTTATGATTACTTTTTATTTTGCAAAAAAAAAAAAAAAAAAAAAAAGGAATAACAAAAATATTCGAATCTGGTTCTGTGTCAAAGCTAAAGCTCCCGCTTTATTTTGCTAAAAGACTGGACGGAAAGAGTCAAGGCCATGGAAACAATGTCGGAAACTACTTCTGAGGTCTCCCCATTATGTAAAGACGTTCCCAAATTCCTCTCCTCTTTCGTCGACACCTTCGTTGACTTTTCTGTCAGCGGTGGCCTCTTCTTACCTCAAGATCCTCCTCTTCCTAACCCCTCTTCGATTTTCCAAAATCTCCAGCCCCTGCGAACCCGCTACCCCACCCCGCCGGACCGTCTGGTCGCGATCGGAGATCTTCACGGTGACCTTGAGAAGTCCAAGGAGGCTTTCAGGCTCGCCAATCTGATCGACTGCTCCGAAAAATGGATCGGCGGTTCCTCCACCGTTGTCCAGCTCGGCGACGTGCTCGACCGTGGTGGCGACGAGCTCAAGATCCTGTATTTCCTCGAGAAACTGAAGCGTCAAGCTGCGAGGAGTGGTGGAACCTTGATCACGATGAACGGAAACCACAAGGTCATGAATGTGGAGGGCGATTTTCGGAACGTGACGAAAGCGGGTTTGGAGGAGTTTAGGGTTTGGGCTGATTGGTACCGTTTTGGGCAAGCAATGAAAGGTCTCTGCAAGGGTTTGGAAAAGCCGGAGGATCCGTTTGATGGGATTCCATCATTGCGCGGCCTCAATGATAAGGGCCTCGTACAAGGTCTCAGAGCGAGAATGGCTGCGTTACGGCCACAAGGGCCGATATCGGGCCGGTTTTTGTCTCAGAATGTGATTGTCTTGGTTGTGGGTGATTCGGTTTTTGTTCATGGCGGGCTTTTGCCGGAACATGTTTCCTATGGGTTGGAGAAGATTAATGAGGAGGTGAGGGATTGGATTAATGGTTTGGGGGGAAAGTTTGCGCCGGAGTATTGCAGGAGCAGGACACATGGGGTGACGTGGTTGAGGAGCTTTTCGCACGATGTAGCAAAGAATTGTGATTGTTCGGCTCTTGAACGTGTTCTCGTCACCATTCCCGGGGCGAAGAGAATGATAATGGGACATACGATCCAGGAGGTTGGGATCAATGGGATTTGCAATAACCAGGCAATACGGATTGATGTGGGAATGTCCAAGGGTTGTATTAACGGGTTGCCTGAGGTTTTGGAGATCACTGGCAATTCAGACTTGCGGATTCTGACATCTAATCCTCTGTATCACAACAATTACAAAGTTTCTTTGCATAGGAGAGGAAGAAAGGCCTTGGGCTGTTGATCCCAGAACATGAACCCAAACAGGTGAAAGTGAAGGCCTAGTAGTCTAAATATCTAAAATTTATGCATTATATTTATCGATGCGAAATCTCTTTAGATACGCACAATGGAAGTAAACGTTTTCTTGTAATAAATTGTTGGAGAAAATTAGACCAATCAGCATAGGGCATTCAAAAATTTGAATTTATATTCATATTCAAATATAATATGAATTCCTTTTTTAGAGTTGCTTATATCATTAAATTGTATCAGTTGCACGATTTCAAGTTTGCCATTATTTTTCTTGATTGGAATCGGGTTAAAGTCTGACTAATTTCATGGGTGCACAGATCCTAGACAAGAAGTTTTTCGCAAGTATACTTTAGATAATTTAAGGTAAAATTTTCCAAGTCCAATTCTTTAGAAATTGTTTACATTTAGGCTACGTTTAGATATTGAGCAAAGTTTAGTTCTCTATGAATAGCAGTGAGTTGAGATGTGGATTGAGTTATGAATGGTTCACCTAAGATGAATTTAGATATGTTTGGATGTTAAGATAAGTTTAGATGTAGTTATGGAAAGTTAAAAAAGGTTGTGGGTCCCGTGTATAAAGAGATGTTGAGTTGAAAAAAATTGTGAGTCCCACGTGTAAAGAAGTTTTGAGTTTAGTAATTTGAAAGTTGGGTATTTAGATGTTAGAAGAGATATAAATCTGAACCGAACTCAGTAGGGTCAAGGAACCAAACGCAACCTTAAGGCCTTAAGGGTTTGAATCTTTAGACCTAGAGGAAGCGTACCGTCAAGACCAAGATGTTTATTCTTAAGCCAACCTGTTGGAATTCAAAATTGAACATAACATTTTAGTTTGACAATTTAAGTTATGAATATAACGGCACGCTCTTAAATCTTGAACCCGTAGGCAATGTTGAATGATGTTTTCCATTTTGATAATTAAAGAAGTGTCCAGTTGTCTAAGGAGAGCTTAGTAGGGTATCATACTCCTTCACCTTATCATTGTGCCACCAATATCTAGGCTAAGCTTGCTGTTGGCCTGTCAATGGATCTTTACTTCTTATATATAAAAATCAGATCCCTTGGCTTTGTGATATTATATAAATTATGATAGATGAGAAATAGAATATTCCATGCTATCCAGCAATCTGTGGGAATCTCAAATGGCAAAATAATTTGTGCGGTTGCTGAAGGAGAGAACTCGGTTCTCTATGTCAACCCGACCACGAGTGAACCCACAGCAGCAGCTTTTCTGGCAGTAAAAAAAATGAATATAATTAAAGTGATTTTTGAAGGCTTACAGTGCAATCAGATGGCAGAATATTCTTTGATCAAGAACGTTTTTATTTTTTTTTTATTTTTTTATATAATAGTGAATCTTGTTCCATTCATTGAAGAAGATATATAAAATTGATTTAAAAACAAGCCAATTACAAACGTTAATAGCTTTCCACCACACTTCCGTGACTGACATGGTCTAGTCCAAACGGTACATCTCTATAGACCTAAGTTTAAGAGATAGCACACATCTATCCATGACAGAGGTAACAGTAGCCCACTAAACAAAATTCTATACCCAACTAATCAGGATATGGAGGAGGAACACCCCGCCAACTCCGCCTATGCGGAGGGGGGAGAAACTCCATTCGGACCTTAGTCTGAATGGCACAACATTTTTAGTTTTTTATTTTCTAGAAAATAAAGACAAGACATAAAGAAAATTACATTGTGAAAACACTGTAAATCGAAAAATCAGTGCACAAAAAGGCTATTGGAGGGAAACCGACGGTTGAGTTGTGAAGATCCAGAGACGCCAGTTCTGAAATAGCCGCTCGTTGCAGCGTCAGAGGGTTCCTTGGTGACGCATGAGATCCATGGCCGCACGTTGTCCAAAGCATGCCTGGAAAGGAACCAGGCATGCCGGTCCTGGGGACCTGGATATATAGCATATCTTCTTTTCTTTTGGACACACATGTACATGTATAGCATGCCAAATCACATCCATATCTATATACGACTCTGTGACTACATAAGAAAGAAAGAAGAAAAAAATGTATAAGAAAATGAGCATTTTCCTTTCCACTAATATTGTTGCAGGGAAAAAAGTAGAGAAAAGTTGCTCCTCTGCTTGGCTCAGTCAACTTGGACAATGCTCGTTAACTGAACCTGATCATTCATAGCCTCGATAATGGTATGTTAAGAAACAAAGAGGACGCAGGTGAAATGAATGGGGCCTTGCCATGAGTACTATCATCATCATCATCATCATCATCATCATGTCTTGGTGGTTGATGATCATGATCATTACTTTCTTCCTCTCCCCTTTCAGACTCTGCATTCTCACCTCTATTTGCTTCTTTGTCCGCCTCATCCACCATCTGTTGATGGCTAATTATTATATAAGAATGAGATATATAAATATATATATATATATATATATATATATATATATACACACATTTGTTTTTCATTTCCTATATTTGTTGGAAATAGATATAACCCAACACAAATAGTTAAGTTGAAAAACATATAAACATTAGTAAACTAAGATCATGATTATTTTTCATACGAATGTCTGTAGAATTTGGGAAATAAATTATGCATGCATGAATTATCTAATAAACAAAATGCATCCAACAAAACACTTCGAAGCAATTAATCACGGGAAAGAATGCTTCCTACTTCATATTACACAAACTCTTAGTAGAAATGTTCATAATTTTGTCAGCGCGCAGAGAGAGAGAGAAAGAGAGAGAGAGACCTTAGTGGTGATGGCCGGGGACAGGGAGGGCAGAACATCGACAAGTTGTGTCTTTAGGCGGTGCAAGGCATCCTTGGTGAGTCCCTGAGCCGCCACTGTGACATCCCTAACTGTCGTCTCCAACAAGTGGCGTGCGTTGTCCAAAGCATCGACTGGAACTGCAGCGGCCGCCATTTTCTCCAGCACCCTCTCCTTTATTCCTCCAAACCTCCTCCTTATATCCCCAACTACACCCTTTGATGCCTTTACCACACCCATCCCTAATCTGATCTCGATCTTGATCTGCTGCTACGTTTTCGTTTTCCAGGCCACTTAATTGCCTCTACATATATATTGTTTTGTTATTCGCCTTGATGATAATTGCATGCGTAGCATGGGTTGTCCTTGTCCACAAACTTTGAAATCGAACCATCTAATTAATTTGGCGGTATTAGTCTTAGTGGTTGTACTTTTTTCTCCCCGTGCATGGGATTTATCTGTGCCAATATCAATATATATATATATATATATTCATTTTTTTTATGTTTAATATTTACATTTGTTAAGGTGGGTTGCATTGATAGAGATAGGCTTGTCTTATGCCTCGTTTGGACAGTGAAATAAGATGAGATGATCTGTAATAATAGTGAAATGCTTGTGTTAATATGTTTTATGAGATTTTAAAAAATGAGAGAGAAAAAGTTGAATAAAAAAATTATTAGAATATTATTTTGTTTTGGGATTTGAAAATTTTGAATTATTTTTTATATTTTGTTTAAAGTTTAAGAAAGTTGTAATGAAATAATGATTACATGAAAAATTAAACACTTGAAATTAAAAAATATTTGTGTTTATGGTGTTTGGATATTGAGATGAGATGAAATTGAATGTCTGGGAAGGACTTTGCTATCGGCCTTAAAATCTCTTGGAAGTGAGCTTTATGTTAAGCTGTTATCCACGTTTGAATCAAAGCCTCATGCATCTCCTACAAACACTCAACAAACTCACAATGTATTTGCACCAAAAGCTCAATCAAATACAAGCACTCTAGAAGATCAGAATCCAGATCATGATTCTTGTATTTAAATTTGTATTTCAAAGATAGATAACAATAAATGTAAATTTGATAAGATTGTAATAGATCCCTTTCTTTTGAATGTATATACAGTAATCTATAAATACAAAGTCTTGGTCAGCTTCTACGTTAAGCTAGCAATTTCAATTTATCTTATACTCTGACATGGTATCAGAGATATATAGCTCACAGCTCTTCTCTGATCCTACTATGGCCTCGTCTTCTGCTTTCTTGTCCCTTACAGCTTCTTTTTCCACCCCAAATCTTGCTCCTTTGATCTCTATCAAACTTGACAGTTCAATTTGTCTTCTTTGGGTTTCTCAATTTCTTCTGGTTCTTCATAGCCTTGATTTGACCGTCATTGTTGATGGTACCGATCATTGCCCTCAGAAATATCAACTTGATTATGAAGGAAATGCCACTACTACAATAAGTCCAGATTTTGTTCTATGGCAAAAGAAAGATCAGTATCTCTTGTGTTGGTTAAATGCCACACTTACTGATGCAGGTCTATCTTCCGTGTATGGTTTGAATACCTCCCAACAAGTTTGGAACTATTTGGCCTCTTGTTTCGCCTCATAGTCACAGTCTAGAGTGGCACATCTCAAGCATCAACGTCAGTCACTACACCAAGGAAATCGAACCTGCTTTGAATTTATGCAAATGGCCAAAACTTGGTCTAATCAGTTCGCTATAGCTGGCAAACTTCTTGTTGAGGATAACCTTATTTCATATATATTAAGTGGTTTGAATCCCTCCTTCCATGATTTTATTACTTCATATTTGTTTGCTTCTCGAGATAACTCATTGACTTTTGATGAATTCCAAATTGAGCTAGTAATCTATGAGTTGCTTGTCACTAGCAACAACTCCAATGCTAACCAAGAAGCAGGTGGTTTTGCACTATTTTCTAAAAGGCCGAAGTTCAACAACAACAAAAAGAATAAGTTTAGAAACTCCTCCAAATCTTATTCTTTCGAGCCTCAACATAAACAGTCTGGATCCTCACCATCCTACTTCAAGAATAACAAAAACATTCCCAAGTCCCCTTTCCAAATTTGTGGTAAAAATGGGCATCCATCCCTTGATTGTTTTCATAGGATGAATTTGTCCTTTCAAGGTCTTCATCCTCCTCAACAGTTAGCTACTATAACTGCAAAATTAGGTACACATGATGAACGATTGTTGGTTTATGCTAACCTCTAAATTTTTTGTTATGAAGGTCAATCGCACATGGCAGATTCTTTTACAAGGGCCTAGCTGAAACGGTTTATATTTGATCATGTTCCCATCTTCAGCAAACAAAGCCCAAGCCTACACTGCCTTCCTTGGAGTTGTAGTTGATGCTTCTATTTGGCACCAAAGGCTAGGATATCCTGCAACTCATACACTTCAACTATTAAAGTCTCAGTCTTTAGTTCCTATTAGTGGGAATGTATCTTTTTCCAATGTTTGTTAGTCTTGTCAACATGCCAAGAGCAAGTCTTTGCCATTTCCTTTGTCCAACAAAATTTCTACTTGTCCTACAGAAATAATATATTGTGATTTATGGTGTTCTCCAATTTCTTCTCTTAGTGGTAGTCGGTGGTAGTCGGTATTATATCATTTTCATTGATGACTTCTCCCGCTTCTCTTGGATATATCCATTACATTTAAAATTCGAAGCACTTAACTCATTTATCAAGCTCAAATGCTACGCTGAAAACATTTTCAACACTAAATTAAAAACCTTCCAATCTGATAGAGGTGGTGAGTTTACATCTAATCCATTTAAGCACTTTCTCGACTCCAATGGCATCACTCATCGTACTTCATGTCCATACACATCGTAGCAAAATGGTATTGCTGAGAGAAAATATCGTCATGTTGTCTAAACATGTATAGCTTTATTAGCATAGTCCCCCATCTTCCACAATCTTACTGGGTTGAAGCCTTCAATACTTCTGTGTACTTAATCAACCGTCTTCCTACACCTACCTTGGGTAACAGATTACCATATAGTGTTCTCTTAAATCAACAACTTGATTATTCTCTCATTAGGACTTTTGATTTTGCATGTTATCCTCTATTGCGTCCTTATAACAATCATAAAATCATGTTTCGTTCCAAAATATATATTCTCTTAGTTTACAACTCTAATCGCAAAGGTTATTGCTGCCTTGATCCTCTTACCAGTTGTGTCTATATTAGTCGTAATGTTGTATTTGATGAGAAGCAGTTTCCAGCAAGTGATATAAACCTTTTTCGACCACGCCCTCCAGTTCAAGAACCTGCCTCTCGTTGTGATTCTCCTTTGCTGTAGTCAACATCTACATTGGTACCTTCTTATACTCATTCTTTACATCTGCTCATGATCTTGCATCACAAGATATTGTGCCAAGTCCCTTGTTAGAATTAAATGAAGAGTGAGAAAGATAAGCTACAACTCTGTTGAGAGAAAATAGCTTGGAACAAGAGGATTGTGAAAAGTTTGAATATATTCAAAAGTGCTGTGTAAAAACTTACAAGTACAGAGGAACCCGAGAGGGTAATTTATACATGTAAAACAAGATAAAACAACCTTAGCTAAAAACAATGTCAGGAGCTATTAAATAAGATAAGAAACCACAAACACTAAACCCTATACAAGTTATCTAAACAGAGGCATAGAGTAAATCAGGGAGAATGGCTTGTGGGTACTGTCTTTCCAAATGTGGCAGTTATGTTTCCAAGGAGCTGGACTGCTTTTATCGCAAGTTGAGGATTATGGGGCAGGTTGTTTGCTGGGGGCAGATTATCTGCTGACTTTTCTCTTGAATCTTGAGACTCCCCCTCAAGATGGATGCACAGATTAAGTGTGTTCATCTTGGATAGTAGAAAATGAAATGCAGCAGTAGGTAGAGCCTTTGTTAGGATGTCTGCAATCTGTAATTTTGAACTCACATGTACTGGTGTAATGATTCCAGCAAGCACTTTCTCTCTAACAAGATGACAGTCCAGCTCAATGTGTTCTATTCTTTCATGGAACATTGGATTTTTGGTGAGGTGTATGGCTGCCTGGTTATCACAATATAGGAGGGCAGGTCCCGGATGGCTGGTATTAAAATCTTGCAGCAAATTTATCAACCACACAATCTCACAACTGGTGTTAGCCAATGCACGGTATTCAGCCTCAACAGAGGACCTAGATATGGTGGTTTGCTTCTTTGATTTCTAGCTAATTAAAGAATCTTCTAAGAAGATGCAAAAACCAGTAGTGGATCTTCGGGGTCTCAGGGCAAGATGCCCAATTTGAGTTGCTAAATGCCCTGAGAAAAGGTGCAGACTTGGAAGAATATAGGAGACCTTGGCCTATGGATCCTTTGAGGTATCTCAAGACTCGATGTGCAGCTTGCTGATGGATCTGTGAAGGGCGATCCATGAATTGACTCAAGATGTTAACAGAGTATGTGATATCAGGTCTTGTAATGGACAAATAAATCAGCCTTCCAGCCAACCTCCTATAACCTGTAGTGTCAATGAGAGGATCTGTTGCCATATGAGAAAGTTTATGGTTCAATTCCATTGGTGTGTTGATAGGCTTGCATCCGAGCATACCAGCATCTTCTAAAATCTCAAGAGTGTACTTCCTTTGACTCAAATGAATTCCTTTTCTGATCTTGATATTTCTAAGCCAAGGAAGTATTTTAAATTGCCAAGATCTTTGATCTTGAATTGTTTGTGCAGGTATGTCTTGATGAAATCAATTGTTTCGAGATCATTACTTCCAATGAGAATGTCATCAACATATACTAACAATGCAACAAATTGACCATCATGAATCTTTGTAAACAAAGAATAATCTGACCTGGATTGTTGGAAACCGATAGCAATGAGAGATGTGAAAAATTTTGAGTGCCATTGTCTTGAGGCTTGCTTAAGGCCATAAAGGGATTGGTGCAGCCTACAAACTAATTTTTGATTTGGAAGTAACTCCCCCTTAGGTTGAAATCCCGGAGGTAAATCCATATAAATTTCCTCTTCTAGATCCCCATGAAGGAATGCATTGTGAACATCCAATTGGTTCAAATGCCAATTGTGAAGTGCTGCCAAAGCAAGAAAGACACGAACAGTAGTGAGCTTTGCAACTAGACTAAAGGTTTCATGGAAGTCGAATCCCTCTCTTTGAGTGTAGCCCTTGGCTACCAACCGGGCCTTGTGCCTTTCTATGGAACCATCTGAGTGCAATTTAGTCTTGTAGACATATCGACAGCCAATTGCTTTCTTTCCTTTTGAAAGAATAGTGACTGTC
This sequence comes from Cyclocarya paliurus, assembly GCA_029856935.1. Taxonomy (NCBI): domain Eukaryota; kingdom Viridiplantae; phylum Streptophyta; class Magnoliopsida; order Fagales; family Juglandaceae; genus Cyclocarya; species Cyclocarya paliurus. Next base: position 16,248,854 of record CM056952.1, on the reverse strand, counting down.
TAAGTGTTGTTAGCCTCCAAGGCATTTAACTCATCTGTCATGGCTTTGGTCCAATGCTTAGAGAGAACAGCTTCTGCATAGGTAGTAGGATCTCGGGTAGATGAGAGGGAGAGTGTATTGGCCTTGTGAGAAGGAGAGAAATGAGTGTAAGAGAGGTAATGTTCAAGCGGGTGAGCAGTGGAGTGATGAGGTGATGGTGAAGATGCTGAGTTGCAGTGATAATCAATGAGGTACTTAGGTGGATTTCTGACCCTATCCGATCTTCTCAAGGGTGGAGGGGATGGTGAACTTTGTGGTAAATGGGAAGGTGAGGATAAGGTTGTGGTTGGTAGAGTGGTGAGAGGAATATGATCAAAAGGAAGGGAAGAGGGGTCAATTGAAGAGGAGGATTCGGTTGAAGAGGTAGGATTAGGAGAATGAGCTGGATCTCTATCATTGAAAGAAGGGAAGGAAGATGGAGGATTTTGTAAGTTTGTATCCGAAGGGATAGGAGTTGGGATGGAGTACAAAGATGGAGAAGATGCAGAGTTGTAGTGGTGATGCTGAAAAGGAAATTGAGTTTCATGAAAAATGATGTCTCTTGAGATGCTATACTTGTGACTGTCCAAATCATAAACCTTGTACCCTTTAACCCCTGGTGGATATCCTTTGAAAATGCACCTCCTAGCTCTTGGATCTAGCTTGGTCTAGTTATGTTTGAGAGTGGATATAAAACATAAACAACCAAAGACTCTTAAATGTGAATATGAAGGAGGAGTTGAAAAGAAGACCTCATAAGGTGATTGATTGTTGAGCACAGGGGTGGGGATTCTATTTATCAAATGGACTGATGTTAGAACAGCATCTCCCCAAAACTTGGTTGGGAGAGAGGCCTGGAATAACAAAGCCCGAGTAGTGGAAAGGAGGTGCTGATGTTTCCTTTCAACTACTCCATTTTGCTGAGGGGTATAAATGCATGTCTTTTGATGTAGGATTCCATGTTTATTATAGAAATCTTGCATCAAAAATTCTGCTCCATTATCAGATCTAATTTGTTTGACCTTGAGATTGTATTGAGTTTGTGTCATTTGGATGAAGGATTGCAAGAGGCTTTGAGTTTCAGATTTAAACTTTATCAAAAAAATCCATGTCATTCGGCTATAGTCATCTACTATAGTGAGGAAATATTGATGTCCTTGAGGTGTGGCCTGTGAATATGGTCCCCAAATGTCACAATGGATTAACTCAAAAGGAGAAGAAGTGGAAGAAACACTACGGGGAAAGGGATTTCTTTTCTGTTTTGCAAAGTGGCAGATGTTACATTGATCAAAATCAGTACATTTTACATCTGAGGCATGAGAAGAAATCAAATTTAACCTCTAATTTGATACATGCCCTAGTCTAAAATGCCATAAATAAAAATCTTGACTTGCTGAAACTTGTTGGACACGAGATAAATGGCTGGGATCAGAATTGGTTGCTGCTGAACTTTGATTGTCAAAAGAGCTTTCTAGTGAATTGGAATCAAGGAAGTAGAGTCCCTCTCGAACTCTAGCAACTCCAATCACTGTCCATGTAGCTAGGTCCCGAATGAGACACTGTTTTTTAGAGAAAATGAGACACAAAGAAGAGTCTTGAGTTAATTTACTGACTGAGAGAAGATTAAAATTAAAGGATGGTATACACAGTACTCCATGGAGAGTTAGGGCATTACTGATCTGGACAGTGCCTATGTGAGTGACTTGTGCTTTCTCTCCATTTGGCATCTGTACATAAGCTTGAGAAGTGGAGGTGATGGAAGAGAGGAGAGTGGTGGAGCAGACCATGTGATATGTGGCTCCAGTGTCCACTATCCATGTGATGTGTTTTGGTTTGTGTGAGATGCAAGTGGTCATGGATGCAAAATGGTGATCATGTTTAGAGGAAAGGATATGAGTTTTGGATGAGGGTGAGTGGTATATTATCATACCTGCCATGTGGGAGCCATGATTGGAAGGGCTAGGCTGTGAGGAAGTCTGTTGTGAGGCATTTTTTTCTTTGCTCGAGTCGTTTATGCTGAGCTGTGATGTTTGAGAGTTGGCCAAAAACATGAGTTGCTGTATCTGAGCTTGACTCAAAGCTAGTTGAGCAGGTTCTGTTGCACTGCCATTAGAGAGATGACTGGTGGTTTGATTTGCTGAGTGATGGTTTCCTTGTCTGGTCTTTGTAAACTTGAAATCAGGAGGAAATCCAATTAACCGATAGCACTTGTCCTTAGTGTGTCCAGCTTTTCCACAATTGTAACAAGTAAGGTCAGATTTATCTTTCTTCTTGGTCTGGTTGTGGGATGCCGCCAAAGCACGAGATTCTGCAGCAGGAAGAATGGCAACCCGAGCCTGCCTTTGTCTCTCCTCCTGAAGTACTAGTGAGAATGCCTTGTCAAGTGAGGGCATGGGACTCATGATGATGATTTGGCCTCGAATGCCATCATATGTCTCATTTAAGCCCATAAGGAACTTAAAGACATAGTCTATTTGCTACCTTTCTCCAACAAAACCGAGTGCATCACAAGTGCATAGACCACATGAGTAGTTTGGTGATGGTCGATAGTTGTGTATTTCTTCCCATACTGCATTTAGTTGGGTAAAATACTCATTTACAGATTGAGTTCCCTGCATGATGGTCCCAAGTTGATGTTGAAGTTAATAAATACGAGCATTGTCAAGTTGTGCAAACCTGTCTTTTAGTTTGTCCCATACTTTCTTAGCATCACCTATAAAACAGACATTTGATGATATCTCCTGGGAGATGGAGTGAAGGATCCAAGAGAGGATGATATTATTGCATCTAACCCATGGTCCATAAAGATTGCTTGTTGCAACAGGAGTGGTGATGCTTCCATCAAGGAAACCTAGTTTATTCTTGACAGAGAGTGCAAGGGTGAAGGATCGACTCCATGATAGGTAGTTGGGGCCCGATAGAGGTGGAGTAATAACAACAGTATTAATGCCATCAGAATGGTGAAGGAAATATGGACTGTTGGAGTCCTCGGATGGTGAGAGATTTCTGGCAAGAGGATTATTGATAGGTTCATCTGTAGACATGATGAAACCTGAATGAGAGTTGACAGTAGCATAAGGAAATCAAAGTGAGGAAGATGAGTAAAAGAAGAGGTCAAAGTTCCTGCACTGATACCATGTTAGAATTGAATGAAGAGTGAGAAAGATAAGCTACAACTCTGTTGAGAGAAAATAGCTTGGAAAAAGAGGATTGTGAAAAGTTTGAATATATTCAAAAGTGTTGTGTAAAAACTTACAAGTACAGAGGAACCCGAGAGGGTAATTTATACATGTAAAACAAGATAAAACAACCTTAGCTAAAAACAATGTCAAGAGCTATTAAATAAGATAAGAAACCACAAACACTAAACCCTATACAAGTTATCTAAACAGAGGCATAGAGTAAATCAGGGAGAATGGCTTGTGGGTACTGTCTTTCCAAATGTGGCAGTTATGTTTCCAAGGAGCTGGACTGCTTCTATCGCAGGTTGAGGATTATGGGGCAGGTTGTCTGCTGGGGGCAGATTATCTGCTGACTTTTCTCTTGAATCTTGAGATCCCTTACCATCACTCACATTTGCACCTACACCATCTAGCACTAATGTTCCAATTAATTCTTCTCCCTTAGTTGCTTCTTCACCCACCCTACTCCAACCTCAGAACACTCACCCTATGCTTACCCACAGTAGGACTGGTCACTCTTGTCCAAAACATTTTTTAGGTTTTCAAGCCTATTACTCCTCCAAACACCCTATTGCACTACACACTAGCACTGTACCTACTGCTCCTTCATCATTTACACATGCTATTAAGTTCACTGAGTGGCTTAAAGCCATGGAGAAGGAATTTCGTGCTTTGCAAGTCAATCATACTTTGTCTCTATGCTCCAAACCAGTTGACAGAAAAATAATTCACAATAAATGAGTTTATAAAGTCAAACAAAAAGCTGATAGTTCTATTGAACGTTTTAAGGCAAAACTTGTTGCTAAAGGTTTTCAACAAGAAGATGGGTTGGACTACAACAAAACTTTTAGTTCCATTATCAAACCAGCAACTATTCGGATGGTTTTGGCACTTGTAGTTCACTTTAATTGGCCAGTTGATCAATTAGACGTCTCCAATGCCTTTCTTCATGGCTCACTTGAAGAAGAAGTTTATATGGAATAGCCTGCCAGTTTTATAGACTCTAAGCTTCCTCATCACATTTGCAAACTTCACAAATCTTTATATGGTCTAAAGCAGGCATCGAGAGCATGGTTCATCATCTCTCTCTCAGTCTCTGCTGTATCTTGGTTTTTAAGAGTCACATGTTGATTATTCTTTTTGCCTTCCATCGGTCTGATATACATATTTTTTCTTAATTTATGTGGATGATATTCTTATGACAAGGACTCACCTCAGCTTCATTATGCAATTAATTCAGTGCTTACAAAAGGATTTTGCTCTTAAAGACTTAGGTGAGCTCCTCTATTTTCTTCATTATTAGGCCTTACATCAACAAACTCGTTATCTGAGAGCTCCATATTAGAATCCATGCCAACTCAAGTGGAGGAGTTTCCTAAGCAACCATTTAAAAAAAAAATGTTGGTTGAATATTAGCAAGCACTGAAATGTATGTGTTTAATACACATAAAGGAAATATATAATCTTTTATAAGAGAGAGCAAATGAATACAATTAATGGATCGGAAACAAACAGAAAGAAATAATAAGCATTAGCATAAGCAAACTAGTAGACAAATAATAAGCATAAGCATTGAAGCATGAAAACAGAGAAATTCAATAGCTACTACCAATCAAACCCTCAAACCCAAGAACATGTCTCAAGAAAACCATAAAACATAAAAAGTCTAAAACCAAAGAAACACCAAACGCCAAACAATTCGACCTAGGAACATATATCTAAAGAAAATGTCTAAAAACAAATAATAAGCAAAAGTATGGAGCCAGACACCAATTACGCATGCATTTTTTTGTAGCAAATGTATTTGTTATAATACAAATTTACAACTGCCCTACCTCCTCCATTTGAAATTTCAAGGATCACAAATTATTGTAAGATGCTATGCGGTACAGTATAAAGAAAATTGTTTGAAGGAACACAAGTTTTTAAGATCCCGTTCTTTTTTTACACAAAGAAAATTACCAAGATAACGTAAGTAATGGAAAACAAACGATAGGCACATTAGGAAGATTATTACAAGGAACATAAACGATGTTGTTGTTGTGAAATGTTTATGCAAAACACACACACCAACGATGACAAATAAAGTAAAAGCAACACAATCAAGAACACGACACACAATATACGTGGTTCGGCAAATTGTCTACGTCCACAGAGTTGCAGAAATCTTATTAATCAGAGGAGATTACAATCACTCAATCTCAACTCACACTCTTTAGGGCTTTTTGCTCTCTCACACAATAGGCACTCACAAGACAACTGTTCGCTCGAGCGGCGTGTCGAGCGCTACTCGAGTGAACAGACAAATGAACATTAGCTCGAGCGGAGTGTCGAGCGAGGGTCGAGCGAACACTAGGGTTTGTTTCTCGCTCGAGCGGAGTGTCGAGCAAGACTCGAGCGTACCTCTCTGCCTAAGTTCGCTCGAGCGGACTTGACTTGGCTCGAGCGAACTTTGGCTCAAGCCAACAGTCAAGCCAACTTTCAGCAAACACCTTTTCAGCTCCAAAACCAGTCTCCACATATACCCCAACAATCTCCTACTTGGAGACTGGGTCTCCACATGCCAGCCACTGTTTCCAACCAAGCCCTATCATCTCTGCAGCTCACAGCTCCCGTCTTCAAGCCAGAAGACGCACTGAAGTCAAGCCCGACTTCAGTTTTCTACATACATCGCCCTTAGTCAGTACATCCACAGGGCGACTCACAACTCCCACTGCACTAGGAGTATCCGGTCTCAAACCGATCTTGGCAACCTTAGCCAACTTTCCCAGGCTTTCATGAGGAACGACAAAGCTGACTCCCTTTGGCTTCCTCACATGTTTCGCGCGATCAAGCCTACCTTTTTGCACTCTTGTATTTCCCTGCACATCACTGGACCCTGATGTTAAATACAAAGAGTTAGATCTCTTACCATGCGCTAAGACAAGTGCACCCTTAGTGATCTTCCAAGCTCCTCCAGAGAACGCTACTGCAAAACCGCTGTCATCAAGCTGTCCCACAGAGATCAGATTTTTCTTCAGATTTGGAACATGTCTGACTTGCTGTAAAGTCTACACGCTCCTGTTTGGAAGTGTGATGTGCACATCACCCACTCCCACTACATCCAGTGCCTCTCCATCAGCCGCATACATCTTCCCAAAATCACCAGCAACATAATTCTGCATGATTTCTCGATGTGAGGTGCTATGGAACGAAGATCCTGAATCCAAAACCCAATCATCAATCGGACTGTGCACTGCAAGGAGTAAGGCATCATGAATTTCATCTGCCACTACATTCACAGCATCATCATCAGAACTTTCTTGATTCTTGCAGTTTCTCTTGATGTGGCCCGGCTTGCCAGAACTCCAGCATGTGATCTGCTGCCCAGATCTCATCTTGCTCTTCCCCCTGCTCTTGGAGCTTGACCTGCCATGTCTTATGCCCCTATTGTCAACAATCAGGGCAGATCCTGAACCCGAAGACTCATCTGAGTCTCTCCTACGTACCTCTTCAGCAAGCACCATGTCACGTATGTCATCGTAGTTCAGTTTTGCCTTGCCGGCTGAACTACTCACAGCCATCCTCATGGCCTCCCAACTATTTGGCAACGATGCCAACAGAATCAATGCTCTAATCTCATCATCAAACTCAATCTCTACAGAAGACAGTTGATTTGTGATCGTATTGAATTCATTTAAGTGTTGGGCTACAGACATACCTTCCGACATCTTCGATTGAACAATTTCTTCATCAAGTGCACCTTATTGTTCGCCGACGGCTTTTCATACATACCTGACAAAGTCGCCATGAGATCCACCGTGGTTCTCTCCTTACTAACATTGTGTGCCACCGTTCTAGACAAGGTCAGCCGAACAAGCCCTAGAACCTGTCGATCTAACAGAATCCACTCAGCATCCGCCATGCTCTCCAGCTTCTTTCCCAATAGTGGAAGGTGGAGCCTCTTCCCATAGAGATAATCCTCAATCTGCATCTTCCAATATCCAAAATCAGTGCCATCAAACTTTTCGATCCCGGGTGCATTCACTTTATCTCCAGCCATCATTCTCCTTCAGATCCAACCTTGGCTCTTGATACCAGTTGTTGTGAAATGTTTATGCAAAACACACACACCAACGATGACAAATAAAGTAAAAGCAACACAATCAAGAACACGACACACAATATACGTGGTTCAGCAAATTGCCTACGTCCACAGAGCTGCAGAAATCTTATTAATCAGAGGAGATTACAATCACTCAATCTCAACTCACACTCTTTAGGGCTTTTTGCTCTCTCACACAATAGGCACTCACAAGACAATTGTTCTCTCTCAAAATATACTTGAGGCCGTACAAGACATGTCAAAATATGTCATATATATAGCACACGGCGTGGAAACCCTAATCCTGGCAAATCTGCGTATTTCGCTCGAGCGGCGTGTCGAGCGCGCCTCGAGCGAACATCCAAATGAACATTGGCTCGAGCGGAGTGTCGAGCGAGGGTCGAGCGAACACTAGGGTTTGTTTCTCGCTCGAGCGGAGTGTCGAGCGGGACTCGAGCGTACCTCTCTGCCTAAGTTCGCTCGAGCGAACTTGACTTGGCTCGAGCGAATTTTGGCTCAAGCCAACAGTCAAGCCAATTTTCAGCAAACACCTTTTCAGCTCCAAAACCAGTCTCCACATATACCCCAACAGTTATCGCTACCAAGAAACGATGTTATGGTTTATCTACCAAGAATGGATAACTTTTTCGTTATGACTTTTTAAAAGTAAAAAGAATCACAGCCGATACCTTTAGACGGAATCACACAGCTTTGTACAGCTTTGGGTGAGGACGAAATCACACAGCTTTGGATGAGGTCTGCGAGTTGATGGACGTTTTGGTCTTGTTTCAAGGACACGTTGCTCCAGAAATCACAAATCACACAGCTTTGGGTGAGGGTTCAAAATGGTTTGAAAATGGGGTCTGCAAGCTATGGATGTCTTGGTCTGGTTTCCTTTTCTTCTCTTTTTTTGTAATACTTGTCTACGTTGCCACGCTAGGTGTGTTGCCAACTCAAGCGGTAAATTGGAGCAGTAGGATATAAGCGCATCTTTAAATTTTAGTTAATATCATATAAATTTATATTTACTCATTCTATTTAAATTCAATCCTCACATTAGATATTTCATTTACTTTCTATATAATAATAAAATATTTTTAATTTAATAATTTATTTATTTAATTTATTTTTATCACATTTTGTAATTCTACCAATTAAATATTAATAATAATTATATTCTAATTAAATTAAGATTAAAAAAATTATTATTAAATGTTGATAATAATTATATTCTAAATGTTAAATGTTAATTATATTATAATTAATTTAATTTATTTGCTTGGAGTGAGAAACTAGTATTTTTATATTTGATGAAGCAACTATAGTTAGCTATATTTGGTGAAGCATTGTAGCTGAAATCCAAATTATTTTAGAGATGTCTAATTCAATGTGAAGTTTTTTTTATACATATTATCTAAATTTTAATCATCTTTCAACTCTGACCAAACTAATGAGGATGCTTTAAGGAGCCAAGTAGTAGAGTTTTTTTTGCTCATTGGAAATAATATTTCCATCGAGAAGTATCATCGAGAAAAGTTACCGAACCTAATTTTTTATTTATTTAATAATTTAGAAAATATATTTTTAATAAGTTTGTATTTTTTTCTTTTTTAAAAATAGTTTTAAAAAAACAAAAAAAAAATTCGCACACTCGATAACTTTTTAAAAAAAAAATGCCGCCACTTGACAGGAAATTGGCCCCTCCATTTTATCTTGCCAGTTCTTCTACATACAACTACGGTGAGAAACCGCGGTGTAATCGGCTAAAGCCATGTCAGAAAATATATTAAAAAAAGTGAAAAAGAAGAAAATGGATGAAAGGAAATAGACATAGACGAAAGAAGAGAAACCAACGAATGCACGAATTTTATTAGAAGAAAAAGCAAAGAAGAGGAGTTGTCTTCTACAACTCAAATCTATGGTTGTCTTCGTGGGTAGGAGAAAAAGCAAGGGATTCGTTCTCAGATTTGTGCTTTCGTCGGATCTCTCTCATTTTGTAAGCTTCCCTGCAATCAACTTGGAGAGGATATCTAACCAAAAAGTCAACATTTTCAAAAATGAAAAAGCACCCAAAATGAACAGATCGGAGGCTAAGTTGAATTCTTTTTGCCTCCCTGGAGGTATTTAGAATCAAAATAAATTATTTTCTTGAGAAAAAAATGTAAGTTCATCTCTAATAACTTTCAGAAAGTCAAAATTTTTAGAAACGAAAAAGGCACCCAAGAGGCTCAAGATCGGAGGCCAAGTTGAATTCTTTTTTTTTTCCCCCTAGAGGTATTTAGAATCAAAAGAAATTATTTCTTGAAAAAAAAGTGAGCTTCATCTCTAGAGGTATTTTCAGAAACGAAAAAGGCACCCAAGAGGTTCAAGATCAGAAGCCAAGTTGAATTTTTTTTCCTCCTTGGAGATATTTAGAATCGAAGAAATTATTTTCTTAAAAAAGAAAAGCGAGTTTCATCTTTAATCCTTATATTCAATGGATTCTGACTTCTGGACCTCTCGCCTCGTCGCCACCAAGTGCCAATACACACTCCAACACAACCATCAAAGTTTCCAAATGTGAGACTGTGAGATGAAGATGAAGGAACAAATGTGAGAATCAAGATTTGGCTTCACTGTGCTTGGGTGATGTTACTGCGAAGAAGAATAGGATGAAGAAGGAGAAAGACGGTAATAGGAAGATGAAGACAATACGAGACGAGGCGTTTTGGCAAATTGAATGAAATAGTGCCGTTTCATTTATGCCACGTGACATGCGGTTGCACCGCGGTTCTCCTGGCCCGTTAGAGCACTAGCATTGGATTCATCAAATTCATCTTCAAAATTTGATTAAAAGTACATATTTTTCATAAATGTAATACCTTCACATCTATAATCCCACATTGGATTAGTCATTGGATTCATCAAAATAATAATATAATATTATTTTTTTAATAATAATATTTTTATTTTTTTTCATATTTTATAATCACATTAATCATATGTTAATTAATAATTTAATTTGATTATTACATTATTATTACAAGATGGTTGGAGATTAAATGTGAATAGAAAAGACCTTTAGAGATTAAAAATGAATAAAAAATAGATTTGATGAGTGAATAATAACCCTTCAAATTTGAAAAAATCCATAGATTTACTGTAGCTAAAAGTTTCACGTTTATATCTTTAACTAATCCAATGCAGCTCTTTTTTGATGAGATTCATCATATTTTACATTTTAGGCTTTTGATGAAGCCAATTGCTCTTACTATTTTATTTATGGCTTTTCAGATATTGAGTTATGTGTCATCATGCACATCTGTGCTATGCGTGAGCATGATGCATAGCACGGCTTTTACTTATCTAGCTGCCTGCCAGTAATCCACATCGTGCAACGCACCGTTTTGACCGAAAAGGGTTTCCCCACCTTACTTCTCGTCGCACCAGCCCGACACACACACTCTCTCTCTTCCCTGTGAGTTTTCCGCCGCTCCCTCCCTACGCCTGCAGCGCCGTCGCAGCCTCTCCTAACCGGTAAGTCTCCCTCTCCTCCATCTCTCTCTCTCTCTCCCCGTCTGTCTGTCTGTCTGTCTCTCTCCCTCGCATGCCCTCTCTCTCTATAACTCATTCGGTCCCGCTTTCTCGCTCTCCGTGATTAGGCTGCCCCACCGTGACGCCGCCGCCTCAACGCAAGTATTCCTTCACCTCCTCTCGGTATCCATTTCAGTAAGCTCTATCTCTCTCTCCCTCTCTCCGGCTGCTCTCTCTCTCTCTCTCCGTGTATTTTCTCTCCCTCAATCTCGGATTTACCTTTGTTTTTCCACTGTCACAGAACACCTCTAACATCCCTCGCGGCACCACCTAACACTGCCGACCATCGAACTAAGCTCGGTACGATGCTCTCTCACTCTCCACTGTGTAATTTGTAGGAAAGTTGGATAGTGTTTGTGCTTGTGAATCGGTGTATGGATTACTTGATGTGTGGCGAGTGGAGGTTGGTTTTGTGATGACATGTAAGAGGAAACGGTTTGTGACATGGTAAAAAGCCAAACAATCTAGTAATTATTATGGCCTACCGAAATAGGGTGACTCTGATAGTATGATACCAACTCCAAGGGCTGACGCTGGGGTGACCTGTATAAACTGGACATCTTGGGTTGGAAACTCCGCATTCACACTTTTTGGGGCCATTGGACTCGGAGATTTCCCTTGTAAATTACTTGACTTGTCAAGAACTTGTGCACTCCTGACATTAGTTGAGACTTTGTTGCCGAATGCTTATAGTGCTAAAAAAAAAAAGTATGATACCCACGATTTTCTCTCTTTTTGCACTTCACTTTTTTATTAAACCCTAACCATTTTGACTCTTATCTATTCTCTCTCTCTCACAACCTCACTTCACTTCTGGCAACCAGCTCCAATTTCTGCCACCAGAGTCCCAGAGCCACCGGAAACCAGTTCCCATGCAACTCACCACCCACTCTATTAGCAATATGAAGTCATCCACCTCAGCTGCAAAAGACAAGTCAGCACCTCCAGGACAACTCAGCAAATAATACAGAATAGTCTAGAATATGTAGACATGTCCATTCTGTTATTGAGAATATTCCTCGTCATTTTGTGTTTAAATAGACCCTCTTGTAAAGCACCATTCATGAATGAAATCACGATAGCCTTTTATCATTTTATTGTTGTTATGTTTTTCGTTATGGTATTCAGAGCAGCGTAAAGACTCATGTCCAAACCTACCCATGGCCGAATCACAAAACTCTCCCAAATTCTCCCTCCCGTCTCCCTCCCATTTCATCACTGTCAAATTAAACCATGACAATTATCTGTTGTGGAAGGCACAAATAATGCCTTACCTCAACAGTCAAAATGTTTATGGATATGTTGATGGGTCCATCATTACACCGAAACTGCTTGATGAAAATCCCACAGACCCATCTTCTCCATATTTGATTTGGATAGAGCAGGACCAAGCCATTATGACCATCCTAATTTCCTCTCTTGCCAAAAATGTTATTGCTCATGTTGTGGATACATCCACCTCACGGGAAATATGGATGATTCTGGAAGATCTCTTTGCTTCGAAGTCTCAGGCTCGCGTAATGCAGCTTCAATATCAAATCACTACCCTTAAGAAAGGTTCGGATTTGGTTGCTGATTACTATCAAAAGGCCAAACTCATCCTAGATACCCTAGCAGCGGCTGGTAAAATCTTATCCTCTTCTGATTTTATTGCATATTTGTTTGTTGGTTTGGGAACCGATTTTGATTCGGTTGTGACCTCAATTACCACACGCATGGATCCTCTTACCCCATCCCAAGTATAAAACCATCTTCTCACCCATGAATCCTGAATTCTTCACCAACAAACAACCCTCACTGCTTCCCTAGAGTTTTCAGCCAACTCTACCACCACAAATAACACCAATACAAGTACCAGAGGCAGGGGTCAATCTCGAGGCAGAGGAGGTTACAGGGGCCGTGGACAAGGTCGCAATGGAGCTTGGTTCAACCCTTCCCATTTTTCCCCAAATCGCCCTCCCTGTCAAGTTTGTCACCGACATGGTCATATCACCCTTCTATGTTACTATCGGTTTGATAATGGGTATCAGTCTTCACCTCCTCCTTCGTTAGCCGCTCATTTCACCTCTGCCCCTTTTTCTCATGATACTGCATCTTCTGTTGATAATAACTGGTATCCTGATTTCGCATCGACTCATCATTTTACTCGTAATTTTTCTAACCTATCTGTCAATCCTTCTGAGTATAAGGGCAATGAGCAGGTATGGGTTGGTGATGGCAACTCTCTTCCTATCCACCATGTTGGTAGCTCCATCATCCCCTCATCTTCTGGCAATCTCCTACTTCCTCAACTCTATCATGTTCTGTCGATTTCGAAGAATTTAATTTCTGTTAAAAACTTTTGTGAAAGATAATTGTGTATTCTTTGAATTTCATTCATCTTGTTTCTATGTGAAGGACTCCTGTACCAAGAAAACCCTTTTGCAAGGCCCTACTAGTCACAACATGTATGTTTTTCCTCTAGTCAAATCTCCATATCAAGCTCACACTGGTTCTAGAGTCACCCCCTTTCAATGGCACGCTCGTTTGGGTCGTCCTTCCATGAAATTAGTTCAAAGAATAATTTCACAGTTATCTCTCCCTATGAAGTCCTCTCCAACCCCTGGATTATGTTCTTCATGCTGTCAGGCCAAACTCCATCAACTATCGTATACATCTTCTCAATCTTGGACCACTACTCCACTCCAACTCTTGTTTGCCGACGTATGGAGTCCTGCCCCCACTGTGTCTAGGGGTGGTTTTAGATATTACCTTTCCTTTGTTGATGACTATAGTTGGTTTACGTGGATTTTTCCATTAAAATGTAAATCCGATGTAGTTAATGTCTTTTTATCTTTTAAATGTCATGTTGAAAATTTACTTAATACAAAAATACGTGCCTTACAATCTGATTGTGGTGGCCAATTTCGCTCTCTTAATACTGTGTTACAATCCTTTGGAATTGCTCATCGCTTCTCTTGTCCATATGCTCATTCTTAAAATGGCACAGTTGAAAGGAAACACCGACATATTGTAGAAATGGGTCTTGCTCTTCTTGCACATTCCTTCTCCCCTCAAAAAAATTGGTCCGATGCTTTCATTACTACTGCCTACTTAATTAATCGGTTACCAACATTTGTGTTAAATCATAAGTCTCCATTTGAAATACTATGGAACAAACAACCAAATTACACTTTCTTGAAAACATTTGGCTGTCTCTGCTGGCCTAGTCTCAGAACTTATAATAGACACAAGATGAATTATCGATCCCTTCCTTGTGTTTTTCTCGGGTACAGCCCCAATCATCATGGCTACTTATGTTATCACATCTCTACCTCTAGAATGTATGTGTCACGGGATGTTCTTTTTGATGAATGCATTTTTCCGTTTAATCAACAACCATCAAGCCCATCTCCTCCTTCGCATACCACTCTGCCCAACAACTTTTATTTTCAGCCCATTACCTCAACTTTATCCAATCCCACTACTCCTCCTCCTTCTAACAAAGCTGGCTCTATTTTAACATCCTCCAGGCCCACTTCTTCACACGACAGGCCTACTACTCCCACATCTGCTCGGCCCACTTCCTCTCATATTTCGCAGCCCACTTCTCCCCCTCCTTCTATTTCTCATTTTGACCCCATCTCCTCTTCCAGCCCAACATCCTCTATCTCTAGGGCACCATTGAATTCTCCCGATTCTTCCTCATCATCTCCATCCCCAATTTCCAGTGTCCATCCTATGCAAACTAGGTCAAAATCTAATCTCCTCCTTCCCAAAATTCGAACCGACGACATCATTGTTTGGCCGAAGCCTCAGGCCCATGTCACCTCCATTGTGACTCCAGACGAACCTTCCTCTGTTACTGAAGCTTCCAAGTTCCCTGAATGGCGACAAGCAATGCAACTAGAGTTCGATGCACTCCTTTCCAACAATACCTGGACTCTTGTACCTCCAACATCTTCTCAGAATCTTGTGGGATGTCGATGGATCTTCAAAACGAAATATATCTCTAATGGCTTGATCGAAAGAAGAAAAGCGCGTCTTGTAGCCAAGGGCTACAACCAACTGGAAGGCCTAAACTACTCCGAGACCTTCAGTCCTGTTGTCAAACCGACAACCATCAGGTTGGTTCTTTCCATTGCACTTTCTGCTAACTGGCCGGTTCACTAGTTAGATGTAGTAAATGCTTTTTTACACGGTACTTTGGATGAAACTGTGTTTGTCACAACCAATGGTTTTTGTTCACCCTCAATTTCCCACATATGTCTGCAAGCTCAATCGAGCATTATATGGCCTTAAACAGGCCCCCTGTGCGTGGTATGCACGCCTGAGTTGTAAATTGGTTGAGTTGGGATTTGTCATTTCCAAATCTGATACTTCATTGTTCATATATCAGCATCATTCTATTGTTCTTTATTTTTTTGGTCTATGTGGATGATGTAATCCTTATTGGTTCGGATAGCTCAGCTATTACTCAACTTGTTCAATTGCTCAGTGCTGAGTTTCCCTTAAAAGATCTTGGTGATCTTCATTACTTCTTGGGAATTGAGTGTCACAGAAATTCAAATGGGATGGTTCTTTCACAAAGAAAGTATATTCTTGATTTATTGAACAAGAACAATATGGCCAATTGCAAACCTGTTGGGAATCCTATGTCTCCCTCCTCTCTGCCTTTGACTCAACATCGATGGAGGATCCTTCTTTGTACAGGAGTGTGGTGGGTAGCTTACAGTATCTTCTTTTCACCAGACCTGATTTAGCTTTCTCAGTAAATCGGGTTTGTCAATTTATGCATGCCCCTTGTCTTTCTCCTTGGCAATTTTTGAAGATGATTTTAAGGTATTTGAAACAGAGACACTGGATTATGGCTTGGTCCTCACCCCTTCTCTGTCTGTCTCCTACTTTGGCTGCCTTCTCGGATGCCCACTGGGCAGGCTGCCCAAACGACAAGAAATCTACCGGTGGATATTGTTTATTCTACGACAACAATCTAATCTGCTAGAGTTCAAAAAGACAATCAACTATTGCTAGGTCCCGCACTGAGGCTAAATACAAGGCCTTAGCCCATGCCACTTGTGAACTTATTTGGGTGCAATCTCTATTGTCTTAAGTTGGGTGTCTTCTTATCTAAGTCTCTCATTCTTTATTGTGATAATTTGGGAGCAACTTAGTTATCTGTGAATCCTGTGATGCATTCCCGGACAAAACATGTGGATCTTGATTACCATTTTGTTCGAGATTGTGTTCATAACAAGAGTCTTCAAGTTTCTTTTCTTTCAAGCAAGGATCAAATAGCAAATGTCTTTACAAAGCCGCTGTCCATTACTGGATTCTGCACACTTAGATCGAGCCTCACAGTCCTGCCAGGGCTGCTAGGCTCGCCGGGGGATATTAACAATATCAATTCATCCACCTCAGCTACAAAAGACAAGTCAGCACCTCCAGGACAACTCAGCAAATAATACAGAATAGTCTAGAATATGTAGACGTGTCCATTCTGTTATTGAGAATATTCCTTGTCATTTTGTGTATAAATTGACCCTCTTGTAAAGCACTATTCATGAATGAAATCACGATAGCCTTTTATCATTTTATTGTTGTTCTGTTTTTCATTACACTAGCCACCATCTACTACTCCACGGCAAGCAATTTCTCCCTTCCTCTCTTTCTGTGTTTTAAGTACACCAGTGCACCTAAAACTGTCTATTTATGCCATTGACCAGCCACCAGAGGCCATATACTTCTTGCAATTCCCAGGTAGCATTGTTGACCTCTTCTCTCTGTAAGGTGAAGTCATTTGTTCCACTGATTGTGCTTGCTCATAATTTGTTCCACTGAGTAATAATCTTCGATTTCCATTCACTGGTATCATTTTGAATGTAAGAAAAAAATGGGCAGATTCAATTTTTGAGAAATTGTCTAGTATCCTGTCGAATGAATTTGATGTATTTTAAGTGCCAATCCTGGGAAAGAATCACTTTGGTACTTGGCATCCCATTGCATAGATCATTCCGTGTTGAAGTACATGTTTAGCATATTGCAGTACATATTTAGCATATTTCATTTGGCATGTGCCACCTGCGATTGCGCATGATATTGAATTGTGTGGGTATGTTTGTTTGTGGGCAAAAATAGAAGGAAAGATGAACAAGGACAAGATATTCAAGCTGGCGAAGGGGTTCCGGGGCAGGGCCAAGAATTGCATAAGGATAGCCAGAGAGAGAGTAGAGAAGGCCTTGCAGTACTCCTACAGAGACCGTCGCAACAAGAAGCGCGACATGCGATCCCTTTGGATCCAACGCATCAATGCTGGCACCCGCCAACATGGGGTATGTGTTTATTTCTTCTCATTTCTTGTTCATTTTTGTTTTTGTTTTTTTGGTGAAATATGCACGAAAAAAAGTTTCTGTCTTCATAACTACTGTGTTTTTGTGTATGCAAATTTCTATTTTGTTTTATCAGGTACCATTAGAATTGAGCTCTGGATATGTTTGACTGGTTCTATTCAATGTAACAAAAGTATTTGAAATTTGGGTGCGTAATGTGTTTAATGATTCAAGTTTTTTCCCCAACTGGGTAGTCATTTATACTCTCTACCCAGGTGCTTTCTCTTTGTTACCTAAAAAAAAAAAGGTGCTTTCTCTTTGTAATTGGTCTGCCCCTCCCTAGCCTGTTAAAAAAACTGGACTTATAAAAGAAGGGTAGTCCTGGACAGTCATTTATAGTACTACTTTGTGGGGAGGAGGTGCTATCTGAGGTACAGATGATAAAATAGGTTGGACTAATTGTTAGAGAAAGGCCGGGACCATATTTTCCATGATAGTTTTAAACTCACATTCTTTATTTTTTTTTTTTTTTTCTGATAAGTAACAGATTATATTAATAAGAATAAGCATAGCCCAAGTACACGAGGTATACAGAAGTTTACACCTACACAGGGGCTATTATTTATTTATTTATTTTGATCATATATATTTTTCTTCCTTATACACCTATTACTAGATATGTACCTACTGAAATGCTTAAGCATACATATACATCGTGGCAGATGTGAAGCCCCAATGGCAGTAAATCAAAATAGGCAACCTGGCTGGAATGGATGTCAGCTTAGTTCAAATTTTCTAAATTGTATGACCTTGGGAAGTTTAAGAACCCAAGATCTTGCACCTTTCTTCTTGGGCCCTAAGAAGACACTGTCTATTAATTCCTGTTGTAATTACCACATTATCTTGGTCTGAAGGATTTACATTAGGTTATGTACTTTCTATTAAGTTTTCATTTATTACGTAGTGGTTTATCAATCAAAAGTTATGAAGTAATAGCTTCTAGTGGGTGGGTGTTTGGTGTTTAGTGTCAGTTAGATGGTTCTAAAAGGAGCAGGTCGTTACCTTTCTCTGTCCATTAAGTTAAAAGAATCCTAGTGTACATGCATGGCAATGTCTACAGACATGGCATATTGGTTTTGATAGGTTTTGTATAAATACGATTCTCTTTTCTCTTGCTGGCTCCTTCATGTGATACACATCAAGGGATGATTTACTATCTTGACCTTGACTAATATCATGCAACCTTGTGGACTAGTTCACTTCTTCAAATCATAAATATTAAGGAGTCGGTTCTCCACTGTCAGGGGAATGCATATCCTGCGCTTCTACCCTGGTGGAGTACTGTCCTGCTGTGAACCTATAGATAAACACTTAAAATATTTATTTATTATTATTTTTTTTTCCCAGTAAGAAATGAGGCATAGACAATGTTTTTAGTGGGTTGGGTTGCTTTATTGTGCATATTTCCTGGTTAGAAATTGATGTTTTTGTTATTTCTGTTTTATCAGGTTAGCTACGGTAATTTCATGCATGGTCTGTTGAAGGAGAACATCCAACTGAACAGAAAAGTATTGTCAGAACTTTCTATGCACGAACCATACAGTTTCAAGGCCCTGGTAGACATCTCTAGCAATGCATTCCCGGGAAACAAGAATGTGGTGTTTCCTCCCAAAAAGGAGGGCATTTCGATTGTTGTGTAACTGGTAATTCAGAACACTGATCCTTCTCCTGGCCTTTTAAGAAAACTGAACAGTTAAAAGTCGGTGACATTTTCGGCTTCCGGAGCATCTTGTAATTTTATATTAGATCTTTCAAAATTATTTTGGTTCTTTCTGTCCTCCCTTCTTTCTTCTATCTTTGTGTAAGATTCGCCTCGTGTGTTTGGAAGAGCTCCAGATCTTAAAAAATTTTGAGAAATATTAGCTTTACTGTCTAATAAAAAGTTGTATCATGTACCTACAAATTGTTGTTGAGCTACCTTAACAACTTTGGCTGGATTAGTTTCTAAAAACTTGCTCAATATTGGATTTAATATATTGGGTGTAGAATCTAGAGTCAAACGTGAAGTGCAGAGAACGTATATTCTGTAAGATAGTGAAAATTTTATAGCTGGTGTAAAAGGTATTTTTGGTCAAAACATATAATGATATTAGGTGGTGTCATTTCTATTTGGAAATCAAGTCTTGATATGGTCCATATGGATGATGCCAATGACAATGGCACAATTATTATATTTATCTCCATAATATGATTCGCTTTACAAAATACCCTCTAATTAAATCGGAAAAGGGAATCTTGGCCCAAGAGAGAGGGGGGTGAAAGCCAACTTATTATGTGTTTGGCATTTGGTAGCGTAGAGGGTATAATGTCTCAGCAATCATAGTTTAATTTTAAGGTACAAATTATAAAACACTTGTAAGGAGAAATGATATTTACAAACGTGGAATGCATAAACGCCACATAATTTTTTTGAAAAAAATGAAAATACGGAACCTACATAAAAAAAAATTAAAATTTTTAATAGCGGACCTTTATTTTTCAAAACGATTACGCAGCACTTGCATACTCCACAACTGTATGTAGAATTACTCAGAAATCAAAATACCTCATGTTTTACACTAAAAGAATAGTCACCACTTAAAAGTAAAAATAGAAAGGATTTTCTTCCAGATGAAATAAGGACTCCAGGAAAGAACTTACAACAAGAATTAAGAATCCAAGATGCAGGCTACAAGTTGAAGTCTAGGAGGTTTTAGTGGTGTCCTTACATTTTGCCCAAAAAATAAAGTAAAAATAAAAATAAATAATGAACAAAGGTAAAAGGCTTCAAGGTAAACAAGGACATCTAGGGTCCTTATTACAAGTCATTTTATTTAGCAGTGCACGTTAGGCTTACAAGTTGAAGTCTAGGAGGTTTCCTGTGGTGACCGACATCTAGGGTCATTTGTATACCCTAAAACTCGAATTATTCAGTCTTTTAGCGCGGTGCCTTACAACATTCAATACCTGAAACAATGAGATTTACAACCCAAAAAACATCAGCATCTTCACACTATCACCAAAACAACAACAATCACACAGGAACCCTATTGGCTTCGTAAAATCTGAGACTTTTTCATTTAAATACCGGCAAACCTTATGTTCTAACAATATATAATATTGGTCCTCAAAAAGAGTAGTAACCAAGTTTGTAATCACATACGGTACAGCAAGCCTTGCAAAAAGCTCCCACCATTGACCTGTCCTCCTAACTGGTATGAGTAGGAGAGACAACTGCTGTAATAGAATCTTCAAGTTTGACTCTGGCACCCATTGAGCCATCTGAGGCAGAACTAGCTCTTTCCGCAAGAGTTGTTACCTCTTTGCTACCCTCGTCCATGCAAACGACTTGAGCAAAACTCTTTGACATCTGCTTGATGAAATCACCCGATAGTGTAACGGCATTTCTGTGTTCACTGTCTCCAACTACTCCAACAGCCATCAGACCCACTTGTTGTCGAGCTTTCCTTTCTTTCATGGCTTTCTGCCTCTCTTCATAAAAATCAAAATCATCTAGAATGGACATATCCGTTTCATAATTCTTGAAAATGTTCAACATCTCAATACCCTGCTCCAACTTCACCTGCAATATATTTCATTTCAAACAGAGGTGTAGAAACAGAGCTTAAAAATAAGAAACTTTAAATCCAAATTGAAGTATACAAACAGAACTGTATGCAGAACACTATAATGGACCTCATCCAGAATGAAGAAGACAAGATTGAGATCTTATGACAAGTAGGAAAGACAGAAAAAAAAGAAGAAGAAAGAAATCTTGGAATCATCTGCAATCAAGGACAAGGAATGGGATTCCAGAGGACGGGACAATCACAGAGAGATTGCATATTGGTTTTTCTTAAATTATTTTTGGGAGAAAGATCTACGTTTCAGTGTCTTAGCTAATTCACAGGGATTGCAGATGAGAACCACAAATTTTTTTTTTTCCAAAAGTGAAAACCAAGTAACTTTTCACAAAGAAACAGCCACTCTGGTTCAAAAGACAACAGCTAATAGGTAAAGATTTTTGTCTCACTGAAGAAAAAATTTGGCAATGCCTTTTGGTTTTTTGGGTTGTTTCTGATTGGAAAGTTACACATTACTTGATGGGTCTTGAGCCCACAACCACATCCTCCACCCTGTTATTATGACCGTAGTGGGGGTGCCATTTGAGCTAGATCTCATTGATGCATTTTTAAAAACCAGTCAAAGGACTGAAGATGGGTTCCTAAATTGGCAAAAGCATAAAAAGAGTTCTGTAAAATTCCTACCTCCTGTGTGTCCCTACTGTTAGTTACAGGCTTGTTTTCATTATTTTCAAGTACAATGTGACGAAACTGACTGTTTGGGACATCTTTGATTATATGCCACTTCACAGGAAATTGCCCACTCCATTTATCTTGCTGCCAATAATCCACACTCTTGTCAAAATCAACAGGCCCAAACATTTCAGCCACCCCACAAAACTGAGCACTGGCATTCACCTGCAAGGAACAGCAACAATTCTGTGAGCAGCGCAAAATTAAAAAAAAAAAGGGTAAAAAAGAACCTGAATATACAAATATGATATAGCGGGAAAGACTAAATTTCTTCAAGGGCTAGAAGATGGTATAATGGTCAAGGCATATCCAAAATCCTGCCAGAGCTTAGTATCAGGCTAGAGCTTGGTAGAAAGCACTTTCAAACAAATCCAACAAATATGAAAACTATAGTCAAGCACTCGCCATTGTAACTACCAGTAGCATATCTTTCAAAAGTTCATAAACAGTCAAGCAAATATCTACAACAAGAATAACACTTGTTTTTTTTCAATATAGAAATGGTGCAGGTCAGAAACTCAAATTCTCCAACAGATATCCTTCCATTCGGAAAGGAAATGCTACAAGAGTAGGTTTAACCATAACAAAAAATATTTACACATGAAACTCAACATGCTAGAGAAAGGTGAACCAAATAGCTGCCACCACTTTTCTTACAAAAGTATTCCTTAAAACTAACATCAAATGTGATGCTTGAACAGAGATCCTTCCTATACAATAAGTTCCAGGGCACGTCAACAAGACATGAGCCACTGAGACTAAGCATGCTAAAAAATCAGTTCAAGGGTATAACTTTCTTGAATGAAATAAATCTTAAGTTATATGTAACCCCTAATTCATGCCACCGCCTTAAAATCACCTAATGATAGTCATCATAATGGTTTAACTGGTTCTTCATCAGCCCAAGTTGACAGTAATAATTCAAGATAAAAATTATCATAAAGTACACAGACCAAGCTATGTTTTTGTCCCTATGAACTTGATGAACAGATATTTTACCGAAAAGAATAGAAAGATTGGGCAAGTATCTTGCTTCTCCTGAGCTTCACGATAAGCAGCATCCAATTTTCTATTCCCATTTGGTGTGCTGGCCCAGACACCATATTTGATACTCTTATGAACATTATCCTCACTGTAAGATTTTATGATGAAGAACTTAGCATCATTGTACTCTGTGACAAAATCTGGTCGGTTGAGTGAATCATCATGGATCTTGGCAGTCGAAGAGCTACGCTTATTATTTTCAACGGAAGGATTATTGTCAGCTATGGTTTGACTCTTTGGCTTTGAGGCTCTTGGTCCTCGGTTCTGCTCACTAAGGATGTCAGGAGTACCATTACAACTGCACAGAGAACCACTTTCCCTGAGGTGTCTTTTGCTATTCTCTAGTGAAAGCCAACTCCGACCATTCGATCCCAAACTGGAAATGGACGCACTTCCAAAGCTTGACCCCTGATTGAAACCACTAGGCAGATAGCCTCGGTTATAGGGATTCAAACCAGATCCATACCCATACAATGGTTTTTGCTGTTGAGAAGCCTGTATAAAATCACATATCATTGTCACTTTAGATTCAGCATGATTTCACCTAGGTTCAGATACCAGCAAAAATCAATTCATATTGCCAAAGGTAGACAGTAATCCCATGGTAACACATTCATAGAAGTTTGGAAAACATTTTCCGTCACGACCAAAACACAAGCAATAATGGCAAACCAAGGGTATTAATAAAGCTCCCATGTTAATGAACATCCAACTACAAAGCTTCAAGTTAGCACTTACATTCTTCAGACCCACTTAGATAACTTTAAAATTTCAGTTTGAATCCTATCAAATTCCATTAGTCACATGTCATTTGAGAATGGAGAATAGCTTATTGCATATGCATGGTTTTCCATTTACAAGGGAAAAATAAATAAATATGTAAGAATATGAACAGAAGCATATTACTTGGGATTTTGTGAGTAATTCAAAAGCTTCCCAGTAAATGGACATATTCAACTCATTGTTTTTATTCTTTTTACTTTTTTCCCTTTTTCCCAGATGTTCCATCATTATTTGTGAAAAAGACTGACTGCGATGGAAACTCTTGAGAAGAAAGCAGCAACTGTACTCCCTTGACAAAATTAACCTATATTTTCAGGTTTCAGACCAACTCATTGCACACTTCAAGCTAAATCAATACTTTGCAACTCCAATCATCTGATAAGAGAAATCCAACTACTTAGCATCACACATATGACAATTAAATCGCATTATAATTACTAATTAGCATAAACTATTATTTCTCTTTTAATATTTTTAGTCATAACACTCACTTATCAAAAAACTGTTTTGAGTGGTAATACTCATAAAAATATATATATTTTTTGAGTCATAATGACCCACACTAAATAGGATTTATCCCCAATGCTGTTGGCACATCAATTTTGAAATACAAGGACAACAGAAAATAATCCATATCCTACAAGCAAACTATTTTAACAGCTTTTTATATAACCTGAATATCATAGTCATCATAATAGAATGTGAATTTAGAAACAATCTTATGTTCCTATTATTCTATCTTCATTTTTTAGTTCCCGGGGGGGGGGGGGGGGGGGGCGGGGGGGGGGGGAGGGAGGGTAAGTAAATGTTTCTGTTAGTCTTATGCACCATAGACAGCCAGAAAAATAGGGTAACTGAGTCATCTACGGGCTTTGCCAATTCTTTACCATGGACACTGAACTGCAGACTTGCTTTGCAGAAAAAAGAAAAATCAATATTTTGACGAAATGCACATGTACCTAGAATAATATCTAAATTTTTGCATTCTCCTTACTTTAATTGGAGAAAAGGGACAAAAGGTCTGCTAAATTATCAACAACGAAAAAGTCAGATAAAATGAGATTTTCAAAGCAATCCCCACAAATAGATAAGTATGCATATGTAGTCGGAGAACAAACCATTCCAACATTCTGACCAAATGACCCAAGTGTGCCAACAGGCTGTGGAGATACAGCTGGTGAGAAAGGCATAAAAGACCTCTGCCTGTCTGAAGGTTTAGACCAATCTGACCAAATTCCTCCAGATCTTACTCCTTCAATCCCTTGCAGAGAATCATGAAAACCTAGGCCACCAGGAAAACTGCCTCTGCTGAAGGATCCCGCAGGTGGAAAACCAGGCCTTTGTCCAAAAAGCATGCCATCACCTTGTTGGTCAACAGTGAGCTCTGGCTGTGAAACTGGTGTTGGTGAATATGGCATGCTAGGTGGGACTAACTGCTGGTAATAAGGTGGCCCAGAGAATGGAAACTGCTGGGGGGAGTATAACTGTGCATCTCCACCTACAGAAGGCAACGGTGTTGTGACTGGGGAATATGGTCCATATGGCATCTGTGGGTTGTATCCATATCCAGAATGGAACAGCAGAGAAGGGTTGTCATTGTAGACACCCTGATTAATTAAAAAGAAAAAAAAAGAAACAATACAATAAGTTTAATCTAAGAAAGACCAATTTCCAGGAGATCTGATTTCCATGAGGAGAGAGAACAAAATACTTACAGGAGATCCGATTTCCATTCCCTCAGCATTGACATATGGAGGATATTCATCCCATTCACCACTTGCACTGTCATAACCTGAGGTTCCATAACAGATAAGAAAATGGCACTTTCTTTATATACATCTGATGATAGCATAACTATGGAGTTACAGTAATACATTGCCAATAATGGCTTTAAATATAACATCATAACAAAAAAATCTTAAAGCATGATCCTATATATTGGGCAATGATCCTTACTGGATACTCTCAACAAGCATACAAAGTAATAATACTCAGCTCCTTAAAATTACAAAATTTCCACAATTTAAATGCAACTGATGAGCAATGTAGTAACCGCATGCATCATATACATTGAGAGAATAAAGCAATCTATAAACTCAAATCTCGGTCCCTCTATGACTAAGGGCACATCTAATAAAAAGAAAAAAAATCGTCTCTTGAAAATAGTTTGCATCTTCTATCCCTGTGCATCGGTTTTTATGATCTAAAAAGTACAAAAACCAAAACAACTTTAACAAAAACCTTACAAAAAAAAAAAAAACTTTCCTAAAAATTTGCATCAATTTTCTCAACCTGAACATAGCTTCTATGGCTCCATTCACTTTCACGAAACCTCACAAAAACCTCTCTAAAACTTTTTCTCAAGGATTTGAAATATTTTCAAGAAAATCTTCAATTCAAGAATACCCTAACTCAAATTTAAAAACACAAACTGATTGCCAAGCAAAACTTATGAACCCAAAGTGTACAGACCTAACAACTGGTTTTCTATATTCAGTTATTCATGTTAATCTTTGCAAGTTCATCAAAATTCAGAATTACTATAAGTAAAAGCACACTTCAGGTTTGATTTACCACACCTACACCGGTACAGACATCTGGATCCATTAGGATTTAGTATCTTAAGACATGATTGTATTCTGTATAAAAGGAAAACGAAGGAAGTCAGTATCTTTATTATCTTCTTCCAACTTAAACCAGGACCTAAGTCATAAGTCAAAATAAGACATGAATACAGCATATTAGCTGTTAACCAAACTAAGCAACAAAAGAGCCTCCAAATATTGTCCTAAGTTTGTAGAAAGTCATTCATTTCTTCAAAAAGTATATGCATGCACGCCTTACTACAGAAACCCAAAAAAAAAACAGGATTACCATTGGACTACTATGCATGCAAATGGAAAATTTTGTTATTAATAAAGCTGCAAAAGCATAATCAGAAAGGGGATCAACAAAAAGAGGTAAATTTTCACACTGCATTCAGTAACAGTAGCCTAATTTTATGGCTTCAAATCTAACTCCAGAGGAATGGAAAGTAACCTCGATAGTAGAAGGGCTGGGCCTGAGGAGCATAGATGTTAGGTGGGTAAACAGAGCGATCTCCACTTGAAGCAAATGAACCTGCTAGACCTGCAGCATCCCTTGGATGGACTACTGTGGCAGCATCCTGAGAACTGTTAGGAGCAACCGCAGTCTCATTCTTTATTGGATGAGGCTGGAAACACATACAAGGATGAAAAACACCACTAAAAATATTTACTTCAAAGTTATTTGATAGAAAGAGCGACAAAATGGAAGATAATGAAGTGATTGACAACTACCTGTTCATTATTGTTATCAGGTTGAGAAGGTTTCTCTTCTGCATCCATGATCAGTAAGCTCAGTGACATAGTAGAGTCTTAAAAACACAGGAAGTACAAATTATTGACAACCCAAAGCTAAATTTGGGCATAGGAAAACTTGACGCTATAAACATGTGAGCACAAATCCACGCGTGCACACCTATGCATGCATGATAAATGAAGAACGTGAATAGTTTTAAAGTAAGAAGTACTCATCATAGAACTATAGTTTTGCTATTAATTACAACGAAGAATAAAAGATGAAAGAGGAGAGCCTCTATAAAGCACAAAAAAAGGTAGAAGCTTATTTAAAATAAATTGACCAAGCAGAAATGTAGATTCAAAGGACCCAAACATCAAAAAAGTAATTGAATTCTTCTCTTTATTTTTTTTTCCAATTATTTCTTTTTTATCCTTCACTTTGCCACTTCTTATTCTTGGGAAATGAGAACCTTTGCTATACTTAACATGTTCTCCAAGGAATAATAAACTAGCCTTTGGGGCTCGGACCTGGTAAAATTTGAAACTACATAAAATTATTGCATCTATCCAATGAATGCATTGCTGGACAAAAAATCCACAAACTGGATCTTGAACATGCATCTTAAATATTTTGTAAATTGTATGGCCATGTGAAAGGAACTAGATGATTAAAGCTCTTATGATGATGGGGTGTATTGTGTAATTATAAAAACCACAGAAGCTGTACATTCTTGATTCATCTCTCCTTATGATAAAAATCTAAATTACATAAAAGATACACACAACAACATTAACACAACTTACAAGGATGCCTTATATGCATGCATTAAGATTTCAAAACAACGGGGGGGAAATTAATGCAGCACAATGACAGTGAAAGCATTCCAACGAATTTATAAATGCCCCATGTATTATTGGTTATTACATCACTATTTTGACCCAATCATACAACTATCATTCGAGAAGTTTCAAAATCAAATCCAATTGATAATCTGCATTAGGGAACACGTCACCATGTCCACAACAGTTGATACCCATAACTCCTTTTATGAACATACAATTCAACAACCATAATGCACCAAAGCAAACATGATCAACCGTGGCAAAATCTTAGAACGTGTCTCCACAACTTGTCCAATATCAAAGTGTCTCCACAACTTGTCCAATATCCCATAATCACAACCACTCCAGTTGCATGTCCCACTTCGTCCATCTCATACAGATTCAATAAAAAAAACAATTAGATCCCCTTCCCCCTCTCCAGTAAAATCAGCAAAATGATGACAGCAATCACAGATATAATTATCATGGTAAATGAAGCTGTAGGCGAGCTGTAGGACTAGATTTATTTTTCTTTTCCAAATCACAATGTTGTGACGTCTCTTGCAATTTCACATTCACATAGTAACTTCAAGGTGTACACCTGAGATACCAATCTCATGCTCCACCAATTGCATCCACTACAATATTTATAATGAACATATGCCGTCAACCTATAAATAATCAGTATGAACTCTGCCATGGAAAAAGAAAACGGTTCTGTATGACCTCATTGAATTATCGCCATACTAGCACCATCTTAATATTAGCAGAGTTAAACGTAACAGTCCACAGTGTCGGAAAAATCTTTACTGTAAATTGCAATTTTCAAACCAAAGTAATGTCCTAAATTCGAATTCGAATAAATTGCAAAAGATACCCCCCGGGCCGGGGGGGGGGGGGGGGGCGGTGTTAAGTGGAGTGGAGGAGGAGAATTTAGATATGATCGGGAACATCAAAAGCATCAATATAGAGTACGCCTTAACCCATCAAAAACACCTTACACCACACAGATCCCAGATCCCAACATAGAGTACGCCTTAACGACCCGGAAACATCAATAAACAATTTGCAGAAACAACCCCCACAGCACCCCCCCCCCCCCCCCCCCAAGGTTACATCCCATCAAACACGGCAAGCAAGAACAAACTTATCCCATATTCCCCAGTCACTAACTTTTCCAGAGCAATCCAGTTAGATACAACAAAACATACTCATTGACGTCGTAGTAGATTTGTAATAAAAGATTAAAACAAAGTAGTTGCACCCATCAAAGCAAGACACCCCGAAAAGACGAAGAACAACAACTATAACAACACCAAGTTGAAAAACCCATTGAAATAATATAGATAAAATAGAAGAACAGAGAAGAAATTGAAGAGGTACCAGGGGTACGATCTGGACTTGCCGCCATGAAACTACGAAAAAAGGCAAGGATCTTCAAAACCAGCAAAAGAATCTAAGCACAAGACACACAAAGGGACAGATATAATAATATCTATGTCTATCCCTTGGCAGCAATGATGGCATGTGCACATCGGTGTATCATATTTATATCAATATATATATATATGAACTTTCTGGCTTTCTGATTTAGTTTAATTTACCAATTTTTAATTTTTCAGTAAGTTACCTATGTTACTCATATATTATAGTTTTAATTCTTTTATCTCATTTTGATTTTATTATGATATGTTCTCAATTACTTAATTATTTTTTAAAATTTGAAAAATTAATTCATAATTTTTAGATCAACTCTTATATTATTTAAAAAAACTTAATAAAATAATGTCTTATCGGTATAATAAAATAAAAAATTATATATTCTCAAGTTGGTATGCTGAGCACACAAACTAAAGTGCTTATGTGTCATAATTTGATTTGTAAGATAAATTTTAAAATTTGAATATTACAAAAAAAATCTTACTCTACACATCGACTTAAGAATAAAATAATTTTAAAATAATTAAGTTGACTTGGATGTTAATGGTATGTACTCCTAATATATTATTATAAAATTGTAAATATTTTTTGACAAATTAAAGCTAGATGAGATGAGATGAATTGAGATGAATTAAGATTAAAGTTAAAAAGTTAAATAAAATATTATTAGAATATATTTTTTAATATTATTTTTATTTTGAGATTTGAAAAAATTGAATTGTTAATTTTATTTTGTATTGAAATTTGAAAAATTTGTAATAATTAGATGAGATAATATGAGATGGATTTGAAAAAATTGAATTGTTTATTTTATTTTGTATTGAAATTTGAAAAAGTTGTAATGATGAAATTGAGATGAGATGAAATATTTTCTGAAAACAAAAAAAGCTAAGAAAGAGAAATATTTTAAGTACAAAAAAATCTTATAAAAATAAATTTACAATCTCAGGTGGCTTGATGTCAAATGTGAGATTATAAATTGGTTTTTATTATAAATTGTCTAACATATCATATAAAATAATATCAAATTATAGATTTATTTTTATAAGATCTCTTTGTGACTGCAGCACTTATTATTAAAAAAATTAATAAGATGAAACTAGGATAAAGTTTAATGTTTTTCTTTTTTGAAAAATTCTAATTTAGTATTTTCCCAAAAGAGGCACTAAATTGTTTTTTTGTTTGTTTCGTAATAACTAAATGTTAGCATTAAAAAAATTTGTTTTGTTTTGTGGGCTCATTTGTGCTACTCATTGCACTACTTTATTAATATGAACAAGTATTATTTATTTTTTTGCTTCATAATGTTAGATCTTTGATGCTCACCTTATTTAACCCGAAATGTACAAGAAAAGAAAATGCTACTATAATTTTTAAATGTATTCACTCATATAATTTTAGTTTTTTTATTTTTTTAATAGTTAAGAAAGTGATTATTAGTAAATTTATATATTTTATTAATTTTTATTAATAATTAAGGATGTTTAAAAAAATATTTAAAAGAAAAAAATTATTTACACTTTGTGCATATTTGATGTTTATATATTGTCCGTACAAGGAAAAATCTGTCTTCAGATCCCGAGTTTTGTGACACCTCCGCATCGAATTCTACTGCACGCGAGCCATTGGGTTGTGGGGGTTCGGTTCGGTAATCTGCGGTCCCAAACTTTGCAAACAGCTTTTAGGGCTGTTTGTACACTAATATTTTTGTATATATTTTCGAGTATTTTTCGTATATTTCTTTTTAAAATATTACTCAAATATAAATTAGTTTTCAATTTCAAAATTTTAACCTTTTTATTTATTTAATCGGTACCTAATTATTATCCAAATATAAAACTTAATATAATTTTTCCAAACTTTCCAATCAAACAATTTTTTCAAATTTTAAAATAAAAACTATATTAAAAAATGATATTCAAATAGTTTTTTAAATTTATAATATTTTTATTTAATTTTTTCTATCTCATTTTTCTAAATGAAAATGATACTATACTGCCTAAATTTGTCTCCTCGATTTGACCACTCATATATATTATTTTATTTTTAATTTTTTTATTTAATGGTTAAGGAAGTGATTATTAGTGTATCGGTATTTTTTTTATTTTTTAAAAATATTTAAAAATGTTTAAAAAAATATTTGATAGAAAAAAAAAAGAGAGTACAATTTGCATTAATAGCACTACCCTTTTCCAAAGGGAAATGCTTATCCCATAGATGGTGGTCACCAATGTAGGCCACCGATTCAGTTTTTTATTTTTTTTTTATTTTTATTTCTTTTACTTAATAATTAAGAAAATATTTTTAATGAATTTCTCATTTTTATTTTTATTTTTTAAAATTTTTAATAAATTTAAAAAAGTATTTGAAAAAAAAAAAGGCTAAAATCTTTTTGCCTATTCGGTGACTCCTTTGGTGGCCTCCCTATGTGGGAGTAGCACCACCATTTTCCAAAACCCAATAAAGCATTTTAATTAAACAATTCTATTATTATTCATAAATTATTTGCTTACTATATATATATATTTTGAAATATTTTGAAATATCTTAAACTATTTCACTATTATTTACAAATATTCTGTGTTAATATTTGTTCAAATTGAAGCAACAAAAGAGGGGAAAAAAAAGTAATTTTTTATTAGCATTTGGTGTTTGGGACAAAGTACCAACCAATCTTGTGCACAAATTTTCAAAGAATTTGTAGCAAACACATTCGAACAATTTAAAAGAAAATTTACTCAATTCGATAGTTTAAAGAGTTTAAATGCAGAATTCCAAAGTCAAGATTGAAGAGGGTTGAAGATGATAATTAAATGAGGAGCTGAGATTGACCTCCCATCTCTCAACATTGCCTTCTCAATCCAATCCCAAAATCCTCACCTTCCTCGTTGGTTTAGGATGCTACTCGCATGGTGCGGGACGGATATCCCTACCCCTTACATGACCGTTCTCATATTCTTATTAATCATTTATTGTCTTATTAATTAGAGACGTATTGTTTGTGCTTTTATGGACAATCATGAGAGCGTTGAAAACTTTATTATGGACTATCAATTTCAAAAATCTTTCTGAGCACATAACTAACATTGAAATGTCTATCATTTTGCCTTTTCACATATAATTATTCCTAAATAATTTCCAAAAAAACCCAATAGAGATTGCCAAGTCCAAGCTGGGGGGAAAACCTTCAAATTAATTGACGTGGATTTGTTGTGATTAGTGAATAAACTAATAACTAATACTGCTCATAATTTTATATCCCATAATTTCTAATCACTTATTGATATAATATGATTTAAGTGGCTTCATATTTCTATCACTTAATATCAGTTGTTTAATATATATTGCATACCACTTGTGATTAGGATAATAAAATTTAAGATAAAAAAATATTTTTTTATAAACTGATTTCATAGAACCTACCAAAACCTCCAAAACTTTTTGACATTCATAAGTAAAAGATAACTCTCGTACACTTTATTCCAAGTATATTGTCGAGATGGGTCCATTGCCACTGTAAATTCTAATAAAAATATCTATAAATTATATCTATTGAAACTATTGTGGCGCCTCTAATTTTCGCTTCAGATTGGACGGGATTAGCAGTGACACCCTATTTTTAAGTTACGACTTAGGAATTTATCAAGTCATCATCGGGCTTGAGTAAATGGAGAAAAACATTAAACTTAAGGCCCATTGGTTAAGTTTTGAGTGACTGAAAGCTCCTTTTTTTTTTTTTAATGAATGGCCAACCAAGCCTATGTAGATTTAGGCCCTAGAAATTTTCACCCACCTAGTGTTCCTTACACTTGACACCACATGCATAGTAGACATTTGGATTTCCAAGAGAACAATCTAGAAGGTGACAAGAGGGAGATTCGGTTGGTGCCACTTGGCACACATGCTGGAGGACCTTTAGGTTTCCTAAGAAAGGTAATCATGAGAAGAGGAGGAAGGATATTCAGATTACTAAGACCCACGCCATTTGTCATTCATGCAAGAAGGTTTTAAGGTTTCTACAAAATCAATTATGAGAGAAATGAAGGGAAGTTTCAGAATTCTAAGGGGCCGACACCACTTGGCAAACATGCATGGGAATCCTTAGAGTTTCTAGAAGGGCCATCATGAGAGGAAATGAAGAAGGGTTTCAATTTTGCTAGGGTTATGACATATGACACCCAAGCACACTAGTGACCCTTAGTTTCTCCAAGAAGGAAGATGAAGAGAGAGGGTTTCAGAAATTCAAAGAGACATACGCCACTTGGCAAGCATGCATGAGATCTTTAGGATTTCTAGAAGGATCTGATGATGAAGTAGGGTTAGGATTTTGACCATAGCAAGGAGGCACCACTTGTCTTTCATTCAAATGATTCCCTTAAGTTCCCAAGAGAAGTAATCATTGAAGAGGGAGGATGAAAGTTTCGGCTAAGGGTAAGAAGGGGCCACTTGGCGCTTATGCAGGGGTTTACTTGTGGCTCTTCATTTTTCATTTCAAGTAAAATTAATGATGGGAGAGAGAAAAACTGCAAGGGAACATTGAAATAGGGCCATTAATGGCCAACAACCATATAAGAGGGAAGGGGGAGGAGATCAAGAGTCATTTGTGTATTGTCAACTTTATTCTCATCCTCTCTCCTTTTTTTTCCCACCCAACCCTAAGAATCCAAGCACCATTTTCTCTCAACCCAAACACCATTCTCGTGCATCCAAGGGGATGAAAGATTAAAGGAACCTCTTGTGGAGATTAGCATGACAAGGAAACTCCATTTTATTCTTTCTCTAGTTCACATCATAAAAGCACAAGGGGAGGGGAAGTTTTGAGGTTTTGGGTATGAAGGGAGAAGGCACTTGTATTTTGGTGTGATGGAAGTAGTACGAAAGAGAAAGGAATGTTTTGTGATGGTTATTAATACTATTGGGATGTTTTAGTTCATTATGGCATGAGTTATATTTAGTCACCCTTATTTCACTGTGATTATTACATACTGCTAGTTACATTCTAGAATGCATTGCATATTAACTGTCCTGAATGAGGGTATGTAACCTTGTGTTGTATGTCCCGACGCTCTAAGTCTTTGTTCCATCCCAAGCAGAGGTTTGAAGGCCTCAGAGCATTAGCATTGGATTGGCTATTTTATTTTTCAAATTTTGACTACTATGTAACTTTTTCACTTTTAGCTAATCATTCAAAACTTGAAGTCTACATTGGATTAGTCATTCTATTCTCTATAATAATAAAATATTATTATTTTTTATTAATTATATTTTTTAATTAATTTTTATTTTATTTTCATAATCTTCAATAACCTCCAATAATCATATTCATTTTCATTTTCACAATCCAACAATCTATAATATAATAATCTCATATGAATATAAATGATAAAATCTTATATGAATAAAAATATCATATTTATAATATAATAATCTTAAAAAGCACTTTTAGACTTTCTATAGTTCTCTTCATATTTGAAAAGAAGAATAGATTTACTATTACTCATAGTTTGGATGAAAACAATTTAGCTAATTCAATGTGGAGCAAATATGGATGATATTGGCTAAATTTGAAGATGAAAAGGTATTTGGCTAATCCAATGCCAATGCTCTCACAGGTGGTATAAAAGTAATTACTTCTCCAGGTAAACCTACATGTCCTTACAAATGTTATGCAAAGTGTAGGTTTGAATATTTAGATTGGATAGGTTTGAATTCTGAAGGTGGAGCTGAATCTGATACACATGCCTCTCAGAATTTGAATGGGTGAAGGAAAATGGCACGTGATAGAAGGGAAATAAATCCTGAAGGATCTAATGCTCACTGAGATCAAGACTGCCCATTGGACTGAGGACAAGATTTGGTAGACATGATTCACCAAATGACAAAAACAATGAAGCAACAACATGAGATTATCCTCAAACAGAACTAACAACATCGCACCCGTAGGTAGAAAGGCAGGAGAGGATGGAAAGCCGAGGCTGCTTATGCGAGAAGTTCTTAATATACAAATACCCTAGTTTCGTGGGAGCCGAAGGACCCATGAAGACCAACAAGTGGCTACTCGATCTCGATAGGACCTTCGAGATCAATAGTTGTATTGAGGAACAGAAAGTGTAGTATGCAGGGCATCTGCTATAAGGAGAAGCTGGTATCTGGTGGGATACCAAGAGGCAGCTGCTGATAAGAAAATCAGGCAACATTGTTGCCTTGACCTGGGATAGGTTCAAAGAAGCGTTCGACAATAGATTTTTTTTTTTTTGAATCAATGAAGCAGCAAAAAGCTCAAGAATTTGCCACACTAGTGCAAGGAAACTATATTGTCGAACAATATACTACAAAATTTATGAAGCTGGGAAGTTCACTTCACATCTGATCGCTACTGAGAAGATGCAGGTGCAGAAATTTCAAGGAGGACTGTAACCCCGAATCCACAGTTATGTGGCCGGTTTTCGCATTAACAACTTCCAGAAATTAGTTAATGTGGCTACTATAATAGAAGTTAAGCAACAAAGCGTTGTAGCTCAGATCAACATAGAAAAGAAGATGGTTTCTCCCTTTTTCGCAGGAGAGAGTAATGCCAAAAGGAGAATATTACGAGGAGCAGTTAAGGGTAAAGGCATTATGCCAACCCCACCCACTACTTGCAAGAAATGCGAAAATATTCACGACGGAGAGTGCCACGTAGGTTTAGGGGTGTGCTTTTGATGCGGCCAGCCAGGACACATGATTTGATAGTGCTCCCAGAATGCACAAGGAGGAAGGCTCCTAACAATCAGCCAAATCAGAGGCCGCCTGCCCAAGCTCGTGTGTATGCTATCACCCCCGACGATATAAATGAGGAAATACTCGAGGATGAAGAGACAAGAGTTATTACTTTTATTTTTTCCTTAGTACCCCTCTTTTAGAAATTAGTTCTTATAAATTAGCTACTAAGTATATAGTAGTTAATTGCGCTTTAGGTAAAATCATGCTCTACGAATATACAGCATGTGCTTTGTTTGACTCGGGTGGTGTGAGGTCTTTTGTGTCCACGGTGTTTGCATGCACGTGTAACATGCCGACCTAAACATTACCACAAGCTATAGTAGTGTCGATTCCTGATGGGAGTATGATCACCTGTATCCGAGTCCTTAGGAACTACCCGCTAAACCTAGGTGGAAGAGTGATAGAAGCAGATCTAATGTCTTCAATTTAAGGGTTCAATATTATACTAGGTATGGACTGGTTATCCAAGCATTTTGCCAGGATAGATTGCCAAAACAAGAAAATTATCTTCGATCCACCAAAAGTTGGATGGACCCGTTACACATGAGGGATTGTGAAGGCTACCCCTCTCTAATATCAGCTTTGCAAGCAAGAAAGTGCATCGCTAGTGGTGCATCGATAATGATATCATAATATGAATTTCAAGAATTAATAGCATATGTGAGTGATTTAATCAAGTGATTAAATACAATACTAGAAATTGGATCAAATAGGATTTGGAGGCCAACTTTAGGGTTTGAGGAAACTGTTTAAGGTTTTAGTTTCAACCAAACTTTTGGTGTTTCAATTGGATCCAACCATTTAGGGTTTCACTAGGATTGAAACATTTTTTGATTTGGCACAATTTGAATGATTGGATGAAATAAGGTTTTGTTTATGTAGAATAATCTCACACCTCAACTTCCTTCACAAACTATCTTAAGGTTTTTCTTGATGTCAAGTGTCCAATACTATTCACCAAGTGTGGTTAGATCTTGTCAGGTGTCTAAATAAAATTTATTTAACCTAATTTGGACATTCTACAATATAATTTTGAAAACACTGCATTAGATGCTACTATTGAGGTTACTATTTACTTCGTGAAAGTGAAAAATAAACTTTGTAGTGAAAAATCATAAACATACATACTAAACTAATTGTGCAATTCATTTATTGAAATTTAACCCCGAAGTGCTTTGAAATAAATAAAACGTGTTTTCAAACAAGCATTTCGTCCAAAAACTGAAAATGAGATTATTGCACCATAAAATCGTAAATAAATCAACTGAGTCTAATGTCATAGACCATATTGCATTATGACACTTTTAACTATATCAAATAAATACAATCGCGCTTTTGGCACCATAATGAGTGGTAACCAATGTTTTGAATACTGTATCGGACATCGTACCGGTCAAGGCACTAGAACGAAACATTTTGGTACCGGTACCGTTTCGGGATAGTTGATATATGAATAAATTATATATATAAATATATACATGTAAATTATATTCCAAAATAATAGTCTATATATGAATAGATTATATATAAATACATAAATATATAAATTATAAATAGTCTAGTCTGAAATGGGGATCAAAAAATGAGTTTATAATTTGAAAAAATGAAAAAAAAAATAGAGGCCGAAATACACAGTACGAAATGTGTGTAATACATATACTGGACCAGTGGCCGGTATGGAAAATACTGACCGGTACGGTAAGGTATTTAAAACACTGGTAGTAACACTAACTATATTGACAGACTAAAGCCTACGCAATTGGTTGATTTGTGAAAACTTACGAAATTTTTACGAGGTTCCTAAAACCTATAGAAATTCTACCATTGAATTTTTAGCGGGTTGTTACAGACGAGCTATTACATCTACGGTTTCTACAATAAGCACCACCCCATGTATATGTTGCCACCCAACACTGCCTTGCACTTGCCACAGTCGAATTGGATGGAGAAAAAGAGCCCCATCCCTTCCCAACATACGGACAACCCAATACTACACCACCCTTCTCCGTTCACTACCCAACCAAAAGTTAGCCACCTTGCTGCTCCTCCCATCGATACAAGATAAGTCCCTGTTTTTCAACATTCAAAATAGAGCAACGTCACCCAAACCGAGAGCAAGCCAGCCCACATATCCCCTGCATAGAAAGTGATGACCACTATGTGGGTGGCCTCCGCATCTCAAGAGGGTGCTGCGCTGCTACACCATGGTTGCACTAAAGGCCAAACAAAATGATGTTGCCACCTACTTCCAAGACCCACGCCATGAAGCCGAAAATGAGTTGCCCACCAGCCACAACAAACGACTCCACAGGCCACCAGCCACAACTCCACCCGTAATCACTGCCAAACTTACGTGTAGCAAGTCTCTTAGAGATTAAATTACGTTTATGCCCCTGAATTATAAGACATGACAAATTATTTTGGACTTAGTGATATTTTAAGTTGGGCTTTGATTGTACATTGGGCTTGGGCTTATTTTATTACATAAACCTTTATACTATTTTAAGTTGGGTTGGGCTAAGTATTTTAAATTGGGCTTGGTTTTACTTGGATGAATATGTTAGCCCAAAAACTTTACTTTTATAGAAAATATTTAAGGATTTAAATTATGTTATTACGTATTAATTTTTACAACTAAATTTTAGTAGTAAATAATAAAGGTTTAATTTATTCTTAACACTTTATGGTTAGATTATAATAGTTTGACATGGATTTGAATTTTAAATATAACAATTTTTTGTTATTCTTTTGTCAGAATAGATAAAATTATTCTATTATAGTTTTAACAAGAAAAAAACAAATATGTTAAGAATATTTAATTGATATTAGTATTTATTAAATTTTTTGCAAAATTGAATAATTAAGTTAATCATAAAGAGAATTTAACTTGTTTTATGAATTGAGATTTTTGCAACTTATTTTTACTAGAATAAAGTCTAATTAAACTACTAAATTATGACTTTCAAATAAAAATGTGTTATTAGTATTTAATTAATTATATGATATTAGTATTCAATGATTTTGTATGAAATAGAATATTTATTCAATTATACTCCATAGTACGCATTAATTAAGTAGGATGTTACTACACGTCTTTTTAAGTAAATTTAGTAATGTTTAGTACTTTGTATAGGTGACAAATTACAGAGTAAGATTCAGGAAGTAGCTCAACAAAGTAAGTAACTTAATCATAAATTAGGATCAGCACATGTTAGTTAGTTTAGATAGATTATTATTCAAACCAATTCTTTGATACCTACTTTTATATACCACACATCTCACGATTTATTCAAGTTTGTTATTCATCATAGCACACGATGGTATAAGACACGTAAGTTTTCTTATATTCAAGTGTAAGATAAGATTAGATCAGTTAATAAGATGATAATTCAAATACATGGTATCAATCCGATTTATGGGTGGATGTGCAAGCCACGGACCTAAGCGTGGTCCATTATAGTATGCTATAATAGTATTAGTGGCTTCCCTTGCGGCTACGAGATGTGGAGCTGGTGCACAACCTTGCACATATGATTAAGTGTGTTAGCCAATAAGATAAGTATGATAAGTCAGATAATTTAACATAAGTTACGCATGTCATAAGTATATGTATGAACGATCATGATTTTAATTTCTTATCATGAAAAATTTCACGAAAACCTTTTATGTTTATTATATTTATATTATGATGAGTTTCTTACTGAGTTTTCAACTCATTTTAGTTTTATTTCATATTTTTAACTACTTAGGTGAGAATGATGCTTACGAGCAAGTAGACCAAGCTTAGAAGGAGTAGACTATGAACTTAGTGACTCTATTGTGTGACTGTCTTTTCCATTTCAGTTGATTTGGAAATTATGGTTATGTTTTGTTTAATACATCTTTTATTTTATCAACTCTTTTATGTGATAAACAATGTTTTATTTAATTATGTAAGTCTCGTTCCAGGCTATATTTACGTAAGCATGTGACATCCCATGAAAATTAGGTGTTATAAAACCCAAACCCTAAAAAGTTTCCCCAAACCCCAAATAGTTTTCCCAAACCCCAAGTGTTGGCCAGTTTTAACTTAGTGTTTAATTACTTGATTAAATCACTTTCATATGCTATTAACCATTTAAATTCATTTCATTATACCGTTATTTATTTTTTTATACTTTGGTAATTTTATTGGGTCAAGAAAAATTAGATTTGGGCTTGTTAGAAACCGAAACCTCAAACCAAACCCTATTGAAATCTCAAATGAGGCCCAATCGGTTTAGGCCCATTAAGGCCTGCCGAAAAGCTCCACCTATGCAAGGATTCTTGAGGAAGTTTCTCCCATTGTTGTAGGTATATGACCACTGTCCATGTCAGCCCAAATAGTGGCTGATGGGAGGTCAATTAGCCACCTCACCACTAACCTTTAGATGGAAACTTCCTTGGCTGAAAATCATGTGTTGTTGCCCATGGTTTTGGCTGACAAAACCACCATCAAGTTGTCACCCTCACATCCCCTTTCACCCCCCCCCCAGCTCTATATAAGTTGTCCATAGCTTGTTCCTCATATTTTGGTCACTTTTACTTTGCTTTCTTGGAGAGAACTCTAAATGAGATTTTAGATAGTTTTTTTGGTCATTGTTACTTATTTTTTCAAAGCCTTTTGTAAGTTCAAAACCTTTGTAACTATATTCTCATGAAAATACCTTCATATAAGTTGTTTCTCTTTGAATCTAGTTTCCATTGGTAGTATAATTTGTTATAGAGGTTTGATTAGTGAAAATTTTGTTTAAGCATGCAAAGGTCTCACTTGGCGATAGTCTGAATGTTGTGTGGAACTTTGATTTTTTTTATGAAGTTTTTCGCAAGATCTTGGTCTGATATTTTTATGGTTTATAGTTAATATGTTAACATACAAGTTGGATTTAGATTTTTTGCATGTTAAGAGTTTTTGCTAAAAGTTTTGCATGATTTTAGAAAGTTGAAAACTGGAGATGTAAAAATAATTTATGTTTTGAGTAAGTATTGATATTTTGTTATGGAAACATGATTCTATGGTCTTGATATTCACATATGTTGATTTTAAGACTTTGATCTATATGTTAGAAAGTTATGTTTAGTGATTAATAGTTTGATCTTGATGAAATGAAATTTAATGCATGCTAAGGTTCGGTTAGGACACAAACTTGAGGCTCATGGGTTTGTTTTATGTTTTTATGTATTTTTTTCATGTGATCTTAGGTTAATACTTAGATCATGTTTAGAACTTGAATATGAGGTATATGATTTATTTTTTGAAGATTTATTTCATGAAAAATTCAAATCTAGTGGTTTGATCTAAAATTAAAGCATGTGGTACTCGATTTTGAAGTTAGTATGCAAGCCAATTGTGTTGGATGATGTTTTACAATTTTGGGGCCTTTGATTTGTTTGTTTAAGCATGTTTTGAACTTATGAATATGTTATGAGTATGTTTATAGACTTTCAGAGTCCTTGGACTTTATTGGAAAGGAAATAGTCTAATTGCATCAAAGAGTTGTTTGAGAATTTGTATTTTAACATTTTCTTGTCATAAGGAGTTGTGATTTTTTTGGAGTCTCTGTTTTATGGTCTTATCATGATTTTAAAATATAGGATATAATTTTTATATGTTGCATAATTCAATTTTAGCATGAAAGTTGGAGTTTGAAAGAATTGTAACAAAACTCAAGGATTTTAGCTCTAACATGTTTCGGCCTAAATATAATTCACATTGTTGTATTATGTTTTAAACTTTTCTGATTCGATATTTAGAATTAGGACAAAATTTACATTGATGAGTTTTGGAATTCGGTTGTAAAATCCTTAGTTTAGGGGTGAAATGATCATTTTCTTCACAAGTAGAGGGATAAAATGGTAATTTTGTATTGAGTTAGTAATTTTATGTTTCTAACTCTTAGAAATATCTCCTTTCAATTTAGGTTATTTCGTGCTAATTTACTTCACTCTACAATCACTGTAAGTTGACCTCTAACTTGCTTTCAAGATACTTGTGTATATATGGTGGTAAGAAACCATCATTCATATTTGCTATGTTTATATATATACATGTTAAGTTATGCTATGCCATGTTTTCAATTCAAGTACATACTTATCTGTTACATGTTATGTCATGTCATGCCATGCCATGTTAATCTGTTACAAACCATGATTTATGTCCAAGTATATGTTTATCTGTTATACACCATGTTATGTCATGCCATTAGTCACACGTACATGTCATGTCATGATATGCCATATATTTTTACTGTACATGTTTATATGTTATACCCCATGTTATGCCATGTCATTAGTCACACGAACATGTCATGTCCCGTTATATCATGTCATGAGTCATATGAGTCCATCAAGAAATATTTTTCAAGTCTAGTCATTTTAAGTCCACGTAAAATTATTGTTCAAGTAATCATAGTAATCCCATGAAACAAGACTATACTATCATGGTAACCTCATGAGACAAGAGTATCATGAAAACCCCATGTGACAAGAGTAAAAAATATCGTGGCAACCCAATGAGATAAGGATATCATGGTAACACTATGAGACAAGAATACATTTTCATGTTAGATTCAATTCATGTCAAATTTCCAGTTCATGTTCAGTTCACATCATATTTAATTCACGTCAGTTACAGTTCATTTTAGTTCAGTCTATATCAATTCAAGTTATGACAGCACATGTTATGCTATTTGCCAAGTCATGTCACGTTCATTCATGTTCATGTCAACATTCATATCTTTTATGGACATGCATGCATATGTAAATTGTTAGTTTAAGTTGATTGTTAACTTACTGAGATTTGTAATCAAATCTCACTTGATAGTTCCAACTATTATTTCTCACAGAATGATAGATCATGTGTCAAGATTTGAAGAACCAACGAAGGATCACTTGGACGAGATTGATTAGACCGTGACACGACAACGAGGAGCTCATCATGTCGATGCTCCAATTTTTTAATAGGATTATGGCTATCATGGCCGAGTTGTATGAGCTATTCCTTAGACTAGCCTAGTTGTTATTATGTTCGCCTTATTTGTACACAAGGAGTCTCGTCTAGTGATATTACAAACATTTTAGACAAGTAGTGTAACTTTTGGACGTCAATTATTATATATTTATGAATTATGCTTATGTTAATTTGGGATATATTATATCTAATGCATGGTATTGCTTAAAAAAAATTATCCTTTGCGAATATTGTATATATGCATGTTATGAACAAGGGCAGGTAATCCCAAGTAAAATCTTGGGGCGTCACAAGAATCCTACTCATCTAGCCCTAGTGCAAAGAAAAGAACATCCAAACCAAGTTCATCAATTATGACCTATTAGCCTTTCAAATGTACACTATAATATCATAGCTAACATCCTGGCTAATAGACTTAAATCCTGTCCCAAAGATGATCTCACCTTTTCAAAATGTCTGTTTCTTGATCATATTATAAAGGAAAGTCCCATCATTTCTCCATCTCATGAAAAAAGGAAATCTTGTTTCATCATTGCTAAGATTGATGAGAGAAGACATTTGATTATATGGAATGGGTTTCTCCTAAAAATCCTTGACCTTAGGTGTAACCAAAATCGAATAACCTGGATGCATATTCATTGTATCATATTCAATTCTGATCAATGGTTCCCCAAATGGATTCATCAAGTCGTCTAGAGGATTGCAGCAAGGGGATCCTCTTTCCCTCTCTCTTTATATTAGGTAGTGAAGTCCTCTCCAAGCTCATCCTTAGAGAGGAAAATCTCGGGAACCTCTCTAGAATCTCCCTCAATCCTAATGGCCCTCCCATCTCACAACTACTTGAAAATGACCAATAATTTTCTTCATAGCCACTCACAATGGAACTCAGGCTATCACTAAACCCAAGATTGTTTGGGTTTAGTGCACACATAAGCATACATGAGGCAGCTGGGAGACAGAGCGAAGGCATTTCAGATGTTCAAAAGCAAAAAACAGATGCATAAGTTTGACTACTTGTCCTGCTAATTAGACCATAAGCATTCGATAAACAGGAGAAGCCTGGTGTTTCTTCTTTTTTGTTGGTCCTCTTATTTGAAATACCATTGTGTAAGGAAGGGGGGCAACCCCATTTACCGTGGTCAGTTCATACTGATTCATTAATATGTTTTGGACTACTTACACTATCGCTCAAGTTGCGGCCCTTGGTTTCAAATGGGAAGAGAACCACACAGACCCCTGAAAAGAAAATTACAATCTCAAAGAGAACAATGGATACTGTTTGATGACATCCCTGGACTAAACCCACTGCCACAAGAGGACATATTATTCCACCAATTCTTCCCATTGAGCTTGCAACCCCAACACCTGTTGTTCGGACTGAGGTTGGGTATATCTACAGTTCAAGCATAAACATATAAAGATTAATGCTACCAAATCAATAGAAAAGATACAAAAAAATTGAGCATATCTTGCCCCTGATTGGGATGCTTTGATATATAACCATGCAAACTAATGCTACCAAATCAATAGAAAAGATACAAAAGAATTGAACATATCTTGAACTGCCCATAAATTGAATTTTCACATGTATAATGTCTCTAGCGTAGGCTAAAACAATTAGTTTAGCAATTAAAAGTTAGAACTACAGGAGAACATAAAGCATCTCAGGATAATTAATCCAACAAAAACTATTTTGAGTTCAGCTGCAATGATCAGAATTCCGCAGATAGGAGTAGAGAAAAAGATTTAACTTGTAAGAAAAACTGTTGTAAGGCTGCTTCTGTCCACAAGTAGCTGGATGTCCAGATATCATCAACATTTTGACAAATAAAATTGTCATGGCAACTGTAACTAAATTAGGCTTTGGGCTCTAATTGTGGGTCTTCCAATTATACACTAAGGTAACATGTAACAACTCCCATAAAATCTTATTACTATTCAAGTCAATC
This sequence comes from Cyclocarya paliurus, assembly GCA_029856935.1. Classification (NCBI taxonomy): domain Eukaryota; kingdom Viridiplantae; phylum Streptophyta; class Magnoliopsida; order Fagales; family Juglandaceae; genus Cyclocarya; species Cyclocarya paliurus. Next base: position 16,204,223 of record CM056952.1, on the reverse strand, counting down.
AAAGCCATACGAACATGAATCCTAAAGGAGTTTCTGTGTTTATTCTTTAAGCAGTTATTAGCAAAGTTTCTGAAGTTAGACAAACAATGCCTACTTGCATGCAGGATCTAGGTGGTACAATTTGTAGTTGATTTTATCAAAGTACTTAATGGAAACATACGAATGTATACTTGATCAGTTTTACTCCTCAACAACCAACTTAAAGTTCTAATAAACTGTCCAGGGTAACAAGTGCACGAGTGGACTGATACACCTATTTTTTTTTTTTTTTGATAAGGCTGATACACCTATTGAATTATATCACGCAAGGAAAACCATGACCAAAGCTTGTTTCCTAATCTTCCTCTATTTTCCTTTTGTGAGAAAAAAGCTTCAATATTCAGAGATGTTTAACTACAGCTTAAGTGTTATAGGTCCAAGAAAGACAATATATGACATCTTTTTTTATCAAGCATGGGTTCAGGTGTCAGGACATCTCTCTTCATCAGGTACCGATTAGCACATTATGAAAGTTATTGCCTCCTAAGATAATAATTTAATTCTACAATTTACCTCTGGAGCATATATATACACAATTGTGAATGTTGCTGTGATGCATATGCGAGCTCCAAACAGAAGGCCTGTTGTTAAACCCTCAGGCTGATGGAATACCAATGGAATCAGAAAAATGCAACATAGGAAGAACATAGCTGACATCGAAAGCTTACGACCCAGTTTATCTACTATAGCGGCTGATATGACGATCCCGGGAAACTCTTCAAGTAAAATATGGTTAAATGTCACTTGACTATCTTCCAGAAGTATGAAAACAAATTTTTTCTTCTCATGACGAAGAAAGATAATATTGATACAATTGATACATGTAGATCAATTACCTGCAAAACTCGCAATGAAAATATCTCTGTAGTTCACATCATGGGACTTCTGTGACTGCAAACTTTTCTGCGTGCATTTACTATATCCATTGTTCAACTCAGATGTCAGCAACACAATGCCATAATATGAAAAAGCATTCCCAAAGAATACTACCCATAATAGCAAGGTAGACCTAATTAATTTTGGTGAAAGAAGCAAAAGCAGTGATGAGATTCCCCCCAGATTAGAATCTATCTCCTTCTGGGTTGCACTTTCAGTTCTTCTCGGTGATAGCAGATGTGCATCTTCTGATGGAATACTCTTTTCTCCTAGTTCAACTTGGTTATCAGAAACAAGAATGCCAGAAGGGAGTTTTGTTCCATTTATTCTAGCTATTTTCTCCAAAACACTAACTGCATCACTTGTCCTACCCTTAAGGCATAAGTACCTAGGTGATTCAGGTGTTACTCTGTAGAAAAGGAGGAGGAGTGATGATGGCAGAGACGACAATGCAAGTAGCCACCTCCAACCCAATCTTGGCATGACAAACTGCAAATAACATGGAATAAATATGAAGGCACCTGCAACATTTAATTTAATTTTTTCATACAGAATCCAGACTAGGGAGAATACAAAGATCTAGACTCGAATATGTTACTTGACTGCAATGCTTTCTTCTCATCGATTATAATGAGCACAATATGGTTGAATTTGTTGAAAGCCACGTAAGAAACAAGGTGAATTGCCAGCTTATTATGTCACATTTTAAGTATCATACTTCTCACTATCTTGGATACCCATGTTAAAATAAAAATGAGGATCCAATAGGTGTTATAGTATACTTACCACACTGGGGAAAAATATAATCAGAAAATAGCTAGGATCAACAGGGAAGTTTGCAGAACATACAATATTAACCATAAAAGATAAGACAAAAAAAAAAAATTTCATCATTAAAATTAACGTCTAACATAAATAACACTGCAAAATCTATTAATAAGACTGCAATTCCCCTGCTTCCTGAATTTAAATATGGAAAAGTGAGAATAAAATAGGAAAAAGAAGATACCAAAATCTAGTAAGAAATTGTATAGTAGAAAAAAAAAGAAAAACGAGAAGGTAATCATAAGTATACCCATGCAAGCAAAGCCTCGAGAATTGTTCCAATCGTCCAAAATGCTGAAAAAACAACCATCCAAGTCCCTCTACTAGGAGCAGGAATGAACTCTAGAAACCAGGATGATAGTACAGGGCCGCCTCCCAGACCAACACCGACCAAACAGCGAAGAGTAATCAATGATATATAATTAGGAGCAAAAGCACTAAAAAACCCAGCTACAGAAGTCACTGTTGCCGTAATTATAAATCCCTTCCTGAAGGAATAGATGGAAGCAAGCATAACTCTTAGTACACACTAAAAATTACTTTGAAGAAATTGGCAAGCAGCAAATTGAAACAGATTGTAATTTCTGACAAAGAGTAGTAAAAAAAAGTTAAACAAGTGGGGACCATTGGAATCTGGAAAGCAAAAAGGTTGGAAGCAGGACAGACAGGCAGCTCTTGAAAAAGCAGAGTGAAAAGAACAAGAAAAGCATGTACCAATAGTTATGAGGAGATGATGATATGCGTGATTGCTTTTCCTATTCTTACTAGGCATGCTTGTAAAGAAAAAATCCAAACAAATACACTTTAAGGCAGTGATGAGTACTAATAAATATGTAGATATTACCATCTTTCACTATTTCTTCAATATCTCATTAGCTCATTATATGTTTAGCAATTTAGTCACTTCACATTCAAAGTAACTGCTACCTCTAGCAATACTGTATACTGTATAAGCTTCCAGAAAAAAAAAAAAAAAAAAAAAAAACCTGTATAAGCTTCCAGTTACCTTAAAATAGTCACACTGTTTTTTTCTATTAAATAAAAGAATTTATGCAGAAAAGAAACAAGAATTTTTTTAACCTATAAAGACATGTAAACCACTTAAAAATGAAGAAGAATGTGACAAAATAACATCTATCTAAAGGTGTAAATCATACGCTCCACTTCAGGTAACCGTGAGCTATAAATCCATGCCAGAAAGGTTCTAGAGCATGGCATTGGAGCGTTGATTCAATAAATTAGCAGAATTGCTTTTGATAGACTAGGGAAGGGAAAGGAATGATACAAGTATTAGAGAGTGCACATGCTCACCCACAAATCATGACATTTCATTGAAAAAACTCAAAATGATTAAAACCATTAACAACCACATTCACAAAGGAAAATTCTAAATAAAAATTACACATAATCCAATTGAAAGATTATCACATACAAGATCCATGATGAACCCACAGAAAAAGGTGTCCCCAACAAGCGTGAGTTTGTAGTTTTGTGAAACTATAAACTCACCTTTCAAGAGGCATACAACTATGAGTTTCACTATATTGGGCCAATATGTGACATGAGATTGAAGCAATATTCTTACAGATGCAAAGACAATCTTACATGTACAATTGTTGAAGCAGTTCTTAATTTGATCCAGAGTCATAGATGCTTTATTGAAGAGCGGCAGGGTTTTAGTCTCCTTTCCCTATCCCTTAAAACCTCAGTCCCAATGAAAAAAATAATAGGACCCACTGTGATGCAGGAAGGAAGCAATAAAACAATATAGGAAAAAGTAAACACAGACTTGAAAAAAAAAAAAAAGGAGTCCTGCATTTCTTCTCCAAGGGGTGATTATGACATCTCACCACAATCTAGTAATATCAGCATCTCACCACTAATAATAAAAAAAGATCTCAACACAATCAAGAATAGTGGAGTTACACCTCACACAATTATCATATCTCAAAATTATATTCAATTATGATCAAGGGAGTTGACTGGCTAACAAACCTGGCCCCTTCAAAGTGTGTCAGTCTTAATTACAATAAAAAATCTATAAATTGGTTATATACATAATTTACATAATTAAGTTACGCATTTGGTAGAGTGTATACATGAACATGTTATGTAGATGGTAGAGAGCATACATGGCATCGCATGTATATATACAGTCAACATAACATGTTCTCACACTCATCTTGGAGTGTGCTGTGGAATTATTACATCCACTTAAAAGGAGTAAAGGTGTAAGGTGCCTATGAAGTAAATGATATATTGCAGATTCCAGAAAATGAAGAGGCTTCAAATATTGCAGAGACTCTTTATGAATAATAAGATGATGAAAATAGGCACCTTCTTCCGTGCTTGTCTGAGACTATGCCCCATGAATATGCTCCAACTAGCATTCCGCCAAACACTACGCTAGTTATTAGGCTCTCTTCATTAGAAGATAGCCCCCAGGCAGACTGAACTGCTGGTCCTACAAAAGAGAGTAGCATCATCTCCATTGCTTCTGAAACCCAACCCATGCCAGCATAAGCAAGCACCAGAATTTGGAATTTTCCAAACCCCATGGCCACAAGAGCTTCATCAACGGTGTACCTTGAGGTTTCATCTCCCATCTACAAGTATGGAGAAAATCTATGATTTAACTTAAATAAACAGAAATGCAAATCACAGATTGCGTAATGCTATATAGTGGAGTATTATTTGCCATCTGCAGTGCCACAATTAAGTTTTAGAGAGTATGACTTCTTATCTTTTTCAAGCCACAAGATTAAACAAAGTAGCTAAAAAGGAGGGAAACAATATCCTGGGTTACTCCTATTTCATGATTAGATAGATATTTCTGATTGCTTGCAAGTTCATTTTTTTAATTTATCTTATAAACCAAAAGGTTCTAATTTTTTTTCAAAACAAAAACAGAGAATAACACCCATTATTAGAGCTTTTCTGATATTTTTTAATGTCGAGTTATACAGGCGCTCGGTAGTTACAGAACGACGAATAAGAAAACAACCCAGGATTGCATTGAGGAGAATCCGATATACTCAAAACAGGAAGTACAATAGAGAGCTATTTATACAGAATAAAGAAGAGATTATAAGAAGACAAACGTCTAGATATATAGACGCAAATGATGAGATCCCAGCATTTGATGGAAATATGATCGGGTAGAACAAAACGAACCTAATAAAAGCTTGGATCTTCTTCTCCTTCTGTGACAATGAAGGTCAAAAGGCTTGGGGAGAGAGAGGGTAAAGTGGTTGTTTTTTGTGAGGAAAGTGTCCGAAGTTGGAAAGAGTTTGCGTCCGATCTGATTCAGGTACGCTGGACCATGACCATCGAAGGAAGAAATATTGGTGGGTTGACGCTTTCCCCGCGTCGCTCTTTCCTCTCAATCCAAAAGTCCAAACACCCCAACTCCCTCCCTCTCTCTCTCTCTCTCTCGTTTAGTCGTTCCCATTGGCATGCATGTTTGACTTCGAAACATTTTGTTCCAACTTCCAACACCACAGGTTGTCTAGATTTTTTCCTCAGACCTCATTTGGTTAGATAGAGGAGATAAAAAGAAAATTCAGTAAATTGCAGTCATATAATTTATAAATAATAGTAAAATAATTTGAATTGAGATGATTTATAAGATTTTAAAAAATGAGATAAGTTAAATAAAAAATTATAAAATAAAAATATTAGTAGAATATAATTCTAATATAATTTTTATTTTGATATTTAAATAAATAAATTATTTTTTATATTTTATTTAAAAATTGAATAAAATTGTAATAATTAGATAAAAAATTAAAAAATTAAAAAAAATTAAAATTAAAAATTATTTAACTTTGAATGGTATTTAGATGTTATATTTAATATTTTCTCCACCAATAGCATATATTTAATAGCTTCTGGTTATGACTAATCCCTTTGAAAAGAGCATAACGTGAAAGATTTTCCTTTGAAGCAGCCAATGTGGACCTGTGAACAGAAATTAAATATCTTTCAATCCTCAAATTGAATTAAAAAACTAAAGAAGAAATGCAAGAAGTTTTACTGTATAAAAAATGAAAAACCATCCAAAGCTCGTGCCACTTTCAGTCCTGCAAGAGATAAAATATAGATAAAATTTCAGTTTCCTAATTCTCTCACAAAGAAAAGAGAACACAGAAGAAGAAGAAGAAAATACTTAAATGCTTTCTAAGAACATGAAAAATGGAAGAGTAAAAAGCTTCCAACTCAGTCATTACCATGTTCACTCGAGAAATTATGGCAAAAACAGCAGCAAAAGAGGATTAGAAAAATTATAGAAGAAACCAAAGTACTTCAGCAGAGAATCTTTGAACATCAATGATAATGACTTGACTTATTTCCTTCTTCAGAAAAAAATAAAAAATAAAATAAAAACTGCATTGAAGCATACGTAGCACTCAGATTTTACTAACCATACGTATTAGAATCCATAACCCGATATACAGTACCTTTGAAGAGTAGCGAGAAAGAAATGCCATTCCAGAAAGCATGGCATAGATGGAGTTTCATGGAGATCGATACCCTTGCCATATTCTGGATACATATACAAGCATTCTGGACACACATATTCTGGACACATGCGCAGGTACTTGCCGGAAGAGTAGGGTCGATGATTAATGATTTGCTTGGCATCTTTTTTTTTTTTTCCTTTTAATATGATGTGTAAGTTTCACTAGCACCCAAGAAATCTAATCAGCGCCAAATATATATAGCCTAAACAGGGCATTTCCATTTTCCCTCACCGTATTAGAGTTGAGATGGTCTAAGTTGAGTTGAGTTGAGTTGAGTTATTTATGAATAGTAGTGAGTTGAAATGATAGAGAGAGTTTTGGAGGGCTACGTAAGATAAGTTTAGATGTGTTTGGATATTAAGATAAGTTTAGATGTATTTATGAGAAGTTAAAAATGGTTGTAGGTCCTGCGTGTAAAGAGGTGTTAAGTTGAAAAAGGTCGTAGGTCTCACGTGTAAAGAGATTTTGAGTTGAGATGAGTTTAGTGATTTGAGAGTTGGATGTTTGGATGTTTGACTCAACTTAAAATTAGACTGAACTGAGTTGATCTCAATTCAATCCAAGTTCCAAACGGGGTCATAGTAGAGTATGCAAAAAATCACAAAATACAACTTAGAACAATCAATTTGCATAAAAATCAAGAAAACGAGTATAGCATGCTTAGGATTTGAAACAAAATGACTAGATCCTTGATTTTTATGCAATAAATATTCAAATAACACAACCATTTACCTCACAAGCAAGTTATAACTTTATTTAAGCATTAAATCTTGCATGTCATGGCAAAAATTTCATCAAAACATATGATCAAACCTGAAAGCCTCTAGATTGAGTTTAAAACAAACTCTTGCATGTTTACCATCATTCCAACAAAGATCTAAACCATAACTCTTCAAAAATAAAATCTTAATCTATAGATCAAAGCCTCAAGAACAACATATATAAAAATCAAAGCTATAGGATCAAGTTCCTAGAACTGAAATAAAAAACTAAGCCAAAACAAAAACTGTTTTGAGCCAAACGATTTCTAACACTTCAAAGATCATGCAAAACTCTTTTATAAAAACCCAACATGCTTGAATCATACAATAAACTTTCATATAAATATGTTAACACTTCATCATATCAAGATATACCCAGTATTTCATCAAAGACTCCACAAAACTACCAAAGTTCATCACAAACACCAAAACTGTCAACATGAACCATTCAACCAAAAACATTAACTTTCATCCATCAAAACTCCAAGAAGAATTAACAAATGCTAACCCCAAGTATTCTAGACTCAATATTAAACAAAATAGAAGAGGACAAATCAACTTACAAAAGCTTGGAAGGCTAGAGCACAAAGCTGCCCAGAATTTTCTCTCAACTCTCTCTCAGTTTGTTCTTGGAAAAGTGAGGAAATGAGCTAAGTATATGAAGTGAAATGCAAGGGCATAAAATCCAACTCTCTCCCGAAGGGTCACTATTTACCTAAAAAATTTGAAACTTTTTATTGTACCATAAAATTCTAAATATTTATACGAGTCTAATGGTGTAACTCATTTCATAAAATTCTACTCCTAAGTGCCTCAATTAAATAAGAAGGCAATCTCATCTACTATTTACCCAAAAAACTTGAAACTTTTTATTACGCCGTAAAATCCTAAATATTTATACGAGTCTAATGGCGCAATTCGTTTCGTAAAATTCTACTCTTAAGTGCCTTCATTAGATAGAAAGGAAATTTTGTCACCATAGTGAATCGGGATCTGACTACGCTAATAGACTAAAATCTAATCAATTGCTCAATTCGTGAAATCCCAAAAGACGATGTTTTAAGGTCTAAAGAAATTCATCTATCAAATTTATTTTGGGTCGTTACATCCTCCCCTCCTAAAATGAAGATTTCGTCTTCGAAATATGAGTGCGCGTATATAAAAACACAACTAACTACTACAACAAAGTAAATAATATACTCACAAGGGCTACTGCCCATCGCTGGCCGTAGAATCTTCGGGCGATGCGGGTGGAGGTGAGTTAGAATCCATAGTAGTGGAAAGCTATGGTAGATAGTATAGCATGTCAGCATCGAAGTCATGCATCATGTTGGCGAAATGTCCCAGATCAATATGCTGCCAACCTCCTCCTCATCATCACTATCGGGTATACGCCCCTACATGAGTAGACATCCTCGATATGTTGATGACATCGATGGTCCTGATGTCTCAGACATAGGAATGGTGATGTGCTCTTTAATAGCATGGCTAGACTTTGCCTAGTCAAGTGGCCTCCTAGCGCGAGAACTATCTCTGTCGACCCACGTAGACAGGTGGCGAGGTGGAAATCACTCCTCATGGGGAAGGGACCTTTGCTCGTAACCCTTCATATGGTTGTCTATGTCCATGACGTGAGTGCGATAGTGCTCCCATTTCTCCATCCCCCGACAGTAGGTAGCGATGTGCCTATCTAGTTCAATGAGTTGACTCCTATGGAACTCCTCTTTCATCTCTCTAACTCGCTGGGCGGAAAGTGTGGACTTCCATGCAGTCTTCGTCTCTCATGCCATGAAAGTTGCAAAAGGTAAAGTCAATAATGGAAAATAAAATCCCATAGAACATACCATACACTAGGCCATAACAAATTTGAGGTGAACATATTTATTTGATATCAAAACAAATGAAGTATAAAGACTAACTATTGCAATGCAACCTCGTACAAAATGGTGAATATAGAAAAAATTGAGTTGTGTTCACAAACAAAACGAAAATTACACTACAATCCAAATAGATGAGGGTACTTGACTTTCATATCAACTTCTTCCTCCCAAGTTGCTTCCTGAACGTTATGATTTTGCAACAGTACTTTGACTAGTGAAATCTTACAGTTACGCAATTTCTTCTCTTTCCAATCAATTATTTGCTGTAGTTTTTCCTCATAGGTCAGGTTTGGTTGCAATGGAATAATCTCGAGGTCTATGACCGCTAGAGTCTAATCTCCAAAGTTCTTCTTTAAAGAGGACATGTGAAACACATTGTGGATTCCATGGAACTCAGTTGGTAACTCCAATCGGTATGCAACTCCTCCCGCTTTTTCACTTTACGTCGAGCCGGGTCACTCCTCTCATGGGACTTTCATATAGACCCAGTTTCTGACTTCAAAATCCATATTTCTTCTTCTATTGTTGGCATAACTCTTATGTCGACTCTGTTTCTCCCAATTCCCTTCATGCTCTAGGACCCAAGCCCTAAGCATATCTTCCATAGTCTATATCGTCCTCTCGATTTGTCCGTCTGCTAGAGGATGATAGGCACTACTGAATTTTATATTGGTACCCATCAAACTCTACAAACTCGGTCTGACACGATCATTCTTGGTATCCATGCAGTCTAATGATCTCTAACACATAAGCCCTTGCCAATCTTTCAAAAGAATATGTATTCTTGATGGGTATGCAGTGGGCGTGTGACGCCCTCGGGCTTCACTTGGGATTTAATGGAACTTGAAGTGTCGGGACATACAACACAAGGTCACATACCCCCGTTCATGACAGATAAAAATGTAGTGCACCTTGCATGCATCTAACAATATGCAATATTTGCAATGGATATTTTTTTTCTTTTGAGCAATACACAATGTACCAGAAGTACTAGATCCCAAAATATAATCATGATATAATAATGATCATATCTCCAAAAGTCATAACAAGAAGTTTGTATCCAAAAGGTATGGGAGACGACGCTCCATATTACACACAGAATATATAACCACTGGACTAAATCATTAAGCTACTCACACAGCTCTACTGCAATATCCAAAATCCTATCTAAGAAATGGTGTATCGATGCGATCAACTCCTCGTCTTCGCTTTGTGGTCTATTCAACCTCGTCAAATTGGTTGGGTGTAGATTCTCCAGGTCCTGACACATTGTCTACCATTCTAGGGGATAGTAGTTGGGATTACCAAGTGAGATTTTTACAAATCTTAGCAAATAAGCTACTAAACTACCAACAGTATATATGTATGCATGATAGTAAAATAACATGTATGCATCATGACATGAACTTGAACATGTGTGACATTACTTGACAAATAGCATGACATGATCTTGACTTGAAATTAATATGACTATACATGAACATGACATGACTTGACTTGAACGTGGCATGGCATGACATGAACATGACCAGGTTAAATATATATATGGTTATTTAATGTGAACTATAGATGCTCCACGACTCTCCAAGGACCATGTGCTCCTGCCGGTACCACATTACATCATAGGCATATGAGCTAGCTGTGAGTACGTCATAATAACTAAACTAATAAAAACTGTTAAACGTGTAGTTGGCACCACCAATGTTGGGTGCCTGACTTCACTCCGGCAACCAGTTATTTAGGTCTCATTCGAAACCTGTTGATAGTACTTTATCAACCTAGGAGATTCCTCAAACTAGTTTAAATACTCCAACATGGACAAACGAGTTCTACCAAGTTAAATCTTCATCCTAGCACTTAGGGTTGCAACAAAATAAAGACTCATGCTTGTCTTAGACTTAACTCATGACATGTAACAGTGACATGGCGTTCATGTAACAAATAAGCGTGTAACAAATAACTGATGACATGACATTTATGTGACAGATAACATGTAATAGATAATTGATATGGCACTCATGTGACAAATAAACGTGTGACAGATAACTGATGACATGACATTCATTTGACAGATAATCATGTAACAAATAATTGATGATGTGGCATGGAATAATATAACAATTATAGTAAGCATAAACGACTTGAATATAAACAATGGCGGTCTTACCTTTGTACATACATAAATATCCTGAGAGTAAGCTAGAGGTAACTTACAATTTTTTGGCATAAAGCGAAAGCATAGTGTAGAGTTAAGTAAAGCATAAAAGGTCCTAAACTGAAATGAGATATTTTCTAAGGTTAGAATATCTCATTGAACTCTTATAAAACTAAAGCTTACTTAGGGCTAAATTTGCAAAGTTACCCCTCTACTTCTGAAAAATTATAATTTTGCTTCTAAAATAAGGATTTTGCATATAAACTTCAAAACTTATCGAAATTTACATTTCTCATATAAATCTTGCCCTAATCCAAACATCAACTCAAAAAATTTAAAACTAAATACAACCATAAGAAACATACTTCAGTTGAAACACTCTTAGGCCAAAACGTGATTTTTGTTGCAACTTGACCTCCTAACTTACTAAAATGCATAAACCGATTTCATCAACTCTCAAAAATCACTTCCTTAGTTCTAAAATCATGATAAGACATAAAAATACACATTTTACCAAAAGTTGGATCATCATAACAAGGAAAATGCCATATCATCAAGATTAGGTAAAAAAGAACCAACCATTGATGTTCTTGGTCTAATACGTTCCAAATCAACTTTAAGGACTCCAAAAGTCCATAATTAATCTCCTATCACGTTCATCATTCAAACCTAGGTCATATCATGCTTGACCAAACAACCAAAAATCACCAAATACTTCATAGAACAATCGGCTTGCACTAAAATACTAAAACCGAGTATAGCATGATTTGGACTTGAAACAATGTGACTAAATCCTTGATGTTTATGTAATATTTCTTAAAATAACAAAACCATATACCTAATATTCATGTTCTAACTTGATCTAAGCTTTAAATCTAGCATGTCATGCAAAAAATTTCATCCAAACAAATCATCATACCTGAGAGCCTCTAGATTGAGTCTTAAACAAACTTTTGCATGTTTATCAACATTCCATCAAAAGATCTATACCATGACTCTTCAAAAATAACCTCTTAACACATAGATCAAAGCGTTAAGAACAACATATATGAAAATCAAAGCTACTATATCAAGTTCCTAGAACCAAAAACACAAATTACACCAAAACAGAAACTGTTTTGAGTCATTCAGTTTCTATGACTTTGAAGATCATGCAAAACTCTTTTATAAAAACCAATCATGCTTAGATTACTTCCTAACATGTATATAAATCAATTAAGCACTTTATCAAGTTGATATACACACATTATTTCATCAAAACAACACCAAGCTTCCAAGGTTCATCAATGAACGCCAAAAACTATCAAAACAGAACCTTTCCATCTCGAAACTCAACTTTCACAAATCAAAACTCCATAAAAAAATTTCCAACACATGCCCACTTAAACTAGACTCACAATAGAACAAAATACAAGAATATTGAGCCATAGAAAAATAACTTACAAAGGCTGGAAGGCTAGAACCAAAACTGTCTAATTTTTCTCTCTTGCACTCTCTTAGTTTCTCTCTTAGAAAACAAGTGAAAAAAGAAGAAGCAAAGTGTGCGAAGTGAAGAGCAAGAGGCGTGGGTTATAGATGGAATCTTACATGGTGGGTGGATGAGTGATCTTTGGATGAGAGGTGGCAGTTGAAAATGTGGAGGAAAGAGGGCTGCATAGTGCAACAGCAAATCTACTGCAATCTGGCCGAGTGATGAGGCTAGTATGTGGTGGTTGGCTTGCCATCAAGGCATTATTTATGGTCAATCATGAGGTGGCATGACACCCTAAGCATGGCCTTGTAAGAGGGAAGAAAATTTTCCAAGAAGGTTGGCCTAAGTGGGGGTTTTAGTGACTAAAAAGGGCCTAACCGAAATGCATTTAGTTTGGGGTCTAATTAGGGTTTTGGTCAATGCTTGGTTTTGGGTTCAAATCAAACTTTTCTTGGTTCAATGAATTTACCAAGATGTAAGAGAGTAGTTAAGGGTATATGAGTGTGTAATTGAATGGTTAATTGCACAAGGAATTGGTTTAAACCAAGTGATAAAAACACTTAATCAAAATATAGTGGTTTAAGGTTTGGAAACCAAGTTTTAAGGTTTTGGCCATCACATGGGATTTTAGGGTTTCGATTGGATTCTAATGGTTTAGGATTTTATTAGGGTTGAAATACTTTTATTGTTGACCAAATAGTATTTGGTTGGGTGGAATAGTATTTGGCCTAAAAGGCATGGTGGCATGGCTTGAAACACACTCCATTTCATCACACCTCAATCTTCATGTGACAAGTGTCCTAACACTATTCATATTAGTGGTTAGGATTGTACCATGTGTCCAATCAAAAAGTAATCCTAGTGATTCTAAAAGGATTTGGACATCCTACATGGCGATTTGACAACTGTTTGAACTAATTGCGCTCTCCTGAGTGTTACTAGTCATTCGAAAAACCTCAAACTTTTTATTGCACCATAAAATCTTAAATAATCATGTAAGTCTAGCGGTGTCATTTGTTTCACGAAATTCTACTCCTATATACCTTAATTAGATAGAAAGGCACTCCCAAATACTACTCATTAGGAAAATTGAAAACGTATTATTGTATTGTAAAATTCTAAATATTTAAAAGAATCTAATAGTGCAATTTGTGCAAATTGTTTCATAAAGTCATAATCTGAAGTGACTTAATTAATTAGAAAGGCAACTTCGTTCCCATAGTGGATCAGGTTCCAACTATGTCGATGGACCAAAACCTAATCGATCATTTGTTTTGTGAAATCCTTTCGAGAATTCACAATATTTCTAAGGTTTAAAGAAATTCATCCATCAAATTTCATTTGGATCGTTAAACAAGCTCTGCGCACTCCCTTTACAAAAAAGCGGAGTCCATTATTAAAAAAAATAATTTTGCCATGTGAGCTCCAGATTTACCTACTTTTTTTAAAATAAATGCGTAAGACTTGCACATCCTTTAACTACAAATATCATTTCTCAATCTTGACACTAAGTGACAGTCCATATTTGGCCACCGATGGTGACTATCATCTCAATCACATGGGTGTTTTGCCCCTTGCCATGGATTTCTTAAGCTTTGGGAGCTATCATTTGTTTAATTTTGCTTCCTCGGTGAAAGTTTAGTTTATTTTCTTTGCCCTATCTTAGCAAATTTTCCTGTACTTTCTCAAAGTGTTATTATTGTCTTAACATGACCATTGACCTATCAGTCGCATAACTCTAAAAGTTGAAATTCTTCCATTTTAGGACATGATTGTTAAGATGGAAAAAAATAGTTAAATGCCATGATCTTAAGGAATGGATCTTAAATGATGAACGAATTAGAAAAAGAGTTATAATTATGGTGGTTTAAAAAAATTGTAATAATTTTATTGTCATGTTGTAAAATTAGTGATAGGTTGAGGAGATAATATAAAATTTTCTCTCATCCTTCCAGTAGTGTGGAATTCTATTTGGAAAGCTTTTTAATATCATTGAAACTTGCATCGCACATGAAATAATCAATCATGTTGAGTGAGTTCTCTTGGAAATTGTGTTAGGCTAGCGGCCAAGGTTGTGAGCCCTAACAGTCTAAAGTGAGCAAGAGTACAATAAATAAACATCCAAAGAAGCAAGGCTGAGCAAATCAAGGTGATTGATACATAAGGTGAGCAAAGGAAAAGACATGTAACCTATACTTAGGGTGAGGAATGCAAAATGAACTCTAGCCAATGGAAGAGGAATAGAGGCAGGTGGATAAAAGTAACGAGTACTAAGGGTCCGTTTGGATACAGTCTGTTTGTATACAGAGGTGCCTCATTTCATCTCATTTAATTTCAATTAATAATCACACTACTATTCACAAACTATTTCAACTTATCTCATCTCATCTTACTATTTAAACAAACCTAAATGTAAGAAGGCAGATGGTGTACAATTAATATATTGTACATAAAGCATAGTGCCAAATAATCGTGAACAATCCATTAAAGGTACCTGAAAACTATGGCCTACTGAAGACATGCGGTGATTTGACCCACATTAAAAGCAGCCACCCAAATGTAATGTGGCTAACATGTCACCAACACAATAGCAAAAGTCCAACTATAAATACCTCGAAGTATAAGCTCACTTCTCTTCTAACCTAAGTATCAAAGTTGTCACTAATTGAAACCCATTGGCCAAGATATGCCTTCTTCTTTGCATGCATGGAGGAGATGTAGAGTAGTCGTCTTAGCATTAGAAAATTGTAGAAACAATTTGAAGCCAAAATCACAACAAATGATAACATGATGACTTCAAGCTATTTCAATAAGAATTGTAGTGTGAAATGTATAAGTGCTTCACAACGGATCAGATTAAGTAATTGAAGACAACTCAAGCATGTTAGCAAAGGATTGCCAGAATACAAGAAAGCATGTTACTACGCAAGAAGTGATTGAAGCAATGAAGGTGTATGAAAGCATGATGACGATGTAAGGATGAGCATGAATGGATTTGATTGAGGTATAGGCAAATTGGAGGATGGGATATTTATAGGGAGGGGAGATTGTGAACAACTTATCCAATTTCCTCTCGGGTTGGTCATAAGCCTCGTCTAAAAGTCTTGAAACTTAAATTCTTATTTTTAAATTTAGCATATGTCTTCAGAATTGAGTCAAGTATAGAAAATCTTTCAAGTATTTTTAAAAAATATAAAATTATTTTTAATTGGGTATTTTAAGTGTTATTGAACCAAACATAAATTTTTAAGGTTAACCTCCTTAAGTATGGAGCACCGAAAATAAAATAATTTTTAGTAATTCATTATTATTTACATGATCTTATTTCTCTTATGAGTAAATATTAAAATTGATTATTTCATTTATGGTGAAAAATATAATTTTTGGATAAAGGAAAATAAAGTTGGATTTTAAAGTTATACCATTATCTTCTTTTCTTTATTTCTTTAATTCTTTCTAGTTTCTTTTATTTTCCTCCATGATTTATCTTCACCATTAGGTCAAGATGAGAAACGAGTGTATGGTTGGAATTATCCTTCAATCTCATCTCTAAGCTTAATTCAAATCACACAAATATGTAGTACTCAGTCTACACTAAGCCCCAAAATGGATACATACCAAGCCTTCAGCACACACATAGCTCTTGTCGGTTTTCTCTGCTCCTCTCATCGTGCTGTAGTTAAACCTCAAGTAGTAGGAAGAGAAACAAAATAGCAACAGGATTGAAATATATGTTGCAGACAAGTTAAACCATAGCAACAGAAGAAACAACAGCAATGTCACGCAGTAGCTTAAAATAGTAGTGAAGCAACATACAACACAATTCTTTCTTCTCCTTTCTCAATCATTTCTTGTTCTTCTTCCATAACCTCAGCCACCTCATATAAACCATCCTCAACCCATAAACTTCCATGAGTATCAAGAAAAAGGAAAAAAAAAATACGCACAACAGATTAGTTCCGAAACACTTTAAGAAATTAGAGAATTTCTCCAACTCACTTCACATGATAGCTTGTATTTGGTATAGTTTCTCACGTTTTCATTTTATTATCTAGCCACTCCTCTCTCTTCCTCTTTATAAACCAGCTTCAAGGGATTTTCAGTTTGGCAAGCATGCAACCAAGCTTCTTGTAAGAAGGAATGGAAAGGCCATTTTAGGCCATAGGGAAGAAGTGCCACTTGGCACACAAGCATTGAGACTTTTGGAGTTTTCAAGAATAGAGGAAGACCATGGGGTTTCGATTTTGAAGGGGCACACTCCATTTGGCAACCATGCACTATCACTCCACTAGATTCATTGTATTTGGACAAAAATGGAAGAAGGGAGAGAAAGGATTTTCAGGCATGGCAAAGGACACACACGCCACCCTTACTAGGTTTGCCACATGGCATTCATGCATAAGCATCCTAGGGTTTCTTGAAGGTTTCAATCATGAAGGGAGATATTTAGAGTTTCAGCCATGAAGGTGTACAAGTCACACTTGTTCTTTTTGCATGGATTCATTGAACCTAAACCACAAGGGGGGAAAGACAAAGAAGCACTTAGGATTTCAATCAAGGCAGAAGGTGCCACATGTCCTTCATGCATGAAGTGACCTTAGATTCCCAAGAAAAGCAATGATAAGTGAAAAGAAGAGGGGATTTCGGCCATGGCAAGAAGAGGGTGCCACTTCGCACCCATGCACCACAAACTCTTCGGATTCCATATTAGAGTAATGATGAGAGAGAGAGAGAGAGAGAATAAGTGTGAACAAAGGAAGGTATAAATGGGAGGCACTTATGCCATAGCCCTACCGAAGGCACACCGAGAGTAATTTTGCTCATTTCAAATTTTTCCCTTTACTCTCTTCTCCTCTCTATCTCACCCACTAAGAAGAATACCAAATACTATTTTTCCTTCCATCCAAACACTTTCTTTGCACAAGCATAGGAGGAAAATTGAGGACATCATATTGGAAAGATTTGCACAATGAGAATCTTCAAACTTCTATCCCATTCTCTTCTCATGAACACACACGCATTTGCAAGGGTTTTGGGTTGAAGAAGGTTCGGCTTGAGAAAGTTAAGGGAATGGGTGTTATGGCCTTGTTGCTAGTTTTGTGGGATTAATGGAGTATTTGGTTCAACCATGCTCAATCTTGTTGAGTATGGTTGTCTAGGGTTTTTTCAAAGAACCCGAATCATCAATGGTGAAATGAAAATGTGATAACCCGGACTTAGCCAAGTTTTCGTTCATATTTTCATTATCAAGCTATGTATGGTTGTTGGGCCAAGCAAGATGGTAGAGGATACTTAGGAATTTTGGACTTGATGCATTAGGCATCTAAGCTAACAAAAAAGGCCCAAGAGGCCTTGTAACACCCCCTTCCCGTAGGCTAGGTGTGTCACGTGTTTTTCATAAAATAAACCCGGCAAGAGATCTCATTTTAAATAAAAACAAATTATGATTTATTTCATAAAAGTTTGTCTGATAAAAATGTCTTCAAAAACTTAAATGATTAAACTGAATAAAATTTATGTCATAAAAGTAATTTAGTTTAGAAGGTCTGAAACTAAATTAACTGCTCCTTCTAATCCTGGCCTGTCTGCTCGTAATCATTATCATCACCTGGATGGTTAAAAACATGAAAATAAACTAAAATGAGTCGAACACTCAGTAAGAAATCCATCACATCGTTAACATACTAAATGTGAGGTTTTCATAAAACTTATCATGCTGAGAGCTTAAAAATTTGTGACTGTTCATACTGATATTTATGCTATACATGATTGATTTATCTAAACTAACTGACTGATCTGACTTAACTGACTGTTCTGATTTAACTGACTATTCTGATTACTGACTGAACTGACTGGCCAACACACTTAACCCTGTGTGCGAGGTTGTGCATCGGCCCCACATCCCGCTGCAGCAAGGGAAACCGCTGATAGTATTCTAGCATACTATGATGGACCACGACTGAGTTCGTGGCTTGCACACCACCCTGAACTGAACTGCATTGGTACCATGCATCTGAATGGCCATAACTGAACTGATTTTATCTTGCACTTGAACTTAAGATAGCTTACGTATCTTATGACCATGAGATGCATGACATAATACATACATAATTATAATTTCTAAATCTGAACATGATGCGGAATGAACATGATCGTATGCTATGCTGGATGACATGTTTGCATATGACATGAGTGATACATAAAAATTGGCTATCAATGAACTGGCTTGAATAATACTTATATATAAGCTAAACTGTGATGATCCTAATTTTGTGATCAAATAACTTACCTTACGGCACTTCTTCCTGAATCTCACTTCGTAACGCGTCACCTATATAAAGTATTAAACGTCACTAAATCTGGCTAGGAACCATATCCTAATATCTTACTTAATAAAATTCATACTGTAAAATATAACGAATAAAATATTCTGTTTAATATAAAATCAATGAAAGTTTATAACTTAAATTATTTAAAATACTAATAGCATAATCTTACTTAATTAAATTTATAATCTAGAAAATAGTCAAATAAATCTCTTGCTTAACACCATAAAATCAATAAATTCTTATATATTCAAATTACTTAAAATACTAATAACATATTATAACTTAGTAAAATACTTGGGCTATTTTAAATAAGTCATAAAAATCTCAATCCTTAAAAAAATAGATTTACTATCTCATGATTAACATAATTATTTAATTTTATGAGAAATCTAATAAATATTAATATCATTTAAATATTCTTAACATATTTCTTTATTTTGAAAATGTACACTTCAATAGCATAAATATATCAAAATCTACTATAAAAATATTAGAGGTTCACTTCATAACATAGATTTAAAGTATTTAAAATAAATGATTAACCATTGAAATTTAAATACTAATATAATATCAAATCTTTCAATAATATTAAATATATAACTCTATATATATATATATATATATATAACTCTATATATATATATATATATATATATATATATATATATATTTAAATATCTAAGTTTAATAAACACACGACCGGTAGAAACACTCGATTTATACAAATAAATTTAATAGTATTCAATATAAAATTATTGTAGGCTATTAATATAACTCAATCTTAATTTAATACTTAATAACATAATAGTTTTATTAAAATCCTACAATATATACAAAGGAAAATCAACTAAAATATTAGGATCAAAGATATATATTTTAAAACATATTTCAAATTCCTTAAACATTATCTTATAAAAATGATCTTAAGATTCATATATTTATCTAATGAAATTAAACTCAACTCAAAATATTGAACTCCACTTCAAATAAAATGAAGTACTAACATTCATAATTAACATATATATTTAAACATAAGGTTATACATGTAAATATTTAAAACATGGATTAAAAAGGCATAAAAGTAAATCTGTTTTAACACATGCACTACGTAATTAAAACCTAGAAGCAACTAAATGTATATATATAAATAAATAAATATATATATATATATATATATATATATATATATATATATATATAGTCTGTAGAGAACAGGAGGGTGGAAAAGAGACGTGCGAAGCAGGGGCTCACCGTGGAGGAGAAGCTGACGTGCGGTGGTTATGGGTGGCTGGCGGTCGTGCTGGTCAGCGGTTTTTGGCACCGTGGTGGTGCTCCGACGTCCTTGAGGTGGCTAGCAAAATCACTTGGACTGGCGCTGCGTCGAGTTGCTCATCTACGGTGCAAGAGGCGGCAACGCTGTTGAGCTGGGTTCTCGGCAGTGGTGGTTCTCAGCATGCAAGTCGGCACGAGGTGGAAGAGATGTGGCTGGCCGTTGGTTTACGTGGTGCTCTACACGGAGTGGTTCACGGCTGGGCAGCTTGTGAAGGGAAAAGTGGGTGCTCTGTTTTCAGTGTGCAAAAAACAGGGGCCATTCGCGAATCGGTGGCTGGGTCACGGTTGGGCTTCGTCTTCGTTGTTCTTGCTGGTTTCCATTTGGCTAGGCAGTGGGCTGGCGAGGAGATGTGGAGGCTGGCCGCTTGAGGGTTGGTCTGGTAAGGAGAGAAACTACTACGAAGTTTCAGTTTTCGTGGGGCTTGCCATGAGTGAGTTTTCTCATCTTTTCCGATTTATGCTTTGTTCGGGGTAGTTTTATAGGCAGGGGAGGCGAGATATCGTGGAGTATAGGAGGGTGGATAGAGTTTGAAATTGAGAGGCGTACTTGCATGTGCATGTGAATGGAGACATGTGGGGTGGAGAAGCCGAACGTGAACTGGGTTGGTGGTGGATTCGCCGTGATCCTTACTACGTCTAGCTTGCTTGGTGCACTGCAGTTTCCGCATCATGAAGGCGACAGAATGTTTGTACATGAGAAAGGCGAGAGGAGGTCAATCTACGTGCATTATGCATGTATAAATAAGTGATGGGAAAAACCTAGGGGAAAAAGAAGGAGGCGTGCATGCAGTGGGATCGGAAGTGTATTGGAGCCGTGTATGAGTGAAGTAGTGGAACGTGGGTATGGGTTTAGGAATTTTAATGGGAATAGAACTCTAAAATAATAACCCTATAAAATTTGATAATAATAATAATAATAATAGAAATAATAATAATAAAATAATAATAGTAATTAAAATGCATAATACTTATTTTATAATACACTCCTTGGATTGGGTTGTTACAGGCCTATAGGATTTTCGGCCACTAGAAAGGAATTAGGTCTTGAAACCCTAAGCTGAGGTTTAGGGTTGAGAAAGGAGGTGCCACATGGCAAGGGAAGACCTTTTAGTTTCCTTAGAAGCTCATCATTTGGAAACCTAGGGAAGTGGCATCTCGAGTAGCACACACATGACACTTGGCCAACATGCTCTAAAGGTAAGAAGAAGAGAGAAGGCTTGGCCACACATAGGGAACACGCCATTCTCACCAACCACATGGCACGTGTCTCACATGCACAACTCACCTCTAGGTTACTTTGAATCTAGACGTGGAAATGGGCAAAGGGAGTGAGAGAAACTAGGGTTTCAGTAACCCCAAAGGACCCACACGCCACCCATAGGATTTTGGCAAGTTCCAAGAATTATGTGCAATGATTTGAGAAAGGGAGAGGCGCATAGGGACACCACAATTAAGAGGCACGAGGCTCTGAGAGGTTTCTAGGGTTTCGGCCAAAGGGTTGTACACCCTACATGAAAAGCCAACCACCTTTGTTGACACTTGTCATGCATGGAGGGAAAGCATGAGAGTTCCAAGAAGATACGCATGGCGAAGGCACATGCACACACTCACATAAGTTCTAGAAGAATCTTTGTGAGGGGAAGTGCAAGGGGAGGACAACTAGGGAAAGACTCACACGCCACTTGCCACATGGCAAGCATGCACACGTGTAGTGGTTCAATATTGATTTAGGGTTTGGAGTTTTTACCTTTTTGCCACCAAGTTCAATAAATCTAGGCATATGGGAGGAGGGTATATGTGGAATTAGGGTTTTGGATGGAAGAGCTTCACGCCACTTGTCCAAAGGACTTTTGGTTTCCCCACACAACTCCATCAAGGGCTGTACAGGAACCAACCGGACCGACCACCTCTGATGCGGACCGGCTGCCGGATTCAGGAACCGGCCGAAACCGGTGAAGAACCGGTCAGCGGGGGAGAAGATTTAAAGGAAAACCGACGTCGGCGGTTCAGCGCCGATTTGAACCCCTGGGAAACCGCTGAACCGGCCAATCCCTTCTTCTTATGAATATATGTGTTATAAAACGGCGTCGTTTTTACTCGTAGAAGTTAAAAAAAAAAACATATAGAACAACGCCGTTTCGAATTAAGTTTCCCCCACCCCCTCTCTTCTTCTTCTTCTTCTTCTTCCTCCCACATCTTCTTCTTCCTCTGCAACTAAACCCTAAGCAGCTAAGCTTCTACTCTCACTCGACAATGGACGCGGCATCCCTCCTCCGTCATAGAGATACCGACGGCAGACCGAAGAACCGAACCACGTCGTGTCAAGATCGATAGTATCGATTTTCTCTCCCCAATCGAGCGGTTTCAATTGGTTCTTTCCCCTCATGGCAAATGTCGGTGGAGTCTTAGTTTTGTGCCAAAACGACGCCAACACCATCGGTGTACACCCCTAACTCCATCATGAGGAAGATGAAGAGACTTTTCGGCCAAGGTGCCAAGTGGCACCTATGCACCATGACTTTTGGCTTTACAAAGAAGGAGCCGCCTATAAGAATGGAGAGGCCGAAAGTGAAGAGTCGTTTTGTCACTTTTCATATTTTCTCTCGTGTCACATGGCTACACCATCCTCAACACAAGTCTCTTACTTTCCCACTATTTTCTCTCCACCTAAACACCACACACGCACCTATTTTCTTCCTCCAACCACCATTTCAAGCAAAACAAGGAGTAAAAATGCCATCCAAGGGGGAAGAGCACATGAGGTAAGAACCATTTACTTTTCTCTTACACCCACACATACGGCCAAAGAGGAACAAGAATGTGATTTTGGATTCATGGATTCTTTCACATATACACATGCACACACTCCCTCGGGAAGGCTAGGGTTTCTCCTCAAGAGGGGAGAAAGGCCCGAACCACCATTTGCATTATGCAAGCGAATATGAGACTTTGGAAAGGAAGAAGAGCCACAACTACCATTTTTAGCTAAGCTAGGGTTTCTTTCTTC
Organism: Cyclocarya paliurus; assembly: GCA_029856935.1. Classification (NCBI taxonomy): domain Eukaryota; kingdom Viridiplantae; phylum Streptophyta; class Magnoliopsida; order Fagales; family Juglandaceae; genus Cyclocarya; species Cyclocarya paliurus. The sequence goes on along the minus strand of CM056952.1, from coordinate 16,181,025 downwards.
TTGAAACTTCTGATTTGAGAGTGAAGTGAATGTTAAGGAGCTATTCTTACTGTGGGAATGGATTTCATGAGCCATACACATGACACACACTCACAAATGAGATTAGGGTTTTCGTATGTCTATGTCTAACGATTTTCAATATGCATTTTCAGCTTGCTATTTGTAATCGTTGAATTTTTGTAAGTAGACATTCAACCTACTCTTGGATAATATGTGTATATGACATGTGAACTTGATTTTGCTTGATATTGGGTTGGATGAAATCTCTTATCATGTTATATACTCGGTTTTACCTAAATATGTGTTGCCATATTGATCGTGGTTGAATGAAACCTCTTGTAATACCATGCCTTGTATTCAGATTTATATGATTATGCTGCCATGTGGCTTAATGATGTTATATCGAACATGTTAGTGTTATAAGTCCATGTTACTTTTGTAAAATCATGATTTCAAGTACTATATGTTTCGGCCAAGCATAGTGAATGATGTTGGGAATCGGTTTCACCCTTTGTTAATCATTGAATGCTATTGTTCGTATGTGTAAATCAAGTATACACTTGTTCTAATATTTTTAAGCTGTAATGCTGGATGTATATTGTTTATGAATCTCTGCATACATGATTATATAATCCATGAAAGGAACAAACCATCATAAGTTCATGTCACATGCATTGTGTTTATGCATTGTTTTCAAGAAACGAGTTAGTAAACATTTTGTCACGAAATAGAATGGTAGCCCTAGTGGAACTCCTATGTCCACTCTGGAGTGTTTAAAATAGAATGGTAGCCCTTGGATCGATGAAGTACAGTCGACGGATCTTGAATAGATCATTGTGGAAAGGATACCGAAGCGAGGTTGCACCTAAAGCTAGTGGGTGTCATACAGTGAAGGCAAAATATGTGAACTGCCGTAATAAGTATGTTAAAGAATATAACATAGATACCACAGTCAAGTAGGTGGGCCGTTGGATGATGTGGTAACTAGCGGGAAACACACAGTCCATAGGGGAGCCGTGAGGTATCCAACCATATGTTATAAGAAATGAATAAGGCAATGAGCTCCATGACATAATATGTGAATGACCAAGAATTCAAGCTCAAATGATATGTTATATGTCTAAGAACCAAAGATGAAAAGATGAAAAAACCATTTTCTTGAAAAGGTTAAAAGGTCTCGATTGCATGTTATTTTTGAAAAAGTCAATATTGCATAAGTCAAGTTTTATGCGAAAGTTCATGTCCATGTATTCATTATGGTTTGCCCTTATATGTTTATGTTATCTGTTGTATGTTGCTTGTTTACTTACTGAGATTTCTCGAAATCTCACTGTGGTAGTTTTCACTACCATTCCCAACCCAGAATAGTAGAAGTTGTGATAGGTACCCAAGACTATGGACATGATTAATGACCTGATTGAAGATGAATTTACCTTAGGGGCCAACTATGACTTTACTGCTTCTCTTTTGAAAGTCATGGTGCAGCACCTTAGGGACCTTTTGGAAGCACTTAATAAGGACGGGGACAAAACCGAGAAAGTCCCTACGATCAAGGACCATTTGGACCTTGTAACCGAATATTTAAGTCAAGTGAAAGATTCCTCGGAAGAGGCTAAGGGAGTCGCCACGAGTTTGGGATTTCTAGATTGCAAGCCTATACGGACCAAGGAATTATTCTTGACCCTCACCAAAAAAGGGGGCTTAGATCTAGTACAATGGTTATAATTGGAGGTTTAGAAACTAATTTTCTTGATGATCCCTTATTTTGGGAGACTTTCGAAAACGATGTCTATTTTTTAAAGTACTTTAATGAAATTTAAAATTTTAGGAGGCTTACACTTCGGTATCATGTTATTACATTACCACGAGCCTTATGTAGTTTAGATAATTTTTTCACTGCAATTTATTGCATACTACTAGATCATTAGGTGTATTACATCATAACTATCATGTACGGGGGTATGTAGCCTTGATTACATGTCCCAACACTTCAATCACCGTCCTATCCTAAGCAAGGGCTAAGAGCGTTGCAAGAAATACACCTTAACTTAAGGCTAACTCTAGGTGCTCTTCTGCATGTTCTAATTCTTTCAAGCTGTATACGTGATGCACTCTTAACATGTGGCATAAGTACATGGCATTGTTGCATGAAAGTTACATGGTCACATATCATATGGTTTTCGGGTTGTGCATTAAAGAAATGATTTTGTCACGACCCCAAATGTTAGGATAAAGGAATATCCTGGTGGAACTCTTTTGTCCACTCTAGAGTGCTTAAATTGGAGTGGTAACCCCTGGATTGACGAAGTGCAGTCAACGTACTTCAAACTAGTTCTTTTTAAAGGATTCCGGAGTGAAGTAGCACCTAATGTTAGTGGGTGTAACACATTAGAAATGAGGTGAAGGCAAATTGTGAACTACTATATCATATGGACTCTGACATACTCACACCTGGTCAAGTGTGCCGGCATTATGATGCGGTAACTAGCAGGGTGCCCACGGTACTTAAGGGAGCCTTGAGGTGTCCACCCACATTCTTATAAGGATTGATGGTTATAAGCCAATAATATGAATTGAAAAATGATATTCTTACATGGTTACTTTGTTACTCTGTTACATGATTACATGGTCAATGTTTTGAAAAAGAATACAAGAATGAAATGAGTTTTTAGTCAAGTTCATGTCCATGCATCCATACTCATGGTTTGCCTATACATATGCTTATATTATCTTCTTGTATATTATTGGTTTAACTTGCTGAGATTTCTTAAAATTTTACTATTGTAGTTTCCACTACCATTCCCCTAGAATGATAGAAGTTGTGAGAGAAATAGACGGTAGCAATAGGAAAGTGCAAGCGCTCAGGTTCCCCAAAGATTAAAAAGGAGTTTAGCAAGGAAGACAGTTAGAAGGGTGAGGGCAGTGTAGCCTCTAGCTTTTAGCATGTTAGGGGGAGATAGCCTTGAACATGCAGCCATCGACTTGACTAGGCTACTTAAACGTATTAAGGAAGTCCAAGAACTTTTGAATCAGAATAAATGTTGTATTTGGAAAATCGAATAGCCTATATGTCATCCCTGACCTTTTGGTAATTTACTTGGTATCAAGGGTCGTGGTTTTTAAACCTTTCATTTTATATTGGGAGATTTTTTAACCAGAAATTTTGGGATTAATAGTTCTCTTTATTTGGTACCATACTTTAATTGCTCAATCTTTACTTAATACTGCCCATTTTCTCGCTACGATTATTGTATATTACTAGAAACATGCTAGGTGCATTGCATGTTAATTATCATGAACGATGTAATCTTAAGTTGCATATCCCGACGTTTCAGTCTCCGTCCAATCCCAAGCGGGGTTTGGGGGCGTCACAACTTTTCACTCTCCTTCTCAACTCTTCAGATCACTCCATCTACAAGCACTTGTGTGGCTTTGTTCAAGACCACCTCAAAGAGTAGATAAGCCAATTGGTAATCATTTATTCCTTTCATTCCATCTCATGGTTTCCTACAATTCACCTAAACATCAAACTAGTCCCTTTGATTTTCATATGTGCTAACTAGTTTGGGGAAGTCTATTCTTATGTTTTCCATAACCTTTTGCTTCTATTGATTAGGTAGTTGAGCGGATAACTTAGTGATTACGTAGATGATCGAAGAAGAGTAGTTGAAAGCTAGAAAAACCAACTTATCAGCCAACTTATACAAGGTGATCCAATTTCTCTATTTTTATTCTTTAGGGCTCAGCTCATTGTAGGATATAGCTAGTCCTTTTTATTTTTCTCTCTTATACCATTGCTTCAATTCATAATTTACCTTCTAATTTTGCATGCCTAGGTTGAATTCCCTTAGGGCAAAATATTAGGAGTCTTATTGCACTTGGACATATATCTCCCAAACTCTATTTATAGACCCTAAACTCGGCACACACACTTCACTCCTCAAATTGGCACCGCACCACTCCCTTGCACTCTCCACAATTCACGCCACACCCCTTGCACACTTCACAAGCCACACCTTCGACCACCAAGCCTTCCCACGCCATGAACCACCCCACTCTATATGTAAGCTTCTCTTGTTTTTCCCTCATACCACCACATATACATGTAGGTCATGGGTTAACAACCCCTTCCCAAGCACTCACAAATATACCACGAGTTAGTCACCATAAACTCGAGCACTTACACACATAAGTCACGGATTTAACCACCCCATGCTCAAGCACACCACAACCCACAACCAACATCAACATCACAACACCATGACCCCCAACTACACATTCATCGTATACCCCAGCCATCAAAGCATGTTATAGCATTCTTAAGCTGCCCACATGCCAAGAAGGATTAGGTTTTGTAAATGCTAACACTATCAGCCTTCCCCATTAATTGTAGGTCTCAGTTTGACCTAGGTTAACTCCCACTCCACTAGATGCACTAAAACCCTAAGTATGTTATGATATATTAGTATAAGTAGAAAAGAGAGAAATAGTCACATATTACAGGCCCTAGACAGAGCAAGCATGTGTCGGCTAGGCCCCAAACCGAGCAAGATGCATGCCCCTAAACCAAGCATATTTTAAACCTTAGACCCGAATGTGTCACAAGTCATAAGCCCTAAGTCGAGTGTGTTATAAGCATGAAACCAAGCATGCCATAGAATAGTATCGAGTAGACATAGTGATAGGCAAGGAATAGAGACAACAACTTAGACAACTGAGATATCTATGCATGAAGCATCTCTTACATAATGCTTAAGGATTTAGAAAGATTATAGGTTCAATTGAAAGATTTTAAGAAACAAACGATTAGCTTATATTGCATAAGGATCGAGGTGAGTGACAATGATTATGTTTTTCTACACTTCGCTTTATAGTAAACTATAAAAGTTCTTTCACATAAGTGTGTGTATATATATATGTAGTACATGTTTTCAAAAGTATAAATGTATGTATGAGACCTTCATTGATAGACCTTTTTTGTGAATCCAATGTATGATTAAAGATGATTTCAGATGTTAGAATTGCATGATTGTTGGGTGATTGAATATTATATTGTAACACCCCAAGTCTCCGCTTGGGATTGGACGGTGACTGAAGTGTCAGGACATATAACTCAAGGCTACATACCTCTCGTACATGACAATCAAGATGCAATGCACTTATAAATCTAGCAGTATGTAGTAATTTGCAATGGAAAATTCTTTTAACTACATAGGGCTAGTGGTAATGTAATGATCATGGTAGCAAAGTTGTAAGCATCCCAAAAGTTTACATTTCATTAAAGTACTCCCAAAATAGATATTGTTTTCAAAAGTCTCCCAAAACATGGAACCATTTAAAGACATATTTTCTTCCATCATCTTCTTGATCCCTTTTCAAAATACAAACTTGCTAAGCCATTTCTAATCGGTTTTATCTTTATTCAAAATCATTCTCAGCTCCTCAAAGAGTTGTAAAACTTCAGTGATGAACTGGTCGGCAACTTCCAACCTATCTACTACGAATGGCTACGATGAGTTCTCACCACTCTTCGAGGTCTCCTTGACTATCCAGGGAGCTGGTCCCTTGCACTTCCCCATGATTGCTCTTTGGTAATCCTGTAACAACTTCTACCATTTGGGGTGGAGAATGGTAGTGGAAACTACAATAGTGAAATTTCAAGAAATTTTAGCAAGTAGACCATCAACATACAGTAGATATCACAAGCATATAAAAGCAAACCACAAATGAATGCATGGACATGTATTTTGACGTAAAACTTTGACATATGCAACATAGATTTTTTCATAAAACATCTTTTCATCTTTTAAACTCTTAACACATGTTAATATCATTTGAGTTCGGGTCCTTTTTCTTGTTATAACATATCATGTCATTTCTTATCATTTCATGACATATCATATTATGATCACATCACATTATTTCGTGTCATTTCATATCATATCATAACATAACATATCATGGCATATCATGTCATATCATAACATGGAGGTCAAATACCTTATTCATTCATAATTCACATGGTTGGATACCTCACGGCTCCCCTAAGCACTGTGTGTTCTCCACTAGTTACCGTATCAACCAACGATCCACTTTATTGATGTGACTATGTCATAACATAAATATATTCTTTATGGCAGTTCGCTTAATTTGCCATCACTGTATGACACCCACTAACTTTAGATGCAATCTCGCTCTGGTATCCTTTCCATAGGGAACCATTCGAGGCTCATCGACTGTACTTTGTTGACTCAGGGGTCTTTACTCGACTTTAAACACTCTAGAGTAGACAGGGAGTTCCATTAATGCATTTTCTCGTCCTAGTATTTGGGGTTATGATAAAACATACTTTGACCTCTTTTTTTTAAAACATAGACCCAAATGCATGAGACATGAACACATGATACTACACTTTATTATACTCATGCAACATGTAAAAATCGAAACATATAGCTCAATCAGCAACATGCATCTCGCGATATGGCTTGAAAATATTCGAACATGTAATCATATGACGAATACACATAGGCATAGTCAAATCATACTTTCCAAAACACAAAACATATTTTTATACCCATAATATCATAGCCTTGGCTTATTCATACAAGTCCTCCAAACATGGATTTTTATCATCACAACACATATAGTTGTACTTCTACACATTCATATATCAAAACAAGAATGCATAGCACATATAAATGTCAAAACCAAAACCTTAACATGGCATATTCGAAATATACTTCAACAAACCATCATGAAAACATGGCATCTCATCCTTTTATAAAAAATGAGCATACATATAACAAGATAATAAGATTCAAGCAATGATAAACAAACAAGAGTTCACGAAATATATACGTGTTATCAAGAGTAAGTTGGAAGTTTACTTACAAAAATCCAACATATAAAATAGCAAAATCTAAAAAACATATTAAAGCATATTAGAAGATAACTAGAGAAATCCTAATCTCAAAATAAGGGTGAGTGTGAGTGTCTAAGGTTTCCGAAAACGCTTTCTCATGGAAAGAACCCTAGAATCCGAAACCCTCGAAGGACAAAACCCTAGCCTTTCTTCCAAGTGGTGGTTGTGGCCTTCATCTACCCTAGACCTTGTGCTCATGTGCTTAAAACAAGAAGAAATTTCGGGTTCCTTCTTCCCTTGAAGCAAAACCCTAGTTTCTAAAGTGAAAGTGTGTGTTCAGGTGAAAGAAACTCAAAACAGAAAAATTATGTGTGTGTTCTCTCTCTTTGGCCGTGAATGGGGTAGCAAGAAAATTTAAATAATCCTTACCTCCTTGTGTTTTTCCTCTAGACAAAAAGTTGAAGGAGAAATCTTGGTGATTTTCGAAATAGTGAAGAGAATGGTGGTGTTTGGTTGGTGAGAAAGTGTGAGAACAAGAGGGAAAAGTAGTGGCGGCCAAAATCCTTAGAAGAAAAGTTGAAAACTTGGGCAAAAAGGCCTCCATGATTTTCGGCTATGTCCTTATATAGAACTTTCCCTTCCTTCTTGAAAAATCCAAGAGCCATTGCATGCTTTACACTTGGAAAAAAAGGCTCTTCCCTTTTTCCTCATGATGGGATTGCATGGGAAATCCAAAAGTTGCCTTGTGTGGGGTGGTGTGTGGCTCTCAAAAATTGAAACCCTCTCTTGCCTCACCTTCTAATTCTTCTTCACTTTTTTAGATACAATGCACTTGATGGCTCAAAGGTAAAAACACAAAAAACCCTAATCTTTCTTGAAACCCAACTAGTGTGCATGGTTGCCATGTGGCAAAAAGGGTGTGTGTGTGTGTATGTGGCTCGCCAAAAATCCTAGGTCACTTCAAGTGACTTTGGTCTTCCCAAGGTGACCCTTGAGTCTCTCCCATGTAGTTGTTGTCGCCCCTCTCTCTTACTTTTCCAAAAAGCTCTTCTAGAACATTCCTTTCTCTATTCCCAAACAAGATATTCCTTGCAACTCCAAAAGTCCTTTTCAAGCTTGACAAGTGTCACTCTTAGGGGAATGGGCCATGCAAGTGGGCGTGTAAGCCCTTTGCCAAAACTCTCTCCCTCGTTCCTTGATTATTCTACTCATTCTTCTAGAATCCTTTTGCATGATGGACATGTGTCACACTTGCTTCTTTTCAATGTTCCAAATGATAAGTTTCTAGAACAAAAAGGCTCCTCTTGCCATTTGGTGCCTCCTCCTTCCTAGAAAGTCAACTTGGGCTTTCCAAAAACCCTAATTTCTCTAGGTGGCCGAATCCCTTATAGGCCTTCACCTCTATTTTCTCTTGTGGGCTCTTTAAGCTTAGAACTCTAAAGTCTGAACAAAATAGAACATACCTCAAGGAATTCCTCTAACACCTAGCACTTATCCAATAACTAAAATGGAATCCAAATAAAAATATGAATGGGGACTTGAAAAAGTCTGAGATGTCACATATATTGTATGACTGTTAATTTAAAGTATGAAAGGTAAGGTAAGGTAAGGTTAATGAAAAGAAAGGAAAGCGAATGTAAGGTTGCATTTATTTGATGATGTTAATGAACTAGCCATATGAGATTGTGGATTGTACCATGAGGTTGGGATGGATGGCAACGTCGGAATGCATCATTGGCAGTGCAACTAGTGACGACCCATTCTTGAGGTTTGGTTCTTAAGCCAATCACTCTAAAAAGAACCATTGATCTTGAGAGCTGCCAACCCAAATACACGGGAGTTAACAGTTTGTAACAACCATAATGATGAGGTTAAGGTAACAAAGGATTAATGGTTTAATGAGGTTAATAAAGATAAATGTTTATACTTAAAGTTAAGGTAACATAATGTTTCATAATGCTTTATGATTAATGTTTTATTTATATTTGAAGTTGAGTTTTCTAAAAAAAATGATGATTTTAATGAAAACCCTACGTTTATATTATGTTTACTACATGATTTGATTTTTACTGAGTATTTGACTCATTTTAGTTTTTTTTTTTTTTTAATATTTTCCCACCCTAGGTGAGGAAGAGTTAGAGGAAGTTGTGGGCAATGAGGATTTAGATTTTATCTTTACTATTAAATGATTTATGCTTCCGCAATATTTGGCACAAGTTAGACTATTATATTTTAAATAAGTGCTATTGAACAATTTGTTTATTTTTTAGAGATTTGTTTAATTAAAATACTTAGTGAGGACTTTATCTTTGGGATCTTTATGCCTAGGGTAAAGAATATATGTTTTAATATTAGTAGAGTTCGATTCCTCTAACTTTACAAGCCTTAGAAGGACAGGATGTTACAAGTTCAGCAAAAATCTCTCATAACATAACACTTACTTATCTACATGATCTTCATGCCTAGTGCAAAGAATTTATGGGATCCTTATACCTAGTGCAAAAAATGTATGCTTAAATATTAGTAGCTTTCGATTCCTCTAGCTTTACAAGCCATAGAGGGACGATATGTTACAAGTTCACCACAAATCTCTCATAACATAACACTAACGTATCCACATGATCTTTATCCAAACGAGGACATGCCCCCGTCACTCCACGAGTTGCGGTGGGTCCTCCTGCTTTTACTTGCTTTCCAAGCCTACATATGCATCAAAATATATGGTTTCGAGGAGTGAAATCGTACGAGGACTACCAATATGAGATTTCAAGAAATCTCGACAAGTAAGAAGTCATGACAAGGCATAAAAGACAAGTGATGCCTATGAAAGTGTAGGAAGAGTGACATAATGAAATCTTGATAATGAGACTTACTAGGAAATTAAAAAAAAAAATCAAGCAATCAATATTTACCTCACCTATGCCAAACCCCGAGCAAATGAAATGAATAACTTCATGCATGCTTCTAGATTTAGAAACGGCGGGGAAACTGAACAAATCCTATCGATAACATTAAAAAGAATAGAAAAAAAAAAACATTGTATCTTATCAAGTTATGAATCTCTTGAGCAATCATAAATAATACTACTTCAATATAGTAAAACGCCATCCAAGAATCCCATGCTCGATGTAAATCCAAAGCTCATTAAATTCAAGGACCCAAGTTCACCATTAACCACTAGTTCAACTAAGCACCAGAGGCCCTCTCATTTACCCATCTTTAAAGCATTCATTTCCAAGGTATGCACAACGGCTTCTCCTATAATGACCATGTACACATCCTGGCTCACTTTATCACTTTGCATATAACAACTGCACGTGGGACTTTGTTATAAGTAGTGCTCTGCTTCACGTACCCATCCTTGACAACACCGTTCCATTGCCTTCGTTGGCAGAGAGGCAAGGATTACAATATGAGAGCATTACCATTCCGTTTGAGCATGTTGGCATCCATCATCAACTTAGGGACATCACTCCATCATTACATACTTCTAGGTTACCAAAATAGCTCTCTCAAGATAATACCCCATCTTGGCTTGGGATCGTGAGACACACATACCCTCACATTCTCCTTTAAACATCAACTGAAACCGAGATATAGTATCAAAAAGGTTTTTTTTGTAGATTTTTAGTAAAACATATTGGAAAAATTTTCTACATACATAAGTAGGCAAGATCATAAAATGCTTAAACGACTATTACATGAGTATAGTGAGGGCAAGATAACATGCAAAAAAAAAATAAGATAAATGAAGGGATACTGAATAATGAGATCCCTTCTCAAAAGGCATGCATACTTCACAACTATCCCGACATATTGTAAGCATCATTATGCCAAATACTTACCTGTGTTAATGAAGATCTTTCCTGAGCTACATAGTTGTCGGGTTGTCTGTAGTCTGATGATAACCTCTAGCATCAAGTGTGTGCATGAGCTTTCACTCTAGGAAGTTAAGGCACACAAGAGAGAGAGAGAGAGAGAGAGAGAGAGAGTCTTGAATTTTGAGTTTTGAGTTTTTGAAAGTGATGACTGGCAAAGAGAATGAAAAGGGAAAGGAATCCTTCACGGGTTCCTTGTAGCTGATTGTGGGATTGGTCCATTGGTCAATAAGCTCCCAATTGTCTAGGTGTATGCGCATTAGGATGGTGGCAAAATCTGTAATGATTTAATCTGCCAAAGTTTAGAAGCTCAGCCAATGAGCAACAAGTGCTTCTAATGGGGTTGGTCTCCCATTTAACCATATGTGAATGTCATCCACGTGATAAAGTCTCTACATGTGGTTAGACAAATAGTGAGCCCATGACTCTCCTTACCGTAATGTCATTTAGGAGGAAGTAAGGAGCTTGTGAAGGCACTTGGTTAGACTCTGCTTCCGAGCACTCCCATGTTGCCTCCGGGCACTCAAACTTTTTAGGCGCTCACCTAAATCATACCACATTGTTAGTTGCTCGCCCTTGCTTAACTAACAAGTTCTTCTAATGGGGCTGGTATATAATTAGTCCTTACGTGCCCGCTTTGTGTTTGTGTTGCACGATGCTCACTTGTTATATTTTCTTTGCCCATACCACATTACACACGACTATTCTTTGCTTGCTTGGGTTACTGCTTGCCCAAAATGTCGTATTTGTTACCTCCCCACATATTACTTTGCTCACCCAAATATGATGTGTTTACTTATTCTAGTTTGCCTAAGTTTTCCCTCACCTAAGCTTTGCCCACTTGCTTGCCTGGAAAGACTTTCCTTACATTCAAGGATACAATAGTCGATGAGGTTAAGTTGCTACTGCGCAAAAGGGTCCTTCTAATGTTCGAATGGGCTCTCACAGTAGATCCATGAAAGACTCAAAGATATAAAATAGAAATATGAAGAAATGGCAAGGAAAGTTGATATATGGTCCTCTATAGAGCACGTGCTCAACAACACCAATATCCCATGTACTTGAGAGATAATCTCTTGAAACAAGTTCAAAGTCCCTTAAAAGATACATATTGTAAAGAATGTGTTTCACACCACCAGCCACTCAAACAACCTGCTCTGAACAATTCGACGGCACTAGGTGCCTAGGATAAGCTCCAATGCTTAAGTTAGAAAAGTGGTCACAAATATATAATATCTTAAGAAGTTCAGGAGAGCGTTTGTTACCTTCATATACCATTTATAGCAACGTAGGAACGTATCAAGGGAGTCGATAATAATCCATTCCTACGTTTATCTCTAACTATCCCTTAACAAAGGAGAAGGGGATAACTGCTCTGATTTATAGGGGTATTTTATTGGGTACCCAGAGAGATACAAAGGGTATAGGTTTTGCTGTCCTAATCACAGTCTGATAATTGTGGAAACATGAAATTTCAAATTCATTGAACTTGGCAAGACCAGTGAGAGAATTGAACCCAGATATGTGATCATTAAGGAAGTACAGGTAGATGTCTGATACCTACATCCTCAGAAAAGATAATGGTTCCTATAATTGATCATCACAATGATACATTGAAACAAGTACATGATCACCCATCTCAGAATGATAATACCATTGATTAACCAAGTTCAGAGTCACCAGAACAAATTGTCTTACATAGATCTCTGAGAGATCATAGACCTGCTATTTCGGTAGACTATGTGGCGTATCTCCAGGAATCTGAATTTGATATTGGGACAAATAGAGATCCACTAAAATTTTCACAAACCATAAAGGGAAGTGATTCTAGTAAATAGATCGATACCATGAAAGAATAGTTGAAATCCATAGATCAAAATCAAGTCTGCGATCTCATTGAATTGCCTGAAGGGAGTAAAAGAGTCGGGTGTAAATGGGTCTTTAAGACCAAACGTGACTCTAAAGGCAATGCTGAACAATATAAGGCCAGACTTGTTGCTGAAAGTTTCACTCAGAAAGAAGGCATTGATTACAAAGAAATTTTTTCTCCAATATCTAAAAATGACTCTTTCAGGATCATTATGGCATTAGTGGCTCATTATAATTTAAAGTTACACCAGATGGATGCGAAAACAATATTTTTAAATGGAAGTTTGGATGAAGAGGTCTACATGGAGCAGCCAAAAGGCTAATCAGAAAAGGGCATAAGTCACCTAGTATCTAGGCTAAAGAAATCGATCTATAGGCTTAAACAAACCTCCCAACAATGGTACTTAACGTTTAACGATACCATTACTGATTTTGGATTTAAAGAAAACATTGTTGATCAATGTATATATCTAAAGGTCAGTGGAAGTAAGTTTATAATTTTGATCATGTATGTTGATGATATCTTGTTGGCTAGTATTGATCTTGGCCTACTTTATGAAACCAAGGTTTTTCTCTCCAAGAACTTTGAAATGAAATATATGGATGAGGCATCCTTTGTGGTCAGAATCAAAATTTTTTGAGATCGAAAACAAGGACTATTGGGATTTTCTCAAAAAAGTTACATAGAAAGAGTTCTTGAGAGATTTAGCATGGAAAGTTATTCATCACTAGATACTCTAATATCAAAAAGTGATAAGTTTAGCCTATCGAAATGTTCTAAAACTGAGTGAGAGCGTAAAGAGATGGCAAAAATCTCCTATGATTCGGTTGTGGGGAGCTTGATATATGCACAAATTTGCACGAGGCCAGACATTAGTTTTGCAGTCGACATGCTTGGCGCTACCAAAATAACCCAAGGATGTCTCATTGGAAAGCAGCAAAGAAGATATTGCGATATCTGCAAGGAACTAAGAATTACCAACTTACCAGCTTACCTTTAGAAGAATTGACAGTTTGGAGGTAACTAGATACTCAGAATCTAATTTTGCGTATTGCTCTGATAGCAGGAAATCTACTTCAAGTAATGTTTTCCACGGATGTTTTGATGTTTCCACGGTATTCCTCCCCCATAAGTGAGGGCTTTTAATAATATTGGGAGAAGGTCACTCATGGACATGTGACCTTCGTCTCTTATTAAAAAAAAAAAGTAATGTTTTCCTGTTGGTTGGTGGAACGACCTCATGGAGAAGTATGAAACAAATAATCAATACTTTATCAACAATGGAGGCTAAGTTTTTGGCGTGCTTTGAGGCCACAATGCATGATTTTTTATTGAGAAGCTTTATCTCAAGACTTGGAGTTGTTGACTCTATTGCCAGGCTGCTAAGAATTTATTGCGATAATTCCTCTGTAGTTTTTTTCTCTAAAAATGATAGGTATTCTAAAGGTGCAAAGCATATAAAGCTCAAATACCTAAGTGTTAAAGAGGAAGTACAGAAACAGACAGTGCCCATAGAACATATTAATACTATGCATATGATAGCAGACCCATTAACAAAGGGTCTAGTAGCGAAGCAGTTTACAGAACATGTTAATAGAATGGGTCTTATGGTGTGAACATGTTAATGAGCTCATAAATGTTTTTGAATTTTATTTGGACACTTAATGATATCTATTATGGTTGTTTTGTTTATGTTTTCTTGTCTTTCCATTTTTTATATGTACATTAAATGGTATGGATGAAAGATAACAAGATCATGTCTACAATAGACATGAATTGAAACCCAAGGCATTACAGTATTAGCCTTAATTGTCCCAATTAAAGATCCTATTAAATTAAGTTACTAGTGTTGTGGTACATGGAAGGGAATTTGTTGATTATATAACAGAGGACCATCATGACTCGCATTGGTAGCTGGTTTGCATTGATATTACATAACTCATGTAATGTATTCTGAGCTATAAAAGTTTTTTAGAAATGAATTTGTGCAGGATGGTTAATTTTCTATACTAAATCCATGAATGGAAAATATTCTCGGCGTATGGGCCAAGTGGAAAAATGTAAGAGTTTTATTTAAACTATATATCCCGCACACCCATATCCTGATGGGTTTAAGATAACTCAATTGTTATCATTTAATTGATGAGTCATAGTGGGATAAGAATGACTCTATATCTAATCATAGTGGGACACAAAGTCCCTAGATTTCTTGATGGTCAGAAGTCTATAAATAGTATTGAGGAGTTAAGGATTCCCACCTACAACATCATTGTATCTCTAGCCATCGGGAGACACTTGTGAGACAAAGTTGCTAGGGTGATCCTTCTCTCATAATCAGGTAAGATTCTTCATCGATTTGTGATGATCAATTAAAGGAACCATTATCTTTTCTAAGGATGTTGGTATAAGGACATCTACCCGTACTTCCTCAATAATCACATCTCTGGGTTTGATTCTCCTACTGATCTCACCAAGTTCAATGAATTTGGCATTTCTTGTTTCCACCATTCTAGGACTGTGATTAGGACAGTAAAACCTATACCCTTTGTATTTCTCTGGGTACCCAATAAAGTACCCGCTTACTATTCTAGGATCCAATTTCCTTTCATGTGAATTGTAAAGTCTCGCTTTTGCTGGGCAACCCCAAACATGCGTCTTAAACTTGGTGTCCTACCAGTCCATAGCTCGAAAAGAGTTTTTGGAACTAACTTTACTAGAAACTCGGTTTAAGATATACATTGTCATCTTGTCATCTTAATGGTTTCACCCCACAATGATTTGGGTAAGGTAGAATTGCTTACAATACTTCTAACCATATCCAATAAGGTCCAATTATGCCTTTTAGCAACACCACTCTGCTATGGCATCACTGGCATCGTGTACTATGCAACAATGTTATGCTATTCAAGAAGTTTGGCGAATGGGTCAAGGTTACGACCCAATTCGTCATACTTTCCATAGTATTCTCCACCTTGATCCGACCTGATGATTTTCACCTTTCTATCTAACTACCTTTCCACCTTCATAAAAAATACCTCAAGTACCGAAACAGCTTGAGATTTCTCATCTAGCAAATAGATATATCCAAACCGTGAAAAATCATCAATAAAGGTGATAAAATACTTTTTTAGACCAAAACATTCAGTGAAGAATGGTCCACATATATCTGTGGGAATGTTTCAAAAAGCTCCTTACTTCTTGTGGCACCTCTATTAGTAAGTTTGGTTTGCTTTCCTTTAATGCAATGCACACATACTTCAAGATTAATAAAATCTAAATACGGAAGTATTCATTCTTTTACTAATCTTTGTAACCTTTCTTTGGAGATATGCCCCAATCATTTATGCCATAAGTCATAAGAATTTTCATTCATCATATTTCTTTTAGTTCTAATACAAGCTTCATCATGATGGGTATAAGTATTTTTTATAAATGTATTATCAAGACAAAGTTGATAAAGGCCATTGGAAAGAAACCCTGAACCAATAGATAAGGTGTCTCTAAACAAATTGGAACTACCATTATGAAATGAAAAAGAATAACCATTAGTGTCAAGTCTGGATAGGGAAATTAAATTACGCCTCACAGAAGGCACAAAAACGGTGTTATGAAGGTCTAAACAATGACCGGTACTCAAAACAAAATAAAAATTTCCTATGGCTAAAACTTCGGCCTTATTCTCTTTTCCCATAAAAATAAATCGCTTATTGGGGTTTGGTGTATGGCTTGTAACGCATTTCTACATGGTAATGGAAACATGGACATTAGAACTCGAATCTAGCCACCAAGAGTTAGTAGGAACATTTACAAGGTTTGATTCAAAACATACAAAGGTAAAAGGCTTACCCTTCTTTTCAAACCAAGCCTTACGTTTCAGACACTCAATTTTCATGTGTCCATGTTTCTCACAAAAGTAGCATTTTGCTACTGTTATGTTGAACCTGGTTTACTTTCGCAGGCTCCTTTCCTTTTGGTGGTCCAATTCGTTTCATTTTGCCATAATTGTGCTTTTTCTTTGCAGCTTCGTTAGTCACAAAATTAGCAGAGTAATGTTCTTGTTGTTTCAGTCTTGCTTCCTTCTAAACTATCATACTTGCCAATTCATTCACATTCCATTTATTTTTAATGAAATTATAGTGCATTTGGAATAGACCGTACAAAGGTGGCAATGAGTTCAAAATAAATTGTTAATAAAGGACTCCTCTACTTTCATTCCCAGGTTTGTAATCTGGCAACAATATTTGTCATTTCAAGGATATGCTCTTACATTCCTTTAGCTCCATCATATTTCATGGTGGTAAGTCTAGACATTAGTATTCCTGCTAAAGATTTATCTGTAAACCGAAACCTCTTTTTAGGATTTTTCAAAAATATTTGGGCATCCTCAGTATTAGGGAGTGAATTTTTTATATTTTCGGCTATAGTAATTCTCATGAACATTAGACTCAGCCTGTTAGATCTCTCCCACTGTTTAAATGATTCGTTCTCATCCTTGTTACCACTCTCAGTGATGGGTGGTGGTTTGGGACTCGTAAGGGATGAGTCCAGGTCAAGGACTCCTAAGGTGAATGTGACTCACTCAACCCACTTAGAAAAATTAGAGCCTTTCAAAACAAAAACAGATGAAGTCTATGAATATAATGATGTCAGTACGTTTACCACAAGAAACGTTTTGTCACATAATGCTTTCAGTTAGACACTCATAAACAATAATTAGAATTTAAACAATTATGGATGAACGCGTAGTGTCATCAAGACCTCTGTGGAATGTTCAACAGATGGTGCGGCGCTTCTAAGTTGAGGGAAGAAGAAAAAGAAACCTAGAGTTTCTTCTAAAGGCCTGGGTGTGGGATTTTGCCTAGTCCAAAAGAAAATGTGCAACGGCCAAAGCGTTGAGCCTAAACAAAAGGCCTGTACAGTCAACCTGACCCAATGGTTGGCATATGACCAGTGAGTTGAACTAGATTTCGGCCAGGGTTACTGGACTGGTCCGATCTGGATCTAAACTGGTCAGTTTATAATATAATATAATATTATTTATTTAAAAAAATCTAAAATTTTACCTTTTCTTTTATGTGTATGTTCTTATTGTTAAATACATGTATGAATTATTTAATATTTATTTTGGCTCTTATTTAAATTATTGTTATTATGCCATATATAATTGTTTGTCTAATATGGGCCAAATGATTTATACCAAAAATTAAGGAAAGTATTAGTTGCCCAAAGGTACAAGATTTTCTTAAATTTTGGTGAAAAATTATTAAATTTCATAGTAAGGTGGATATGATGGAGTGAACAAATTTGTGTGTCAATGTCTACTCCCAAATGAGGGTCTTGATGACACTACCAGTTCATCCATCAAATTAAGGTTGGAGTAAATAATTTGTGTATTAAGATCTACTCCCAAAGAAACGTCTTTATGACACTACTAGTTCATCCATTAAAATAAGATTAGACAGAACAATTTATATGTCAGAGTTTACTTCCAAAGGAGAATTCTGATTATACAACTAGTTTATCTATAGAATTTAATAGTGGTAAGAACACTTTGTGTATCAAAATCTACTCACAAATGAGGGTCTTAATGACATTACTAGTTCATCCATAATTGTTTAAATTTTAATTATTGTTTATGAGTGTCAAACTCAAAACATTATGTGACAAAAATTTTCTTGCAGTAAGCATATTGGCATCATTACATTCATAGACTTCATCTGTTCCTGTTTTGAAAGGCTCTAATTTTTCTGAGTGGGTTGAGCAAGTCACATTCACCTCAGGAGTCCTTGACCTAGAGTCATCCCTTACGAGTCCAAAATCACCACCCATCACTGAGAGTAGTAACAGGGGTGAGAGAGAATCATTTAAATAGTGGGAGAGATCAAACAGGCTGAGTCTAATGTTCATGAGAATGACCATAACCGAAAATATAAAAAATTCACTCCCTAGTATTAAGGATGCCCATATATTTTTGATAAAATGCTGAGGAGAGGTTTCAGTCTGCAGATAGATCATTAGCAGGAACACTAATGGCTAGATTTACCACCATGAAATATGATAGCAACTAAAAGAATGCAAGAGCATATCTTTGAAATGACAAATATTGTTGTCAAATTACAAACCCTGGGAATGAAAGTAGAGGAATCCTTTATTGTACTGTTTATTTTGAAGTCATTGCCACCTCAGTACAGCCATTCCAGATGCACTATAATTCTATTAAAGGTAAAGGGAATGTAAATGAGTTGGCAAGTATAGTAGTTCAGGAGGAAGCAAGACTAAAACAACAAGGATATTACTCTGCTAATTTTGTGACTAAAGAAGCTACAAAGAAAAAACACAATTATGGCAAAATGAAACGAACTGGACCACCGAAAGGAAAGGAGCCTGCGAAAGTTAATCAGATTCAACATAACAAAAGCAAATGCTACTTTTTTGGGAAACATGGACACATGAAAGCTGAGTGTCCGAAACGTAAGGCTTGGTTTAAAAAGAAGGGCAAGCCTTTTACCATTGTATGTTTTGAATCAAACCTTGTAAATGTTCCTACTAATCTTGGTGGCTAGATTCTGGTACTAATGTTCATGTTTCCATTACCATGTAGGGATACCTTACAAGCCATACACCAAACCCCAGTGACCGATTTATTTTTATGGGAAACGAGAATAAGGCTGAAGTTTTAGCTATATGAACCTTTCGTTTAGTTTTGAGTACCGGTCATTGTTTAGACCTTCATAACACAGGTTTTGATCCTTTTGTGAGGCGTAATTTAATTTTCCTATCAAGACTAAACACTTATGATTATTTTTTTTCATTCCATAATGGTAGTTTCAATTTGTTTAGAGACACTTTATCTATTGGTTCTGGGTTTCTTTCTGATGGCCTTTATCGATTTTACCTCGATAATACATTTGTTAAAAATACCTATACCCATGACCATGAAGCATGTATTGGAAGTAAAAGAAATATGATGAATGAAAATTCTAATGACTTGTGGATAAAAAATTGGGACACATCTCTAAAGAAAGGTTACAGAGATTAATAAAAGAATGGATACTTTCGCGTTTACATTTTACTAACCTTAAAGTGTGTACGGATTGCATTAAAGGAAAACAAACCAAACATACTAAGAAATGTGCCATAAGAAGTAAGGAGTTTCTTGAAATAATTCACACAGATATATGTGGACCATTTTCCACTTAATGTTTTGGTGTAGAAAAGTATTTTATCACCTTTACAGATGATTTTTCACAGTTTGGATATATCTATTTGTTACATGAGAAATCTCAAATTGTATCAGTACTCAAGGTATTTCTCATGCAAGTGGAAAGGCAGTTAGATAGAAAGTTGAAAATCATCTGGTTGGATCGAGATGGAGAATACTATGGAAAGTATAACGAATCGAGTTGTAACCCTAGCCCATTCGCCAAACTTCTTAAACAGCATGGTTCCATAGTACACGATGCCATGGATGCCACAACAAAACGGTATTGCTGAAAGGTGTAATCAGACTTTATTGGATATGGTCAGAACTATGGTAAGCAATTCTACCTTACCCAAATTATTGTGGGGTGAAACCATTAAGATGAAAATGTATATCTTAAACCAAGTTCCTAGTAAGTCAGTTCCAAAAACTCCTTTCGAGCTATGGACTGGTAGGACACCAAGTTTAAGGCACATGCATGTTTGGGGTTGCCCAATTGAAGCGAGACTTTACAATCCACATGAAAGAAAATTGGATCCTAGAAAAGTAAGTGAATACTTTATTGGCTACTCAGAGAGAACCAAAGGGTTTAGGCTCTACTGTCCTAATCACAGTCCAAGAATGGTGAAAATAGGAAATGCCAAATTCATTGAACTTGGCAAGATTAATGGGAGAATTGAACCTAGAGATTTGATCATTGAGGAAGTACGGGTAGATGTCTCCATACTTACATCCTCATAAAAGATAATGATTCCTCTAATTGATCATCACAAATCGATGAAGAATCTGACTTGACTATGAGAGAAGGATCACCCTATCAACTTAGCCTCATAAGTGTCTCCCGATGGCTAAAGGCACAATGATGTTGTAGGTGAGAACCCTTAACCCCTCAGTACTATTTATAGACTTCTGGCCATCAAGAAATCTAAGGACTTTGTGTCCCACTGTCATTAGATATATAGTTGTTTTTATCCCACTGTAACTCATTAATTAAGTGATGACAATTGAGATATCTTAAACCCATATCTTGATGGGTTTAGAATAGTACTGAGGGTTAAGGGTTAAGTTTCTAGGCTGATTCTTCTCTCATAGTTAGGTCAGATTCTTCATCGAGCTGATGGAGAAAGGTACGTCCTTTAATTATTATTGTTTTATTGTGGATCATAGAAAATTGATGATCTAATTATTAATGTTCATGTTAGAATATTTAACAAATAGGGGGCCAACCTGCTCAACCCTGCCTGCTCCATACATCGTATGGGTCCCGCTAGACATAGGGGGCACGAAAGGAAGGGAAGGGGTGGTCAGACCCCCCAACTTGGCCACGAACATCCCTTGGTCCTCAACCTGCCTCCCACCTCCTATATCGACCAATCCCCCATCACCCATTGCTCTTTGGTCTACCCCACCTTCTTCAAACCTTCCTTCTTCTAGGGAGGACCCACCCTCTTAAGGAAGGGTGGGAGAGCCCTCTTCACCACCAAAAGACGAAGGGGAGTGAGAAGGGATAGAGACCCTATCTTGGTTGATAGCAGGGGTCTCATTGCCAAAAATGGTCACGGGGAAAGAACTCAACGTAGATCCTTGCTCTCTACGGTCATCTTCATCACTGCCCTCAATATTGGTATGGGCGCCGCCAACTAAGATGGATTGGGGCACCCTAAGCCCAGCCACGCGCACGCCTTAAAAAAGAAGAAGGGGATAACGTCTCTGATTTATAAGGGTTATCCATCTCAGGATAACTACATTCATCTTGGGGCGTTATCTCCTTGCGAATAATGTAACTCCCTTGTTGATATCATGCTCCCGTGGGCCCTTAGGCCGCGGGCCTTGTAGGTTAAAGTGGTAAGCTGGACCTGCTTATCAGCCATGGGCCTGGCAGCAAGAGGACCCAAATATCCCTTCCATATATGATGGGTAAAAGGAACTGATAGAACACTTGGAGATATACAAGGTGCATATGTTGTCGCATGGGTTTCCTAACGAAATTGCATGCAGTGTGTTCTTGCTTACTCTTAAAGGGTTGGCAAGGAGTTGATTTGGTAATATGCACTAGGAACTATATCAAGCTTTAACGAGTTGGGAATGCAATTCATTATCAATTCAAAAGTGAGCAAGATAAGAAGAAGGTCAACTACCTTTAGATAATAAAGTAATGAGAGGATGAGTTGCTTAAGGGGTTAATCGCAGTGTTTAACAAAGAATGGCTATATTGTTGGGAAGGGTATAGGCATGCAGCCCATTCATGAAAAGGTTGGGTCGTAAGACACCCTCAACTCTGTTGGAGGTTATGGACCTAGCAGGTGAGTTTATGAATGTCAGGGGACGAGGATACTTTGTAGGTCCTCATGGGCCCAAGGGGAAGGTGGGTAGAGTTAGTTGAAACTTGTGAGAGAAAAAACCAAAACAAGAAGAGGAGAGATTGAGTAAGGACAATGAGTAGTGGGACAACTGTGACCTGCACAAGGTACCTCGCCCCTTTGGTTACACCCCATTTAACGCCCTTGTAGTTGAGCTATTGATGTACATCTAGAATGACCATGACCTCAGATGGATAGAGGATATGGCATCATCTGCAAGTATGCGAGATGGTGGAAATTATTGTTTACTCAATCATGGGCATGATCATGAAACAAAGGAATTTGCTTCTAACATCCTGCTCCCCCACATTTAATAAATAAAATCATTTTTAGAAAATTCCAGAGAATTAGTGTGCTACTATTGATCTTTTTTTCTTTTTTCTTTTTTCTTTTTATAAAAGCAAATCTCATTCCATTCATAAGAGAGATGACATACAAGTTGACTTCAAATTAAGTCAATTACAAGTTTTAGTAGTTTTCCAGTACACTTTCGTGACTGGCATGGTCTAGTCCAAATGATGCATCTCAACAGACCTAAGTCTAAGAGATACCACACCTCTGTCATGGACAGAGGTAATAGTAACCCACTAAGCAAAACTTCATACCCAACTAATCGAGATATAGAGGAGGAACACCCGCCAATTCCGCCTATGCGGAGGGGGAGAAAACTCCATTCGGACTTAGTCCGAATGGGCACAACATTTTTGAGTTTTTTTTTTCCTAGAAATAAAGACAAGATATAAAGAAGATACACTGTGAAACACTGTAAACGGAAAATCAGTGCACAAAATATTGGAGGGAAACTGACGATCGAGCTATGAAGATCCAGAGACGCCGGTTCTGGAACTACCGCGTGTTGCAACGTCGAAGGGTTCCTTGTGACGCATGAGGTCCACGCGCCGGCGAGCTCCGAACTCTTCGCCCCACGCGTGCGGGCTACGCGCCTCTCCGGTGGAGGCCGCATTAAGAGGTTTAACAGATTGGCAGTAGGGAAAACTCCTGGTAGGGCGCGTGTAGGAAGATGGGTATCGGAGAAGCTCGAATCGGCTAGCCCCTTTATTCGCCGAAACCTGAAATAAAACAAAATCAAACGAAACCGTCGGAGACACAGAGCTGACGTTAGAGGGGGCGGAGAGGAGAGGGAAGAGGGAGCCGAAACTCCCCCTCCCGCCACTGTGATCGGATGAGAGAGCTTTTAGAGAGAGGGGTCTAGTTTTAAAGAGAGTTTCTATAGGTTTTCTAATGGAAGCGCCAGATGCAAAGATTTTATATAATAAATAAAATTATTCTTCAATAAAAATACAAAAATTATAATAGAGAGTGCGCAGAAGCATTTATTAAAAATTTCTCTAACCTTGTACTATAAAAATAATAACTTAAAATCTTTGTAATCTAGCACGTCTATCTAGGTCAAGTCTCATCTTGCAATATCTATCTTCATAAATATTCTTACTTGAGGTGATTTAAAAATATAAAATAAAGTAAAATAAGTCAAAGACTCAGTAAGAAACTCATCATAACATAAATATACTTAATATAAGCTTTTTCATAAAAAAATTTATTTTGACGACGTAAAATCATGATCGTTCATACGTATGTTTATGCCATGCATGATTTGTCTTGAATTATCTAACTTATCATACTTATTTTGCTAGCCTACACACTTAACATTGTGTGCAAGATTGTGCACCAGTCTCATATCCTAAGGAGAACCGCTAATAGTATTCTAGCATATTATGGTAGACCACGCTTATGTCCGTAACTTGCACATCAACCCAAAAAATCGCATTTGTACCATGCATCTAAATGGTTATCTTATCAATTAATCTCATCTTACACTTGATCTTATCAAAGCTTACGTGTCTTATGCAACGTGAGATACATGATATGCATAAAACATACATAACTATAATATGCAGGATTAAATATGATCATAAAATGATGAATGACATGCTTGCAAATATCATGACATCTGTGATACATAAACATTAGTTTCTAAAGAAATGACTTTAACAATAATATATATCTAGCAAACATATACTAATCATAATTCATGATCAAGCTACTTACCTTGTGGCGCTAATCCGGGGTGCAACTGATTTCCTTTAGTGGGCTCGAATTATCATTAATCGATATTTTTTCATTAAATCCATAAAAAGATAAGTGCAAAGTATGATTTATGATTTAAGGGCTGGGAAGAAATTTAACCACAAAAGTAAGGGTATTATTGTGATACGAGCCTATGGCCTTTTTTGTAATATTTGGTTGAGGGGAAATACTTTAAACACAAAAGGATTACATAAAAATAAACTTACGAACTGATGTGGCTTGATGTGGTACGTTAGATTGTAACGTTACTTTTATTGTAAAGTAGATCTAAAAAATCTCATGAAACTACATCAGTTTATAGATTTACTTTTATATAATCTATTTGTATACATATCAATTATCTTGATTGAAAGTCTAAGTGTCTGACATGTTCTTTATACTTTACCTACGGTAGTTCCTTCTGAAAAATGATCATGATGGCCGGGATTAAACAAAGCCACATGTTTGGCATTATAATAAAATAGCTAACTGGTCCGAGATTAAACATCATGATGGCCGGGATTACATATAATATTAAAATTTAATTAAAAATATGCAAATCGATCCGGTCTTAAAAAACATAAAATCGAGATTAAATTAGTTATGACCGATTTTTAAAATAGAGAAACTGGTCCCAGACTTAACTATCTGGTCCAGGCCGGTTTTCTTGTTGTCAAATTTATTTTTACAGCTCTAAAAATAGCCGTGTGAGATAGGAAAATAGCCGAGAGGGAAAAACATGAAATTGAGAAAAGGCCAAAAGGAAGGAATAAAGCAATCTGTAGAAGCAGGAGTTTAGAACACGCATGCACTTCGAAAAAAAAAAAGGCCGAGAGCTTGAGAGAAATAGGCAGTGCACGAAGGCTTACCGAGAGGAACCAGAGGGCACCGATATGGGTGGTGACTGGGCCGAGGCTACGACGGCAAAGCAAGAAGGTGCGACAGTGAAGGGAGTGACTGGCCGGCTGTTTCTGGGTGTCTTCCGCCGATTTCTGGGGAGCTGGGTTTGACTGAGGAATTTTTTGGTTGTCTCGGTTTGAAGTACTGGTTTGCTGTGAAAGCTCAGTTGTATATTTTTTTGGAGATTGCAGAGGAAAGGAGGGTATATATAGAAGGGAGAGAGAGTCCCGACGTGGTTGATTTGGAGGGCTACCGTAAGCCAGCAATTCGGACGTACGTGGTGGAGTTTGTGAGAGTTTGTATTTAACGTGGATTCTGATAGGATCAGACTGAAATCTATAGAATGGAATAGTAATTAAATCTCTCTTCACTTCGGTTGTGAACAGTTTTACACACATATATAATGATATAAATGATATTTGTAATTCTAGAGCGCGTAAACGTCGCGTAATTTTTTTTAAAAAAATGAGTAAATATATGATTTATATAAAAAGACTAATTTTTTAATATTAGACTCTACTTTTTTTCAAAATATTTACGTAACGCTTATATATTTTACGACTGTACGTAGTATTACTTATATAATAACTATAATAACTATACATACTCCGGTAACCGTTAATCAGATAATACTAAATAACTACCAAATCACAATACTATTAGTAATAACAAATAACTCCTGGACATAACTAATTATAACTGCTATAATCCACGTGCACTCCACCTCGTAGACCACACTGTTTTATCCTCTCCAATGATCACATCCAAATACCTTGGATTGGCCTCGGTTAGATGAATAGATGAGAATTTAAAGATGAGAGAAATAACTTGTCGCGATTGACTGGAATCCTACTGCTCATGGTTACGAGGAGAGAAGGAGGGTGATGAAGAGTTTGATTTGGACTCGGTTAGATGAATAGATAAAAGAGGTTGAAATTTGAATACACAATCTAGCAGTTCATTTAATATAAAAATAGAAGTGACCAAGATTGTATAGAAGACCTCTATCATAAATGATTTTAAAATGAGAAAAACTCTAATGGCTAATCTTAATTTTTAAAATGAGCCTAACTTGTCTAATAAGTATTTTTGAGCTTTTAAAAAGATTTCTTGGATTATTACTAATTTAATAGGATTTACTTGGTCCATAAATATTAATGGGCTTTAAAACCAATAAAAATTCTCCTTAGAATTATTATTGGACCGGATGCTTACACTGCTTTGAGAACGCAACCGGAGGAGATGTTCCAATAAGCAAACTGATGCAATATGTAGTAGAACATCATGCAGGAAATGCCAATCAGTGAGCTCCTAAAGCACAGGAGGTAGGAGGTAGCAAGCTGTCAGAGAAATGAGCCAAAGGAGGTCAAAAAAAGAGGAGCAAAAAGTAAAGCTTAAAAAGGGAAAATGGCAAAGAAGCTGAGGCAGGAGCCTGTGTAGGGGAAAGAAAGACCAGGATCTGAATGCGGCTCCTCACTGAGAAATCAACACTATCTACGGAGTGTTTACTGGTGGATCGACAAGAAAGGCATTGCTTAAGAGCCTATCATAAATAAATAAATAAATATGTAACACCCCGACTTGAAATTACTAAAAATTTATTGGATAAATTAATTAGGCCTATATTAGGTTTAATGAGTAATATTGGGCGAGCCTATGAATTAATATTTATTGAGGTCGACTTTGAAATTTTAGTTAGGTTAATAGGCCAAATATTTTATTTTTAGTCCGTTAATGTTTAATGAATAATTTTAAATGATTTTAATAGTCCAATGTTGATGGAAGCCAATCGAGGTTTATGGGATAATTATGCATCGGTCGCATTGATGGATTACATTAGTTAGAAATTTATTTAAAAAAGCCAAGTCAATTATTAAAGTGAACCCGGAAACTACGTGGATTCTTTCGAGGTGATTAGGATCATAATTTGACAAAAAGAATTGCACTATTGGATTCATTAGAATATCTTGAAATTTAGAGAAATTTTATTTACAATCTCTAAGTGAAGACGGCGTGTGCAGATCCATTGATATATTTCATTAAATAGAAATTATTGTAATTTTATAGAGATATTATTATAATTTTAGAAAGCTTTTGAAGACAAAATTATTTAGATTTACATGAGCAGTCCCCATTTGGAGACTGTACATAGCATTACTTTGAAATTTATGTTGCATTAATATTTTTTGTGATTTTCGGATGCACTAAAGTGGGAATCACTTTAACATTTCTGATCTTATAATTAATAGCCATTAAGTGTATGACTTTGAAATTTAGTATATGCCTCATGAATCATGAATGAATGAATTTTCATTGAAAGGCACTTTGTGCAGAAGCGAAGCCCAACAGAAACCTCAATTTTTCATCAATAATTGTTACTTTGGTGAAGAAGAAAAGAGCTTGAAGGAAATAAAAATTAAGTAAAATGCCTTTCTTTCATCTTAGACTTTTAATTTTCAATGTCAAATACAACAAATTTTAATTGACTATCTATTTATATAGTTGATGTATAAAATCACTTAAAATGTTTGATATTAGTAAGTGATTGAAATGACAAAATATAAGATGAAAACTGTTTGACAAGATAATAGGAAAAATCAAAACAACTTTGTCAAAAAAAAAAATCAAAACAACATAGTTAAATGACGATTAGAAGCATTTGATAGCATTTGAAAAACACATAAAAATCAAAACAACTTTGTCCAAAAAAAAAAAAAAAAACTCTTATTTAAACACGTCTTCCTAAAAATGGTTGCAACCTACTGATATAGAATCCTTAATGACCCTATTAGTTATATCATATAATCAAATCTTTGAGGCAACCAATCCTCAACGACCCCATCATAGGATTTCATGATTTTCTCGGTTCCTCTCGCTTCATATTTTATACCCTTTTCACTTTATTCTAATCTTTTAAGGCCTTTAGGTTACAAGACTCAATTGAAATCAACTCAATTCAATCTAATTTTAAATTGAGTCTAACATCTAAATATCCAATTCTTAAATTACTAAACTCATCTCAACTCAAAATCTCCTTACACGTAGAACCTATAACATTTTTCAACTCAACACATCTTTATATGTGGGACCTACAATCTTTTTCAATTTTTCATAAATAGTATTAAATCCATCTTAACATCCAAACACATCTAAATTCATTTTAGATGTGTCTCACATAACTCACTCCACCTACTCAACTCACTACTATTCATAAAGAGTTCAACTCAGCTTAGTTCAACTTCTAAAAGCAACCTAACTATTGGATTTATCAGAGTTTTTGAGAGTAAGATGAGATGATAATTTTGTAAATAGTAGTAAGATAGTTTGTGAATAATAGTGAGATAGTTTTAGAAATAAAAAAAGAAAAAAGTTAAATAAAAAATAAAATATTGTTAAAATATAGTGTTTTAATATTATTTTTATTTAAAAATTTGAAAAGGTTGAATTGTTTTTTATTTTTTATTTGAAATTTTGGAGAAGTTGTAATGATTAGTTTTAAAAAATTATAATATTTAATTTAAAAATATTTTTATTTGAGTAATGTTTGAGAAGGAAATGAGACGAGATGATATTACAATTTTAGAATAGAAACTTTTTTCGAACAAGCCAGTTTCATTGCATTGTTGGATTTTTCCAACACATTTGATTCAACGGATTGACCCATGAACCTCTCAGGTCAACATGGATTTGATCTATTAATATGATATCAGATTTGAGTTGAGTTACAACTTTAATTCTATTATTTCATGTTAAATTTGTATTGATTCACAAAACTGGTCAAATATGGCCTGCCTACTTGGTCGATGTCAAAATTGTGCGGTGCATGCTAGACCTCTATAGTGGGAAACAAACTCCCAACTAAGTGACGTACCAATATTTAGTTTACTGTTTTTTTAACCTCTGTGCATCCGCAGCCTCGTTTGAATGTTAGATGAAATGAAAAATTTGTGAATAATAATACGATAATTTGAATTAAAATATTTGAATTAGTTTGTAAAATTATGTGGGTCACATTGTTAAAATACTTTTGGATATAGAAGAGAGATTAGATGATTACTTTTTATAAGAATTTGAGAAAGTGGTAGATCCCACTAATTATTAAAAAATTCTTTAAACGATTGGGTAATATTTATGAATATATTTTTTTATTAATAATTAACAATTATTAAATTAAATATTCATAACCATATTAAAATATAAATTATTTTTTTTTGAGATTTTTTTTCAAAAAATATCAATTATCAATATAAAATACACAATTCTAATTTTCAATTATAGATTAGAAGATTCCCTACGTTAGTTTTTCTCAAATTTATTTAATTCGAAAATTCCAAATTGTGTAAACAAAAAAAATTCAAATAATATATTTAGTATTCCATGATAAGATTTAATTTTTAATATTTCTATTTTTAATTTTTTTTAGAAATTAGATATTATCATATTGGCGATTATAAAAATGTGTCTTTCTCGTCCACATGCAAATAAAATTTTTTTATTTTTTTATTTGTAAATGATTATTTTAATATGAATAAGCATCGCCCAAGTACACAAGATGGTGTATAAAAGGTAACATCTATTTAGAAAGAGGAAATGGAAACAAGAAATTCATAATAATTGAGGCTATGAAAATCTACAGCTGTGACCTAGAGAAAAAGAGCATTGACAACAAATAATTTAAGTTTTTCGAATGAACGCTCATTGTATTTGAATGTTCGATCATTTCGCTCCTTTCATAGGTACCACAGACTACAGATCAGAACCATCATTGAGATTAATGATAGACCTCTTAGATTTGTCCACCTGCCCATGAGCTCAGTCACTATGGTAGGCATAACCGAAGTTAGCTTTAACCTGCTGAACACTTCATTCCATAACATTCTAGCTACCTCATAGTGCAACAGCAAATGATCCACAATTTCATCACTTTTTCTAGACATACAACACTAATCTACTATGATCACTCTGCGTTTCCGTAGATTATCCATTATCAAGATCTTAACGAATGTTGTTGCCCATACAAAACATGCCACTTTAGGAGACACCTTATTTTGGCTAATCATTCTCCATGGAAATTGAGTGTCTTGTGGTTGTGTGAGAGACTTATAAAAAGAACAGACTAAAAATGTACCTTTACAGGTGGGGATACCACATCATGTCAGCTCCTTGTATTCTCGGTAACATGGTCAATGGTGTATAGAAGACCAAAGAACTCCTCAATGCTGCCAACTTCCCAATCTTAGGTCACCTTAGTGAAACTCACGTTCCATTAGAGTAAGTCCCTAAAGAACTCCATACAATTAGCCACTAATGCATCTTTTTCACATACAATCCTAAAAACTGAAGGGAATGAATCCTGTAGGGCGTGATCTCCACACTTAGGTCAGTCCAGAATTTTATTCTAGACCTATCACTCAACACCACCCGAGTGTGCTGAGCAAAAATCCCCCACCCTACTCTAATGTGTTTCAAAATTCCCACTCCATATACCCCGTGAACCTCCCTAGTGCACCCCTACAACATACCTCCATATTTGAATTCAATTGTCGACTTCCATAAGGCTTCCAGTTCTGTATTGTATCTCCACAACCACTTCCCAAGCAAGACTCGATTGAAAATCTCCAACCTTCTAATACCCAACCCACCGGAAGAGATTGAAGAGCATACCTTGTCCCACTTGACTGGATGAAACTTGAATTTGTCTCCTAACCCACTCCACAAGAAATCATGATAAAGTTTCTCGATGTGATTCGCCACACTTGTTGGAATTTGGAAAACAGAAAAAAAATATGTTGGTAAATTAGAAAGAGTACTTTTGATTAGAGTGATCCTACCACATTTCAAGAGATACAATCTCTTCTAACCTATCAATCTGCGTTCAATCTTCTCAATAATTGTATCCAGAATCGATATAGAGCTTGTAGCTATTCTCAAGGGAAGACTAAGGTAATTCATGGGAAGATATGAAACCTTACATCCAAAAGTATTAGTCAACTGCTGGATGTTGCAAACATTACCCATTGGCACCAATTTTGATTTATCAAAATTTACTTTCACCTATGGTGCCGCTTCAAAACAAAATAATAATTCCCTCAATGCTCGAATTTAGTTTTGTTCTACCTCACAAAAAATCAGTATATCATTTGCAAATAGTAAGTGAGATATGTTAATAGAGCCCCTTATATGATTGCCAACTTAGAATCCATCAATAAAGCCAATGTTCACAAAGGCTAAGATCATTCTGCTAAACACCTCCATAACGATGACAAATAGGAGTGGGGACAAAGGGTCTCATTGTCTTAGACCTCGAGAGCTATTAAAGAAACCATTTGCGCTGCCATTCACCAAGACTGAAAACTTCGTCGTTGGAATACACCATTTGATCCATAAGCACCATTTCTCCTCAAAACCACACCTCCAAATAAAATAAAGTAGGAACTCTCAATTAACATGATCATACGTCTTCTCCATATCTAATTTGCATAGGATCCTCAACTGACCAGATTTTAGTCTACTGTCTAGGCATTCATTGGCGATGAGCACTAATTCCAGAATTTGCCTACCCTTAACAAATGCATTTTGAGATTTTGTAATGATCCTCCCCAAAACATCCCCTAGGAGATTTGCAAGCACCTTCGATATGATCTTAAACATCACGTTCACAAGATTAATGGGCTGGTAATCCTTCACGTTTGATGCCCCAATCTTCTTGGGATTAAGTACGATAAATGTGGCATTAAGACTTTTTTTGAACTTCCAAACCGAAAACAATTCATGGAACACTCTCATTAGATCCTCCCTCACCACATCCCAACATGTTTGAAAAAATCCCATGGAAAAACCTTCTGGGCCAGGTGCTTTATCTTTGATCATTCTCCTCAAAGGGCGTTTCCAACCACAAGACTTGTTGTGTATCAATAGACTAAAAGACTAGTCTATAGAGCTTTGGACGCCATCCCACCTGTTTAGTAACCAAGTGTTCAAAAAACCAGAAACATCCTCCCTAATCACAGGAGCCTCCACACAAGCCACACCATCTATTTTCAACATCTTAATGGTGTTAGTTATCTTGTGAGAGTTGGCTATTATGTGGATGAGCTTTGTACTTTGGTTTCTTTCATTCAACCACAATGCTTTTGATTTTTTACACCAATAAATCTCCTCCAATAACATAACCCTTCTTAACTCTGCCATTAACTCAACCTTCCGAGATACTTCCTTAAAGGAAAGAACTTGACCCCCTTGTATCCTTTCTACCTCCTGAAACTCCCCCAACATGGATTTTTTATGGGCACCTACATCACTAAAAGATTGAGTATTCCATAGATTTAATTCATTTTTAGAGCTTTCACTTGATTGGATGAAACTTGAATTTGTCTCCTAACCCACTCCACAAGAAATCGTGATAAAGTTTCTCGATGTGATTCGCCACACTTGTTGGAATTTGGAAAACAAAAAAAAAAATATGTTAGTAAATTAGAAAGAATACTTTTGATTAGAGTGATCCTACCACATTTCAAGAGATACAATCTCTACCAACCTATCAATCCGCGTTCAATCTTCTCAATCATTGTATCCATAATCAATATAGAGCTTGCAGCTATTCTCAAGGGAAGACTAAGGTAATTCATGGGAAGATATGAAACCTTACATCCAAAAGTATTAGTCAACTACTGGATGTTGCAAACATTACCCATTGACACCAATTTGATTTATCAAAATTTACTTTCACCTATGATGCCACTTCAAAACAAAATAATAATTCCCTCAATGCTCGAATTTAGTTTTGTTCTACCTCACAAAAAATAGTATATCATCTGCAAATAGTAAGTGAGATATGTTAATAGAGCTCCTTATATGATTGCCAACTTAGAATCCATCAATAAAGCCAATGTTCACAAAGGCTAAGATCATTCTGCTAAACACCTCCATAACGATGACAAATAGGAGTGGGGACAAAGGGTCTTATTGTCTTAGACCTTGAGAGCTATTAAAGAAACCATTTGCGCTGCCATTCACCAAAACTGAAAACTTCGTCGTTGAAATACACCATTTGATCTATGAGCACCATTTCTCCTCAAAACCACACCTCTCAATAAAATAAAGTAGGAACTAGGGGTGTAACCAATCAGATTTTTTACAAAATTTATGACTGAATCGATATGTACCGGTTTTATATTTTTCAAAACCGATTACGCCTCGGTTACCCTCCTAAAGCGATACTTCCGGTTTTTCCAATTTTCGGTCCGGTCCTGTCCAATTTTTTTAAAATGTAAGTTTGACAATTTGTCATTAAAAATTTGTTTTAAAAAAAAAACTACTTTAAAAAAATCTATTTTATACTTTTATTAAAAAAATCTACTTTAGTAAAAAAAATCTACTTTTCTAAAGCCAAGTACTATATTAGTATTAGTTATAATGATTTAGTATTACTATATTAGTTTAACTATAACTATAGTTTATATTAGATTATTAGTATTAGTTATATGTTAATATTAGTTATAGTGATTTAGTATAACTATATTAGTATAAGTATAATTATAGTCTATATTAGTATAACTACTAATGTCCTATATACTTATCGAAATTTAGTAATAATATTTGAGTGATTTTCTTTCTTTTTATATATTATATATAAAACTTATATATAAAAAATATTTTGTATAATATTATTTTTGTATAAAACTTATATATATAAAGTATTTTTTATTTTTTTCTTCAACCGGTCCGGTCTGAAAGCATGAAACCGGAACCGAACCGGATCCGACCAGTTTATACAAGTTAAGAGCCGATTCCGGACCGAAAAACTAAAAAACCGGCCCAACAGGTCCGGTTCGGATCGGTTTTCTGGTTTTTCGGTCCAAACTTACACCCATAGTCAGAACTCCCAATTAACATGATCATACGCCTTCTCCATATCTAATTTGCATAGAAACCCCAACTGACCAGATTTTAGTCTACTGTCTAGGCATTTATTGGCGATGAGCACTGAGTCCAGAATTTGCCTACCCTTAACAAATGCATTTTGAGATTTTGTAATGATCCTCCCCAAAACATCCCCTAGGAGATTTGCAAGCACCTTCGATATGATCTTAAACATCACATTCATAAGATTAATGGGTTGGTAATCCTTCACGTCTGATGCCCCAATCTTCTTGGGATTGAGTATGATAAATGTGGCATTAAGGCTTTTTTTGAACTTCCCAACCGAAAACAATTCATGGAACACTCTCATTAGATCCTCCCTCACCACATCCCAACATGTTTGAAAAAATCCCATGGAAAAACCTTATTGACCAAGTGCTTTATCTTTGATCATTCTCCTTACCATGTTATAAACCTCTGTCTCCTCAAAGGGCCTCTCCAACCACAAGACTTGATGTGTATCAATGGACTAAAAAACTAGTCTATAGAGCTTTGGCCGCCATCCCACATATTTGGTTGTTCAAAAAACCAACAACATCCTACCTAATCACAGGAGCCTCCACACAAGCCACACCATCTATTTTCATCATGTCAATGGTGTTAGTTATCTTGTGAGAGTTGGCTATTATGTGGATGAGCTTTGTACTTTGGTTTCTTTCTTTCAACCACAATGCTTTTGATTTTTTACGCCAATAATTCTCCCCCAATAACATAACCCTTCCTAACTCTGCCACTAACTCAGCCTTCCGAGATACTTCCTTAGAGGAAAGAACTTGACCCCCTTGTATCCTTTCTACCTCTTGAAGCTCCCCCAACATGGATTTTTTATGGGCACCTACATCACTAAAAGATTGAGTATTCTATAGATTTAATTCATTTTTAGAGCCTTCATTTTACCTTACAAAATGAAACTAAAAGTGTTATGAATCTGATAAGAAGACCACCATTGCCTAACTCTTTCCACAAAACCTTTGACTTTTAGCCACATATTCTCAAATTTAAAATATAAGTGCATTCCTTAAATACATTCACAATCTAGTAGTAATGAGAAATGATTGGAACAAAGGTGAGGCAACCTCTTTTGGTAAAGGTCCGGATAGTTGATTTTTCAATCCAATGAGACTAAAAATCTGTCCAATCTAGACCATGTATAAGCACCTCCCATTAGAGGGATATCCATTAAACCCAAGTCGAAAGTACATTTTGAGAATTCTATCATTGCTGGTCACAACCTGTTGTCTCCTGAACGTTCGCTTAGGAACCTTGCAATATTAAAACAACCACCAATGCACCATGGTAAATTCCACCATCTATGAAGTCCAGTAATTTCTTCCCATAAGATTCTTCTATTGCTGTCAAGATTCAGCCCTTAAATACCAAATATTATCATCTAGACTATTAAAGGAACATGCTATTGTATACTCCCCAATAAATTCCTCCATTTTCTCTACCACCTTCTATCCCACACCATCAATACACCTCTTGAAGCTCCATAAGAAGCATGATAGGCCCAATCCACGTATGTACAACTCCATAAACTCCGAACAATTCTCATTGTGATAGATTTCAGCTTTATTTTTTGTAAACACACAATGTTCGCTTTCCACTCACGAAGCATAGTTTTTACCTAAAGGCACTTATTTGCCTCATTGAGCCCTCACACATTCCAAAATACAATTTTGGGCTTCATAAATATGGAGCTTACCCCCTCCCTTTGGCTCTTTCTTTGCTTGAACTTGAGCTACCTGCATAGTTTAAAGACCATGTTAGCCTTTTTAGTTCCCACTATTTTTTAGAACCTAATTTCTTTAATTGACCATGTCCATCTTCAATGGCTATTAGTAAAGCCATGAATTGTTCGTCAAAATCCTCACACTCAATTTCTACACAATGCTGGATTTCCTTTACCTTATGCAACACCCAATCAGAGACACTAGACTCATCTGACAACATGTATTTTAGAGGTATCAGATTCCCCCCCCCCAACATGTCTATCTCATCCTTGGGTGTCTGTTGTGTCTTCATTGGCACTCCAAATTCTTCCTCAGGACAGATAGGCTTTCCCCCCGCCTTAGAGGAATCACTTGTGATGACTAGCATCCGTGAAGATCCCATGTCTCCCCTCGTCACTCCCAGTCTTTGAAAATAGCACACGGGCTACATCCAGTGGGTAAAAAGCACTTGTCAACAAAGTTGCTGGCTGAATCTCAAGAGAGAACTCTCCTCGTCTATTCTTTAGCCTTGTCTGTCCTTGTTGTGATTGAGAATCGATGCTCAGTTCTGCGACAACCATAGGATCAATTTCCACTTCTTCCAGTGACGCCACTATCTTCGTCATCTCCACTTGCTGGCTCACCGTCGACGGCTTCTCAGCTGGGAGCAAGGCTATCGGGATCTTCTCCGTCGTCTCCCCTTGTTGCCTCTTGTCAGTGGAAGGGCCAACCATTCCTCCCTCTTTGATTCTCCATACAAGTTGGGCTTCTACTTTTGCTTTGCCCTTGACATGCCCCACAGGCTATGGCCCACATACCCTATCCTTATTCATTTCTTTCATAACTGTTTGGCCCTTACCACTCACCACAAATACTTCATCACTTTCCAATTTCCCCATGGGCTGTGGCTTACAGCCTTGTCCATGCCCTATCTCGTGGCCTAGGCCCATGCCCACCTCAGCTTCTTCCTCAATGCACCATATCAATAAATTAACTTGCTCCTGTAGTGTCTCCAATTGTTCTTGCATTTTTTGCAAGGTAGTGTGCACTCCACTCTTTGACAAGCCGACAAAGAACTTGCCACCACGTCCTTCCCTCTGCATACATACTATACCAGTGAGCTTAGGAGCCATATTTGACTTTTGGCCATTATTATGAGCTGCCCTATTGCTAGTAACTCCACCCCTGTATTGTTCTTTGGACTACACTAGTGCCGTCAACTGCACTAAAACCTCCTTGTATGATCGATTCTGCGCACTGGTCTTCACCTCTGACAACTACTGCTCCCTCAGCGCAGCTGTCATCCTCCTTTAACCCCTCCCTTCCACATCTTTCATAATGAAGATAAAGTTACATCTTCCACCTCGACCATATCCCACTAGCGCCATAAAATCTGCTGCAAGCATTTGAGCACCTCTGTGCTATGAAGCTTTTATCACCTTCCCTTGACATAGCAAACAATTCCTTTATCCCGCCCTTTAGACATTCCTCCAAGATTCTGATAAACCAATGCACCATTACTTTCCCAAGTCTTATCTCCTTCATTACCTTCCAACTCCTTTATATAACGAGCAAGGAGCCTCCCTCCTTCATCAAAACGAAAGCTTTTGATTTGATAATTCACTTTTTTGGGCCTCCCATGATCACTCTAACTCACCTACACTCTCTCTATTCAATCGTAAAACTCGCCGTTAAGCCCCACAAACCTCATTGGAATTATGGATGTACGGAGATAAAATTTTGGATGTATAGAAATCTAGAGGTCTTTCACTACTTTAAATAAAATTTTTCTATAACTAAACAAAGTGAAAAGACAGTGCAACTCAATGAAACGATAACATCATCTAGTTAAATCATAGCTACAATCTATATCATTTGTCTCCCCCACTAACGAAGGAAAAAGAACCAACCCTCTGTTGCATTTTTTTTTTAAAAGAACCCTTCGCTAAGTCCGCTTGGTAAAAAGAAAAGAATGTTTATCGCAAATCTATGCCAGGTAAACTCTTTTTCTATAATTATTTGTAGAGAAATTCTACTCTAAGGTCGGTCTACTCTCCAACACCACACACTAATGATGTGGCAAACCGAGTTTATTTTCAAAACAGTTCATAACTCTAATTTTGGCTTTCGGTCTCGAGAATCGTATTCCCTCATTTTTTGCTCTCGCCCCTCCCTCCTTTGCTC
The DNA here is from genome assembly GCA_029856935.1 of Cyclocarya paliurus. NCBI lineage: Eukaryota > Viridiplantae > Streptophyta > Magnoliopsida > Fagales > Juglandaceae > Cyclocarya > Cyclocarya paliurus. Next base: position 16,143,048 of record CM056952.1, on the reverse strand, counting down.
TCCCCCTTCCTTGCCGAAAGTTTCTTCTCCCACTCTCTCTGCAAATCTCTCTTCCTCTGCCTAGATAATACAACCAATAGCCAGTTCAGATGTAAGAAATCACACACACAAACTTCAGTTGGTTTAGAAAACAGAAATATAATTACCAAAGCTCAATAAACTCCTCCAAACTTGAGGTTTCTCATCTTAATTTTGAGGTTTTGCATTTTTCTATTTAGGTTTCTCATCTTTATATTTATCCCTTAATAATTTCTGCAGACAAATAAACATTTGTTGACTTTTTCTTTTCCTATAAGACAAAACTACTTTCAAAAGCCCACTAATACAATCTTTCAATCTGGAAGGAATAAGGAATAATATAATAGAAGAAAACTGTTCTTTTCTTTTTTTTTTTAGTCCAATGAAGGGTGTTTCAATAAACCTAAGAGCAAAGAAAATTATATAGCTTTCCATCCATAAATCACTGTAGGTTTATGCAGAAAGTCCTAATTTTTTGATATGCCAAAAGCTCCCCAAAGCCTACTTTCGTCTACTCCCAGGTATGCCGAAAGTTCTAACCTAGCAATGCCGAAAGGTAAGCCATCGCAATAACCTAAATATTCTCCATTATTCCTACCTAAATTTATTCTTTGTTATTCGTCCATTTCTAGATGTTCTAACCCTGTTGAAAGCTTCTAATCCAGCAAAAATAGAGCTTTATTAATCCTCTCCCACATTTCTAACCCGAAAGAGGATTGAAAAGAAATGACCTTTAGAGAAGAGCTTCACAAGAGTCTATCAAATCTGTCGTTCTTTGGTCGATCGGAGGCGGACGTACTGCAACATGGCGGAGGGCGCGAATCCGAAGCGTGGAGGGAGAATGTGGGAGGAAAATGAAAAATTCGAATGGAAGTGACGGGGAGAAAGAGGAAAACATGGGGAGTCTAACGAGTCGTTTTGAAAAAAAAATAATAAAAAAAAACCATGTCAGCAAGTGTGTGGTGTTGAAAACTTTAGTTGCCGGAGAGTAGAATTTCTTTTAATTGTATCCTAGTGTCATATGGAGGGTCATTTTAGTAAACATAAATGATAAAAGTTAAGACTGCGTTTAGATGTTGAGATGATTTCAAACGATCTGTTAATATTAGTGAAAAAATAATGAAGAGAATCTCTTCAAAATGAATTTGGTGTAAAACGCGCTCTAATCATAACATCCCACATATGTGATTCCAGAGATGAATTCATGGGTACGGTTTAGTGAATCCTTTCTCTCCTTTTCCCCAACAGAAGGCTCTCTACTTCTCCCTTTCTTCTCCCTTCTCTCCCCTACCTCAGCTCCCCCAATAGAAGCTCTCCCTCTCTTCTCTGTTCCTTTCTCCGTCTTTTCATAACCCTAATTTTTGCTTTTTGAAATCTTAAATCATTAAGCCAAAATAACTTGATGAAATACCAATATAGGAGTGAATTAAGACCCTTACCTAATATGTTTGGATCAAAACCCTTAGAAAAACACCAAGAGTGGCTGGGTAATAAGTTCTCGAAAAACTTAGAATGAAAGATCAGATCTTGCAGTAATTTCTATGGGAAAAAAACCAAATAAGATCTAAAACCCTGCACTAAATTCCCAAAGGAAGCTAGAAGCTAGGTTCATGTTAAGGGAGGAGAAATGTTTTGATTTAATAAGATTCTGAGCTAAGGGAGAGAGAGCGAAAATGATATCTAGAAAAATGGTTTGATCTGGCCAGCAGAGAGGGAGAGAGGGGAGAGATACATCGACTAGGGAGGGAGGAATGGGTCTCATAGGAATTTCTCATACACCAAAATGTGTTGTAAACTTGCTGAGAAACACGTGCCAGATTATTAGTGGGGGTGTAAATATGGCTTTCGCACCTCGTTCAGTCTGTAGACTCTCTCAATAATAAAAAAGTAGTGAAAAAATTATATATATTAATAAATTATTTATAAATAATAATAAAATAATTTTAATAAATACTCTATAAATTATGTTTTATCGTGAGATGAGATGTTTTTTATTTCACGTTTCGTTTGAATACGTGAGAATGGTTAACCGTACAGATTATTTCGGCTCATCTGTTTCATCTTTCTTACCAACGAGTCCTTAAAATTTTCAATAGGAAAGTAGCTTGAAAAAAATAGTCAATTTGGCACTGCCACTGCTACGCGCAAGATTTTATTTTATTTTTAAAATTTTTTATTTTATTTTATATGCGAACGTCTTTCTACTTCACCTGAGATCTTCGCAAGATCTCTCTCAGATCTCGACGGGTAAGTCAAGGGAAAAGCTTTGCGTTCAATTTCAGCGAGAGAAAGAGGAGAGAGTGGAGTTGCGCGATCCATTTTGATATCTCTCTCTCTCTCTCTCTCTCTCTCTTTCAGAACACGGATCTAAAATTTTCTCCAAGAAAAAAAACGGGGGGGAAGCGGAGCTTCTAGAAAAACGTATCGTCATGGATTTGCGCTCGTACCCTAGAATCACTATTCCCTCTCTCTTCTTACTCATTCTCTTCACCGCCTTCGTCTTATGGGTTGCCCACCCCGTCTCTGCGCAGGTCTCTCCTTTCTCTCTCTCTCTCTCTCGACATATATTTATATGTGTAGATGTATTTACGAGTTTGTGTTACTTAATTTTGTTGTCTTGTTCTAACATAGGAATCTGTGTTTGGAACCGAGAAGGAGAAATCTAGTGGATCCGAAGATCTGGGCCGCCGTAGCAAGGTACTCTCACATCTCCCTCTCTCTCTCTCTCTCATATACTGTTTGGCTGCTGAGAAAATTGACTAAAAACAACATAATAAAATTTTACCATATGCACAATATCTGAATTCTGGACGTTATATTCTTGTAAGTGAATATTTAAATTTTGGTTATTTTGACGGGGAGAACCGAGGCAAAGTAGTGTTTTTGTTATTAAGTGAGGCAAAAGAAATTAGATAATTTATGTAAAAAAAATGAAAAGTCCACGTTAGAAGTTTGACGGCTTCCAAATAGCATTTTTGTACTTATCAAAAAGAATTAATTTGTGTACAGATTAATTTGAGTGACTTCAAGAATATTGGGGACAAGGTTGTCATGGATTCTGTTGGCGTCGGTCTCCGCTTGGACCCCGAAGGGCTTGGAATGTTCGATGCCTTTTTAACTAGTTTGTCAATGATTCTTGTCAGTGAGGTTGGTGCACTCAATTCCTTGTGTTGTTTAGCAAAGGTTTAGGCAAAACTCATCTATAACCTCTCATGTTTATTTTTATTCTCTTTAATAAAATTTCCAGACAAACCCCTAGGGGTTGGCTCAAGTGGTAAAGGCCTTGGGCTTGGGGGTATGCTCCCCCAGGTCTAAGGTTCAAATCTCCTTGGATGCAAACAATCTCTAAGGATCATCGGACTGGGGGACTTTCCCCTTAAATTACCTGAGGTGCACTTGCGAGAAACTTCTTGCCGAGGGCCTGTGCACTCTCGGGATTAGTTAGTACGCTATTCTTGGACACCCGGTTCCAATCAAAAAATAAATAAAATTTCCAGACAGTAAAAGCATGAAAATGGGTCACATTAACAAACAAGTGACTAAGCCTGATTTTTGGTGCTGGCTATATCATAGAGGCTGCTTTCTTTATGGGATTGCTGTTTATTGACGTGATGATTTTTTCCTCTTTAAATGACAATTTTGCTGATAGATTGGAGATGAGACATTTATAATAGCAGCTCTGATGGCAATGCGTCACCCCAAGTCAATTGTTTTATCTGGTGCGCTCACTGCCTTGGTTGTAATGACAGTAAGCTGGCTAAGTTTCTCTGAGTGCAATACTTGAATAATTTCTTTTGCCCCTTGCTCTCTTTATGTTGTTCTGATGGTGTTATGAATTTCTTGGTTCTGTAATGGAATGGTTCCAGTAACTACAATGCTCTGCTAAGTGCTCTTTTGTCTTATTGCTATCAAATTAAAAATGTTGTACTTGTCATTTAGGTACTATCCACTGGGCTTGGTAGGATTGTGCCAAATTTAATATCCAGAAAGCATACCAATAGCGCAGCTACAGGTATATGCATTGTTTTCTTCTTTTGTGTTTGTTCTCCTCCATTTTGAAACCTCACGTTTATTACATTGATTATCCGAAATGCTATATTAGCTTATATAGTTTTTTTTTTTTTTTTTAAATGAGTCTCTATTTTTGCTTTTTTATTTTTTGCAGCCTGTTTAATTGATTCTGTCCTCCCTTGCACATTACTCATAGGTAGTGAAGCATGTAGAAAATTGACCGTAGTCTAGCAGTGTTGACTTAAAATTACTTGTGATTATATGGAAATATCAAATCAACGTTCAATTATCTGGCAATAGCACTTGGATAATCATATGAAGAACTTAATCTGCATCCAAAATAAGTGTTTCCTGAGTACAAGCCACAAACATGCCAGTTTTGATGAGGTTTGTTCCTGGTTACTATTGGCTATTGAAATCCAAAGGCTTAGGTCATATTTGGGACCAAAGAGTTTTTGTAAGTTTTTATCAAAATTTTCCTCTCAATCCAAACATCTTTACATGAAAACAATCTCAAACATCAAAACATCTTACCTTGATTTTTGTAACAAACAAAAACCAAACCAACCCCACCACCTTTTCAATCCCCAATAAAACCTCTAAAAAATTTTCTTAATCCATATAGAGTTTTGATGGGTCTACCACTTTCATAAAACCCCATCAAACTTATTTTAAAAAGTTTTCTCAAAAGTCTCAGTAATTTTAAAAAAATTCTTACATCCAAAGATCCCCTTTGAAAATTTTTAGTGCTGGCTATACTACCTGAATTGAAGTTATTGATACTTTGTCTCGATGTATTACAGTATGTCCTTGCTAAGAGCTCAAATCACTGTATAATTGCATAAAAAAGAGCTCAAATCACTGTATCAAACTGTTATGTTGTACTGTCTTTGCTGTATCTCTACCAAGTTGTGATTGAACCTTTGAATCTTTTGTTCCCTCTTCCAACTCTTGGATTTGTATTGAACTTTTAAATAATGGTTATTTTTCTATGAAATTACTTGTGCTGTCCCATATTGTTTGTCCATCTAGAAAATATTTAATTTTTACCTTTAGGGGACATCAACTATTGCTTTTAAGTGGACACCATTCTTTTCTTTCAAATAAAAGTTTTCTAGTTCCCAAATTACTCTCCTTAATTTAAACATGAATCAACAAATGAACCCCATATTTGACTTCTCAAATAAATTAAAGGGTAAGTTGATACAGGTCTATAATTTGTGCCTATTTTTTATATAAGAAATTGATAATTTCATTGATGAAAGGTGTAGCCCAATTACACAGGATGTATACAGCAGAAACACCTAATGAGAAATAGAAAAAGATGCAATGAAATCATGAAAACTTGGTCCATTGAAGTCTAGCAATTGTAGTGTGTGAAATGCATAGCATTTTAGCACAATTAAAATGGAATAGAGGATAAACAATATGTGGCAGGTGGTGGATAATATTTTTTTGCATATGAATGAGGTTATAAAAAAAAATGAATAGGTTAAACGAACATAAGATTTCTGTATTGTTTTAATATGCAGTTCTGTACGCATTTTTTGGGTTGCGTTTACTTTACATTGCCTGGAGGTCAGATTCAAAAGCTTCTCAGAAGAAAGAGATGGAAGAAGTATGTAGTTCATGAACTCAAATCTACCTTTAGATTTGTGTATATTACCTTCCATTCAGGCATCTGATACCGCCTTCATAATTTATGGATGTCTATATGAAAATGGTACTAATAAGTCTACCTGCATAGTAAATTCTTGCATATGTTTGTTTTTATGTCTATCATAATTGAATGAAGTATATATTTCATAATTGAATGAAATATACAATTGGTGTGCTTGGGCTATGCCTGTCTTTATTAATAAAGTCCGATGACTCAAAAAAAGAAAAAAAAGAGAAACTGTTCCGGATTGTGGTATGTGAAAATAACTTGGGAATGTGAACCCATGATGCCAATCTGCGTTAGATATGTTAGTTGGTATAGATCTTAACTGTCTTGCAGAACTACCAGATTTGCAAGCTTTTCCTCGACAGACCCATGTGTTATTTGGTTCCATCAGCACTTCACCATTGGATCCCATCTCGTTTACATCACTAGTACTTAGAGTATATGCTGGATATAAATTAAACTCCACAATAGTCTGTCATGTATGGTGGCACTTTTTCCACCCATGCTATGCTTATATTTTATGCATTACGTAAAGTTAGTGCAAAGTGAAAAGGGCTGTAGCAGTTTCCTCCATGCATTGACTTCCACATGCACAAAGGACCATTGAGCCATCTAATGATATTGAATTTAGTTTTTCTTTTTGTCGATGTTTCTGTTGCAAAATGCCCAAATATACCTAGACTTCTAAGAGATGCAGGGTTTAGCTCTTATGATTCAGATCTTTCCACATGATCCAATTTTTTAACCAGCCTTGACATTTCCCACATGACGTGTCAGCTTGGGTAGTGGTAGGTTTTCTCTCCCTCCAACGAGAGTTAGGTTCGGGTACAAATTAGGATTGGTGGAATACCAAATTGTGACTCCATTATTAAGATGAGGAATCCAATGTCACACCTTGTGCCTGGGGGTGACCCTTTCAACCATATTTAACAAGAACTACAATACAAATCCTCTATACATGACATATCTATACTAGTCATGACAAAAATCTCATATCTACACTAGTCATGAAAAAAATCTCATTTCAATGTTCAACAGAGAATAATGTAGAGAATAACCCAGTTAGTTTTAAATCACAAAATATGCAAGTTTCTCAAAATCGATATCTGTTAGCTTCTGGGCAAGGTTTGGCATAGGATCATCGCTTACTTGAACTTGTTAATATCTCTGAATTGCCTCACAATAGAGTCAAGTGAAAGTCAATCAACACCTAAACATAATTAACACAATCTATGAGTTAACAGAATTAGCCATTGCTTTTAAGAATAAAATAGATCATAGCAAAAATCCTATAACACACTCTAGTGGTCCATAATACATTAAATACATTTAAAGCCAATTCGCCTATGACCTAGATTTATCAAGACCCATATATCCAATTCTATTTCTTCTGAGTACCTTCGTTGAACTCAAAGGTGACATGCTAGCCATTGTTAAAACCCAAATTTCCCCTCATTAGCCAAGACATGTATTAAACAAACATTAGATTTTCCTACCATGTCCCAATTTGGATAGTCACAATGACTCCAATAGAGTTTCCCTTAAAATCAACTTTTTACCCAGGTCAACTCGGACTATACCCCTGTAGAAGCACATGGAATCACAAACTTAGTTTATTCATTGTGATAACATCATATATATACACTACATACAATTGACATTTATACCCTCATAGGTTACACTAATTACAACCATGTCCTCTAACACTCCCCCTCAAGTTGGGGCATATATATCATATAGACCCAACTTGGAACAAATAAGTTTTAAACGACTACAACACAATGACTTAGTGAACATATCTGCGAGTTGGTCAGCAGACTTTACAAAAGGTGTAGAAATGTCACCACTTAGTATCTTATCGCGAATGAAGTGACAGTCGATCTCTATGTGTTTAGTCCTCTCATGGAACACAGGATTAGAGGCAATATGCACTGCAGCTTGATTATCACAAAATAGTTGAAGAGGAACAGGAGCTGGAAACCCAATCTCTTGGAGGAAGTGTTGCAGCCATGTCAGTTCACTAGTAGTGTGAGCCATTGCTCTGTATTCGGCTTCTGCACTAGACTGAGCTACTACTGCTTGTTTCTTACTCTTCCATGTAACCAAGTTACCTCCCACAAAGGTACAATATCCAGTAGTAGATCTTCTATCTGAAGGAGATCCTGCCCAATCAGCATCTGAAAATGCTTCAACTCTATGATGTCCATTTGGTCGATACAATAGTCCAAGGCCAGGGGCTCGCTTAAGATAACGAAGAATATGAATTATAGCATCCCAATGTGAGACTCGTGGCATTTGTAAGAACTGACTCAGTACACTCACTGCATAAGAGATGTCCGGTCTAGTAATAGTGAGATAATTTAATTTCCCAACAAGTCTTTGATACCTACCTGGATCTTCAAAAAACTCTCATTCCTCCTTCAAGAATGTACGATTTGGGTCCATAGGAGTGTCAATAGGTCGTGCACCTAACATGCCAGTTTCTTCCAAAAGGTCAAGTACATATTTCCTCTGAGATAGGTTGATACCCTTTTTAGATCTGCTGACTTCAATTCCAAGGAAATATCTAAGTTTGCCCAAGTCTTTTGTCTGAAACTGATCATGTAAAAATTGTTTTAGTCTAGCAATTCCAGCAGAGTCACTCCCAGTAATTACAATGTCATCCACATATACAACCAACAAAATGTGACCTGTATCACTATGTAAGTGAAATACCGAGTGGTCTGTTTGGCATCTATGAAGACCAAATGCCAATACAGCATCAGAGAACCTCCCAAACCATGCTCGAGGAGATTGTTTCAAACCATATAATGCCTTCTTTAACTTGCATACAGTACCTGTATACTCCCCCTGAGCAACAAACCCAGGTGGTTGCTCCATATAAACTTCCTCATGCAGGTCGCCATGTAGAAAAGCATTTTTAACATCCAGTTGAAACAAGAGCCAGTCTAAATTAGCAGCAAGAGAGATCAACACGCGAACAGAACAGATTTTGGCAACTGGGGAGAAGGTCTCCTCGTAATCAATGCCATAGGTTTGAGTGTAGCCCTTTGCAACCAAGCGGGCTTTCAGACGTTCCACAGAACCATCAGGATGAAATTTGATTGTATATACCCACTTACAGCCCACAGGTTGTTTACCAGGTGGTAGTGGAACAAGATCCCATGTCCCGTTATGGTGTAGGGCATCCATTTCATTTTTCATAGCTGTCCTCCATCCCAGATCAAATAATGCATCCTTAAGTGTCTTTGGAACAGAAAGTTTTGAAAGTTGAGATGTAAAACATGTGAACGATGGAGACAAGGCATGATATGAAACAAATTGGCTAATTGGGTGTTGAGTAACACAAGAACGCTTACCTTTGCGAAGAGCAATAGGTGGAGAGTCTAAAGTACTAGACAACTCAGGTTCTAAAGACGGAGACACGATTGGTGGGGGGCATGGGTGCCGGCGGCCGCAAGCGACGCGAGTAAACCTGTAAAGGAACTGGGGAAGGGACTGGGGAGGATTGGGTGATGTTGGGTGAGTGTGAAGGAGATAGTGTTAGGGTAGGTAATGGTAAAGGATCACACTCAACACTTGAGGATGTGTTTGAAAAATAGGATATGGACTCAAAAAAGGTAATATCAGCACTCGTGAAGTAGCGTCTAAGAACAGGACTATAGCAGCGATATCCTTTTTGAGTTCGGGAATAACCAACGAAGAGACACTTGGTAGAACGGGGATCGAGTTTATCAAAACCTGGACCAAGGTTATGAACATAGCAAACACACCCAAAGATTTTTGGTGGAAGAGTAAATGGCAAAGATGAAGGAAACAAGATGGAGAAGGGAGAGGAACCGTCAAGAACTGATGAAGGCATACGATTAATAAGATGACAAGCAGTAAGAACACCATCACTCCAAAAACGTTTAGGAACATGCATGTGCAGCAGCAGTGCTCGGGTTACATCTAACAAATGACGATTTTTTCGTTCAGCCACCCCATTCTGTTGGGGTGTATATGAGCATGATGTTTGATGAATAATTCCTTTATTACTTAAGTAAGTAGCAAAGGCACTAGATTGATATTCTCTAGCATTATCAGAACGCAAAACCTGAACCTTTTTGTTAAATTGAGTTTTAATTTCTTTCCAGAACACTTTGAAGATGGAAAAAAGTTCTGATCTTGCCTTCATCAAAAACAACCATGTCACACGAGAGTAGTCATCAACAAATGTAACAAAATACTGAAACTTGTTTGATTCAATGTTGATTGGTCCCCAAATATCAGAGTGAACCAATTCAAAAGGACTCGATGCTCATTTATCAATTCGAGGTACAAAAGACACACGATGATGTTTACTAAGTTGACATGTTTCACAAGACAAAGGAGACACATTTCCCAAATTTCTAACTTGACACTTCAAAAGAGAAAGAGGGGGATGACCAAGGCGACAATGCCATTCATAAGCAGATGATGAGGTGGATGCGAGGGCTTGAGTGGGTGATGGTTGAACATCAAGATAATATAGGCCACCAGCTTCATGTCCCGAACCAATCTTGTTCCCAGTCTTGAGATCCTGAAAAATACAGGAAGAGGGATAAAAGGTTACTGAACATTGAAGATTTTGAGTAATCTTACTAATAGACAACAAACTAAAGGGAAAGCTAGGAGCATATAGAACGGATGGCAATGATATAGAGTCAGTGAGCTTAGTGGATCCAATGCCTGTAACTTTAGCAAGAGAACCATTAGCAAGAGTGACACTTTTTTGGGATGTTACAGTATTTAACTTAGATAGTGCAGAAGACAAACCGGTCAAATGTTCATTAGCTCCAGAATCAATGATCCATGGACCTTGAGTGGATGAGACAAGACATGCGGATGCAATACCTGCGTGAGTACTAGTAGCTGTGGAAGATGAAGCCTGTGTGCGCCCCAAAAGCTGCTCATACTCATCCTTCGATATACTAATCATATTAGGAGCTGGGTTGGAGCTCACTGACTGTGATACAGTACCTTGGCAAATGGCCTGGTTAGCAGATCCAGATGGTTTGCCATGTAGATCCCAGCAATAGTCCACAGAATGGTTAGTGCGACCACAATGTGTGCACTTACGAGTTCCTCGACCTCGAGTGCGATTACCTGTGGCATCACGTCCTCCGCGTGCACCTCGACCACCTCGTCCTCCACGCCCACCAGGAGGGACATAAGAGGCAACCAAAGTGGATCTCTCACTAATCGGATCAGAGGTCAACCGAGATTCGTGCCCAGAGAACGTGGCACGCTGAAGTCGAGAGAACACATCAGGAAATGAAGGAAGTTGTGGGCTCGCCAAAATTTGAGAACGCACCGACTCGTACTCAGGTTTTAAACCAACAAGGAACCGAACAACATTAAATTCTTCACGTTGTTGTAGCATACGTGAGACATCAGAAGTGATAGGTTGATACGTCTTGAGTTCTTCACATATGCTCATTACTTGAGAATAATATTCTTCTAGGCCCAAAGTACCTTATTCCAACCCAAAGAACTGCTTACATAGTTCATAAACACGAGTTGTGTTCCCAACACCTGAATACATATGCTTGAGGTGATCCCACACCTCTTTGGCAGTGTCAAAATGAATCAAACTAGAGCAAATATGAGGCTCAATACTGGTTAACATCAACGACATGATTTGAGCATCCTCTTGCTCCCATTTAGCAAATGTAGGTTTATCTGAGTCAGGCTTTGGATCAACCAAGTGGCGAGAAAGTCCCTTGCCTTTCAAAAATATTGTTACTGATTTTGACCATAGCGTATAGTTCTTTCCATCCAATTTCACAGAAGTCATAGGTAAATTAAAATTTGGTGCCAGCAACTGAGACTCAGATTTGGTTGCCATATCACAAAACTATCACAATTCCACTTGGAAACGGAAAAACCGGGGAATACAATCTGAAAAACTAGAAATCAAACTCAAGTATGCGAAAAATCAACCTGAATAACCAAATTTCGGCTCTGTATCGGACCAAATAGGTCTCTGTATTGGTCGTACCTGCTTGGAACCGGCCTGTATCGGCCGAAATCGGGTCTGTATCGGCCGAAATCGGGTCTGTATCGGCTTGTATCTTCCGAAATCGGGTCTGTATCGGCCGAAATCGATTGTATCGGGTATGTATCGGTATCGACCTGTATCTATCCTTAAGAAACCGGATTAGGTTATCCTAACCGAGAATAAAGGATCTGGGTATTACCTTATCCTCGTTGCCAAACATGTGTTATTCCGGATAGGAATACACCCTTACTCCAGGTTTTGCTTATTCACACTCGAGGATAGGATAGCATCTACCTGCAACCAAACACTCCGGAGCTTCAACGATTGCCGGTGACGGAGACCCTTTCCGGCGGCTGACGGCGACGAAAAACTTATCGGCACTCACAGAAATTGCCGGCGAGCTCAACCCTTGTGCTCAGTACGGAGACGACACCGAGAACTCGCCGGAAACCACTTCAAACACCTACGAGCTGCTGACGACGACGAGGAAAACCACCGTGATGCGCGGAAGACGACAGTGGACTCGGATCCGGCGGCTGCAAACACTGGTGGTCTTAGTGAACTCGGATCCAACCACAAAAGTCAGATCCTACTTCAGAAAACACTCCGACGAGTTCAGACAACAGTGAACTCGATTTTGGCGTGAACCACCGTACACCATTTACTACCATCCGAGAACATGGAGAGCTCTGATACCATGTAGAAGCACATGGAATCACAAACTTAGTTTATTCATTGTGATAACATCATATATATACACTACATACAATTGACATTTATACCCTCATAGGTTACACTAATTACAACCATGTCCTCTAACAACCCCAATTTCATCCGTAATACCCCAATTTGCCAAACAACCCACAATCCAACATCCACATCCCCATAATCATCAATTTGAGACATTCACTATACCTACTTGATACTATGCTATGGCATGCTTGGTTTCATGCTCATACTATACTCGGCTTAGGGTTTCTAACTATGTGACATACTTGCCTTTATGCTTATGACATACTCGGATCTATGGCTTATGACATGCTTGGTTAAAGGCTTGCATCATGCTCGGTTTGGCTTCTATCATTCTCGGTTTAGGGCTTAGCCAAGCAGTACATGCTCGGTTTAGGGTTCATGGGACTTTCTATTTAACATATCATATTAAGCTTAGGGTTTTAGTGCTTCTAGTGGAGTGGGAGCTCATCCAAGGACAAATCGAGACCTTACATGGATGGGGAAGCCGAGAGCTTTGGGGTTTAAAAACCCTAATTCCTCTTGACTTATGGTCAGTTCTAGGGGCGCTCTAACATGCTCGGTTGGGACATATAATGAGTGTGATTGAGGGTCATGGTGCCGTGGTGGTGGTTGTGGATGATGATAGGCCTGTGCATAAAATGTTGGGACCTGCTCCATCCGAGATACCTAATATAGCCCACCTGATCAAAGACGGGATCATCAGATCTAAATCTCCTATCAGGTTTAAACACCCAATTTCCATCGAAACCGATGACTCGAAAAGGTAGAGTACCTTCGACCTTGTCTTGAACAATATCCGATGCCGAATGACGCCGATAACTTCTAATTCCACTCTAGACGAAAAATCACCGTCACCGATCTCATGGTCTGGGTTGGAGTGTTTAGTTTTCTTTAGAACCAATAGTGGCTTCTTCAACAATACTTTCGATCTCGTCTATTCATGATACCCAACCATAAAAGTATACACCTCCTGAGAAGAAGGGTAGCAGAAGATGCCGATTTGGAGGTTTTGGAGGCAGTCTTGGAAGGAAGGTTGAGCTTCTACTGCGCCTTGCAACTCCAAGATTGCCCATTTGGGGTAATTCCCTTCACCGCAGTTGCACTGTACTTGAATCCTAGCTGGTGTAGCCACCCTCTTTGTTCTACGTCACTGTTCTCCATGCCGAATCTGGACTAAGATGAGGTCCTTCTTTCAATCTGAGTTGGTTTCTATGTTTTCATTCCTTTCATGGGCATAAAGAATGTCCAAGGAGTGGTCTCACCCAGATGAGAAGCAGAGATTGCAGTTAAGTCGGGAGCTAGTCTTGGCTCCTCGCCAGATCAAGTTTTGGTTCCAGAACCGGAGGACCCAGAAGAAGGTAGTGCTCATTTTCTCGATCGCATGCCTTGATCTTTGTTAAATATCAACCCAAGTGTGAATACGATTTACATCAGCCTCTGAAATATCTTGGATAGATGCTGCACCCTTCTCAATGTCAAGCTTGTTTGTCTACTGCACTCTCACCAATATCAAGCTTGGTTGCAGCAGCCCCTCAATTGTCAATAAGAGTGGCTGTTTGTCTCTTAAGGTTTCTCCTATAAAAGGAGATCAGTTGATCTTTGTTAAATATCAACCCAAGTGTGAATACGATTTACATCAGCCTCTGAAATATCTTGGATAGATGCTGCACCCTTTTCAATGTCAAGCTTGTCTGTCTACTGCACTCTCACCAATATCAAGCTTGGTTGCAGCAGCCCCTCAATTGTCAATAAGAGTGGCTGTTTGTCTCTTAAGGTTTCTCCTATAAAAGGAGATCAGTTGTAACGAAATAGGTGTGGGGAAAATACTAAGAAGTGGCTATTTTTGAGATAGAGAGATTATATCGTTGAAGTGTTTGTAATTTTGTATAAATACATTGAAATCTATTGTTTCCGCACTAGTGGACGTAGGCAAATTCCCGAACCACTTATATATTGTCTCTATATTCTGTTTGGTGTGTTTATGGGTGGTTTTGGCACAACAATTGGTATCAGAGCCTCGATTTTTTCGCTACCCATAAAATTTAAGTTGCTCAAAATCAACTTTTGACCACACCAGGAGATTCTTATCAACAAGAGGAACATGTTGCACCAAACGGCATTGAAAACGGATGTCGGAGGAGCTCACACGCGCTCTGAGAAGGTTGGAAGGTGTATTTCACGCGCCAATGGGTTGTCTAGAGGTTGAAGACGAGTGTGAAACATGCGCCCACACGCCCCAGAGGAAGAAGACACGTGAAAGACACGTCCTCACGCGCTCCCACATGCCCTCACGTGCCCCACGTGCTCCGCCTGCTGTGTCTGTTCGATCTGGACCGTTCAAAATTACTCGTTTTGGGCTTGATCTGAGTCATTTGGAGTCCGATTTTGACGATCCAATAGTGGTTTCCAACTATTTGGATCATTCTGGACTCGTCCGTACGGTTAGAATTTTGAAATTCATTTTCTAGAAATATTAATATTTCAAATGGAATCAGGAGGAGAAATTGCAGGTGATAGGAGTTCTGAAAATGCTAGCAGCTCTGGGCATAGGTCTATGGTGTCAAATGCCAAATTTGAAGTTGAAAAGTTCGATGGAATTAATAATTTTGGCATGTAACAATGTGAAGTCATGGACGTTTTGATCCAACAAGAGTTGGATATTCCTCTGGAAGAGAAATCGGAGGACATGACGGATAGGGATTGGGACAAGCTTAATCGACAAGCTTGTGGTACAATCCGTTTGTGCCTTGCCAAAGATCAGAAATATTTTGTCATGAGAGAGACAAAAGCAAGCGAACTTTGGCGAAAATTGGAAGAAAAAATAGATCGATTGAAGGTTCAACTGAGTCAAGAATTTGAAATGAAAGATCTAGGAGAAGCACGAAGAATATTGGGATGGAGATTAACATAGATAGGGTGAAAAACACAATTCACCTCACTCAGAAGCAGAATCTGAAGAGAATACTACAAACAGTACAACAATATAATCTCTCTATCTCACAAATGGCCTTTTTTTAGTATTTTTCCCACACCTATTTCGCTACAACTGATCTCCTTTTATAGGAGAAACCTTAGGAGACAAACAACCACTATTATTGACAATTGAGGGGCTGCTGTAGCCAAGTTTGATATTGGAGAGAGTGTAGTAGATAGACAAGCTTGACATTGAGAAGGGTGTAGCAACTATCCAAGATATTTCAAAGTCTGATATAAATTGTATTCACACTTGGGTTGATATTTAACAATCATCCCCTCTACCCATGTGTGCCATATTAGGATGCTACAAACTATTGTTTCCTTCAAATGATTTCACTCCCTCATCAAAATACTCTTTCTATCTGCCATGAGAGATTTTCGCGATCAAATGGGCCCTAAGGCACCAACGCACCTGAAGGTGCTCAGCAGTGTGAGATATTGATCAATTTCAAATAGTGTTGGAATTTGATCCCTGTGGCGACTTTGGTCAACATATCTGCTAGATTGTCTTTAGTACCAATCTTCTGAATTAGAATGCCCCCTTCATCTAATATCTCACGTACGAAATGAAAGCGGATATCTATATGCTTTGTTCGAGAATGATACACTTGATTCTTGGCCAAATGAATTGCACTCTGACTGTCACAGTAAACAGTAACCTCTTGCTGTTTAAAGTCCAAATTTGTTACCAATCCCTGTAACCAAATGTCTTCTTTCACGACTTCTGTTACAGCCATGTATTCAGCTTCTGTGGATGATAGTGCAATTGTAGACTGCAAAATAGATCGCCAACTAACTGGTCCTTCAGCCATAGTGAACACATATCCAGTTGCCGATCGTCGTTTGTCAAGATCACCTGCATAGTCTGAGTCAATATATCCAGTTACTAGACTATCACTCTTCTCGAACTTCAAACCAAGATCTACGATCCCTAGAATGTACCGCAGAATCCATTTAGCCGCATGTCAATGTGTCTTTCCAGGGTTATGCATATATCGACTAACTAAGCTGACGGCCTGAGAGATATCAGGTTGTGTACACACCATGTCATACATTAAGCTTCCAACAACACTTGCATACGGGACATTTTTTATATAATTCCGCTTTTCATCACTTTTAGTAGACTGCAATGCACTAAGCTTAAAATATGGGGCCATGGAGTACTTACTGGCTTCTATTTGATCTTTCTGCCGGTTTGAGTCTCGATTAGATAATGGAGGTGAGTACACTCTAGACTCCTTCATAGAAGTATGCCGGAAAGAGGGAATTGTTAGACACTTCACTGTACGAGGAACATCACAACAAAACGGTGTAGCAGAATGGATGAATCATATTTTGCTAGAGGAAGTTCGGTGTATGTTACTAGATGGTGGATTCAGTAAACAATTTTGGGTTGAAGCTATGACGTATGCCTGCCACCTCATCAACCGATTACCCGCAGCTACCAATGGCGGGAAGACACCCATTGAAATATGGAAAGGTACACATGCTCCTAATTATGACTTTTTACATATTTTTGGATGTCCAGCTTACTATTACGCTAAAGAAAGTAAGCTTGATCCTAGAGCTAAGAAAGTAAAATTCTTAGGCTTTAATACTGGTGTAAAAGGGTATAGACTCTGGTGCATAGAGTCAAAGAAGGTAATAGTCAGTAAAGATGTTACTTTCAATGAGTCTGAGATGCTCAAGTCACATGAGCATAAAGACTCCTATGAAGGCAGTTATGATAGCGAAGCACCTTGTGATTTGCAGAAGGTGGAGTTTACTACTCCAAAAGATTCATGAGTCACTAATGGAGAGCAGGGACAACTTGAGGTTGATAGTCCAGTCATAGTATCTCCAAACCAACCTTAATCAATTGCAACAAACAGGTTGAGAAGAGAGACACATTTATCAGCAAGATCCGTTGCGAGAACATAGCAATTCGAGAGGCTCGAAGAGGAGGAGGGGGAGGGGATAATTTTTACACGATCCAAATGGGTCGGGTTATTTTTCTTTTTCCGTAGTTGCGGGCCAAGTCGGGTCGAGCCAAACAAGTGTTTTGGGTGGGCAAATGTGCAGGCCTAGATGATGTGCTCGGGTATAGGGTGGTTTAATCCTGTGACATATATGTGTGCTTGGGTATATGGTGCTCAACCCGTGACCTAAGTGTGTGTAAGTGCTCGGGTAGGGGTGGCTAACCTGTGACATGCATGTGTGTGTGATGGTGTGAGAAAATACAAGAGAAACTTACCAATGGTGTAGGATGGTGCATGGCGTGGGAATGTGTGGTGGTGGTGGTGGCCGAATATGTTGCTTGTGAAGTGGGTAGGGTGTGGCTTGAATTGTGGAGAGATAGAGATAGCAAGGGGTGTGTGTCACCAATGAGAGGAATGAAGTGTGTGTGCGCCGAGTTTAGGGTCTATTTATAGAGTTTGTTCATGGTCTCGAGAAATAAGGTGCTACCACATAGGGTGTTCCTACCTACGATGAGCGTAGTTCTCACAGTTTGAATCTTAGACCTAGAGGATGCATACCCCAAAGACTAAAGCATATTATGGAAATACTTAAAATCTTTTTCACAATGCTTTTGGGAATAGCAGAATTTCCTTCCCAGTAGAAAGTCACTTTAATTAGCTTCACAATACAACCATTTAATTCTTTTTTTCATTGGCTTTCGATAGTCTTTTGAACTTCCAGGAAAAACTTTTACACCTTCCTAGGGAAAAAAAAAGCACCCCCTTTTCTTGGTGTTGCTTGATAGCAATTGTCTTTCTTGTAACTTCTTTGGGCAGTTTTTGGGGGGCACAAAATCACACTTTCTTTCTTGTAAGTACTTGGGCTCGATGGTAATCTGTATCTTTGTAAGGCTTTCTATATATAACCATAAATGGCCAGATCTGTCTTGAGTGGTTTCCCAAACTTGAGATCTATGTCAACCCCTTGCTCCCTGTTAGGGATCTCGATCAAGTCCCTAAACACTAAGTCCTCCTTGGCTAGGATCTCCTTTGTTTGACCGAATTCTAGTTCTTCTCTTGCTTGATTCTTGATCAATGGTGGCTATAGTGACAATTTGGACAAGGTGAGGTTAAGTGTTTAGGCTAGGTGAAGTGAATGGATTGTGGAAAAATGGCTAAGTGTTGGGGCCACAATGGTGAAGGGTGCACGGCACTAGAGTGGTGCTAGGATTGGCGCCACTTGGAACTTGGGTTTGGGGTTTGGAAAGTGTGATCGACGGCTAGGGTTTAGGATTAGGGTTTTGGAATTAGGGCAAGAGTGTTGGGCGGCTAGGGTTGGTCGAGTATGGCTAGTGAGAGTCTTTAGGAATGTTTCCTAAAAACTAGGGATTTGATTTGGGATAGAAGGGTGGCTGGCCAAGAGGGATAATGGGTCAACTAGGGTTTCCAAGTGTGGGAACCCTAATATGGTAAGTGAGGTGGTCGACCAAGGCTAATTCAAATATGACAAGAGTGCCAAATTTGAATTCAAATTCAAATGGGAAGTAGAATTCGGCTAGGGCTAGGTGGAAGAAGGGAATTAATTATGGAAAGTTGACAAACAAGGTGGGTGGTTGAAATTGATGATGGGATGGATTGAATGAGCCGAAATTGTGATGATCTTCAAGAACACAAGATGAACACTCAAGAACAAAATGATGAACTTGAATGAACAATGAAGATAATTCAACAATTGATTCACAAAGTGCACAAGTGTTGAAGAAACCTCATATATTGATAAAATAACATGAACAAAGGTAAACACAACATGGATGCACGAATTGCACCAAGTTGTAAGACAAGATAGTTGAATCATTCCAATTCACGAATTGCATGGAATGATCCTCTCTTTGGGATTCACGAATTGCACCCAAAAAGTCCAAATGCTAAGCACCGATGGTGATCTCTCAAACAATAGTTCTCCCTCTAGGGTTTTTGCCAAAAGATCCTAAAGCAAGAAAAAGATGTCCTATTTATAAGTAAAACAAGTTGGAAACTCCCAATAGGTCTCTTTGAAATAAAATAATTAAAATAATTGAAATAAATAAATATAGTGGCATGGACCACATGGCCGTGGCATGCATGAGCTAATGGTTTAGCTAAGGTGGTGCATGAGAGTCGAACTTTGGCTTGATTTCATGCTGGAAATGCCATTTTTGAGGTTTGGCTTGACTGTGGCTCGACCCTGGCTCGAGCCAAGATTCGCTCGACACTTCGCTCAACTCCGCTCAAGCGAATACAACCTGAGAGCTCCGCTCGACACTCCGCTCGAGCGATATGTGTGCGTATGACCAAGGTGCAACTTTAGAGGCGATTTTACGTGTGGGTCTAACACTCCCACAACTTTCACCATTTGAGATCTATGGTGCAATGCTTTTGTAGATTCAATTGTAGTACGCTGCCAAGTAAATGGATGTATGGGTGTGGATGGCCGAAGATATGGGGTGTTTGTCATAGTGGGCTTGTGTTGGTTGAAGGGATGTTGATGCCTTTAGAGTTGTAAATGGTTGGTGCTTTATTGAGTATCTGGGGCTTGTAGTGGTGTTATTTCTTACTTCCAAATAAAAGGATCTGGATTGGATTGGCTCCAAAAGTGACTGGAGTCAGAGGAATCAAAAGTGGTTTTTGTTCCCAAACTTACATGGAGTCTGAAGATGGAAAGATTTTTTCTGAGCTGATTGGGTTGGAACACACCCGTAGATTCATTTTTATTTTTTTAAGTTCTGTTATTTTTTCAACTCTCCCATATACATTCTAATTTATTGGCAGTGATTGAAGGATGTTGCTTTAAATAGCATGTACTGTCCTGCAATTGCAACTTCTTTAGTTCTATGTTTTGTGAATTGCTACTGTCTTTGCTCTGAAATTTGGTTTTTCTTTGTATCTAGGTAGAAGAGAAACTTGAGACTGGACAAGGAAAAACAACATTCCGTCGTGCCTTTTCCAGATTCTGTACACCGATATTTTTGGAGGTATGCCATGTACACATGATTCTTATTTCTTTTTAACATTCAAAATGCTAGAAGTGATGATTCTTTTCCTTTTTTGTTTATTAAGTCTTCATTTGCAGCACATGACCCCAAAGGGTTGGCCCAAGTGATGACGGCCTTGGTCTTGGGGTATCACTCCCTTCAAGGTCCAAGGTTCAACACCTCATGGGTGCAAACAATCTTTTGGGGCCACACCCCCTGGTTAAAAGCTAGTGATTTAATCAGTTCCGTGTAAGGAAACTTCCGAGGGTGCAGTGCACGGGACCGGAGTTTACTCTGTAAGGGTGGGTCTGAAGGGCCTTGCCTTGGAGAGGTTCCCCTAGATTAAAAAAAAAAAAAAAGGTCTTCATTTGCAGCACATATAAATTATGTGTGATCCAAAAGGGGTAAATAAACAAGACATGCTCCATGGTTCTATGATCTGTGTGATATCGTGGAGTATATCCAATACTGACTCCTTTATGAGTTATTTGTTTTGAGGCTTATTTTAACAATCATATCTGAAGAAAAACAAATTCCGTTTTAATCTTTGCAGTCATTTGTATTAACATTTCTAGCAGAATGGGGAGACCGTAGCCAGATAGCGACAATTGCTGTAAGCATATTCCTGGTTTCTATTCTCCACGTAGTTTGTTGTGGCTCATTTTACTTTGCTTCAGGGTGTCTGTACTTCATGAATGAATTGAATTTCTTCATCTTTATTCCATATATGGTTATTGCCTATATTTTGCTTCTTTCACTTGTGCGGAACTATTTGGGGTTCATATATTTGATGCTTCACTTTGCATAGCCTCTGTTGTTATTCTCTTTGAATTTGGTTTCAAGATGTTATCTGGATTCTTGGTGTTAGATAATGGAGTAAGGTATTGTTGAGGACAATTATAATGTAGGAAAGCTGTATATTAAAGTTGATGTTTTTTCTTCAAAAGAATCTGTGGACCTTGTTAAAATATTTATGTGATCCCACTGTTTCTCTTATTGATACTGCCTGACCTGAAAAGGGTATAAGAGAAATTAGTCGTTTTTTGCTTGTGTATAAAACACAATGTGTGCTTCCACACATGATTGATTATTTCTAAATTTCACTGGTTTCACGAAAAGTAATTCAGTGCATCTTGGACTTTTTATGAGTCAACCACACACTGATCTGTCAATCACTCATTGAAGGATGTACAACCTTGTTTTACTCCACATCTTGGCTGTAGGTAGACTCATAAAGAAAACTCTTAAGAGCTTCTAAAATTGATAAAAACCTGAATAAAAAATAATCTGGCCATGCAAAATGAGTCAAGTACAAAATAATAATTACAATCCAATTACAAATCAAACTCCAAGCTAAAATCAAATTTTTTAAAAATTAAACCATTCTCCAATCATTTTTGCTTGACCGAGATGTCTGTGACACCCCACCCTCTAAGGCTTGTTGAGCTGCTAGAGGAAACTGGGTGCACTGACGTTAAAACATTCATTTTCTGCACCAGGCATAAAAGATCCCATAATTAAAATCCTCACTAAAAGCTTGATTAAAGAAATCTCTCAAAATAAACATCTTGTTTCATAGCATGCATTTAAATATAATAGTCTAACTTGTGCTAAGCATTGCAGAAGCATAAATCATATACTAGTAAAGATAAGAATCCAAATTTTCTTTCTTAAGTTTCAAGCCTCATTGCCAATGTCTACCTCTTGGACAACATCCTCGTCCACAGCATCCCCTAACTCTTCCTCACTTGGGGTGGGAAAACATTTAAAAAAACCTAAAACGAGTTGAATACTTAGTAAGAACCACATCATGCAAAACATAGTATAAACATAGGGTTTTCTTTTAAAACATTGTTCTTTTGAAAACAAGCATGATCATACATAAAACATCAACTGTAAAGCATTAAGAAGCATTCATTTTCTTCATCTTCAAGCATAAACATTCATCTTCCTTAACTAACATCATTAACCTTTAATCTTTCGTTACCTTAACCTCATCAATGGCCCTTTACACACTATTAACCCGTGTGTTAAAGTTGGCAACCCTTGCGATCAATGGTTCTTCTCGGAGCGATCGGCTTAAGAACCAAAACCTTAGGAATGGGTCTTCACTAGGTGCACTGCCAATGATGCATTTTGATGTTGCTATCCATCCCAACCTCATGGTACCTTCCTTAACCTCATGCTTTCATACTTTCTTTCTCTTTTCTTTACAGCCTTTGCCTTACTTTTCATAAACATTTTTGCAACATAGTCCTCAGTCATACAATCAGTCATGCAAAGTAACATTCTATCATGCATTGGGTTCATAAAATAGGGCTCTCAAAGAAAGGGCTTTTACATACATACATACTTTTGAAAACATGCACTACATATATATATATATATATTTATATACTTTTGAAAAAGAGACTTTCATAGTAAAGCGATGTGTTGACGAATATGATCATTGTCACTTACCTCGATCCTTAAGCAATTTAAGGTACTCGTTCATTTCTTCAAACCTTTCATTCAAACCTATAATGATTTAAGCAATCATGTTAACTTTCTAATCATTAGGCATTAGGAGTGTTGTGCTTCATGCATGGGTCTTCCTTGCCTATCACTAGACCTACTTGGTACTATTGTATGCGTGGTTTCATGCTCATACTATGCCCAGTTTCATGCTTTTAACTATACGACATACTTGGCTCTATGCTTGTGACATACTTGGATTCTACGGCACATAATATGTTCGGTTCTAAGGCTCATCATGCTCGGGTTATAGACTTGTATCATTTTCGGTTTGGCTCCTATCGCATTCGGTTTAGGGTTTCACTCATGCTAAGTTTTAGGGCTTCTATCATACTCGGTTCTAGGGCTTAGACCATGCTTGGTTCTAGGGTTTCATACTATGCTTGGGTTTTAGGGCTTGGCCGAAACATGCATACTTGGTTTAGGGTTTAGACTATGCTCGGTTCCTATGGTTTGCATCATACTTGGTTTGGTGCTTTGCTGAGACATGCTTGCTCGGTCTAGGGTTTGTGATTTGTGACTCTTCCTCTCTTCCCTACTTACTCTTAAAATATCATAACCTGTTTAGGGTTTTAGTGCATAATAAAGTGGAAGTTTACCTAAGGCAACCGAAATCTGTGCATGGAGAGGCAAGAGGTTTGGGGTTTCAAAACCCTACTTCTGTCAATCAGTAAGATGAGATGATGGTGGTGATTACGGATGAAGATGTGCTTGGCTAGGGGTGGTTCAATATGTGTGTGTGTGTGCTCGGGTTCATGGTGATCAAACCGTGAGCAAAGGTTGGGTGAACTCTGTCGTCTCTTGTTCAATTGATCCTTGAGAAAGTTCTCTGGCTTGTCTCTCGCTTGACTGAACATCTAGTAACCGTCCAGCAAACTCTCACCCAATGCCTTTTTACTTGTCTTGTCTCACTTGAGTGAACTCTGTCTTGTCTCTTGTTTTTGATTGATCCATGAGAAAGTTCAAGCTAACTCTCTGGCTATTGACCAAACGTCTAGTAGCTGTCCGGCAAACTCTCACCCCATGCCTTTTTTTACTTGCCTTGTGCAATTTTTCCTCTTTCAAAGTCCTAGCCTCTTCTGAGCCTCCATGCCTCTTAGAGTTCACTATATGAGGCTACTTTGTTGTAACTTGTCCATTTTAGGTAATGTTCAAGACATTTAGCAGTTATTAGAGTTTTATTTACATCAAATGTCATCTTAAGTAAATTATCAAAAAATGTCATCTGAAGTAAATTTTGAAAGAGAAATGGATTGCATCATTAGTTTGATAATAGAACACTAGCTGTTCAACATTGAAAGACTACCATTGATATATGCTATTGGAAAATGCTTTGTTTTTGGTGTTCTCGATTTTCAAACTCGATGATGATCTTGTGGAGCAATTATTCTTTCTCGACTTGATAGTCAAATGTTCATTGATGGATGCATAAATATACTGTCATTTGGACTCTTTGCTGCCTTGACTGAGTTGTAGATGATACCTGGGGTTCCTTGATTGGTAGGTAGTGGTTTGACACCCAAGTGCCAGGAGCAGTACTGTGTAGAAGATCTCTATCTCTCTCTGTTCTTTAGACCTTATGATAGCGTGAAGCTATGTAACTGTATTGATGAAGTATTATTTTGCTTAATTTCACAAGCCATGTAGCTTGTCTATAATAGATATTCCCTTTGATTGTACTTGTGCCGTGGCGCTAATGTTCTTGGAGTTAAAACAGCAAAATTGACCTCATTTAAGTGTGCATCATCTTGATCAGAATTGATTATATATGCTTGGTTACACAATTCTATAATGCTAGGATCTGGCCGTATGCATTCAGGTTTTCTTTCTTAGTGTTTCTAGATTGATTTGAACAATGAACTGCCATGATTTATATCCCATGTATAATGTTGATCTGACAATAATTTCTGATTCTGCAGCTGGCAACACACAAAAATGCAGTTGGAGTGGCTGTGGGTGCCACAATAGGGCATACCATCTGTACCTCAGTGGCAGTGGTCGGAGGAAGCATGCTAGCTTCCAAGATCTCGCAACGCACCGTTGCTACCATTGGCGGGTTACTCTTCCTCGGCTTTTCATTATCTTCCTATTTTTATCCTCCCCTATAACTCTGATACCGTAGGCTAACCTAATTCTTTGACAGCCTCATTTATGTTCACTTAAACTTTCTCCTTTTTTGAATGTGTGGTAATTCATAGAAAAAGTTTGTTTAATATCGACTCATACCAAAATTTTCCAAAATACTTGTTTTTTGTATAATAAGATTTACTGGTATATACTATATAGTGTTTTAGTTTCACATGCTCAGCTTCTTGTTTCTAAGCTTAATAGAAAAATTAACTATTTCTAGATGGCATATGATATCAATCACATGCAATGAGACAATCATAGAAGTTGATATATTTTCATTCACTCGAATTGAGTTCTTATATAATCTCTCTCTCTCTCTCTCTCTCTCTCTCAATCTAATTTTATTAACGGGTCTCACATTTAGTATTCCAATGTTTTTGGAGGAACATTTTTTCTAGCCTTGTCACTAGTATGGAGGGCATGTGCAATGCATATGCTTGATTCCCCATGTTTAATAGTTGGTAGAGATTATATTTCTTCATATTGATAATTATGAACTATTAAGTGTTTATTCATCTGTTAAAGTTCATGGTGTCTAGAAATTCTATATGTTAGGCCCGAGCCATTTTATCATGCTCTTCCTGCTTCTTAAACATGATTTCAATTTATTATTGACCTCAACCAGTGTGTTGTGACATTTTTTTGTCCGTGTTTTCGCTTCTGATTCATGATAGAAAAAGCTTGCAGTATTATATTTGAACGTATAAAAGTCAAAATGAAAAACCCATTTGCCATATATGTGATCAGTCATATATATGATGACCTAGTTGGATAAAAGCATGCAATGATTGTCCCTAATTATCTTATCACCACTTGCATGGAAGACGACATCTAATTCAGCTTAGCAAACCCAATATATTAGCTATAAATGTTGGTATGCGCATAGAAGGCGTTCAAAAATTAAGAGCAAGATAAATAAGTGTAGCATTCATCAAAGAAAATTTGGTGCTTATTTTCCAAAACAAGGACACTTTATTACCTATAACCAACGAATGAAGCTGTCAGCCGTGCACATGATTGATGTTCTTTTCTATTTTATTTTATTTTATTTTTTTGGAGCTTTATGACGGTGATGGATCAAAAACATTTTTTACTTTGTAGGTTCTCCTAAGGTTAATTAATAGCAGATGCCCATAGATTATGGCTGTGTTTGGGTAGTGGAGTAATATGAGATCATTTCTCTATTATTTAATAATTTATCATTTCTTTTTACTATGAGTGAAAGTTGGTTGGTTTGGATTTGAGAAACTGACTGGACTGATTTGGTCAGTCTTGGTCTTTGAAATAGAGGATCGAAACTTTTCGGTTTGGTCACAGTCTAGGGGTTTCAAGTCCCTAATCGGACGGACTGAATTTAAAAATATATATTATTTATATAATTATTGTATAATTAATTATGTAATTTTTATCTAACCTATCACCAATAAAAATATAAAAAATTTTAAATATGTTATTAACAAATTAATATTCTATCAATTAACTAATGTATAATATCAATTAATTAATTATATAGTAATTATATAAGTTAAGAATGTAATTTTCATCTAATTTATTATCATTGACTATATAAAATAAATTTTTATTGAGTTAGTTATATAATCCATATTAATAATTTACTTTATTTTAATTTAATATTTTAAATAATATTTTTATTAATTTATTTAAAAAAAAATAATAATAATTGGGCTGAATGAACTAGATTGATAGTTACCGGTCTAGTTCAGCTCCTAGGGATGTAGCTATCGGTCTAGTCTGGTTCCTAGGGATGTTCGGTCTAGAGATAATGATAGACTGAAAATTTTGGTCCATCATCTCCTAGACTAGACTAGACCGATTTACACCTTATTTTTTACTATTTTTTACTACTTTTTATTACTATTCACTAATATTTAATATTTTTTTATAATTTTTTTTACTATTATTTACATATCATATGAGATCACTTCACTACCCAAACAAAGTCTATGTGCGCGTTGGAGCGTCAATTTGGTGTTAATTTATGGCCAGTTTTTTTGCTAATGAGTGCACTTATGCATCAAGATACATATTTGGAAGCTTTCTTGTTGAAAAGGCATTCTACAACGTTTTCAATGGCATTCACCCTAAGACCTATATCATGATCTACGACCATGATTCAAACATCATCATCCGAATCGGTCATTGTTAAGAATACTTGAAAAGGATGTAGACCACCTTTCAAAAAAAGAAAGAAAGATGTAGACCATATTTTTTTTACGAGCCAGGTTTACTTTTTCGGAAAAAACTACGCCCACCGCTTTCCCTTCCCACTTGACCATTCCGCTTGATGTGTCATCCCATGTGGCATGATTTAATAGATTAAAAAATTGGATTTTCTTCGAGCAAAAAACTAGACTGTCTTCTTCAAACTATGCCCTTTCTCCCGAAAAACAAAGCCCTTGTAAAACAAAGCCTCCATCAACAACGTCTCTCCTAAAAACACAGAGCCCTTTGAAGTATGGATTTGAAGGTTTGCCTAAATCTCTTGCTTTTAAAATGTTCATGGAAATGCAACTTTGTTTGGTTTTTTTGCCTAGATTTGTTCTCCATCAGAAATCATTTTCTGAAAGTAACTTTTTGGTCCAATTTTTTCTTGGGTATTGATAAATTTTAAAAACATGAAACATGCATCACCATCAAGTAGTTATCTACATTGGTTTTTTTTTTTTCCTGATTAAAAAGAATTGTTAATGCTTTGTTTATACAATTTGGGTTAGATTCAAATAGGCTGTGGAATAATTTGTATTGGGTGTGGAAGGAATAACTCAGATCTACCTGGATGGAGGACAGTTGGAAGACAGCGCCGGGAATTTTTTTTTGTTGCCGTGCGAACTCGATGCGATGCTAGTGTTGGAGTTGGGAAGCAGGTTGCAGAGGTTGGGGAGAAGGGGTTTCCGGATTGTGAAATAAAGGATCTTCATTATTTTTTATCTTATTCTTCTTCTTCTTTTTTTAAATAATTAAATCAAACACGTGGCTAAGCCACGTCAAGCGGGACTTACGAGCGGGGTCTGTAGAACTACCCTACTTTTTTTGACAAGTGCGAGCCAAGTATTACCATATGAAGTAGCTTGTGCTTGGTTTCCCTCTCTAGGGATTTGGGAAAAAAGTTATTTCTTTCCAAAAGTCATCCGTGCGACCATGTTAGCTTGCTAGAAGAAGAGAGATGGCTACACCTCGGACAGGACTAGTCCTTCCTTAGAGAACTCTGCTTGGGCTAAATCTATATCAACATCTATGGCTCCGGTGAATGAAAATGTAGTTGAAACCAAGACAATGAGGCTTCTAAGAAATCCTAGTAGGTGAAAACCCATAGCAATACTATTAATAAGATTATGAGTGTAACCAATTCGCTTCGGTTTGATTTTGAACATATTTTAGAATTGAATTGATATACACTGATTTTGAAAGTTTAAGGACTGATACATCATTTTTGAACAGCTATCATCCGAAAAATAATAATTATTTTATTGCGCCATAAAATCCTAAAGATCCATCTGAGATTAATAGCGTAAACCATTTCTCATTCTCACACTCCTAAGTACCTCTAATAAAGAAAATTGCATTTTTGACACCAAAGTAGGTAAGAAACTAACTATGCTAATAGATTAAAACCTATGCGAATGCTCGATTCGTGAGACATTTTTGGGTTTTCTACAACTTTCCTAAAGCCTAAAGAAATTCATCCACTGAATTTCTAGTGGGTTGTTACAACTATCCTATTATTCGAAGAGTCGCCTAGAGTTGTGTACAAACGTGATCTAATGCCAAACTGTGGCGCTCTGTTCCTTATGAAGGTTTAGGCGAGGATCCGTGGCCAACACCCAAGAACTAGGCGTGCAATTTTTCAGAAGGAAGTACACATGAAAGATATTTATTAATATAGTCACAATGGAAATTTAAGTTGATGGTCAATACCATAGACTTTAAGGCTTGTAATTTTCCAAAGGATAGTACAATTGAAAGAAACTTAAGAAAAGATGTTGTGATTGCAACACTAAATTTTTCAGTACCATAATAATAATTTTCACAACAAAAGAGCATCTCACCTTTCATTAATTCCCAACAATATTACATCACCCAAAATATCATAATGTTCATGGCCTTAAAGCAACTTACTGAATACAAATGGTCGCCAGACAGAACAATGAAATTTCAACCAAAGATAGATACAAGGTTACTACAGTGGGGATAGGTCTTTGTACTCAATACTCGAGCGGGTTCGACTCTTCTTCCTCGGGTGTCACACAAAGATCTAAATCTACATCGAAGTCTATGGTCCTGAAAATGAAATCATAGGTAGTTAGGCGGCTGTGACAAGACTGCTAATGAGAGATAATGCTATCGAAGATGCTATTCACCCCTTGAGTTATGAGTTCAAATAAAACCTAAATTTTTCTACTTTTTTTTCTCTTTTAGGATAAAATACTGGGCAAAGTGGAAAAGCTCCATAAACTTTTTCACATATTGCTCACTAGTAATCTAGGTAGCTCCCTCCCTATTGGTTGACCCCCACTCCTCTTCCAATGGTATTGTTCTATTTCTCATCTTGCAACATCTTTCTACAATAGGATACATCCATTAAATGTGATGAGAAATTGTGTATGCCAAAGTAGTGCAACATAGGCTTAGTATTTTTAGAGTTTTGGGGGAAAAGAGGATTCATTTGGAGTAACTCAAGCTAGGATTATGGTGTTAGTGGCTATTCTACCTAGGTTAGGGGCTAATGGTCCTAATATTAATGGTTAATTAATAAAACTTTCGCTCGCTAGGTCCCTAAAGCTGATTTTTTCTCATACTTGAAATAATAACTAGAGATGTAGAATATCTTCGCACATTCCATGTGACATTACTATGTTAATGTCATAACAAAAATGCAATGACAATTTTATATGCATAGGTTTGGAGCTTTACAAAAATGTAAACTTGCATTTTAGGAGGCATACAACCGTTAGAGCTTTCTAAAACATAATTTTATAGGCATAAAATCTAAAAATTTACAAAAGATATTAGGGACATCGCATTCACCTAAAAACAATTTCAGAAACTCTATCTAGGGCATATATTTACTATTCAACCCCAAAAATTTCTATTACATAAAAGCCCCTAAATGCCGAGGTCTCTCATGGCTCACCTCAAGATGTTGTAGTCGAATAAATTCCAATTAACGTATTTTTTGTCATATGAAATATACATAGCTACTACTAATGGACTAGTTTTTCCCTTTTCCTTGGGAGTCTCTGTCTTTGTATTCAATTTATCCAAAAGTATTTACTTTGTAGGGTTTTATATTTGTCTCGTCAAACTGAACAAGGTCTTCATGGTGCCTTGTCGATGTTAGCCCGAACAAGGTCTTGAAAGTGCTTAAAAACTCTTATAAACAACTTGGGCAATAAATTGTGTGTAAGTCATAACTAACACTCTGTAGCTTAATTCCTAAACTTAGTTTTTGTTGCCCAGATGACTAACACAAGAAGATAGGTGAATTAGGTTGTATTTAAAAATTAACAATTATAAACACAATGCACAATATAAAATATGAGCAAAATATGAAACAACAGTAAATATAAGGAGTAAGGGTAAAAGACAAGCAAACTCAGTATTTTAATGATGTTCAGCCCCACCGCTTACATCCTCACCTCAAGCTAACCCTTGAGGATTCCCAAATTCACTATCTAATCTCCTTCAGGAGGAGATAGAAACCTATTACAAAAAATCCGTGCAGAACACTCTATTCACTTGAAATTACCTTATACGTGGTGATTCAACGTCTATTCTCTTTATAGAACACGTTCTACACACACAAGAGTTATACACGCCCTTTAATAATATAAGAGCTGATAATGGGTAGGTTATCAGAAAACACTCCTCTATGAGTAGAATAATAATAATACAGCACAAAATTATATATCTCTCAAAATGAATAAATCTCTCTCAAAATGAATAAGAGTTAAGGCTCAAGGCTTAGAGAAGAGAGATTGAAAATTTTGAATGAATGTTGTAAAATTTACAATAATATGTTCTTAATTTGAAGATCACAAATGAGCTATTTATAGGTATATGAGATTTCATTTTCAAATTTAAAAAATATTCGCATGTCAAACACAACATCATTCACTTTTCAAAATTTTCAAATTAAAGTTTTACTTTCTTGAAATTTTCAAAGACAACATCATTCACTTTTTTAAAATATTCAAATCAATATTTAGACGAGGGTTAGGGTGCTCCGCATTTTTTGGAATATTTCTTTTGGTTTGTTTTTTTGACTTCTGCGCCTAGGGTTTGCCCATGGCGGCTCCCCCTCTGGTGGCTTCCACACCGGTGGGGACGCTCGAGGATGGTGCTGATCCAAGGTCCTATCTCCATGCGGTTTCTCACAAGGTGGTTTTCTCCTTTAAGGTGCCTATGAGATTCCCTGTGGATGTGAATGGTGAGCTGGGTTTTATCTTCACAGATGTAGAGATGTCTAAAGCAGCTGAAGATTTTCATTTTGCACTGGTTCTAAAGTTTACGAGGACGCGACCTTCCATTGATATGATAAGGAGGAACATAATTCACTTGTGGGGTTTGTTGGAGGCGCCAACCATCAGTTTCATGGATGACTTTCACATCCTCCTTCAACTGAAATTTGAACGAGACTTCGTGCATGGATGGGCCAGAGAGGGAAGGATGATTCAGGGACATGTGTTTCGTTTGTTTCACTGGACAAAGGACTTCAATCTGCGGAAAGAGTCCTCCCTTGGCGATTCGTTTCGGGAGATTTTTAGGCACGGACAATGCCACTCTGCACAAAACAAGAGCATCGGGGGCACGGATATGTGTGGAGGTTGATTTATAGGAGGAACCAATCTAGAGATTTTCAATTGTGGTCTCAAACAATATGAAGATCTGGCAGGAAGCCCATTATGAGAAGCACGGGTTTTATTGTTCTAAATGCTACCGTCAAGGACATACTGCAGTGGTTTGTTGTGGGGGGGGGAGGGTTAAACGAAATGGTGGTGTGGAAAAAGAGGGTTGTAGAGCCAAGCCAGGATAGAGGCAAAGGGGTTAGTAGGGAGTCTAATGTTACAGAGACTTTTCTGCTGGAAGACGTGCCAGATAGATCCAAGGCGAAGAAGCTAGTCAGAGATGGGCAGGGCAAAGATAGTGGTGTTCGGCAGAGTGCACAAGTTGATGATGTTGAGGTGCAGGTTATGGATGTGCCTAATGAACCTATAGTAAAGGATACACCATTATAGAAAGATCTGTCTGGGAGGGATGATTCAATGGAGGTGGCGCATGATCGAGATGGGAAAGGTGGGACCAATGGGGCTTCTCGTACAACTAATGGGAATGATGTTATGGCTGAGGCGGTGGAAGTCCCGAGTGCTGATTTGGCAAGTCCAAATATTGAAGGGGTGTGGGTAGTAACATAGGCTATGATAGCATCTTCTCCGCCTAATGAGGAGCAAGTAGATGATCAGAGGATGGAACTGCAACCTGATTGGCCGTTATGCCATCGGGAGGAGGTTTTGAGTTCACATTTGGGGGTTGAAAGAATATGTGGGTTGAAAGGTGGTCAAATGGAAATAGTGACTGCTCTGTTAGAAATGGAATGCAAGCGGCCTTGGAGGGTCGAAGGTTCTTTTGAAGTTGTGCATGTTTTGGATTGCTTATCTGAAGGTGAGGAGAGGGATTGCTTTCAACCTTTTTCAAACGGAAAAATCATATGATTTTGATCTAGGAATACGACAACCTCCAGGAAGGGATAAAGGGAAAATTGATGTTCGTCACTCACACAGAGTTGCGGCCCACACCTCAAAATTGCTTAATGTTTGAAAACCTTATGGTATGGAATGTGCGGGGTTTAGGCACTTCCAGGAACAGATTACGAAGTTTGGTGAGGAAGTTTAGCATGGCAATTGTTGGGAATTCTGAGCCATTTCATAAGGTTAGTAGATTGCACTGCCTGGCTCTCTCTCTGGGTTTACCAAAATATTGCAGCAATGCGGTTGCAAATGGCAAACTATGGATTCTTTGGCGTGAGTGTTATGAGTTTGAAGTGTTGGGCATTTCAACCCAAATGATCACTGGCTGGTTGAAAAGGGGTCAGGAGTCCATCTTAATCACTTTTGTATATGCGAAGTGTACCCAAGCTGAACGTCAGGAGTTATGGTCGAGCTTAGAGGTTTTCAAAAATCTCGCTACGCCATGGTTTGTAGCTGGAGACTTTAATGTGATTCGTAATGATGGAGAGTGGATTGGAGGAGGTCCCAGACCACTCCTTTCCATGGAGGAGTTTAATGGATGTATTGATACATGCGGACTCATGGATTTGCATGCTGTGGGGAATTGCCTCTCTTGGTGCAATGGTCATGTTGGTGTTTCTCGTAGCTGGGCGCGACTTGATCAAGTCCTAATTAATCCTTTATTGGCATATTTATATCCTAGTGCATTTCTAGAATACCTGGGACGGAAGACATCGGATCATTGTCCCTTACTCATTCGGTTTCAACGAACAAAGGAACATTATGGCCCGTCACCTTTTCACTTTCAGAATATGTGGTGTACACATGCAAGCTTCTTGTTGTGCGTTGAGAAAGTTTGGGCAGAACCTGTGCACTCTACGGGTCTTTTACGTCTAGCAGAGAAGCTTAAAAAGACAAAAGTGGTTCTACGGGCGTGGAATAAACATACTTTTGGAATGGTGGATCAGAACATCAAGGCTTTGGAGGCGAGAATGTACCGTTTGGGATCTCGGTTGCAGGAAGGCTTTGACTAGCAAATAGAAGAGGAGCTACTCAATACTAAGTTGGAATTGGATGATTGGGAGCATCGGGAAGAAATAAGATTGTCGCAACTTGCCAAGAAAAAGTGGCTCCAAGATGGTGACCAAAATTCTAAATTTTCCATGTCGCCGTTAATCAAATAAGGAAGAGAAATATGATTTCCAACATGAGGCTAAAGGATGGAAGCAGGTTGGAGAGCCTAGAGCAGGTGCACCAAGGTGCAGTTGACTATTTTCAGTCCTTTCTTTCCTAGCCAAATCACGTAGAAGAGCTGGACTTGTCCTCGTTTATAGAGACTAGTATCTTTGAGGAGGAGAATTCTATCCTTTGCCAAGCCCCTTCAGTGGAGGAGGTGCTTTTAGCTTTATGTTCTATACCCAAAGATAGCTCCTCGGGGCCGGATGGTTTTGGTTCCGCATTTTACCTTGCTTGCTGGGAGATTGTTAAAGATGATGTGGTGGTTGCGGCGATAGATTTTTTTACGGGTTCACCGTTACCATGGTTTTACTCCTCGTCGTATATTGTCTTATTCTGAAGGTGGAGGAGCCAAAAAGTTTTGATAAGTTTCGGCCAATCAGTCTATGCTCGGTTGCTTATAAAAAATTTTCTAAAGTATTGGTTCAACGGATGACCTGCCTTTTGCCTCAATTAATTTCCCATGAATATGGGGCTTTTATTCCAGGACGGAGCATATTCGAAAATATTACATTGGCGCAAGAGATGGCTCACTCCTTGCATAAGAGAGTGCAAGGGTGAAATCTTATGATAAAAATCGACATGGCCAAACCTTATGGTAGGGTTGATTGGTCTTTTCTCCTTCGGGTACTGCAAAGTTTTAGTTTCTCTTCTCATTTTTACAGCTTGGTGAAGGAATGTGCGCATTATCCATAGTTTCCCATTATGATGAATGGGACTTATAAAGGTTTCTTTAAGCCATCACGGGGTCTTCGCCAAGGTGACCCTCTTTCTCCATATTTATTCATTATCATGCAAGAGGTTTTGTCCCGTATGCTTCGGAAGCAGTTTGAGGAGGGATGTATTGGCTGTTTCTCACATCCTAGGGGGCTCCTCTAGTATCTCATTTATTTTATGCGGATGATTTGTTGGTGTTTGCGAATGGGGAGAAAAGATTTTTGCGTCGGCCTATGAATATTTTTGATTCATATGCAAAAGGATTTGGTCAAATGATTAATATGGACAAATTTGCTATATTTTTCTCAAAATTGATATCAGGAGCTCGAAGGCAGAGCTTGAGACGGTTAACAGGTTTTATGGAAGGGAATTTCCCTGTAATTTACCTGGGTGTTCCTTTTGTTTCAGGTAGACTTATGGCTAGGATTATTGAGCTGTTGGTCTCAAAAAGTAAAGGGAAGGTTGCAGGCTGGAAACTGAAGTTACTCTCTCAAGGTGGTAGGCTCACGCTGATCAAACATGTTCTATGAAGTATGGCCACACATCTATTGGCGGTTCTAAAGATTCCCATAGCAATTTTCAAAAAGCTTAATTCCATCTTGTCTACGTTTTTCTGGGGGGAGAACAATGGTAAAGCTCAGAGGAAGTGGTGTGCTTGGGATAGAATTTGTATGCCATTAAAGGAAGGGGGTCTTGGTCTCCGTAAGTTCTTGGAAGTTCAACGATCCTTGCACACGAAGTTCGCATGGCGGTTGCTAACTGTTGATAATTTATGGACTAAATTTTTTCAAGCAAAGTACGTGAGGAATGGTCATTTGATGCTTACGGAGCCAAGGGCCACGTCTTCTAGGTTCTAGAAATCAATTTTGCAGGTACTTCTAGAGGTACTCTAGAATACTAAAACTCACATTAAAGAGGCGGTTCATCCTTTTTGTTTGATCGCTGGCTTGCGAGTAGGCCTCTTTCTGCTTCTACCGAGTTGATTCAACAACCGGGATTGCGCATTCAGGATGTGTGGGTGGATGGAAGATGGGATAAGGAACGTCTTGCGGAGCTGGTTGGCACTGATAAGTCGAGAGAGATCATACAAAATATAGCAGATGGGAAGAAGGGTCGGGACTCCATCATCTGGCAACCTGCCAGTGATGGTTTTTTTCTTCCGCAACGGCGTGGGACATCATTCGGGTAAGAGGGGTGCAACAGCCTAGGATGGAGTGGATTTGGCACCCTATTCTGCCAAAAAAAAAAATTGTTTTATGTATGTGGAAAGTGAAGGTCAATGGTCTGGCCACAGATGATCGAATTTGATGCCTGGGAATCCCATTAGCTTCACGATGGGACTGCTGCTTGAGAGGCAGTAGTGAATCCCTTGATCATGTGTTGGCTACAGGGGAGTTTGCTGTTAAGGTCTGGGACTGGGCTGAAATGGCCTTGGGTCTGCCCCGTTTGGTAACTCGTTCTTGGTGGGCAATGGTGACGTACTGGTTTTCGTTCGCCAAAAAATCGTCGCAGCGTGGTGTTCTCATCGGTCTCCTTCCTTGCATTATCACGTGGAGGCTATAGGCAAGGTGTTGTAAGGCCAGGATGGAGGCAAGTCTTGAGCCAACTGAGAGTGTATGGCTAGCGGTAAAAGTTTGGTTGCGGAAGTTGTCAGGCTTGCTCATGCTTTCTAAATCTCTTCCAACTATAGACATCTCTATCTTGCAGGCACTGGAAATTCCCCTATACGGGATTAGGAGTCGACGTGCATTGTGACGCCCCGACTCCCACGTACAACAAACCTCGGGAATCGTGACGTCAGGATGATGACAACCGGTCACGCATCCCAACGACAAGTGTCAAGTGTGTGCAACAAATAAACAGTGCACAATTAAAAACACAAC
Organism: Cyclocarya paliurus; assembly: GCA_029856935.1. Lineage (NCBI taxonomy): Eukaryota > Viridiplantae > Streptophyta > Magnoliopsida > Fagales > Juglandaceae > Cyclocarya > Cyclocarya paliurus. The sequence continues at coordinate 16,106,429 of CM056952.1, read as the reverse complement.
GGAAGGTAATAAAGTCTACTAGTACTAGAATTTTAATTAATACAAAAATCCAAAATACGAATACCTTAAAACAAAGCCAAAGTCCCAGAAATAAAACACAAGTCTGAAAATAAAAACTACAGCTCGAGTGATCCCAGATCACTCCTCCGGCGGAGCCAGATCCTCAGGCTCGGCATCTGCATCATCAACAAAGTCTGCAGTACCATCAAATGGTACCGCAGGTAAGTTATAACCTAACCAAGTCCAGAGATAAAACCATACTCTAACAATTAACCATGCATGCCCATGATGCAAATGAAATAATGCTACGCACACCAAAAATCTCATTGGCTCAAAATCATTCCCAGTAAAATCCATTTCCACCATTTTCCCAGAAAATGGTACACAAAAATCATTTCCATCATTTTCCCAGAAAATGATACACAAAAGCAACTCACGCTATTTTTCCAGAAAACAGCTCTTTTCCATTTAATCCAATTAACCATATGCACCATGGTCTCCCCTATGGACTATCCGCACGTCCTGGCTACTTTATGAGAGATGCCCAGTTCCGCACCCGGTGCGTTCGTGGCCAGGTCATCCTCTAGCCCCCGCCAGCAGAAGGGCCACGGAGTCGGCACGTCCAACGTCCGATCCCGTTGTCACCCAGCGACAACCCAGGGGACGTCACTCAGTATATTGCGCTCCCGAGTGACCAGAGGAGCTCCACCGAGATAATGCCCCATCTCGGCTTGGGGTCGTGATACACACGCACCCACAAATCCAGTCAACACATGAAAACCCAGTTTTCATAAAAGTCACATGAACATGAATGCAATACACGAAAACCCAGTTTTCTATTTACAAACATGCCATGTGTGCAATATGCAATGAACCAGATCAATCCTCACAACCAATGATCAACTCCCAAAATCACAATCAACTAAAATATCCAATATCCAAATCCAAAACCACAACATAACCGAACTCCAACAAATATCCAATCACAATTAATCACACACAACAAGTACTCCGATCAATCCAACCACCTCCGAACTCCTCGGACTCAGTCCGGAAACCAACCAGGATACATATATAAATAAAAGCAGTTAATTGCATAAATATAATTAAATCTCAAAGAAATGTTTAGGAAATACTTACAGCGCTTTAAAACAATTTTACGAAGGATCTGAGGCACAGCGAATCACCAAGGCAGCAAAAATGCACAGTGTAAAAACACTGGCCGAAATGCAGTGAAATTAGAATTTTTCACGGTTTCAATCGGAAACTTGAAATTGATAGGGTAGGGCCTATGGAAGGTGGAGAATCTAATGGTGGTGGTGGTTGGCCGAGAATGGTGGCGGAAATGGGCGGTTTTAAGATCGAAAAATACAAATCGGAAGTGATGCTCGTATGACCGGCTCCGGCGACGGATCGGGGCCGAGTTTGGGTCCAAAAGCTTGGTATTGGGCCGATGAAGATGTGGTGAAGAAATGGTGGCCGGACGGCGACGAAATGGCGAAGAGAAGCCCGCGGCTTCGCACGGCTCTCGGAGACAAACGGCGGCTCGGGGTGGTCTGAAAATCTAGGGGTGAGGTCGCCGGTCGGAGGGGAGCCGAACGGCACCGGCGGTGTCGACCACCGTCGGCTGGCGGCGGTGCAGGGAGGTGAAGTCCGAAAGATGCGTGGGTGAGGAGAGAGAGAGGAGGGGCTGCTCGCATGGGAGAAGAAGGAAGAAGAAAGAAAAAGAAGAAAAAAGAAAAAGAAAAAAGAAAAAGAGGAAGAAGAAAAAGGAGATCCAGCTTTTCAACTGTGGTTTTCGAAAGTGATCCAACGAAAAAGATTTTAAAACCACTAGATAAATAAAATAATTCAAACTCAATGAAATACTCAATTAAAACAGTAAAAATATTAAAATCCAAAAACAAGTCCATTTAAATAAAACAATAACTATTTTTAAAACAGTTAAAATAAATAAATCAATTTAACTCAAAATTAGCTAAAATGAAATATTAAATTCTGACAAAAACATCATTTAAAATAAAAAGAAATTAAATTGCAGATCACTAATTTAAATTAATCAAATACAGTGAAATGCTTGAATAAAACAATAGAAATTTTAAAACCCACAAACAAACCAATTTAAATTAAAAAAATCAATTTAAATCCAAAACAATAATTAACAATAAGAAAGCCCAATAAAATAATTTTCACAACTTAAAAATATTATAAAATAGTATTTAAAAACTCCCAAAATTTTAAAACAAGATAATTAATCATGAAATAAATTAAATAAATCTTTCATTAAAATAAAATAAAATTCGGGATGTTACATGCATGGTTGATTTATTGGCGTAAACTTGTTGAAGGGTGGGTCAAGATTAATGTAGATGGCAATTGTAGAGGGAATCCTGGAATGTGTGGAGGTGGCGGTGTGATTTGGAACCACTGGGGAGAGTTTATTAGTGCTTTCTCTTCCTATTTTGGACATGGAACTAATAACATGGCTGAGTTGAGATCCCTTTTATCTGGTGTACGCATGTGTAAGGAGATGGGATATACACAGCTGGAGATTGAGTGTGACTCCATGCTAGTGGTTAATTGGTTGTCGGCTAGGAAGTGCTTGAACTGGTATTTATGACTGGGAAGAGCTCCTCACCTTGTTATCGGGACTTCGCTTCACTATTGCACATCAACCTAGAGAAGGTAAAGGTCCGGCAGACTATCTTGCGCGACAAGGGGAGGTGGGTATTGTTCGACGATACATAGATTGGAGTTCGCTACCGAGAATCTTAAGGGGTATGCTTAGGTTGGATAAGCTGGGTTTACCGAATATTAGAACTTGATGAGGTGTCGTTTTAGTTTTGTTTTCAGGAATTGCTATTTGTTTTTGTTTCTTTATAATAAGGTTTGGATGGTGTTTTTTGTATATACGGTATTCCTCCGCCATAAGTGAATATTTTTTTCAATAAAACTGGGAGGGGGTCACTCATGGACAGGTGCTTTCGTCTCTTCTTTAAAATATATATATATATATATTCAAATCAAAATTTTACTTTTTACAATTGTAAAAAATGACATCATTTACTTTTCAAAATATTCAAATCAAAGGTTCTCCTTCTTGAAATTGTCAAACACAACATTATTTACTTTTCAAAATATTCAAATCAAAGTTTTACTTTTTGCTATTGTCAAAGACGACATCATTCACTTTTGAAAAGTTTCAAAAACACATGCACATGTGAAAAATGACAATCAATTATCTTTCAAAGTTTCAAAATTTAAACTTTTAATCATCAAATATGTCATGCACATGTGAAAAATGCAATTTGATGTTTTATGAGAAAATATTAATTTTGAGCCATAATTCAATTTCGAATTTTATCAAGAGATTTACAAAATTGCTCTAAGAGCTTTATTTGTAAACTTGTTTCCTTTTTTACTCATGTTTGATTTGTTAATGTGCTTGGCTTCATTGTGTAGACAATTTGACTTTAAGATTCCTTTATACTTGAATTCATTTGTTATCATCAAAATTCATATATAGATATGTAAGTATATGATACTTGAAACTTTGGGTTCAACAATCTCCCATTTTTTAATGATGACAAATACTTAATAGAACTTTGAAACCTGTAGTAATACTTAAGCTCCCCCTGAGAATGTGCGTTAGTTTTTCAAGCAATAAATAAACATAATTCCAAGCATATATAAACAAGTTTAATAAATAAAATATTGGAAAGAACATGTTAATGTTCTAGTCTAAAACTTCTTCTCCTTTTGGCATCATTAAAAGGGAACCACAGTAAGCAATACCAACTAATGAAAATGATGCGTTTGTAGAAACTGTGGAGAGCTAAATAATTGGAGTCGCCCGGTCTCGACAAGTGTCGCAAAACCCAGAGTCGCCTGGGTCCCTAACACGTGCTGCAAAACACGGAGCTGCCTGGATCCCTGACGCGAGCTTTAAGGCCTTGAGTCCCGCCCAGGTCTTGCCTTGATTAACTCTAACACCTTTTGCAGAGATTTGAATGCTCTGAGTTTCTATAAAAAGACCATTTTGACCATTCGACTACCTACAAAACAAATTCTCACATTGCCTATTAACCTAGTTTCTATTTATCCAGAACAATAGTATGACCGAGTAACATTCTTCCAATAATGTTCCAAATTTGAATCAAGAACCCTTTACGCCTTAACCACTAATTTTCTCTCCTAAGACTGTCAACACCAAGATAGGAGTAGAGATACATTCTTCTAGTAGGATGTATGATGAGGTTGTTGCAGGATCAAGAATGCTCAGTGCTCAATATGCTATTGCTATTAAGACGATATCTCGAAAGTTACTGGCAAGGGTGAGTGAGGTTAATAAGCTTAACAATCAAATATGTAAATTGCATCAAAGACTTGCTAATAGAAGTAGAAATAATAAAATATTAAAATAAGAAAATAAGGAGTTGAAGAAATTTGTGAATTGGTACGCTCATGACCTACAATCACGAATAGAGGAGTTGGAACGAGAGAGAGAATAAAGACAAAGTCAACATCAGCAGTTAACAACAGAGGTTCAGCGTTTACGAGAAAAATAGGGATAGTCTACATTTAATCTCGTTGGCTTAGCTAAATAAAATATGCATCTAGCATATCTTGTAATCTTGACTAAGTAAGTTTTGAAGAACCGATAGCTTATCTTGTTCTTATTTTCATCTCTATAAAATCAGTCTTGAATTTCATCTAATTCGCATCAAATCGTCTTTGCTCTCTATAATCTATCTGCATTTTCACTCTCTAAACTTTTTCCTCCTTTTTTTTAATGGCTCAACATCTTCTCCCACCAATTTCCTTGTTCACTATATGGGATATTCTACACCTCAACCACCAGTTATTTCTGCATCTACCATAGGTGCCATGAAGCAACATGAGAATGATATGATTAACAAGTCAGATGATGACGCCATATATGAACTTGTGAGTCTCGGTACTCAATACTCATCATTCATTGACGCATTTTTTTGGCGATTGCAGACCAGAACTCGTGAGGTTGAAAAGCTTAACGTGAAGATTTATGAACTTCAACAACTTATTCATGAGTCTAACAAAAAAATAGGAAACTCAAAACAGGAGAATAAGGATTTAAAATCCTTACTTGTTTCTTAATTTCAACTTCCTACTCTTTTAGATAAGGATAACATATTGATATATGAAGAACCAGAGGACTTGAAAAATGAGGTTAAAAATCTCAAGTTTTTGCAAGTCATTTGAGATAATAAAATAAAAATGTTTAACAGATATTCATGGCATATATCATTCCCATTTCTTTTCTAATCATGCATAGTTTATCTTTTGGCAGAGGTTTTGTGAAAATGTCTGCCAACTGACTGTGTGTGCTTGTGAATTCTAGTACAATATCGTACTTTCTACAAATGATCTTGAAGAAAATGATATCTAATATGCATCTGAGTGGCTGATTAGATCGAAAGAAGTGTGCTTAGGATACCATAACTCTAGGTCAATTGTACCAGCAAGATATCTAAAAATACTCTTAACTGCAATCAAATGAGATTCTTTTGGAAATGATTGAAAATATGCACAAAAGCATACACTGACCATAATATTTGGTTTACTGGTTGTTCAATATAATAGACTATCAATCATACCTCGATATACCTTTAAGTGAACCGGCTTACTGAATTCATCCTTGTCAAGTTTGGTGGATGGGCTCATTGGAGTTCCAATTTCTTTCGTACTTGATTTGCAATCCGAGTAAGAAGTTAAGTTCTCTCATTATACTCATTTCAAATTCTTCTTGCATATTCTTAACAAAAACTTGGCACGTTTTTTCATTAATAGTACAAAATATTATATCATCCACATAAATAGCTCGTGAAGGTTCTCATAGAATTTGTTCTGCTTGATGATCTTTTACAAGTTTTTACTATTTGGTTGCATCTTGCATTAAGTTTTGATGATCTTTTCTGATGTCTCCAAATGTCACGTGTCTTGAACATCCATTTGTTTTTGCTTATGGAGGATTTTATGCATACTTACAAAAACAATTAAAATGAATTTTCTTAGTACCCAAATTCTTTGGGTCCTTCATTTATTAGTATTAGAAGAAATAAGATTTTAGGTATCTATATGACCCTAATAGTCATTGTATGTTTTCTTATAATGGGACAAGCATAATAATTATAACTATTTCTATTACAAAAATTGCAAATAGCAAGTGACATATATAAATAACTTGAGTGATTATAATAATATATTTTTTTGAAAAATTTACTTTTATGAAAAGAATTTTAAATATTGGACTTTGATTTAGAAGGATTATCAAAAAAGTTTTTATAAGATTTATATTTTTGTTTTGGCATGTATACCAAGAAGTTTTTCAAAATTTCTTTTTTCATTTGTAAAATTTTCAACAATATTTTCTAAATCAGTCACTTTCGTTTTCAACTCATGATTTTCATCATTCATAACAATATTTTCTTTTCTTAAAACATCAATATCATTTGTTAAAAAAGAATTTTTTTTTTTCAAAATAATATATTTGATACTCAATTTCTCAAATTCTTCATATATTTTTTCAAAGACATTTTGCAATTCTTCATATGAAAGATTTTCAATATTGTTAAGATTTGTTACCTCAATGTCGTCTTTAGCCATAAGACAAAGATTTATAGATTTTCTATTGCTTGCTTCGCTGTCTAAGCTGCTTGAATCATCATCTCATCTAGTTTTCATTGCTTTCTTGCCCTTGCTTCGATCTTTCTTTAGTAGAAGAAAATCCGCCTTGATATGTCCTGGTTTATTGCATTTATAATAAATTAAAGAGTCATATTGACTTGTATTTTTCTTGGAAAATGTTTTGAAGGATTTCCTTGAAGGAGTTTTATTTCTCTTTAAGAATCTCTTAATTCTCCTTGTTATCATCGTAAGTTCTTCATCTTTGTTGTTAGTTTCCTCATTTTTATCACTTTCGCTTTCATGAAGAGTTCATTCATGGAGAGTTCATTCATTTTAAGTACCAAACTCTTTTTTGGTTTTCCTTCTTTTTTGGCAGAGAGTTGAAAATTTTTCTTACTATCTCAAAACTGGAATAAACCTTATCGAGAACTGTTAAGCTGTTTATAATGTTAGTAAAACGAGTGTATATAATAGAAATAAATTAATCATCATTCATTTTAAACATTTTCATATCTATGAGTAAGAATATAAAATTTTGATTCATTAACTTGCGAAGTTCCTTCCTAAGTAACTTCTAAGTTATCCCAAATTTTTGTTGTTGTTTTGGGAGTCATTATTCTATTGAACTAATTCTCATTGAGAGCATTACATAGGAAATTCATAACCTTTGAATTCAATATTTTAATTCTATCATCTTCATGATCGAACTCATCTTCTTCCTTTTACTCTATTAACAACTTTTGTTGAAATATAAGGTCTATTTATAACGCATCTCCAAATTTCTTGACCTTGAGATTGAAAGAAAATTCTTATTTTAGTTTTCTAGAATGTGTAATTGTCTCTACAAATGGTAGAGGTCGACTGCTAGATTGGTTTTCACCAGATGTAGCTGTAATATAAACCATAAGATATTTACTCAAAAGATATTTAATCTTATAAAAAGAGCTATCGCTCTGATACCATTTGTTGCCCAGATGACTAACACAATAGGGGTGAATTGGTTTGTATTTAAAAATTAACAATTATAAATCAAATGTACTATATAAAATATAAGTAAAATATGAAGCACCAATATATATAATGAGTAAGGGTAAGAGAGAAGCAAACTCAATATTTTAACGAGATTCAGTCTCACTGCTTACATCCTCGTCTCAAGTTACCTCTTGAGTATTCTCAAATTCACTATCCAATCTCCTTTAGATAGAGATAGAAACCTATAAAGAATCTGTGTAGAACACCCTCTACACTTGTAGAGCTCGTGAAGACATTTGCTTTGAAAAGCAAGGAGCAGAGAGGCAACGAGAGAACTTCCAATATATAAAGGTAAGTTAGCTTCTAAGATAGTGTTGGGTAATGTGAGGTGAATGTTGTGTGTAAAAGGTATTGCATTATTTCTGTAACTTCTCTCCCTATTCTATAAGAATGAATAAATATTTCCATAATTATGTTTGTATTCTATATTTACTCGCTAATTTCAATGCTTTGAATGTTTTCGATACTTCAACTATTTTCAATACGTGACGCTGAGACCCTGTGTGGGAACCCTTGATATCGGTGTGTATGTGTGTGAAAGAGAGTAGTCAGTAGCGCGAGTTTCTATTCATAGTACGAGACGAAGAATTTCCCGTGACCATTCTGTGAAATGTTGCCATGTACATCACCCGAGAAGGAGAATGCCTCCTGGGGAGTAGGGTAGAACAGTGTCACACTTGGCCACACCTGATAGTCAGGACGGAGGATCCCCTAATGTATCACGTGCTGGTTTCCTCAAGTTGGTTGGCTGGGTAGAGTAGCATCCTTGGTGCAATAAGTATCTGTGTGTGCCTATGTGAGAAGTGTGAGCCTGTGTGGTGAAAGTGTACCTGTGTAGCGAATGAATGCCTGTGTGGCAAATATCTATGTGATGAGCACCTATGTGGTGGAAGAATGTTACTTGGTTGAATTAGGCCCGATACTGCTTTTTACAGGTTTACTACTATATTGGGAATGAGTTACTTATCGCCATAATATTACTAATGTGTTTTTATCTATTTTGTATAAAGAGAATGACATATTTCGAGAGGGTGATTCCTCGTCATGCCTACATATATATATATATATATATATATATATATATATATATGTTTTAACTAAGAGGGTGATACTCGCCAGGTTGGAAGGATGCATGTAGCTGTAAGAGTGATAATGATTCCTCTCTACACATATACGTGTCCGTCCAATATTTACATGAAAAGTCTTCATAACATTTTTGATAGTATTATCACTCATTAGTGATCTTGTCATAGCTGCCTAATTTACTTATGATTTTGTTATCAAGACCATAAATTTTGATGCAGGTACATACCCTAGCATGACACTGGAGGAGGAAGAGTCAATCCCGCTCGAGTCTTGATACGGATCCGTCTTAGCACTAGCATATGCGATAGCTACCTTGTGCCTTTTGTAGGATGTATAATATTAAGTCAGTGCTTATTGTACTCAGTTTGCCTCCTTATGGCGGCTAATCTTAAGTATTTTGGATAATGTAATGTTTTGTGGTTAATTAAGGGCGATAAGACGTTTTGTCATAAGTATAGTATTTTGGTACTCGATTGTCAACATTATCACCACAACGTGTTCTATTTCAATTCCACTGCGATTTCATAAATTAACTATCATACACGTGTACTTTCCTCTAAATCATTACATGCAAAATCTTCATCTGGAGTGTTGTCCGATCGGCCAGCATCCTGGGCACCACAAAATCTCACCTAGTCTGGATCGGGGTGCCACTGCCGCATGTCATTTTGTGAAATATTTCGTGGCTAAAGAATTTGTTTTGTTGAAAAACTTTAGCAGCTATCCTAATGTGCTAAATGGCTAAAATACCCTCGATAACGGTAAAGCCTACCTTACCTGATCCTTCCCATCCAGGCAATGGGCGTCGATGACTTCTCAATTCTCATCAACGCACTTCAGATTTTCCGCAGAGACGAAGAAGTAGATTGCGGCCGAGCAGAGAAGAGAGAGACACGGTGTTCATTTCGCAGTACTTTCATGGTTTCGTATAATTTGTGAGAAGCAGAGAAACCGGAAGATAAACATGCTCAAAGTCTGGGACTCTCGCAGTTATTACTTCCACAGGCACAGTATGTCGTTCGGAGGGTCATTGAACGAACTTTGGCGGGAAAACGGGCATGGTGGGTGGGCCACTGTTTTTGCTTTGATTGTGATATTGGTTTGGCACTGTTACAAGAGGTTCCCCTTTATATTCTCGAGTTCCAATCTGACTCCGTCTGATTCTGGCGCTAGGATTCATCCGCAATTAAAGTATGCTGCCTTTTTTATTTTATTTTTTTTCTGGGTTTTCTCCAATTTCAAACGGGTGCAACTTTTTTCATTGAATTTTGTGCTTCTTCATTGATTGTTTAAAATTTGTTGACGAGACTAACAAAGTTATTTTGTGTGTTGGAGTGTGGTGGGCCATTTCTATTCTTAATGAATTTAGGTTTTCTGATTTCATGTGGGTACAACCGGGTCGTCCTTATTTTCTCTTCAATGCGTGGCTTATTTATTAAATATTTCAGAAATTTAGTGGCTGGGTTTTTAGAAACTAGATTCGTTTTTGGTTTGAATTAGAGCGGGTCACTTGTGATTCTAGGCTTGTTTCTTTGATGAGTAACTTATGATTCTGGGTTTGTGACTACTACTGGATGCTAATCCTTCGAATGAGTTTTGCTAGGTTTAGAAGAATCTCTGTAGGTTACTTGATGTTTCGAATCTCAATATGAATATTTGGAGACTCAATTGGGCTTTTAGAAGTTCAATAATATTTGTAATTGAAAAGGAAATGCATTAGGTATTTTGGAAATTAGGTTTTCTATCCTTTTATCATATGCAATTTTGTGATTTTTTCAATGAGTTTTCTATCCTTTTCTCTCTTCATGTTGTTGGCGCATGTCAGAACATTGTTCATAAAAAAATCTTAGCAATTTTGGCTAAACTTGTGTGAGTCAAGGTAATTTAGCTCTCTTCTTAGATAACTTTCAAAAAAGTTCTTTTGGATTCTACTTTACATAAACTGAGACTGTTACTTTTCGAGATAATTAATGTTAACCTCTCAGTTAGTTAAATATGATACGGATCTTACATAACAATAATTGCATATTTTTCCATATCTTTATAGTACTTACCGAGTAAGATGGCTGATCATTATCATCAATTTTAAATGTATCTTAAAGATTAATTCTGTGTCTCATATTTTATTTTGCTCTCTGCTTATTAATACCAAGTGGTGGAACTGCAATGTTGTCCTAGTTACTTTGTTCTTAATTGATATTCCACAGGTTATTTAGATGTGATTGTATTCTGACATGGAAGTCTGTCTACTCCTGCAGAAGTTCAGAGATTGTGTCAGATGCTGATTTAAAGTTCCTAATTGAAAATTTGGATGAGAAGCACCATGATAATGAGAAGTGGGAACATGTCATAGACAAAAGAAATAATGCCCTATTCTACAATGCTAAATGTTGCAAGCCTAAGGTTACAATTAAATTTTTACATAACAGAAAGATATTGAATTGATTTAAAGTTTCATTCTCTCTCTTTTGGGTCTTGAAAATTTATGCTTTCTAGGCTAATTACATTTTTCCCTCACGAGCTACCACCATGTTCTCGTTTGCACCTCTAAACTTTTATTTAGCACAACTTGAACCTCATTCTGAAGTTTTGGTATCAGTTTGCCTCCTCTATCTGGAAACCAATTTTAATTTGGGCAAAAATGTATCAAAGACAAAAATATCCTCACCATCAAAATTAAATAATTCAACCATGTGTGATGGGTAATTTAATCTTTCTATAATTTTTTGTATTAAAGTTAATCATAGTTTTTGACATAGATGATAAGTGACTCTAAAACTTCAAATTAGGGTCTGAGTTATATCGAATCAAAGTTTATGGGTGTAAGTGAGAAGGGGGTGGTAATTTATGGGAGAAAACATTTTTTGGTTTAGAAAATGGATTTTCCAAGCATATTATCTTTTAGGTGGGTTGGAGGGCTTTTGGGTTGATATTGCATATTGTTTTTTATAAGAAATATTCATTAGAAGGTGCTAAAGGTGCAACCAAGTTTACTTGATGTATACGAGAGAGAGAGATGTCTAGGAGAAAAAAGATGCAAGAAAGTCATGGAATTAAGCCCATTAAAATCTATCAACATTGTCCAAAGGAAAAATTATTGAGAAAGAAAGTTTTGAGCTCCTCTAGCATTTGTTTGTGGTCCTCAAAGATTATATCATTCATTTCCTTCCAAAAACACCAAATGAGCCTAGTAGGAATCATCTTTCATGTTGCTACAATTTGTGGGTTGCCACCTAATCCTCTCTAGGAATAAAATAGGTCCACAATTTTATTTTATTTTTTGATGTGACCCAGGCCAAATCAACCTGTCTAAAGAAGTCCCTCCACATTGCAGGATGCCACAGTAAAAGATGATAAGAGTCTCACCACTCATCTTGCACAATGCCAGAATTTAATCCTAGATTTGTCTCTTTCCAAGTGTATGAGATGATTAGAAAATGTCCTCTAGCCTTTCTTTCCTTATGCTCTTCCATTATCCCACCCCATGAGGCCCCTGACCTCATGAGAACACCCACCCCACAAGCATCTGCATTTAGAATCTACAACTTCTCTGCATGAGGCCACTCTCTTACTCTAGTAATGCTAAAGCCACCTCCCCAGTAGTGCACAATTAAACAAGAGTAGATTCCCAACTCCCAACCCACCCTCAACATAGCTTGCCCAGCTTACCAGCCTTCACAAAAACTACCCCAAAAGAAGTCAATGTACAACTTCTCTAGGTAATTAGCTACACTAGAGGAAGTGGAAAAAGAGACGTAAAATACATAGGCAGATTAGAAAGCATGCTCTGAGTGATCCTACTACCTTTGGACAAGATACTCATAGGTAAAGAGGACATCTGACATTCTAGAATACCCGCCAAATTATTGACATTGTTTACATGATTCACTGAATGAATTCCGATTTTGCCTAAGTACCTTCAACCTGAAAAACTGATTAAACCACCAATAGAACCTAAGCATCAAAGTGTTTGCACACAAAGGAAGTGGTAAATTAAGAGCACAAGCATTTCTATGCCCCATAGAACCACTTGAGTTCCTCCGTGACTATGGCAAAAAGCAGAGGAGACAAAGGATCTCTATACCGCAAGCCATGAGAACTACTGAAGAAACCAGATGGAGTTACATTTACTAAAACTGAGAAGTGCACTGTAGAGATACAATGAACCATCCAAGATTACCATTTTTCCCAAAAACCACCTCTCCTCAGCAAATGCAAAGGGAATTCCATTCTTCTTCTTCTTCTTCTTTTTTATTTTTTTTATTTTTTATTTTTATATCGGGAACTTCTCCAAGGCAGGGCCCATGCACTTGCAGAGTAAATCCCAGTCTCATGCACCGCACCCTCGAAAGTTTTCCTACACAAAACTGGTTAAATTGTTGGCTTTTCACTAGGGGGTGTGGCCCCAAAGGATTGTTTGCAAAGGGAACCTCTGTTGACATGGTCATAAGCCTTCTCAATGCCCACTTTACAGTGCACTCTAGGCTCTCCAGATCTAAGCCTACTATCCAAACACTCGTTAGCATATCACATATTTGTTTTATGCGCTTATGTACTTATAACAACTATGAGACTTTCAGCTACTCCCAAGAAACATCCAAAACATATGGGGTGATCCAGCGGCCCTTCCTGTGTTAGATGAGAAGGAAATATGCAATTTTAAATCAGCCCAGCATGTCATTGTATTATTTGGTTTATTTATTTATTTTATATAGATGACACTTAGATTTTGGTTATCATTGTGGTGATGCATAGTAAAGGTGCACTGCTCTGTTTGCAAGTGCTCATTGCCATGGAATTTTGTGCACAACATTCGAGTACCCATCAGGAGCTGCGCATGTCCTAGAAATTATCTATTCATTTATATACCGCCTAGGCATAAAAAGTTGAGGAAATAACTTATCAAAAAAAAAAAAAAGGCGCCGCCTAAAGCGGCCTTCTTTACTTGGGCAGCAGCCCTAGAAAAGATTTTGACTACCAATAACTTGAGGAAGCGCAAGGTCGTCATCCTAAATTGGTGTTATATGTGTAAGCAATCTGGCGAGACAGTAGAACATCTCTTGTTACATTGTGACACAGCTAGAGCCTTGTGGACTGAAGTGTTTAGTTGGGTGGAGTTTTCGTTTGTAATGCCTGCAACAGTAGTTGAGCTACTGGCTAGCTGGACTCTCCCGAGAGGTACTCCACAAATTAAGGAGGTGTGGAAGATGATCCCGATCTGCATCATGTGGTGCATTTGGCAAGCATCAGACTTGTGAAAACAAGGAGTGGTCACCCGAGGAACTTCAAGCGTTATTTTTCCATACTTTATTTCTATGGGCCATAGCTTTAGATTTTAATGGCTTGAATTTTCATGATTTTCTTGTTTCTTCTAGATCGATCTAGATAGGTCTTATCTCTTGTATATCATCTTGTGTACTTGGGCTATGCCTATCCTTATTAATAATATCGTTTACTTATCAAAAAAAAAAAAAAATTGAAGGAAATATTGTAACTTGTTTGAATGAACGAATAGGCTTTTCTTTCATCCTTCTCATTATTTTTATGGTTATAGTTTATTTTGTTTACCAGCCACTCATGATTTTTTTCCTGAAATTTCCATCTGTGTTTTTATATATTTTTTAGTATATTACACCTGATTTGGCTAGCAGCTCTTTTGGAATCTATGCTCACATAGCACTTGTATATCGGTGAGGAGCTTGAGTTTGCCTTTGTTTCTTCTTGTTTGCAGGATGGTCCCCTGAAGTACTTGAGTGAGACAGTATTTGAGAACTGTTCTCCTGAGATGTTAAGAGACTTCTACATGGACAATGATTACAGAAAGAAGTGGGACAAGACCCTGGTTGAGCATGAGCAGCTGCAGGTGGATCAAACTAATGGGGTTGAAATCGGTCGCACTATAAAAAAGTTTCCACTGTTAACACCTAGGGAATACATATTAGCTTGGAGATTATGGGAGGGGAAAGATAGAACTTTCTACTGTTTTATTAAGGTAATTTAACCAAACATTGGTCTCACTGTGTATTCAATTACTCTTAAGAATTTTTTTAATGTTGTCCTGCAATTTTCATTTTGAACATCATTGTCCTTGGATATCATTAATGCTTAAATCATGCATTTAGTTGTGGTTGCATCTGTATCAAACTCTTCTACCGTTATGTATAGTGTGACTGGCAAAACCTGTTAAAAATAACGATAATAAAAATAAAATATAAACAGGAAATACATTATTAACCTTCTTGGTTTGAGAAAGTTGAGATTTGTAACATCAAAAGAGAGCCATATTTTGTATGAAAGAAACCTAACTTACTGACAAAAATAGAAGCGAAAAGGACATTACACTAACTTTTGAGATTCTTGTTCTTTTCTTTTTTAGCTTTACCTTTTGGTTTATTTGGATGCTTGCTTGCATATCTGCTGGCATATTTATATCTGTATATATGCACAGACCAACGTATCTTCAAGTAAGTATTAATTCATATGAACCTGAGTATAATCTTGTTGCTTGGTCGGTACCGGCAATGTAATTTCATGCACTCTATAAAATAGCATGCACTTTAAAATATTCAATTGTATTTGACTTAAACAATTATTTCAGTACTCACAGGAGAAATTATCCAATCAGAGTTGCTATCTGTACTATTATGTATCCAAAAAAAACCAAAAGATTCACTCTCTGTTCTATGCTAGTATTTAGGTTATGCTTGGGGGTGAGATGAGAATTTTGTGTTTTGTTTTAAAGTTTAAAATATTATTTTTTAATTTTGAGATTTGAAAAAGTTGAATTGGAATTTGAAAAAGTTATATTGGAATTTGAAAAAGTTGAATTATTTATTATATTTTGTATGGGGATTTGAAAAAGTGTAGAGATGAGATGAGATGAAGATGAGAATTTTAAGTAAAACACTTTTTCCAAACATATCCTTAGTCTACAAAATATTGTTTTATATTTTGAGTTTAGCAACCTCTGTCTGTTTCTCTGCAAAATATTTCAAATCTTAATTCCTGAAATTTATAAAATTAATTTAAGTTCTGTTAAACCCCCTATTTATGTACATGTAGTGTGCACATGGATGCATTGCTTGACAAAGATGATTTCACGGTATAACAAGTAAGAAGAGGTTGGTCGTGGTGAATATAACTTCATCGATGGCGACGTAAAGTATAGAAAGAATCATTATATTAGTTCTTGTGGTTTAGATCATTTCTGAATTGATTCCCTTGGTTTTTATCTCAGGGATCCCTGTGTTTCTCCCCATTATTAAATTATTCTTCTTTCCATTTCCATATAAATTCTATCTACTTTTCATTTGGAACTGTTTTAAAATGTGTATTATAACCCTATAAACAAAATTACCAAAAAATAAATTCTAAAATACACATTGAAAAAAAAGCTATGAAACAAATTCGAAAAACAAAAAATTGCTCAAGCCATTAGGGTCACCGAATTGAGTCATTAGGGCTGCTGTCTAGTACTACACATTCAGTCTCATGGCTGAATTATAGTGTTAAGTGTGTGCAGGTGTGGCCGCGGGCGTGACTGTGGAACCAGCCATATGGCTGTGGGGTTTTACCCCTTATAACTCCAAGGTATGTCTCAATAATTAGGCAAGTTTGAGTCATTGCATGGATGGCTTGTTGGGTTAATAACTAGTCTTAAGCTCTCAATACAGCCCCTAAAGAAAGTCCAAATAGCCATATGTATTGGGTCACAAGGCTGCAGAATTTACTGCAGTGAGTCAGTGACCAAGTTACACTCGTAACTAACATGTAGGACAGATTACACTACATCATAATGTATCAAAATCGGAAAGGTGGGCGCAGTGTCAAGCTTCTATTTCATGAAAATGCTTTCATTAATGTCGGAACAGCACCAATGCACAAAACAATTGCAGCTATACAACTCTTTTACAACACAAGTATCCACAACTAATTTTTCCAAAGTTAAAAAAAACCTTAACTATATATGGAAGATCTCTGATCATGATATACTCTTGTGACACCTTCCATCCTTGACAAGAAAATCTGCAATTGCATTAACCTCTCTGTAGGCATGAACAATCTGGACAGCAAGCCACTCTGAACTTCATGCCAAATGAAAAAAGTTCCCATTGAATTGACTGCGAGTCAGCCAGTCAGCAACCACCTGAGAATCAGTCTCAACTTCAACAGATGAATGGTTTAAACAGTTACAAAGCTTCAAACCACTCAAGATAGCATTAAACTCTGCCTTGTTATTAGAATTCCAGCCATAATGTGCTGAAAAGATAGCCCAAAAAATCCGTACACATCTCTAATCATGCCACCACCACCACAGGATCCTAGATTCCCCAAAAGGGGGAAGAGTACATTGATTAAGAGTACTTTGTCTAATCTCCCCACGTATTTCCTTTCTCTTTTTCCTTTACCTGCGGGGGTTGCAAAAAAAAAATGGAGATGATTTTTCAGAATTTCTTGCGGGATGGTAATGGGGAGGAAAGAAAATTTAATTTGGTGAGTTGGAACAAGGTTTGTCAATCAGTTTCATGTGGAGGTTTGGGTGTGAGAAATTTAAAGCTTTTCGATAAAGCTCTACCTTGGGAAATGGCTTTGGAGGTACCATTTTGAGAGTAATGCATTATGGAGACAAATTGTGGATATTAAATATGGGAGGATGTGGGGGAGCTGGTGCACTAATGAAGTTAAAGGGGTGTATGGGGTGGGCTTGTGGAAGTCCATCTGGTTAGTATGGGGGGATTTGTGGTGGGGGGGGGGGGGGGGGGATATTTATTTTTGGCATGATACTTGGTGTGGGGATTCAGCTCTTAAGTACATTTATCCTAATTTATTTAGGATTGCTAGAGATAAAGGGGCTGCAGTGGCCAGTGGCTGAGTCGTGTAAGATTTCTAATAACATACTTCAGTGGAATGTGGATTTCAACAGAGATGTGCAGGACTGGGAAGTGGGTGAGGTATCTGATTTTTTGGGAAGATTATATGATATGAAAATTGATCAGAATAGAGAGGACAGCCTGCTGTGGTTGCAAACAAATAACTCCAGATTTACTGTAAAATCTTTTTATAAGGCATTAATTAGTCAGGGAGTTAAAGAGTATCCCTGGAAATGTATTTGGAGGGCAAAGGTGTCTAGCAAGGTTGCTTTTTTCTGTTGGTTGGTGTCTCTTGGGAAAATATTAACCTTGGATACTTTGAGGAAGAGAGGTTTATTTGTGGTTGATTGGTGTTTTATGTGTAAGAAGGATGGTGAATCTGTTAACCATTTTTTCTTCACTGTGAGGTGGCGACAATATTGTGGAATGAGATTTTAGCAAGGGTAGGCATTGCTCGGGTGATGCCTATGCGTGGTGGATTTTTTGTCTTGCTGGCAAGGTTCAGTGGGATGTAGAGGCAGTGCAGCAGTGTGGAGGATGATTCCCTTATGTTTGTTTTGGTGCTTATGGCTAGAAAGAAATGGGAGCTGTTTTGAAGATTGTAAACGTTCTATGGGGGAATTTAGGGATTTTTTCTTTAACACTTATAAGTTTTTGGGTGAAGAATCTTGTAAGGGATGGGAATATTTGTTTAGGTTTAGTACTGTTTTTTTTTAGCTTGTATTTAGGTGTACTCACTTGTATACATCTTGTGTACTTGGGCTATGCCTATTTACTTGGAATAAAATCTCTTATTAACTAAAAAAAAGATTCCCCAAGGAGCTTCCAATTACACAAAACTTCTCACAACCTAGTTTTGGACTGAGCCATCTTAGAATGAGAGGCTCAGACTTTTTAGTGGGTATAATAGGCAGACCAAACTGATGGAATGCAACAATATCAGAGCATCTCAGCTTCCTAACCTTAGGCAGCAGACCCTCGCTTCTACTAGTAATGAAGTAATTCTCCAAATCAGCCTTGTTTTTTCTCCAATGACATCTTCCATGCCAGCATTACACCTACTGCTCCATAGACACCTGCTTATAATGATGGAAGAAAACCAATTACTAACCGAACTGAGAGCTCATGCTTGCTCTTTGAAACCACGAATTTGTTCTTTGACACCATGTTAACCTCTGTATACACCTGACTCTCACCACTGCTGAAGAGAAATTCCACACTTGGGCAGCCAGCTCACTCAAGCTTAATACATGGTCCATTGATTCCACATCTGGAAGTACACAGCAATTACAGTTAGAAGCCAAAGAAATATTCAGTTTCTGAACATAAACATCGAGAGGCAAACTATCATGGAAAAACCTCCATTCTTTGGCAAATGACTCTGCCAAACCCATTTACTCTAAGTGACTTCCTGATCTTTCTAAACTGGGACATTTCTCACATAAGAAACTAACAAATTATCATTTAAAACTTCCTCGGCCATATCGGTTAACCTTCCTTTCAAACGACCATATAATCATACCGAAAATTAGTATTTCCTTAATCATCCAAGCGATACCCTTTATAACCTTATTTCAAATAGATAAAACATATTTCCACATACTTGAATCCCTTCCAAGAATCAGAAATTAAAATAAAAAAATAAAAGGCTGAGGTTTTATTAGATATGGCTCTGAAAAAATAGGCCATAAAGATTATGCATCAATGAAATTCCCAGCCAGGTTCATGTGCAATGCATTCTTCACATCTTGCAAATCCCCAAGGCCTAACCCTCCTTCATCTTAAGGTTTGCAAGCCTTATCCGATGCAACCCATTTTTCTTAATTTTTCCAGCCTTGACGATAGCAATGTGACACCCAAACCCAAATGTTTAGGCTTGGATAAAGAATTTAAGTTTTGACCACTGACCTTATTTTGTTAAGGCTAGAAGGAAGAATTTATAAGTTTTGACCACTGACCTTATTGTACGAAAAGGAGTCGGTTACAACCTGCTAGAGGAGTCTTTTGAGATGGGATTTGAGCTATTCCAGATATGGGGAAGTAGAAATCAGCCCCCACTTTTGATCCCTAAATGGATCCATGGAATAGAAACATATTTTCCCTAGAACTCCTAGCCATTAGGATTCTTTTTTTTTTTTTTTCCTTCTAGATAAGTAGCCATTAGGATTCTTGGAACCCTTTTTCTAAACAAACTGTGAGTTAAATTGGTACAGCCCCATTATTAGGTTTTTCAGGCCCCATAAAGAAGATGGTATGGCCTGAAAATTAGAAAATAAAAGGCTGCTGTCTGTTTAGAAAGCTTTTATAGCAATCCCAAATGATGTTCTTCTAGAAGACCAATCCCTAACTCTAGATAACTGCTGCAAATACCAAGGAAGGTCTCAGCATTGTTTCCTTGAGGTTCTTGCTTAATCTTTTTAATGAAATCCAAGGAAAGTTGCTGCAATTTCAGAAGATTGAAAAACCAGCCCCACCCTATCTAGACCAACCCTTTTTCAGCAACTTCAACTTCAAGTAGGTGATTATTGACCTGCTTGTTATCATTAGAAGCAAAGAGGTAAGAGCATTCCCAATGGCTTATCTAATTCTCATCTAAAATAACTAACTAAAATCCACTTTTTCTATTTTAACTAAGGAATTTTACAATACACCATATATCATCTTCTCTCTTCTTTCTCTATATCATTTAAATATTCTTTCTTTATTCATTTCAATTTTTTTTAACTACTATTAAATTTGTAATATTCTCAGATCTTTCAATATTTCTCATATATTAATGTGAACACAATATCTCTTTGTTGCCAAAATGATATCGATAGCCCAATAAAAAAAATAAAACGAAAATAAAGATGGAAAAAACTCATTCATCCTATTTTTTGTGAACTTTTTGTCCTTTTATTATGTTTTGCAAAATTTTTAACATGATTATATTTCTTTTTATTAAAATAAAATATTCTAATAATATTGTAACTTTTTCTTGTTTCATAAATAGAAGTGCAAATGTGAGAAATATAGAAGGAATTAGGAAAAAGAAAGAAATAATAAAAAAAATGTTTACGTAGATTAATATTGCATGTTAAATATTGAGAAGCACTTTAACTCATATGTATTTTACATTGATTTTACATTTTTTTTAAAAGTAAACGATTATATTAATGATAGACATAGCCCAAGTACACAAGAAGATATACAAAGGTATGCCCTATCTATGTGGAAGCAATAGAGACAAGAAAGTCATGAAAATCCAGGCCATTGAAGTCTACAGCTATGCCCATGTACGTAGAGTTCTAGTAAAAAAAAGCTCTTAATTTCTCTATTGAGCGCTCATTGTCTTCGAACGACCAGTCATTGCGCTCCTGCCACAAACACCACAAAATACAGATAGAGACCATCTTCCACACAGCTTTGATTTGTTGAATGCCTCTTAAATTTGTCCAGCTGGCCAAAAGTGCAGCCACTGTAGCGGGCACAACCCAAGCTAACTCTAATATGCTGAACACTTCATTCCATAACACTCTAGCAGTCTCGTAGTGTAGTAAGAGATGATCCAGAGTCTCACTACACTTGCAGCACCAATCCACTATGATCACCCTACGTTTTCTCAAGTTATCTGTTGTCAGGATCTTACCTAGGAAAGTTTTCCATGTGAAATATGCACTTTGAGAGGCACTTTGTGTCGCCAAATCCTTCTCCATGGAAACTAATTATTCAGCGAGTATGAGAGAGACTTATAGAAAGAGCGAACCAAGCATGTACCTTTGCCTACGGGTATCCACCACAACATATCAGCTCGCTGGTTGCTCAGTTTTGTGGAATACAATGGGATAAAAAAGTCCTCAAAGGTGCCCACTTCCCAATCTTGGGCCGCCCTACTGAATTGATGTTCCATTGGACTTGCTCCCCCGATAGCACCATGAGATCAGCCACTGAAGCTTCTTTTTCACATGCAACCCAGAAAACATATGGGAATAAGTCCTTTAGAGCACTATTTCCGCACCATATGTCCCTCCAGAATTTAATCCTAGAGCCTTGACCCAGCACAAATCTTGAATGTCGAGTAAAAAACCCCCATCCTCTTTGGATGTGCTTCCAAACTCCCACTCCATGAGCCCCACTCACCTCTCTAGTACACCAACCCCCCCCCCCCCTCCCAACACAAACTTCCATATTTACTCTCAATTACCGACTTCCACAGGCCTTCTGGTTCCATATTATATCTCCACAACCACTTTCCAAGTAATGCCCGATTAAAAATTAAAAATTCTCATATTTCTAATACCCAACCCACTCCACTAGAGGAGATTGGGGAGCATACTTTGTCCCAACTGACTAGATGGAATTTAAATTCGTCACCCACTCTACTCCACAAGAAATCAAGCAGAAGTTTCTCAATCTGGGACGCCACACTTGCTGGAATAGGGAATAAAGACAAGAAAGAAGATTGGATTGGCTGGTCGGAAAAGTGTACTGGTCTAAAGGGGGTAGAATTACTTTAACCAAAAGCGCACACTCTAATCTCCCAACATATTTCCTATCTTTATTCGTTACCTATAGGTGTGACCAATCGTATCGAGAAGATTTTTCGTGCTTTTTTGTGGGGAGGAATTGGGGACAAGGGCAACTTCCATCTTGTTAGTTGGGATAAGGTATGCACACTGCTCTCTTGTGGTTGGTTGGGGGTCCAAAGAGAGTTTTTTATTTTAACAAGGCCCTTAGTGGTTGTGGCGACATCATCTAGAGGAGGGCTTTATGGAGGGTGGTTATTGACTTTAAGTATGGGAGTGATAAGGGGGATGGTGTTTTAATGAGGTTAGGGTGCATATGGGGTAGCGTTGTGGAAATATATCAGAAGTGAATGTGGGAAGCGGTTCTAGATATTGCAGATTTGAGGTTTGTGAGGGTTCAAGAGTGTACTTTTGGCATGATACTTGGAGTGGGGATGGGGCCCTCAAGACCACATTCTCTACTTTGTATTCGATTGCTCGAGATAATGAGGCTTTGGTGGCAGAAATGAAGGATAGCTCTAGTGGCTCACACTAGTGGAATGTTTGTTTTCATGGACCGGCTGAAGATTGGGAGTTAGGTGCCTTCTCTGAATTTCTCAGCTTGCTGTATGTTGAATATGGGTACTGCTGAGGTGGATATGATAATTTGGTTTTAAACTAGGAGCAGGAGGTTCACAGTTTGGTCTTTCTACATGGTTCTAACGACTCAGAACCACAACTCTTTTACTTGGAAATGCATTTGGAGATGTAAGGTGCTTCCCAAGGTAGCCTTCTTTGGCTGGACTGCTTCCCTTGGGAAATTCCTTACTATTGATAATCTGAGGAAATGTGGGCTTACTGTTAAACGTGTAAGATAAATGGTGAAACAATGTATCATTTATAATTTTATTATTACACTGAGGTGGCCAGGACATTATGGGATGACATCTTTAACAGAATGGATTGGCATGGGTAATGCCCAGTAAGGTGGTGGATCTTCTGGCACGTTGGAGGGGTCTTCTAGGTGACCCCCAAATTGCTGTTGTGTGGAAAACAATTCCTAATGTCTTATGTGGTGCCTTTGGATGGAGAGAATTGGTCGATGCTATGATGACTGGGAATGCTCCTCAGATGAACTCAAGATTTTTCTATAACACCTTGTATATATGGACTTTCTTGTATCCATTTCTAGTCCTTAACTTGTAATTCAATATTCTCATTGTATACCTCTTGTGTATTTGGGGCGCCTATTTTTGCCTTCACTAAAATTTATTTTACCTATTAAAAGAAAAAAAAAAACACTCCTGTTTGTCATAGGCCTGTCATATCAAATTTCAACAGAAGATTGCATTCTCTCACTTTCTTGTTGAGATTTTGGACTAACTCCTGTGTTAGAGATATGTTATCAAAGATGCTCCTACCACTAAGGAGGGCAACTTGTTCTTTGGAAATAAGTTGCAGGAGGATTGAAGACAATCTATTGAAATTTCATAAAGGAAAATTCAAACTAAACTAAATATGATATATGATTATGAAAATTGAAAGGACCAGTCACTGATTGCCATATGATGTCTCTGTCCAGTCTGGTAATAGCCTGTGCTCTGTGGTGTTGAAATTTGAAGGCTTTTGCTTACCCATGGCTGCGGCCTGCCTGGGGGACAGTTTCCAGTTCTTTCTCCTTGAGTTTCCAATTTAGAAGAAAATTGTTCAGAAGCGGACGGGTTGATCGATTTGATTAGGGGAAGGAGCACATAGTAATTCTCCCTAATGTCTATCTTAGTGTTTGAATATGTTTTGATTTCTTAATATCCATTCGTTTAATGACGTGATGAGCTCTTCAGGATTCATTTAAAAAAACTGTTTCTTTTCTTTGCAGCAATTGTTTTCTTCTTTAATCTGTTTGGTCTTTATTTGTGTTTGTATTGTTGTGAGAACAATTATTCCTGGGATAGTTCGATATGCACCCCAGGTAACAATTAGATATTTTTGGGAGATAGATTCAGTAACTAGACTAAGGAAATACAGCTCCTTGCCATCGCGTCTTCAGTGGATGGTTTCAGCAATGAGAATAAACCGTTTTGAAGATTCTTAGAGAGCAGAACATTATCTAATTTGATGCTCTTGAACTTTCTTGATAATTATCTGAGGGATGTGAACAATATCTTTGCTGTATAGTGACTATAACCTTTCTACTTTTGATGCTCTCATTTCCCTTCTAAGCTCTGTCCTTTTTTAACCATTACCTGAGATTTTTCATTCATTTCAAATCCTGGCGATAGGAATGTGAACATTCTTCCACACCACGACAGAAGAAGTATGTACGTGTTCGATTTTTCAGATCAGGTTGGCGAATCAGTGAAGGCAAGTGCCTAACATACTCTCTCTCTCTCTCTCTCTCTGTGACAAGAAACTCATTTCTAAACTCCAGTGTGGGCTGTGACAGCCTATATTTTTATAAACCTATGTTTGTTTGGGTTGCTTTTATCTACTTATGGTGGATATACACGAAGCTTATCTATTCTACTAAAGCTCCACTTGTACATTTATTTGCGTTGTGGTCAACCTTGGCTAATGACATTGGTGAGCTTAATTTTATATTCTTGAAGGGAAAATGAGTTGTGTGTTTCTGAATTATTTTACTACAGTACCTGGTAGAAATGCTTGTGAGATCAAAATGTTTCACCAAGAAGATGCTGGTTTGAATGTAAAGATGGCTAAGCTGGCCTTTGCTAAGGGGATATGGAGTTATGTGTGTAATATGGGTAATGCACTGCTCAAATACTCTGCTGTCAGCCATCCTCATTCTGCTGTCACTGCAGTCACTCTAATTCAGAAGGTCTGTACTCTAATTCAAGATCTTTTTCAATTACTTTTTAATTTAAGCTTTCGGACTAGAATAGTTCTGAGGCAATTGTTATAGCCCTATGTTGAATTGACCAGAGAATTGGTTTCGGTGGAGATGTTATTGGATATAAGATCATTTTCACATCATGATTTATGGCATTCAAAGACAGCTAATGAGGGTCGTCGTTCCCTTTTTACAATTCAAAGACAGCTAATGATTTATGGCATTGTTATGATGTTATCCTGGCTTTTGTATGATCAAACCCCCTACGTTGTGTTGGAAAAATAGTAGCTTTTGAAATAGCCTTTCTACAATTTAGGCATGACTATTTAGGCTTGTTTAGACTATGTTTCTCAACAGCAGTGTCAATAATAGAATTTTGTGACATAATGCTGCCTAGACATGCTGTTCATTTTGGTGTTTCGGTTTCTCAAGGTTTCAACTAATGCCTTTGTACAGTCTTTTATGATAGTAAACCCAAACAAACCCATCATCTGATCTGGTCCATCCAGTTTGCTTTCCTGGCCAAGGCAAGAGCTATTAAGGTTTTTCAGTGCATTGGTTGAATCAAAATTAAGGCATATGACTATCTATCCATATGTCTTTGTGGGAGGGAAGTAGCGTTTCAGTAAGTTTGAGACTGCTTCTTTTCTTTCATAGGTAAAGAAGACCTATACACGTAGTTTTTCTCTGCATGATGATGGTGTTTATGCTAACTTTTTTCTCAACATAGGTTCCACCAGCATTAGATACCATGGAAGGTATTACCTCTTCAGCAACTGCTTTTCTTAGACAAATTACCAATGAACCTAAAGAGAAGAAGTTTATAAGAAGACCATCAGGAAAGTTTCTAGCAAATGGTTTGCTTTTTGTTGGAGGTGCAATCTGCCTGTCTCGTGGTCACAATAGCCTGGGTGCTAAAGTTGCCATGGCATACATCTTGGCAAAGCTAAGTAAGCGTGGGACCGCATCAGACCAAAGCAGGGAAAGTTGAGGTACATGACCTTGATGCTTTTTGTTAGTTGTATAGCTTGGCACCTAACTTATGTGCCATTTGTGAAATGTTTGTCTGCCTTTACCTCTGCTTGGACGAGGGAATAAAGAAGGGTAAAAGACAAAGGGAGCGGGTGGGGTTGTAAAATGATTTTGTTTTGTTATTTTTCCTATGTTATGTTTTCAAGTTTTGTATATAAACTCTACTCTCATGTTACATACCATCTACAACATTTTGTAAATCTTGATGTTGTGTACAAAATAAGAAACTGATCTAGTAAATGAAACATTATAGAAACTCAATTTTTATCTACCAACTTTTTGTGTTCTCTCTGGAAAGGATGATGGAGTTGGACTTTTGCTCTCTTTTGGTGAAAATTCTGCAGTAGCTACGATTTTTTGGTGGTGTAGAGCTTGCTAAAAACAAGTGGAATATATTTATGGAAGGTGAAATATGATGCAGTTATTGGAGGCAAGTATATTGCATGGTATTTTAGAGGAATTGGGAATTTAGGTATACCAGGGTTGACTGTTCTGATCAAAGTGATTCAGGCTTGGTAGTGAGGACGATATTTCAATGGTGGGCGTCTTCAGCCGATTCTCCTGTTCTCCCCAGTCAAGATTACATGCCTTTTTGTCGTCTCCAATTTATATTTGAGTTTGAGCAACTGGAATGCTCATGGAAACTTTCCACTTGTGCTAGAATGCGCATGTTTTTGTTCGATCAGAATGACGTCCCATTAGGGATGCCAGGAGATTGAACAAGATGGAAAATGTGATTTTAGACAATAAGGTAGGGCTAATAAAAAATCCAAAAGTCCAACTCCGACTTTGCACTGGCTCTGCTCTAACTCCGATAAATCGGAATTTTTTTCACCAAAAAAGTCGAAGTCGGAATCAGAATCGGAAATAGCGATGTACTAACTCCGATATTGTACATATTTTATAATAATATATGTATTTTTTATATAGTAATCATATATATATATATATATATTATATAATTGATTGATCAAAAAATATATATTTTTTATATAATTATAACTTATATAGTTAGTTAAATTCAATAATATACTGGTATAAGTAAATTATTATAAAATAATATACTTATACTATAATATAAATAGACTAAATTAACTAATAATAGTTTAGTATATGTGAACACCATACTATCAACTATTACTACCATGTAACACTAATGTATAATGATTTAATACTAATTATATAATAACTAATGTATAATAACATTTAATATTGATGTATTATGTATAAATACAAATATATAAATTTATAATAATATGTAATACTAATGTATAATAACCAAAGTATAATAACATGTACTAGTAATATATAATAATCAATCTATAATAACATGTAATACTAATGTATAAACATTAATATATAATAATATATAATACTAATGTATAATAACATTAATTTGTATCATGATTTATTTTTTCAATTTTGGTTATGTTTTAGTAAAATTGAAATTTGAAAAAATATTGCTTTTAAAAAACTGAAATATGGAAGCCAAATTTGATTAGTGAGATATCAAAATTGTCAAATGGGTTAAGAAAAAAAGTTCAAGAAAAATGTCCAAATCCGACTCCGCTTCGACAAGTTTGAGTTGGAGTCGGATCGAAGGCTATGCAAATTGGAGTCAAAGTCAGAGTCGGAATCAAAGGTAGGGCACTTCGACACCGACACCGACATTCGGTGCTCAGCCCTACAATGAGGGCACTTCATTGGTCTCTTTAGATAATTAAGATCTCAACATCTTGGAATGTCTTTTTGTGTCTGTGGACATAAATTCTTAAAAAATTTCAACTAGCTAGTACCTATTATTATTTATTATCAATAAAATGGGATCAGTTATTTACTTATATATTTACTACTTTTCCCTGTTATTTGTCGACATCTAATTTGTATAGAGAGAATCCATTCACACATTTTAGGGTTCTTTGATGGTTTTTAAGAGATGTTTCAAGGGGTTAACACTGATTCAGAAAACATGCTGGAAGCAATTTTATATGGAAAATGCTACTCTTCCCGTTGATGAATCTTGCTAGGATTTTTTTTTTTTTTTTTTACTTAAATGATTAAAAAAGTGTTTTTTAATAATGTGATTTTATTAAAATATTTAAAAGTATTCAAAAAATGCATGTGAAAAAAATAATAATAATAAAAAAAATGTACTAGCGGGAGCTCCCAGCACTGACTGTAGAGCCACCCATTTTGTATTGTTATCATTACAACAAACATTCAAGTCCTTCTGTGGAAACAGTAACAAGTGCCTCTATTTGCACACACATCACATATTGACTCTCTCAATATATTCCAAACAACAGCTTATACATCAAAGCCTATGTATGTCATAATCAACGGCGATATCGATCAAATTACGAGCTTGTGATGAAGCACAAGAGTTTCTGAAGATTTATTCTGCTTTAAATTTTCTGCAATATCGAGCGCAGGCCTGATGAAGACCATTCCAACAGTAAGTAGATGAATTCTGCCTTTCCTCTTATTCCACCAACTACCTTCTCAATTCACAACAATAGTTAACAGAGAGAGTCCACTAAGAAGTTACAAGAGTGGGAAAGTACCGCTTCAAGATTTAGCTTATTTTCCAAATAAAATAAAATAAAAAAGACATAATTCACTCCATTTTGCCATCATTGATGTTAGCCCCATGATATAATGATGATAGTTTTTACTTACTTTCCAGGTGTCAACAATTTACATTTAATTCTATTTTTTTTCCAAGACATAATATTTGTGTTGTAGCCAGCAATGCAATAAAAAATTACATTTTTGGGAGAGGAGTTAACAATGATAGATAAAAGTAAAACCACCAAACCATTGTGCAACGGCAAGTGGAAAGAAGAATCTACTGAAAGAAGTGAGAGTGGGAAAGTGCAGATAAGTTCATCCCAAGTTCAGAGAGTCCATGTAATCTCATGCCTTTTGATCTCTTCAGAAAATGGGAGTACCAATGCGCAGAGAGTTTTGGTTGCCTTCTTAAATCAGGATCATCCAAGTCAACATAGTATAGGCCATATCCGGATTCGAAGCCATCCAACAACTCGAATAAATCCATCAAGGACCATATAAAATAGCCTTTTGTATTTGATCCATTCCTTTCAAAATAAAAAATAAAACAAATAACAATGGGAAAAGAGGAGAAAGAATAGAACGAAAAAAAATTACAGCAATACTTTCTGAGATCTGAAAATAGAGAGTAGTTATGCAAATTGGATTTATATTAATGAAATGACACACGAGTAATGCTATATACAAGTCCTAAATAGACAAGCCTCATACAAGTCCTTTGTAAAAACGTGGATCCCACTAATAAAGAATAGCTTTTTTTACACTTTTTAAGGTGGGGTCCACCTTTTTAAAAAAAGGCTTAGATGGGGCTTATCTATTTGAGACTTGTACAAATCATTTCTCATGACACAATTACATTGATTGTTATAAACTAAGCTGTAAAATAGTTATAAAAGAGTTGTAGATGTGTATTATTATCCAGTGTGAGGTTTATGAGGTCAATATACGTACCTCAATGCATCAAGCAAACTCCCAATGTATGCATGCAAATATTCCACCCTTGGCCAGTCTTCCAATGTCAAATTACGTATCATTCGTTCACCTACACAGACATGCATATGCCAGCCATGCCACATTTCTTACTTTAGATTGTAACTCAAGTTTGAAATGCTTACATTTCTTAAT
Organism: Cyclocarya paliurus; assembly: GCA_029856935.1. NCBI lineage: Eukaryota > Viridiplantae > Streptophyta > Magnoliopsida > Fagales > Juglandaceae > Cyclocarya > Cyclocarya paliurus. The sequence continues at coordinate 16,076,715 of CM056952.1, read as the reverse complement.
TGTGCTTACATCTAATAAGTTTGAAATGCTATGACACATTACCATTGTTCCAACAATAAGCTACAAGGAAAAAATAAATAAACTCACTCAATCGTATAGTCAAGTTCCAAGTTCCAACATGTGAAATTTTTGCTTAAGAATTTTAAAAAAAGGAGTTACCAAGTAGAAACAAAATCCAAACTCAAGTTCTAATACTCTCATACTAAAAAGAATCTGCACGACATTGAATTTTCATCTCAAGATTAGAAGTCAAAGAAGAGAGTATCCTCAATTTTGTAAACAAATTTATGGGTCTCAAAAGTGAGAGAGAGAGAGACATGAAAGTGATTCTTATAGCATTTATTTTTCATGTGGGTTCTAGATTTTCCCTACATTTTTCAAATGGAGTCTGTGGGGTTTGCATAGTCTAGAACTGTATAAATTATTATCATGTCATCACTAATTAAAAAGTATTAGAAATTAATGATCATGTTCATCCTCAATAATAGATAATTAAATATCGTCACTAATGCCTATAGATTTTTTTTTTTTTGTGGCGTGTGGGTGTTTTTCCTGCTACTAAAGAGATTTGGAAATAAAGTTTAATTTGGTTATAAAACGTGACATTTACTAATAATATTTATATATATATATATATATATATATATTATCACCAAAAGTTATTAGCAATGAATATTAATTTTCCTTTCAGGAAGGACTTTCTTTCGCCTCTAAACCCTATTTCAATGGATGTCCAACATATTGGGGAGAGAGAGAGAGAGACCATTTTCATGGATGTAAACAGGAGGGTTGCCATAAACTCTCTTGATATACTCCAGCAGTTCTTGCAGGCCCCAGGCTACAATTGGAAACTGAGTAAAACAAGATGGTTACTAGTTATGTAGTACTGAACCAGTACATAATTAGTAAAAGAGCTCTATAATTTTTTGTTTGAAGGCTTACCTCGAATCTGGATGTATCATTTTCGAAGCCTGCAACAAGCATTTCAAACAAAATAAAAAATATAGTGAGCTGAACATTTTGTTGAGAACTGTAAAGAAACTTTCAGAATCAACCACGGATTAGCGCAGCTCACTTGGTAAGCTCGCTCATGACGAGTAAAAAAAATTGCATTCTAGGTAAAGAAAAATTATTAGATATTCCCAGGGTACTCCCATGTTATCACAGCATACCATATAATTCAAATTCAAATTCAAACATCAATTTTTATTGACATATCATCCTATGATAGGATGGGAATACCATACCAAATAATTACTCCTAGTTGAAGCTAGTCTCCATCCATCTAGTTCAATCTGTATATTTTAACAACATACTTGAAAGTTCTACTGCCATGTCTGCCAAAAAGTCTCTCTCTTTGATTTTCAAGCTACTGGGGCTGTCCTTGGCATACGTAGTTAAGTAATGGTTCACTCCAAGGAAGTCAAATGAACCCTTAATCCAATTGGATTCAGCAGTGGTGAAGACCGGCATTCTTGAGCCTATGTTCTTTTTCATGGCATCAGGATATTCTCCAAACACCAAAGGATCTACCATCCTACAGTCAAAAAGACAAGCATATATATGATTGCTAAAAACCTAAATTATAAGTTCAGAGTCAGCTCTTTACAATACACAATACACTTATGAAAGGAAAAGACAGAAGACACCGGATATTACATGAACATTTAGCTTTCTTACCAGCCAAAGAAGAAGTCGTTGGCTCTTTGAGCAGCAATTTTATCGTCTGAGCTGTTTGTAAGAGGAACGAACCAATAACCAAGGATATTGATCCCTATAAATCCATGCTGCTTCTCCTGCAGGGGCAAAGTTTCTCTAGATCAAATAACATCTTGTTTTACGCAATTAGTCATGAAGTTCACATGCAATTAAGCTGATGGCCGGAATATATAGGTATATTTAGTTATTGATATTATATCATTAACAATGAAAAACAAAAGACAAATGGAGTTAATTAAATCATGTAAATATGCTCGAGAAGAATCATTTGTCCTTGAAAATCTTATAGTTGACGAGATTAACACATAAATACAATAATTTCTCTATGCATGACATGGATAAAAAGGGGCCATGTCCAGTACATAATATGAACAGCTTAATTTACAATAATACCTGATACATGTTCTTGTACAATCTAGCAGCAGATGCATGTGCCAACAAGATATGATGAGCTGCCAAGTATGGCTCTGTTGAGGAGTTGCCTCTAGAGCAGTTTATCCCATATCGAGATGGAGATGAACATCTCTGAGGAGGTAAACTGCCTGTATCGTAACCCCCCATTACAAACACATTGGCCTCATTAAAAGTAGTCCAATATGGCACCCTGTCACCAAATTCCCTGAAGCACACATCCGCATATGCTTCAAAGTCTTTCCTGCATTCGCATCTGGATTATTCAGTACTCACATTCTTTGCTTTGTTTGGTGCTTTGTGCAGCAATGTACTCTGCACCAATATTATTTTTTCTTTTTCCTTTTGCATGCGATGATAAAAAGTATATTTTACACCCTTAAACTATAAGGGATTTTGTATTTTGCTCACAAAACTAATATTTTCCACCTTCTATTAACATCCCAACTTCAAGATTGTGGCATGTCATCTTCTTTTCATTTAATTAGCTGTTAGAATTTAACGAGGTAGCAAAGGGTACATTTAATTAGTTATTTGGAATGTAAAGGGCAAAATCTTTAATATGTAAAAAGTGAAAATGATCAAATTTTTCTTTTTTATTCTTTTGTTATAAATATTCAGTTAATATATAAAATTTGGCGTCCAAAAACAGGGGGTGGGGCCTAACAAATATCCCATCACATCAAATGTGCAAACGGTAAAAAAAAAAATAAAGAGAAACGATACCAATAAACTGGTTCGGATGTAAGAGTTTTATTTAAACTCTATGTCACACACACTCATTTTCTGATGAGTTCAAGATAACTCAATTCTTATCACTTAATTGATGAGTCCCAGTAGGATAAGAACAACTCTATATCTAATCAAAGTGGGACACAAAGTCCCTAGACTTCTTGATGGCCAGAAGCCTATAAATAGTACTGAGGAATTAAAGATTCTCACCTAAAACATTATTGTGCCTCTAGCCATCGGGAGACACTTATGAGGTTAAGTTGCTAGGATGACCCTTCTCTCATAGTCAAGTCAGATTCTTCATCGATCTGTGATGGATAAAGGTACGTCTTTTAATTGTTATTATGTTATTATCGTGGATCATAGAATATCGACGATCCGATTATTAATGTTTATGTTAGAATATTTAACATCGGACCCAAGTTCATTCACTTATAAGGCTAAAAGAAACGTTTTGTAATGAAACCCAATTGGTGGACTAGGGTATTGTGGTTGTAATCCATCTCGAAAGTCATCATCTAGGACTGTTATATTGGTTTCAAAGGATAACAAATGATTTTCTAAGTCATATAACAACTTATTTTCTAAGCTCACACCACCTAAAAACTGTATCTTCTTCTTCTTCTTCTTCTTCTTCTTCTTCTTCTTTTTTTTTTTTTTTTATATGTCGGGAAACCTCTCCAGGGCCCTTCGGACCCATCCCTGCAGAATAAACTCCAGTCCGTGCACCACACCCTCAGAAGTTTTCCTAACCACCTAAAAGCTGTATTACTTTTGTAAATGCTTTTAATTCGCTTTGATAAGCAAAATATTTTGACTTTGGTGCTTTGCAATTGGGAGAGCTTCAGCCTTGGCACTTTGCATTAATTAAGCACGCTTTTACTGATCACACTATGGGTGAGGTGACAACTGGTCTACTACAAGCATCTTCAGCAAAAGAAAATACATCCTGTATAAATATTTGGACTATGTCTATTTTTTTTTTTTAATGGTTAGGAGGTTTTTTTACTGCATGCGCAAGAGAGAAATTATTTATTTGAAGTTGCCTATATATATATATATGTAAAAATAAGTTGATTAAGACGATAAGATTTGAGAATCATACACACTCTTTCGGCTAATCCATCCTCCATACTCGTCTTCCAGTGTTTGAGGAAGATCATTGTGATGTAATGTAACATGTGGTTGTATTCCTGCTTCATAAAATGAAGAGTCTTAGAAATACTAATTTTCTTCTACTAATATAAATTTTCATTTTTGAAAAAGAAAATCACTAAAATCATATATATATGATGGAAATTGGCTGTAACCATGACTGATTAGTTCATTGATGAGATTGTTGTAATACTGTAAACCCTTTGGATTGACAGTTCCTCTTCCATCTGAAAGAAAGAACATTCACAATCAGAGTCCTCAGAAACCACTTATTTCTTGTATGCATGCATGGTTAACAGTATTGACGAGTACATGACAGTAGTTGCGTGATCATACTTGGCAAAAGCCTCGACCAAGATATGGAAAACCTGTAAGCTTCTAACCCTGTGTCCCCCATAAGCTGGACATCCTCCTGCAATAGTTAAATTTGTTGTAAGCATTTTCATAATTGGTAACATACATGTAATGTTTTGGGAGTGTTTATTTTTTTAAGAAATGGATTCCCTAGAGTTTTATAAAACTTGTTGTGGTCGAGATAGAAACATAAAGTGAGTTCCACTACATTTCTTATTGCACGTTTGAGTCTCCCGATTAGCACTAAATGCATGCCCAATACACGTGATCTGAGATCCACTTTTGTGTTCATCCAAAATTTTCAGAATTGGATGAAAATTAAATTTTAAAAAGCATTTTTTTATAAGGTAGACTGTATAAAAGTTAGCATTTCACCCTTTTATTTTTTGGCCCCCCAAAACCAGGTTTTCTGGTTCCACCCCCTGCTTGTAAGAAAGGGTAATTTTATAGACGGGTGGCTGTATTTCGGGACCCAAATTATAAGAATATTTCATCTTTTTTTTTTTTTTTTTTTTCTATACAATTTTTTTTTAACACCGTTAAATAATTTTTTTAAAAAAAAATTCACAATATCATTAAATTTTTTTTTAATAAGTAGTAAAAAAAAAAAAAAACCGTCGGGAAGCGCTATCGGGACCGGGTGTAGCATTTCTCTTTTGTACACTGACCTTATATTTATGATATCCATCACATGCTGTGTCTCCAGTTGCTCCATGCATATCCCCTGAAATGAGTTGGACAATTAAATCAATGCTAATTATTATTCTCGAATAATGAAATTTCTGATTAACTTGTTCCGATCGACACCGATTCCCTTTTAAAAAAGAAAAAGAAAAACTGACCTGCTTGGACGAAAGTATCCCATATGCTAGGAGTCCTCCCATCCTGGTTTGCAGCACCCTCAATCTTTCGCAAAAGATTAAACGAAAAGAGTCGTTAGAAGAAGTGAGAGAAATCGTACAATTATTTTGGCGGAATAGATGCCTTTGATCGTTCATTACAATTACTAAAGCACAATCAAAACAGAATGCTTTAAACAATCAGAAGATACGGAAAAAAGAAAAAAAAAATGGTAAAAGGTAACCTGATAAGCTGAGGTCGAAGCCCCAAACACGAAACCAGGAGGAAAGTCATCTCTGCTAAATTTATCAGCACTCAAAACCAGTACTGCTAGATTCGTCAGCAAAACTACTACTAGCCTCAACATTTTGCTCCAGTACTACTACTGTTCAGTCATTCATAACCATAAAAACGAAACGAAAAGGAAAAGAGAGGAGCTTTTAAACATGGCCTCACAATGATTATCCTCTAATTCTCCAACCAACTTCACCGCACGTTTAGAATGGGAGATCGAGAATTTTTTATTTTAGATGGTAGTATAAAATATTATTTTTTAATATTATTATTATTTTAAGATTTAAAAAAATTAAATTATTTATTATATTTTGTGTGAAAATTTTAAAAAAATTATAGTAATGAAATGAAAATTTTGTGTTTTGTCTTTGTTTTCAAACCAGCCCTTAATACTATTGGCAATTGCTTAATCAAAGTTATCTCTAAAATTTGATGAAAAATATATATTTTTCATAAATTTAAAATCTTTATAGCTATAAACTCACATTAGATTAAACATTAGATTAGTTAAAATAATAATATAATATTATTTTTAATTTTTTTTTTCATATTTTACAATTATCCTAACTATATATTAATTAATAATTTAATATGAAACTTAAATTATTGTTTTCTAACTAATTTTTTTCTCAACCTAATTAATCCTGATTAATACTTAAATCGTAGGAGCATTAATTTGAAAGTTGGAGGAAGTGATTTTGTAATAAAATAATGAGAATAGATCTTGAACAATATATCTTTAAATATGGAGATGAAAGTAAATACATCGTAGCTCAAATTTAGAATTTTAATTATTTACCGAATTCGATACAACGTTTTTAACCACAGACCATTCAAATTTTGAAGATACGGTTGCATGGTGGCTGCCTCTTTCCAATTTATACTCACATGTAACATTTTATAACATATTTTACAATATATATTATAAAATAATAATATTTTGATAAAATGATTTTACTAGTTTACAAAATAACCCTCATTTTAAAATATTATTATGTAAAATATTATAAAAAATGGCGTGTGTTATTTACAATATGGTGGGCTTTATGGTGACTAGAAGGCTTATTCTTGTGTTAGAAACTAATCAAATTCTTTTCTCTAGACTCTAAAGTACTATTCTTGCTACCTAGCTTACTCCGTACGTATCTCAAAATTAGGATAAAATTAGTTGGAGGATACATGCAAGGTGCATGTTATTTTATTAATACTAGTTGGAGGATACATGCAAGGTGCATGTGTGCGCCGAATCCCCTGATAAGGATATAGAATAAAACAAGACAGACGAACATGAATAAATAATAAGACTGATGAAAAATAATAAGTAATGGATACAATGATAAGTTGTACAAACTCCACATACTCCTTTTAAAAAAAGTGAGGTATATTATTAAATAATATATATATTTTTCGTGTAAGTCTCATATTTATTTATTTTTTTAAATAAGAGTGTGTGAGACTTTCATATCCTGAGATTGTAAATATCATTTCTTAAATATAATTATATTACCGGGTCCTGCTATTGGTATCGATAAAAGGTATCGATAGTTGGACCGATAAGGGTAAATTTTTTTCTTTTTTTTTTTCACATATTTTTTAAACATCTTAAAATTTTTTTTTTAAATACCAATTCACACTTCCTTAACCATCAACTAAAATTTGTTTGAAACTCACAATCATGAACCAAAATGTATTTTTTCTCATTAGAGCCATTTAATTATATATTTTGTGAAGGCTTTATCCCATCTAGTTTTCATAATTTTTTCAAAATCAAACTGACTTTATTTGCATGTTTTTCTATTTGATAACCTTTTTTTTTAATGTGTTTTTAGTTCTCTGTTGAAACCTTGTTCAACATCCTGCAAGCAAGACAATAATGATGAAGAGATCTTCATCCATTTACGAATCCACCAAAATAGTGAAAATTATTCCAATCTTTTGGAGTTTGTACTTTGTAAGATATTTTTTTGGTTTATCAACACTTCAGTTCCTTCAATTCATAGTCTACTTCGAAAAGTTGGGAATGCAAAAGTTACTTGAGACTTTCTAGCACGTTGATACAATTGCCCCCATGATGGTTTCTTGGAGATCAAACTTGAGACTAAATTTTATCAAATGTGTCAAAATTTAGGTCAGCCTAATTCTGAGTTTTATTGTGAAGTAAATAATATTTGAAAATAGTTATCTATTGCAGACCTTCAACTGAAGTGCTCTCAAGATAGAGAAATATTTGCAGCATATCATGATTGTTGAAAACTTAATAATTCCATAAATTCTCCAATTAAGTATAATACAAATAAAAAATATTCTAACTCTATATCATGCAATTCTTTTGTTTAAGTTTCAAAATTAAAAAAAAACCATCATTATCTAAAGTTGAGATTTTTTAAGTTTCCAAATTTTGTATTCTCTTCTTATTTACTGTAGTATCTCACATAACTACACTTTTATGTTGTAAGGGACTACTTGGACATATTTCTTTAATTTATTTAGAGCTTATATCAAAATATTAAAAAATATACAAGGTGTGTTCGTTACAATACTAACCTTTTTTTAATATCTCTTTAATGAAAGTCTGTTTTTTTTAAAGAATATAAATGGCTGGTATCAATTTCTTTGAGCAAAGTAGGGGATATTTCCAATTCCAATTTCTTAATAAATCATGTAAGGGGGCTTTTTAAGTGGGGCTTGGGGAGTGGGAGGCCTTAGGCAGGCGCCTTTGAGCCGCCCCAGTGATAGGCACTCAGCCTACCCACACAGGGAATATCGCAGGCGAGTATTGAAGCTCGCCACAGAGCAATAAAAATTATGGGCCCCACCCGCAATGCAGGCAAGCACTAAATCGTGTCGCACACAAAAACTTCGCAAGCACTGTGCACGACTAGCAATAAAGTTCGCCATTCATCCCGCCCCCATGACAGGCGAGCAATGTGACTCGCCCCAAGCAAATGCAATGGTGGACACAGTCCACCTGCAAATGGACTGCTAAGGAAGAGCATTAAAGCCCGTCTCGAACAACGAGCACAAGACCAACATGACGAGGAATGAATACTAATTATTCTTGAGCAAACCAACATGTGAATACTTTTTTTTTTATATAGAAGAGCGGAAGGTCACATGTCCAAGAGTGACCTCCTTCCATTTTTATTAATAAGAACCCTCACTTATGGCGAAAGAATACCGTAGAAACAAATCAAGGTCCATGAGTAATCCCAGAAAACCAATAACCAAAATACCAACTATGACAAGCCAATAGAGTAAAGAGGAAAAGCTACCACAAACAAACCTGACCTAACTTTGAATCGAAGGAATTCTTAACAAATCCAAACGAATCAGACCTCGAAGACTCCGAGACATATTACAATTATTAGAATAAGCCAACTCAGCACCTGAAGCCCCTTCCTTCGCTAATCAATCTGCCACCCTATTACTTTCATGAAAAACATGTTGAAAACGACACTGTTGCCTTTAAAAAAAAACTCAAGCGAGGAATGAAGCTCGCACATTATTGCCTTTCAACACTCGGAACAAAACAAAACTAGTAGCGATCCCCATATCCCACAATAAAAAAGAACACAAAGTAAGCAATGCACTCGCCCCCAAGAGGTTGCCCACTAACAAGGAGTGGCGCTGGACGAGAAAGCTGCTTGCCCACCAACGAATTGAAAACCCTATAAAAAGGCCATTCTAGAGAAGGAAAGTGAGGATAAAAAAGAAAAGAAAAGAAAAGCACTCCCACTCTCTCTTGAATATCTCTAGAGATAAAATGACTAATTTAATAATCGGAATATACCCAACCCTTCGAGATTCTGCAAAGCTCGATGACGATTTGTTTATTTTATAGGACGAGTTCAAACCATCACGAGAAAGAAGATGATCATCCGACCATGCTATTAGCATTCAATGATTCATCCTTGACCAGAAAATTCACAAACATCACTATGGTAATTCTCTGTTAGCTTTTCCGAGTCTTAACCCTATAGCTTTTATTTGAAATTAAAAAAAAAAATGAAAAACAAAAACATAGGACCTTCTTCTTTGGTGTGTACTTTCTTTTTGGCACAAATCACAAAATATGAACTTTGGAAGTGCTCTACGTGCAGTTTACACTGCCTAGTGTCTTACATGTCCAAAATTTCGAAAGAACACAAATTGAGATAGGGTTGTAATCGAGCCGGTGTTTGACTTTTCGAGCTCGGTTATATTAAAAAAACTCAAGCTTGAGCTCAAAATTTTTATTTAATCTTCTTTCGAGCTCGACTCGGTAAGCTAAATTCTCAACTTGAGCTTGAGCTCGAGCTTGTCCAAGAAATGAGCTCAAGTCGAGCCGACCTCAAGCTCCGCTCGAGTCGAGCCAAGTTGTTTATTTATTTTTATTTTTTGAATAAGATTTAATAATTAATAAATTAGATAAATAAAAATTTTAATATTAAATTTGTACAATTAACAAGTAGAACCTCAATTGAATTATAAGATTTTAAAATTTTATAAATAATTAATATGTAAATAGATGATTTTTATCCATAATAACAATATATCATATGCCTACATAAATTATTAATACATACACATAATATGATAACATATATATCTTTCATATATGGTTCTCACATACTAGTATATGAAATTACTAAATCTTATCGACTAATTATTGTATAAATTATAAAATATAGTTATGAAGCATATTCAATATATAGGCATAACTAATTAGGTTACATATTATATATTTAATTATAAAAATACTATGCTTATATTATTACCTAATACATATGTGTGTACATAGGTATATGCATATATTTATCAATATAAGAATGAGGTTTAATCAAGTCGAGCTAATGAGTTGACTCGGACATAAACGAGTATTAGCAGAGTCGAGTCTAGTTTAGTTGGATATGTGTCATTTACTAATCGAGCGGGTATATATTTTCACAAGTGAGTTATTATTTTTTTTTCACAAGTCGAGTTCGATTCAAGTTTAACCGAATGAATACCGAGCAGACTATTAAACAGACTGATTTATTTATAGCTCTAAATTGAGATATTTTATTTTAAGATGCTGCTACACCCACTGTGGCTACCCACTAAATGACAAAATTTAGATTCTTTTTTTTTTAAATCCTTAAACATTTTAAAAAATCACAAACTTATTAAAAAATATTTTCTTAATCATTAAATAAAAATAAAAAAACTGGTGGCCTTTTTCACGGTGGGAATATCATATCCCTTTATTGTGAAGGCATTCATGCCCACTGCCTAAAATATAAAGATACCTAAAGAAAGCGATTGGAGGGAGATAATGATGTTCTAAGAGATACATCTCTCGATAATGTTAGTTACAAAGCCAAGATACAACATTTCTGCCAATCGTCAGTATTTTGGTTTTTTTTTTTTTCTAGTATATAATACACATTGGCCGAATCAGTAACATTTACAATCTGATGAAGCAAAGAATCTATACAAAAATAAGTTCATAAATTGACGTAATTTCATATAATCTTTTAGATTTATTTTACAAGAAAAATAATTTTATAATCTAATGAAATACATAATTTATGAGATTATTTTTATGTAATTTATTTATGACTAGTGTATTTTACTTTACAAATTACCACTTCATAAATCTAACATATTAACCTCTGAAATACCGAGGACCGCACCAATCTAGTAACTACAAATATTATGGACGGGAGAAAGACCGATCGAGGATGGGCCAGGACCCCACCGATCCCCTTTCTGGACTTTCCTAAACTGCCTCATTCCTCGCCGACTTCCCTTTGACAAAACACAGGTTCCATTTTGAAACCTTATTTTAGGATAGTGATAAGGTTATTACTCTTTTACTATCTATTTATTATTTATAACGTATTTATTTTATTATTATTATTTTTAAGTATTTTTTTAACATCCTTAATTATTAAGAAAAAATTAAAAAATATATATAATTTTACTAATAGTTACTTCCTTAATCATTAAATAAAATTAAAAATTAAAAAAAAATCAAATACAAAAAGACTAACCCTATCATTTTCCTTTTATATTTCCCATTTTCATAAAATACCACGTAAGCTGCAAAAACTTAAGTTATTTACTTGAATGGGGCTATTGAATTATGCTTTGGGACCTCTTTGTAAAGGACGTGTCTCAATTTACTCCTTGCAACCGTTCGCCTGGGTGAGGATAGAAAATGGTTGGCGTGATCCGTCTGGAAAAACTCTGATGCTAAAGTCAGTAAGTGCCACAAACAATTTAGAATTCAAAAGAGATTTTGATCCCCTACTATTGAGGGTTACCTGGTATATATAGATTTCAATGTGATGCTTATCTGGTGCAGAGTTTACCAGTGCGTGGGGTGTATGACTTTGTTGGGCCCTGGACTCTCTCTAGTTCCCTTCGGTTAACCAGGAATCTTTTATATTGGGCTCCCTACATATTTGGTCTTTCAATTCAGAATGGGCCCTTAACCAATATAGGCTCTCCAACTACCCTGTTAATTCTCTTCGCCTAACGGCATAGGGAATTCATTGTTGATCAATCTTGCCGCCTTATAAGTACTGTGAACCTCTTTATGGGCCCCCCTCTTTTTCTTTTTCTTTTTTTTTTCTTTTTGACTCACTATGGGCTTGCGTAGTGCGTATGGCGCATAGGAAAGCAAATGACTATTGGGACAGGCCCAACCCATCTATGAACTATTGAGTTCTCGCCGATCTTTCATATTCCTCCTTTTGTGCCGTTTCACTTTTTCAAAAATCGAGAAGGCCCTATGATTTCCTGCTGACGTGGCAAAAGGGGGAGGGAGCTTTCGTGTAATGGTTACTTTTTACCCTTAGTGTCAGGCCATGATGCCTAAGGCTGCTGGCATTCCGTATTCACCCTTCTTTAAATACTTCTTCTCTATTTCCTTCATCATTCTCTTTGCTCATTTTCGTCTTTGTGCCTTTCTTGCCCGTGCTCCCTTTCTTGTTTCTGTTTCTTGCCCATCTAGTTTTCTTTATCTTCTTGTGCATCTTCCCCTCCAATTTCAATGGCTGAACAAGGTGCTACCTCTGTACAACCTTACGATGTCCCGGAGGGTACGATCTTTGATGGACATGGGTGGCGTTCATCCCTCCGAGAGAAGCATCTTCCCGCTATTCGGGAGGAATATCACATCCCTAAGGATGCAGTAATGGAAGTTCCCCCATTGGGGTGTTGTGATGATGAGGGTTTCGCAGGTAAGGTTACTTTAAATGTGTTCCTGATGTCCCGAGGATTGGGACTTCCTTTCTTTCACCCCCTTCGTGACATCTTGGATTTACTCAATATAGTTCATGCCTAGCTTCATCCCTTCGCATTGAGGGCTTACCTCTGCACCTGTATTGTCTTCCATATGGTTTTGGAGCCTCTCGAGGATGTTTATCTTGATTTGACTGCCCGGGAGTTTTTGGCTTTTTACTATGTGAGGTCTCTTTCCAAGGGCAATATTGTCAGTTTTTGTAAGAAGGATAATGGCTAGGCTTTAGCCCAATTTGAGGGTCGGTATTCTAATGCTAAAATTTGGAATACAAAGTTTTTCTTCATCTCTGGCCAGGGCTGGGACTCCGTCACCCCAGAGGTCCCTTTTTCGAGATTTTCCAGTTAAGGCTATTTGGCGCCCTATTCCTGACAAAAAGAGTTTGTGGGCAACCATGCCGCCTTTGTCGCGTCGTGAATTGTCCCGAATTGAGATCGTTCGTTCTTAGGTTGCGGCCCATCCTGAAGATCTGTGGACTAATCTCTTGTTGACGCCCGATCATATTGACCAATTTTTTATGTTCCCCAACTGCTCCCATGCTCAGGAGGGCTCGTTCATGATTTCAGATGTAATCCCTACTACTTTAAGAAAACCCTTCGAGAAAAATAAGGAGGATAGTCATTCAGATCAAGGGAAGAAAGAGAAGAGGAAGAAGAAATCCGAGAAGAAAGAGGGTGGGGAGAAAAGGGAAGTTAGAAGCAAGAAAAAGAATGATGATAAGAGCCAGAGAAAAAGGGCTCGTTCTAAAGGCTCTCCCTCACTTTGCCAGGGCCTAGACGCCCACTTTGCCAGAAGCTTTGGCGCCTTTAGAGGATGCCAGTGGGCAGACGGCCGCTTCGCCGACCGCTGCCTTGCTTCATGTGCCTTTGCCTTTAGAAACCTTGGCGCCCTTGGAGGTTGCCCAGATTCGGACGCCTATGCGGCAGTTGGAGGAAACTGTGGTACCTTCGGGTGGCGACCAGGCTCAATTGCCCACGTCGCTAGTTACTACTGCTCTTCCATCACCTTGTGGCTCCTCTGTGAGGCCACATTCTTCTGGTCTACTAGAAGCTGAGAGTTTGGCTAGCATGGCCTTTTTTTATTTGGCGGCCACCTTTCAGGTTGAGCCCCCTCCATATGTACGCCCACTGACGACCACCCCTATATCTGAGTTTCCAATTGTGGAAGGTCGAGTGAGGGGGGGCGAGCTGGTTGTTGAATTTGTGGCCCCTTTAATTTGGATGCTATCACGGGCTCAAGGGTTTGTGAAGACTAGAGCGCCAGGGATGCTAAGGGGGTTGGTGACGTTGGGCGTACACCCTCTTGCCATGAGGATGCTTGCGTCAAGATGGAAGTAACACAAGTCCCCTCAGAGACCCCACCTGCTACAGTCTCTGGGGGAAGTACCCTTGCGTCAGTTGGGAGCGGCGACGGCCTTTCTATCCCTTCCATTGACTCCCTTCATGAAGAGGAATGGGACAACTTTTCACGGGGAGAGGATTGCTTGATTGAGGACGATCTGGCTCAAACCAAGTCCCTCCTTCCATCTACACGTTTTGGGAGTCCGCCAAAGAGGAGGCGGACTCAAACCTGAGGCTTGCAGAAGCCCCCTCCACCTCCACCAATGCCCAAACCAAAGCCATTGCTTAGATGGCGAATCATTTAAAGGATTGGTTTTCCCAGGTGCCATGGAATTTTGTTTCTCTTTTCCTCTTTTTCTTTGTTGTGTTTCCACGCAGTTTCTTACTTGGATTGTTTCACTTTCTTTCGTAGGGTATTAATGATCTGGCGGCGTGGATTGTGGGGAATCGTGCCCACCTAGAGAAGGAGGTCCAGGAGCGGCGGAAGATGTGCGAACTTGCCAAGAGTTCTTTCGAGAGATGGGAGGCAGACAAGGCTGAGCTGGGCATTCTACTGGGAAGAAGGGTGAGCTTGAGATACTCTTAAAGCAATCTGAGGGTTACTCCCATTCGCTGCAAGGCGATTTGGAGATTCATGAGGGAGAAATTCTTCAACTCCGTGAGTCTGTGCGTCATGCCCAAGAGGTGAAAGTTAAGGATGACTTTGCCTTGTGGCTTTTTTTATCTGAAAGGGACTCGGCGAGGTCCCAACTTTCTGACGCACAGAGGAGCTACGATGCTGAGTTGGCTTGCCTTAATACTAAGCTTCTTGCTTGAAGCCAGGACTTAGACGTGGCTTGCGAAAAGCTGACTCGCTCACAGAAGCAAGGTCAGGGGCTAACTCAGCAGCTGGCAGCTTTTTTGGAAAAAACTCGCCTTACCGCCCTTCATCTTTCTACGGCACAGGGGGCCTTGGCAGAGCTTGAAGAATGCCATCAAAAGTACAAGCATGACTGCAAGGACTTGGATGAGGAACTTAGGAAGGCGAGTTTACTTTCTGTTGCCAAGGACGAGCATCTGGTCAAGAAAAAAGGCGAGCTTGCCTTCGCTTGGGCTAAAATTGATCGCCTGCGTGGTCAGTTAGCTTATGTTCCTGCTACCAGGAATCACACTTTTGCTTATGGTTATGGCGCTTGCATCCTAAGGCTCAGGTCCCGCCTTATGATTAATCCTGCCACGGATCTTGTGACTTTGGATTGGGACTTGTTCCTTCCTGGGGAAAACAATCTTTGTCGAGCTGATACGTTTGGGCGGAATGAGATGCCCGATGCTTTTGTAGGTTTTCCTCCACTGTCGCCACTTGATGATGCTTCATAGCCTCCCGGCCTTTTTTGGTTTTTTGTATTTTTTTTTTTTTTTGTATCTTCGCCTTTGATGTACTTTTCACTTTTGATAATGGACTTTTGTTTGTTCCAAAGTTTGTAATGGTGCATGTTTGTTAAGTTCCTTGCCATATGGTTTTTGTTCCGAGCTTTGTACTTTATTTGGGTTGCTTGCTCCTTAGCCTTTGGTCTTGTGAACTGCTGGAGTTTTTTTTTTTTTTTTTTTTTGAGTAAGGGTGGCGTGGTCTGATGACCTTCGCGCCTTTTTTTCTTGACACCACAAGCTGCTAAGGTTTGCCTTTGGTGTTTAAGGGGTGGCGTGGTCTGATGACCTCCGCGCTTTTTTTTTCATTGCACCACAAGCTGCTAAGGCTTGCTTTGGTGTTTAAGGGGTGGCGTGGTCTGAGGACCTCCGCGCACTTTTTTCGTGGCACCACAAGCTGCTAAGGTTTGCCTTTAGTGTTTAAAGGGCGGCGTGGTCTGATGACCTCTGCACCATTTTTTTATGGCACCACAAGTTTCTAAGGCTTGCCTTTAGTGTTTAAGGTGTGGCATGGTTTGATGACCTCCGTACCCTTTTTTCATGACACCACAAGCTGCTAAGGCTTACCTTTGGTATTTAAGGGGTGGCGTGGTCTGAGAGCCTCTGCACCCTTTTTTCATGTCACCATAAGTTGCTAAGACTTGTTTTTGGTGTTTAAGGGGTGGCGTGGTCCGATGACCTCCACGCCCTTTTTTCATGGCACCACAAGCTGCTAAGGCTTGCCTTTAGTGTTCGTCCTGGCTGTACTTATCTTTTACTGAGGATTTACTAACAAGAGGAAACGCGACAAGTTGTGAGTAGTGACAGGGTAATGCAAATACTCCCGCAATAGTGAACATAAATGTAATAATGCAGATATGGAAGAAATGAAATTTAACAGAAATGGAAATACTGTAAATGCTACTGATAAAATTTCTTTAAATGCTCTACGTTCCATGGATGTTGTCCTTCAGTCGGTACAACCTAGGCCTGTTGTTGGCTACTACCAAGTAGGGCCTTTCCCATCGGGGCCCCATTTCCCTTCGCCTTGGGTAGTCACCCCATTCTTCTTCAAGACCAGGTCCCCTCCTTTAAAGGTCCTGGGCCCTACTCTCTTGTTGAAGTATTGCTTGGCTTTAGCCTATTCCTGCAACATTCTTGCTTCTGCTATTTCCCTTTATTCTGCTATTTCCCTTTATTCTTCTACCAAGTCGAGGTACTCCTATATCTTCTTATCGTTTTAGGCGGCTGAGAAATAATTCATTCTGTAGGTCGGGAGCCTTACTTCAATTGGAGCTACTGCTTCGCAACCATACGCTAATGTGAATGGAGATTCCCTTGTTGGAGTTTTTGCCGATTTTCTGTAAGCCCAAAGCAGCCCGGGTAGATCCTCTGCCCATTCTCCCTTTTTTTTCTGTGACGCTCTTCTTTAGGATTGAGAGTAATACCTTGTTAGTTGCTTTTGCTTGATTGTTCGCTTGGGGGTGGCCTGGCGAGGAGTACTTCACCTTAATCTTCAATTCTGCACACCATTCTTTGAAATGGTTGGAGTGGAACTTACTCCCGTTGTCTGTCACTATGCTTTAAGCGATCCCGAACCAGCAAACAACGTTTTTCCACAAGAACTTTGTCACGATCTTGCTTGTTATGGATGTCAGTGGTTCTGCCTCCACCCATTTTGTGAAGTAGTTCACAGCTACAACCATGAATTTTACCCCGCCTTTTCCTGGCGGGAAAGGCCCAACAAGATTCACGCCCCATGTCAGGGCGCGGTCATGGATGTTAACTCTTCTAGAGGGGCATGTGGTACTAGGGCATACGCCTAGCATTCAGTGCACCTTTTACTGAATTCTCGAGCATCCCTCAATGCGTTGGGCCAGTAGTATCATTCTCTTATCGCCTTTCTCACCAAAGTTCTTCCACCTGAATGGTTTCCACATATTCCTTTATATATTTCTGCCAAGACATATTGCGCTTCTTGTGTGGAAATGCATCGTAGTAGCGAGGCGGAGAAGCTCCTCTTATAAAGGACTCCATCAATGAGCAAGAACCTTGCCGCCTTCCTTCTTACCCTCCTTGCCTCATCCTTTACTTCTGGTATCTTTCCTTCATCCAGGTACTTAGCCACCTCGCTGGCCCATTTTGGGATGTTGGAACCCAGGGTGCCCATTTCTGCCCCAATGGTTGGGACCTCGATGACTATTTGTTCAACCTGCCATGGGAGTGGCACCTCTTCCATTCTTGACGTTGTTCGTGCTAATTTGTCCGCCACTTCGTTGTCCGCCCTTGATATCTGAGTTATATTGAAATAAGAGAGGAGGTCGCGTGCTTCCCAGACCCGCTTTAAATATTTTTTCAATTTTTCTCCCTTTGTTGCGTAAATGCCTAAAACTTGATTCACTAATATCTGCGAGTCTGACTTGGCCTCTATCTTAATTGCCCCCATCTTGGTGACTATAGAGAGTCTTGCCACGAGTGCTCCATATTCTGCTTCGTTGTTTGTTACTTTGAAAGCTAGCGTTGCCATGTAGTACTGCACTTGGCCGTTGTAGTTCACCAAATGTATTCCCAAGCCTCTGCTCGTCCGACAAGACGAGCCATTTATGTAAAGTACCCATGGCTTTCTACTGGAGCCGCCATGTCTTTTTGGGGAAAACCTAAGAACTCTACCACGAAGTCTGCTAGTGTTTGTCCCTTAACCGCCTTTCTTGGCACGTATTCTAAGTCAAACTCATTTAGTTCCATCGACCACCCTATTAATCTCCATGTGTTGTCTGGTTTCGTTAGGGTTTCGCTAATGGGACTTCCGTAAGCACCCTTATTGTGTGGGCTTGAAAGTATGTGCGGAGTTTCCTGGTCGCCATATTAGGGCAAAAGCATATCAATCTGAGGATACCTTACTTCTGCTCCTCTGAGAGCCCGGCTTATGTAGAATACGAGATGTTGGGTAGTCCCTTCCTCTTTCACTAGGACGGCGGACACTGCATATGGGGAAACTGCCAAATATGCACAAAGCACATCGCCTTTCTCTGGTTGCCTCAAGATGGCAGACTAGTTAGGTGCTGCTTCAACTTTTCAAAAGTCTCATCACATTCTTCATTCCATGGATGCACCTTTCATAGTACTCGAAAAAAAGGGAGACACTTGTTTGTCGACCGAACTGTAAACCTACCCAGGGCGGCTACTCTATCTGCCAACCGCTAGGTTTCATTCAGATTTCTTAGCAGTTTCATGCTGAGTATAGCTACTATCTTCTCTGGAGAAGCCTCGATTCCTCTTTCAGACACGATGAACCCCAAGACTTCCCCGACTCGAGCCCAAAAGTGCATTTTGCTAGGTTCAGCCTCATCTTGTAACGGCGTAAAATCCCGAACGCTACTCGTAGGTTGTCAAGGTGCTGGGCGGGCTCCTTACTCTTTATCAATAGGTCGTCTACGTAAACCTCCATAGATTTCCCAATATGTTTTTTAAACATCCAATTGACTAGCCTCTGGTAGGTTGCTCCTGCATTCTTTAATCCGAACGGCATGACCTGATAGCAATACAACCCTTAGTCCATTATGAATGAAGTTTTCTCCTCGTCTGGTGTGTGCATCCTTATTTAAACTCTCTACCAATTCTCTAATGGCAGCATACTTTTCTGCGCTAAATGACCTTCTTTTCTGGCGTACTGCTTTGTGCGCGGGGTCCACGCCCAAGTGGTGTTTAATGATGTCATTATCTATGTCAGGCATTTCCTTGTGGCTTCATGCGAAGACATCCCTATATTCGATCAACAATTACTTCAGTGCTTCCCTGTCCGCCGATGGAACATGGGTCCCGATGCGTGTAGTAGTCCCAGGGCGGTCTGGGTGTAACGTTACAAGCTCTAATGGTTCGTTGACTTCAGCTTGCTGCTAATTCTGGTCGTCCCTAACTTCCACATCTTCTTCTAAGGTCACTGCCAGAGACGGAGGAAGAGGGGGTGCCAGTGCCTCGTTTTGTTCTACTATAACACAAACATCGTTTTGGCTCTTCCTTAATTCTTGTACGTAGCATTCCCGTGCCAAAACTTGCTCGCCTTGTGACTCCCCTACCCCATTATCAATTGGGAACTTCATCTTGAGGTAGTAAGTGGATGTCACCGCCTTGAGATGGTTGAGTGTCGGTCTCCCCAGTATGGCATTGTACAAAAATGAAGCTTTTACTACCAAGAAATTGGTCATGGTGGTCGCCGTCCATGTTCCAGACTCAGCGGTGACTGGAAGGGTGATAGCTCCAATGAGCTGGATCGTGTCTCCAGAGAAACCTTTCAGTGGTGTCGGGGAGGGCCTTAGTCTACTAATGTCGATAACCATTTTGACGAACGCCTCCCAAAATAGTATTTCGGTTGAACTTCTGTTGTCGATTAGTACCTGCCTGATCGTGTAGTTGACTATCACAAGAGTGATTATCAAAGCATCATCGTGCGGGTATAATACTCCTTCACGATCTGCCTCCTCGAAAGAGATTACCATCCAATCTCCACTAAGCTTTTGTTACTTGGGAGCTCCATCTGTTACATACACCTCTTCATATCTTGTCTTTCGAGCATACGCCTTTCGGCTAGATGTGGACATGTTGCCTCCTGCAAATACCCCTACTATTATCCAAATTTCTCCAATGGGCGCCCTGTTCCTGTCGCCTCTTGTGGGCGCCCTGTTTCCATCGTTTTGGCGGCCACTTACTCGGCGCTGTTGCTCAGAACTACTGCTCCTAGTTTCTTGTCTAGTTTCCTGACGCCTCCTAGGTTTTGAACGTTCTGCAATCATTCGTTCTAACTCCTCCGCTCTAGCCAGCTCAATTACTCTCTTCTTCATGGTAGTGCAATCTTCGGTCTAGTGGGACCAGTCTGATGGTATTTGCAGTATCGACCGCTTGTTTTGGGCTGACGCCATTCCTCCCTGTCTTTCTCTTCTTCCCGTACATTTAGATTGTTATGTATGAGCCTAAGATTGTAATCCAACTATTTTTCTTGCCTCTTCTCCTGCCAACTCGCACCAACTTTCCTGTCAACTTGCTCGATTCTTCGTTCGTCCTTGCCGCTCGTCTTCCGAGGATTTATCAAGGCTTGTAGAGTATCTTCAGCATTGACGAAGTCGTTTGCTTTATCCATGAAGTCCCTGAGGGTGGAAGGAGTCTTTCTGGCCAGTTCTGCCATAAAGGGACTCTGTAGCCATATTCCGCCCAAGAGGGCGGCGAGAGTGGTCTTCTCGTCCTGGTCGTCTATTGTTAAACGTTCTTTGTTGAAAGCGGATAAGGTAGGTCTTAAGGTCTTCCTGCTTTCTCTGCTTGACTGTTAGCAGGTAGGAGGCTGGGCACCGGCGCCTCTTGCTGGGCATAAGAGTCAAGAACTGTTTAGCCAACTTTTCGAAATTGTCTATCGACCTTGGCCTGAGGGTCCCGAACCATCCTCTTGTCGTTCCCTTTAAGGTCAAAGGGAAAGCCCGACATTCGATCTTGCCTGGGAACCCGTGGAGCCTGATGTGGGCCTTGAAGTTCTCCAGATGGTCCACTGGATCCTTGGACCCATCATAAATGTCTACCTGGGGTACCTTGAACTTTGGCGGGAGGGGTATGGCCATAATTTGTTCGCTATACGGTAAATCTGTTTGGTTTAACGAGCATTCCACCGAGAAAGATCCCACCATCTCTTCATTTTTTTTGCCAGCTTCTTTAACTCGTCATGCATTTTCTCATTCTTTGTCCGCCCCAAGTTTGACTCCATATTGCATGGTTCCTCCCCCTCACCCTGCTCACTATGAGCGGGTATGGTGGTGTTGCTAGATTCGGCATTCTTTCGCCGAAGGTCGTCGTTCTCCTTCTTCAGTACATCCATGGCCTCCAATGCCTGCTTCAATCTTTCCTCGACTGCTGCTAATCGTGCCTCCACGGATGGATCCATTGCTCGGCTTGCTACGGAACGGGTTACAGTTGGCATATGAGAACCACATAAAGAGAAACGGGATCCCACAGACGGAGCCAATGTAAAGGACTTGTCTCACTTTGCTCCCTGCAACCATTCAACTATGTGAAGATAGAAAATGATTGGCGTGATTTGTCTGGAAAAACTCCGATGCCAAAGTCAGTAAGTGCCACAAACAATTTAGAATTTGTAAGAGAGATCGATTTCCTACAATTAAGAGTTACCTGGTATATATAGATTCTAACGTGATGCTTATCTGGTGCAGAGTTTATTAATGCGAATCCTAACTGAATTGATCACATATCTGCATGAAATCTCTGTCTTCCCGTAGGAGGTGGTGCGTGGAGTGTATGACTTTGTTGGGCCGTGGACTCTCTCTAGTTCCCTTCGATTAACCATGAATCTTTTTATTAGGCTCCCTACATATTTAGGCTTTCAATTTAGAATGGGCCCTCAACCAATATAAGCTCTCTACTCTTATTCAACACTTTTTTCTGTTCTTTCAATCTTTTCTAATTCTGCATCTAATTCAACAGCATTTTCAGTTAAAGAAAGTGAATTTATTAGGGGCAATAAGCAAATCAGTACACTTTAAGGGCCTGTTTGAGGTTGTAGCAAAAGTCTTAAACAGCATTTTAGTGGATTTTTTTTTAAAATGGACTTAAAGGTTATTTTAAAAAAAATTAAATTGTTTGAATATTACATATTAAAACATTTTTAATTTCAAATAAACTAAAAAATACGTTCGATGAAAAACTTTTTTTTCTCAAATGTGTTTTTCTGAATAATGCAAACGTAATTCAAATTTTAAAAAGATTAAGGCTGCGTTTAGATGTTGGACTGAGTTGAGTTTTTTATGAATAGTAGTGAGTTGAGATTGTTGAATGAGTTTAGTGGGGTCCACTAAAATGAGTTTTTATTGTGTTTGGATGTTGAGATGAGTTTAGATATATTTATGAAAAGTTATGAAAAAATGGTTCCCACTATTAATTAATACTGTTCAGAGGACAAGTACTCTGCATACGCATCCGGTACGATAGCGCCAAATGCAACCGAGGAAAAAAAAGGAAAACGCCATTCGTTCACGTCCGTATTGTTGGCGCCAACTACACGTAAGGGAGAAAATTATTTCCGGGTTGATTCACTGCATGCATCAACTTATCATGGTTGCTAAAGATAAAAAAAAACAAAAAAAACAAAAAAAGCAAAGCCAACAATTCGTCTTTTCGAATTTTTCTGCTATTGTCTTTTATATTTTTTTTAAGTTTTATTTTTTTATTTTTTGAAACTAGATTTCTTTCAAATTGTATATTATCAATCTTTTGCATCATTTTTATTTCATTATTTCTTATATATTATTTAAGTTAAATAGTATCATTATATATGTTTCTCAAATATTTTGATTTTTTTTAAGTTTTATTTTTTGAAACTAGATTTCTTTCAAATTGTATATTATCAATCTTTTGCATCATTTTTATTTCATTATTTCTTATATATTATTTAAGTTAAATAGTATCATTATATATGTTTCTCAAATATTTTGATTTTTTTTAAGTTTTATTTTTTGAAACTAGATTTCTTTCAAATTGTATATTATCAATCTTTTGCATCATTTTTATTTCATTATTTCTTATATATTATTTAAGTTAAATAGTATCATTATATATGTTTCTCAAATATTTTGATTTTTTTTAAGCTTATTTTTTTATTTTTTGAAACTAGATTTCTTTCAAATTGTATATTATCAATCTTTTGCATCATTTTTATTTCATTATTTCTTATATATTATTTAAGTTAAATAGTATCATTATATATGTTTCTCAAATTTTTTGATTTGATTATATAAAATTTGATTTATTCCGTTTTAAATTTGTTAAAAATAACAAATTTTATAAATAATATCACTTTATTATTATTTATTAGTAAATACATGTAAAAACTGATCTCCACTACATAATTTATATAAATTTTTTCTTGGAATTAAAAATAAAAAAAATATTACCCTCTTAGTTGGAAAAAATACTACCACGCGCATGACAACATTTTATACAATAAACTCGGCTGATGAATTAAACATCGAAATATGATAAATACAGTGTCCCCAATTTAGACTATATTGTTGAGTAACTGACGTTACCAAAAAGATCACAATACCATGCTACCAATTAAGTGTTTCCTTGTTGACCAGTATGTTGCGCCCACATAGGTAATGCAATAGCATCTCTAGTTGCTACCATCGCTTGTGCCGATGTCGTCGACATATCAGGAACATGAGATTGTTTACTGGTGTTCTGCTCCGCATTCATTCCTGGATAATCATCAGGATTGCTATATGATAGAAAATCCTGATCATTAGGTGTAACCGTGCGGATAAAGTTATGGAGCGCACAACATGCAATAATAAGATACCGTTGCCGAGTGATCTAGTATGGGGGCATTTGGTTTAAAATACGAAAACGCTTCTTCAACACACCGAAAGTTCTTTCAATGACATTCCGAATAGATGAATACCGATAATTAAATAGATCATTATATCCTTGAAAGGTACGATCGCCATGTCTTTCAGATCTGTGGTACCTGATCCTTGGATATGGCGGCATAAATCCTTCGGTACAGGGAAATGCTGAATCTACTAAATAATAATATCCTGAAAATTGAGTACATGTATTTTTTATTTGTAATTTAAGAATCGAAATTTTCGCAAACTGTGTAGATAGAAATTAAATAATATGATAAAATTACCTTCTTCAGGCCATGGAAATCTATTTCCTGGACGACTTAACGCATCGATTAAAACACGAGCATCATGAGCTGTACCCTCCCACCCAGCGTATACGAATGTAAATTTCATATCGAAATCACAGACACACAAGACGTTCTGGGCAACCCTTTGATACCGATTTAGATATGCATTAGTTACGGAAGCCGGCACAGCTGCGTGGATCATTACCCCATCCATTGCACCATGACATTTCTGCATATTAAGTTATAAATTTGCATAAATTTCAAACGAGTGCATTGAAAATATTATAGCATTTCTATAGTGCATTTATATGAAAGTACAGTAATTTAAGAGAAATTTACCTCAAACCATGGATAATGTCTGGGATTTCCTTCAATATAAGGCATCACCCCCGTTGTCTGGCTTGGTTTAATCACATGGCGCGCTAGGCGACATAATGCACGCATTATGTTGTACATATGTCGATTTATAGTTTCAACCGAATGTTGAAATACGTTAGCTGAATTTCGTTGAACAACACCATGCCCAACAGTGTAGCAAAACATTCCTAAGGCTTCCTCAACCATGACCTCTCATATTGAATCACGCAAGCTAACATCTCTACGCAAACGATCGCATAAGGCCCGAAATGCATATACCTCCATTCGGAACTGCTCGTAACAGTTGTCAGGATGTCCATTTAAGACTGCGATGATGTACTGATGACCACGCAACCCAATGTTATGTTGTGGCCTCGGCATACAACGTTGGCCACGGGCTTGCTGCTCCATCATCACAATCAAAAGATGAACCGCTTTGTCCGTACCATCATTACGGCTTCCCCATTCGGCCCATTCCGCCCATCTATTTTCGTCAAATGTACTTTCAGCGTTACTACTAGATGCCTCCTCGCTCGCCTCATTCTCTACGGTGTTTACCTCATCATTCCACCAGCTATTATCGTCCATGCCGCTTTTTGCAAAATGATGTATACACAAATATTAGTGGGGAGCATATTGCATATCATAAATTGTCATCCAAATTGTATAAAACAAATTCATATAGAGTAGGAACTTAGAAAGTATTTTTAATTAAAACCAAATAAAAGTTTGAATTTAAACTCGCACACACGAAATAATATTGTTAGTCTAGCATTCACCATCTAATAGAAACGACATAAAATAAAGTTGCATTTAAATAAGACATAGAAAGGTCGATATGTGTGGTCAGTGTAGCGACCACACCCACTCCAATCTCAACGCTGGGGTCATGTTCTGGAAGATAGTTAGGACATGAGGATCCATAAATGCTTTTACTGCACGCAGATGAACGTCTATCGGTAGGGGAGGTGTGATGTCTTCCAAGAACTTCATACACTCTGCGACACTATTACAGCCTGGACCCGAGGCACTATTCGAACCCTCGCCTCTACTGCGCTTGGAGCTGCATAGTTCAAACATCTTGAGATCCAAATCTGCTCGTTGTTTTGATGTTTCTGCAAGTGTCTGTATGGTTGCACTAAGATCTGGTGAGACTCCTGGTCCGGCTGCGTCCCTACATCGCCTACGACGAGTCCTTGCTTGCGGGACCCCTCCTTGCGTCGAGGGGGTCATTGAAATGTCATCTAAATCAATGGTCGAGTCCAATCTGATGCCACTCCCCAACACAGGACCTCGTGCCCTCAATTGATCCTCCAATTGTTGCTCCTCCTCTCTAGAGGGGGGTTCTTGCGTTGAGGCATAATGCAATACCCCAGTTGCGACAGCTTGACCAAAAATAGTACATAGGACGTCGTAGTTGGCACATCCGTTGGTCTTGTACTTTTTCCACCCATTTCGAATCTACGAAATGGTAAAAAGAATTACACAACATCATATTATATGATAAAAGCATTTATAATCATATAATTGCAATAAATTATATAAAGAAAATGCAATAAATTTAAAAAACAAGAAGGTTAAGGCCAAAAGAAGATGAAGCTTACCCGGATTGCGTTTGCCCAATGTTCTTCCGTACCAATAACAGTTTTTGTGATGGGGTTCCAGCCCATACCCGTTTGGCCCATTAAATCTGTAAACTCGCGTTGTATCTTCTTAAGACGGGCGATTTTACTCTTCACTTGTGATGAATCAATTGGCCTAATACGAAGAAAATTGAGACGCGTGGCAAGTCGGATTGTGTCACTGTTTGTAATTCTTGACCCCACCAATTTACCCTCCAATGTTTCTTGGTACAACATATCAACTAGACTCTCCTCCAACCCACCAGCCTACAACTCACGATCACGTAAAACCTCTACCTCATCCATGGTATGATGCTAATGGCCAATAATGACAATCCAAAATAGAGACAATGCAAACAATAGACAGTGCACTTAAATCATCATAAATATCAGTATGGGGGTGCATCACCGATATAGTACATGTATGAAGTTATTTAGGAACAAGAAATTGAGGCCTATATACGAGTAAGATAAAGTTAGAATGTATTTGTACTGAGAATATTGTAATACCTTGTACGAGGAATTGCCGGACGAGCATAGAAAGTATGGCTGCAAGGCATACATGTCAAATGTTTAGAATCATTTTTCAAAAAACCATGAAGAAGGTTATGAGGTATTCATGCATATTCATAAAATAATAATATTTTAATAATAATAGTGAGTTATTATGAGAATATCTGAAATATTCTCCTAGAAATATCATATATAATCATCACTATGATGACAAAGATCTCGTTATAAAAACAATCCCACAAACCCGATTTTTGAATTCAAAAGTTATCATTTTATCTTCTCATGGTGGTTGTTATGTTGGGTATTAAGTTGTCAATGTATGACCTAGGAATACCTTCAATGATTTGCAAGAGTGGGATTATTGATATCCCCGTAAAGATAACCTAAACTCATAGTGGGATATAATGTATTTTTTTGGAAGAACCCCACAACGTGGCTATGAGTGGGGTCCCTCTAATGATTTCAAACCTGCATGTTATATAAACATGCCAGTGGGGTTTGCTGTTGTCTTTGTTTATATTGGTTGTTTAGCAATCACTTAGGCCTCGAAAGTCAAAGAGTCACCCACAAGCTAATATTGACAACATCAATTTATCAAATCCACGTTGAGATTTCAAAATAAAAAGTATGCATTTAATAAGAGAGCAAAGACTTGGACAGATTATCCTACAATTCATTTTACAAACAGTGAACATGATAATGTTACTTTATCAAACTAATAATGCTAAAGTCACAGGGAAATACATGAAAACGAAAAAGTGAACTTATTCACTTGAACAATGCATCATCATCAATCATTTTAATTTTCCCTATGCAAAAATAATACTCTTACTAAAAAGATTATTATTATTATTACTTAAATTTTGAATATTCAAGTTTTGTATAACCGTTTTTCATTTTATACAGATTATAAAAGAGGCTATAAAAAAGCAAAGTGAAGATAGAAAGCGGAGCGGGTTAAAGGGAGAGTTGGGCTAATTGTGCATCAACTTGGGGATCCTCACATGGAGACATTCTGGTTTCTAGTAGTCTTGGATTATATCACTCACATGGCACTCGAGTGAGGGGATCCACCCTCGTATAATTTATATACCCTCTTCATCTTCTTTTATGCATGCATTTATAAATTGGAGTGCTTTTAAGTGAAGTCACAAAATAATGATCGAGATGGCTCAATTTATATTTGAATAACAGCAAACATCTTTACCAATGATAATTTCCCCAAAAATGGTGTAAGAAAGTTGGGTATATATCCATGAAGATTGATAATCTGAGTCCCCCAGAGGGTTTCTGCAGTACCCATTAGGCAACAAAAGCCATCATCACTTGAAAATTGGATCAGCACCGTTGATCCAAAATAAAATTCATTTACTATGGCCTACATGTGCAACACATGTTCCTAATTCTTTTATCATTGCCATGTGGATTCTCTCCCATATTGAATATGTGGTGGACAAGCTAGACAGGAAGCTTGCAAGTGTTAACAGAAAGTCAACATAATGTAGAAGAAGCTTTCGTGTCAAATATAACTGAAAGGAAAACAAGAGCATGGCATGATAGGTAGTGCTTAGCAATCAATTGGACTTTGAAAAATTTTATAGAACTTCCAGAAACAGAGCAATGATAAGGCCTAATTTCAATAAAAAAAAAGGTGGAAAGAGAAGCAAGTAATTCTGAGAAGCCCTCGTCATCAGCATAGGAGATGAGAAATGGAAATGCCAGTTAGACAGATAACAGAGTTGTAGAAAAGGATTCCACACTGCCAAAGTCCTTCCCCCCACAAGACCATCACGTGCCCTTGCAACTCTAGGACGAAGTCCCTTATCCACAAACATTTGAGAGAGAGAGAGAGAGAAAGAGATGCTGCATTGAGCCAATTTTTTGGCTCTGCACTGCCAGGTTCTACAACAATTTCAATTAGAATGGCCCAAAACTCGCAACACAAAGTTAAACTTTATAGGGTAGGATCTGCATTTTGCCAATAAAGTAAGGTGCAGAAAAATATAGATAAAGAAGCTTTTGACTGACCATGAACTAGGAAAATCCAATATCTCTTCCAAAAGTGATATTTTATTCCAAAAGTGATAGTAGCTGAACTTCCCCCCAACCCTTGTTAAATTCTCATCAAGTGGTCAAAATTCCAAGCACTAATCAATTAGTCATCCATGGAATTTGGGCACAAGATGTTCTACTGGACCTATCTAAGGAAGAATCTTTTTTCCAACGATCGAAACAGCAAATCAAAACCCAACGAAGTACGTACATGACCTCAGGCCACCACCACTTGATCAGATTGAAAAAAACACCCACTTTGGGGGATAAACTCGATGATCTTGACCCACTAAAATCATAAAGGTTGGCTACACCATGACATTTATTAGTTGAGAAACCACTAAAAAACCAGTGTTATTATATTCATGATCTTGGCTTTGTCTAATCACGCTTGTATATTCATGCATATATAGTGCAGCATCTTCAAAAATCCTAGAGCAGTTATCCTAATCAGATACGTCACATATTTCCTACCGTGCAGTTCATAGGTAAATGCATGAATATACCTACCGTTATATATCCAAATCTATACAGACCTACCGTATTTGAAATTAGTGTGTACAAAACCCAAATCACTATCCAATGATCTGTACACAAACACGCCAATCTTCATCCAATGTACACAAACACTCAATTGTTGGAAGGAAAAATTGCACTCCAGGTGTTTGATAAATAAATTCTGAAATGTGTGATGTACGCGAAACAAAGAAGAAAGAGTTAAGAAACCACTCTTACCCGGTACGATCGCGTCGTCGGAGCCGTGGTTGCTGGGAAGTTGTTGAAGGTAAGCCTTCGGTTCCTCCGCTTGACCGTGAACAAGCTTCGCGTCGGTTGTAAAATGGAGGTGGTTTGGGCTGCTCTCGGCATGCTCATTATATAGGAATCCCAATAAGCATCCGGAATAAGGGCACAGATAAAATGGGCACACGGGTTCACAATAAACACCTGTGAGTTGAGAGATTGGAAGTTGAATTTCTTAGCTTATGCAGAGTTGAGTTTGTAATTCATATAGAGATCAAGTACACTGAGGGAAATTGTTCACTCACCACGCCGAAACGACATAATGCAGCGGGCTGCTCATGTTCAGAACAGAGGAGAATCTCAACTATTGTTTCAATCACTATACCCGGACGAGTTTTGTAGACGTTATAACCAGCAGTTGACGGTGGAACAATTTCCGTTCTAACATCACGGCACAGCAGCTCCAACCCGTCGACTATGGGGGAGTCTTGGGGGTGTCGATAGCATCGAGAATTGGTCCAGCGTGGTCAGCGATTGGGTCTCTCTTGAGCACAGCAAGGTAGGGAACTCAGGAGCTTAACTGCAGATTTTTATTTACAAGCAAATCTGATTTGCATTCTGGAAGATGGGGGTTGGGGAAGAAGAACGGGAAAAGAGAGAGGGAGACAGAGAGAAAGAGGGGGAAGAGTTATAACGGAAAGTTAGAAGACATAAAAGCAAATGTCAGGAGAAAGAGAGAATCTCTGCAAAGCAACTATCCGTAGCTGTAGCTACAGTAAAAGGAGTTGAATGTATTTGAATAGACGAGAACTCAGTTCAGCACGTGTTTGGATGGTAAATTGGGTTCAAATGTAAACTCGGTTGAACTGCATTTGGGTTCCAAACGAGCCCTAACAATAGACGAAAATACTTATATAACTTTTAGATAATTATAACTTTCAAACTTTAAATGTATGATCATAAATCTTTAAAAATTCAAATAATTGACATTTCTATCTTAGAAACCATTTTTTTTTAATTTGTTTCCAAAAAATAAAATATGACATGTTTGAAAGTCCTTTAAATATATGGTTACCCAACAATAGAGAACTTTTTAACAGTATAACTTATTACTCAAGTTATAAGCTATAAGTCCTTAAACTATAAACTCTATTTCTCACCACAAACATGCACTGAAGTTAAAAGAAACCGTGCTTAATTTAACTGGTAGCAGAGTCCAATGAACAAAGTAAACGTAGTCTGATGACCAAAAAGTAAATGAACTCATTCTAGATGAGGTTTAGATAGCAATCCATCAATATATAAGTAAATACATACTAGAATATAGCTCAATTACTAGACACATTTGAAGAACATAAGGCATAACTACTCATCATCCTCCTGATATTGCTTGAGGACCTCGGCACAGCCAGACAATGCCTCCTCCTTCATGAAGCCCATGGCATTGACAAAACGATTGTTGGATG
The DNA here is from genome assembly GCA_029856935.1 of Cyclocarya paliurus. NCBI lineage: Eukaryota > Viridiplantae > Streptophyta > Magnoliopsida > Fagales > Juglandaceae > Cyclocarya > Cyclocarya paliurus. The sequence goes on along the minus strand of CM056952.1, from coordinate 16,045,780 downwards.
CAATGCCATTGTAGCCAGTGAGGATGACACGGGCACGCTCACGTCCTGGAGATGCTGTTGCACAGTCGTGCTGGGAGCTGCTAACAAGCATAGCATCACAAAGCTGGTCCTCATGGTCCTCAGCCACCAGTATACTATAGGTTCCGGTAGAGTCGGTTGTTCCCTCCTTGCTGTATAAGAGTTGCATTGTGTTCCTGTCTTTGCATTCGACCCTAACCTTTGCACCTGCAAAGCACACGATCAATAAGAAATCCTTGCAAGACTAGAGAAATAAAAGCCCAAAACAAAGATTTTTCTCTATCAATATGAGTAATTCAATGATATTGAGGACATATAAACCCAAATGGAAGACAACAATATGCTTAAAATATGTTCAAATAAATGGGAAACGCATTTCCTCTAAAGATTTTGCCATGTCAGGGGTTGACTTAAGTGGTAAGGGTCTTGATCTTGGAGGTATGCTCCATTTTTTTTAATCGGTCAATTAATGGGTTTTAAAGAATGCTCCCCAGGTCTTAAGGATTGAAAATTCTATACAATTTCTAGGGGCTACATCTCATCGGTGAAAACAGAAAACTTATCTAAGAAAAATTATGCAGCTTAATCGCGTATAAAACATAATTGCCGGTCTCTGAGTTACCTCACCATAAAAATAAAAAAATAAAAAAATAGTTGGTAGTTCCATTGTAAATTCTAAAACCACCAGAGGGAAAATTGGGTACTGCCACTGAATCACGATGGTTATAGCCAAAGCACGAAATATAGACCCTTTGTTTTCCAGAACATTCAGTAAAAGGATGTTCTCCCTAAAACTAAAAAAAAGAATAGAAAAAGAGGCAGAGCTGATAGACAAATCCTTCAAGTTTGTGGTTAATTTCTTCTACTTTTGTAAAAAGGAAACAAGTTTGTCACAGACACCATGCAAGGAACCAACAGTTTCTCGTCGAGTAATCTTTACACTTCTTTATATTTTTAAAAGAAGAACATTATTTTACACACCCTGCACGTTATAAAAGCAGCAGTCAATGTATGCCATAACATATCAATTTCTTCAATGACTAATCAGTATCGGCTTATTGTGGCTTTTAAATACAAAACCTGTCGGATCCAAAAGTGCAAACCAAAAGACTCATCTCAGAAACACTAGCAGTAGTAGTAGCAGCAGCTCTTAGATCTGCCGAATAAATTCTCAGATCTACTGCATGGGAACCCATTCGCAAAAATCGAAAATAAAAAGGGGCAGAAATGTGATGTTACCGGGAATGTAAGAGGTGGCGGAGGTCTCGAAACCGGCGCGGCAGGTGTCACAGTAGACTTTTCCTCTCACTATGAAGGGGTTTCTGGCCGGGCGGCCGGCGCTAACAATAAGCGCGGGGAGCATCGCGCATAGCGCAAAAAGAAACACTTTTGTGGCCATTCTGGCTTCTTCTGCTTTGGGTCTTTCGGATTCGGAGAGATTTGAAAGAATGTGGGTGCCGAAGAACCCTAATTGGAGAGGGTTCGCCTTTCAATGGAGGCAGATAGATATTGACGGTGGAAATGTTAAAGAGTGCGGAGTGAAGAAAAGCAAAGAGGAGATTTTGGGGGCAATCCAGTAACGCGTGAGATATCTGTGTATGTACGCATACACCAAAACTATTGAGTTTGATTACCGTTTTCGCGAGTCAAGAACTCCCACGTTGTAATGAGTGGGTTAGGAGTAAGGGTGTAAATTTAAATCGAAAAATTTGTAAATTAATTCAAATCGAAGCGGATCTGATTGATTTTATTGGTTTTGAACTATTTCAGTCTGGAACCGGTTTCTAAAATGTATAAATTGGTTGGAACCGGTCCGGTTTTGGTTTTGAAATTTTTCAGACCGGATCGGATTGAACTGGACCGGTTGATAAAAAAATATATAAAAACTAATATTTCATATATAAGTTATTAAAAATTAAAATTATACAAAATATTATATATATTAATATATAAGTTTTATATATAATTTATAATTATATATGAAATTTATATATATATAATATATATATCATATATGAAATAATTTCATATTATAATTTATAAATTATAATATAAAATATTAATCTTAAATATAAACATTTGTAATTTGTTTGATCATATGCTATTAATATAATTATATATAAGATAATATTATTATAAAATAAAAGTTTAATCTTAAAAATAAAAATGTAATTGATCATGTATTATATAACTATACTAATAGTCTAATATTAATACTATTAGTCTAATATTATATTAATGTCAAATTTACATTTTAAAAAAATCGAAAACCGGGCCGGACCGAACCGGAAATCGGTAAAACCGGAAGTACCGGTTTAGGAGGGTAATCGATGCGTAATCGGTTTTAAAAAATACAAAACCGGTCATACCGGTTCGGTCTAAGATTTTGTCCCAAACCGGACCGGTTACACCCATAGTTAGCAGTAGACTGATCAAAGGTTAAATCTATCTCATTTTTAGTTATTAGACTCTAAAATATTATCACAATAGATTATTTAAAATTTAAATATTTAGACTTTAAGCTACAAAAAATATTAAAAATATTTCTAAATTTGAAAGTAACTATTCATACATCAAATATATTTTTTATTAGTTATATCTCTCTCATTTTCTTTCTATCAACCTCTCTCTCCCTTTCTTTTCAAAATTATAATTTTTTAACCCATAATTTAATTAAAATATGATTACTAATTAATATATAATATTATGAATAGTAAAATATGATAAAATAAAATAAATTAATAATTAAAAAAATTAAATAATTTTAAAATTATTAATTATTCATTACTATATAATGAATAAATAAATAATTTAATATGAAGATTTATGTAAATAGAATAGTTAAAAGTTAAATTTCTTTTATATTCATAAAAAAATATCCTTTAATTTTAACTAATCCAATGAGAGTGGTCCATTTTGGCGAGATGGGTTAGAACATGTAGGCGGTTTTCCAAGTGTATAATTAAGAGACGATTGTAGAGGAAAGAACCCGGGTCGGTATTGAATGTAGCTGGCGCTGTCAGTGCTCACATGGGAGGGTGTTGAGTGGAACTGTGAAGGTTGTTGCAAAAGGAAAAGAGAAATGATTCTTTTTTCTTTTCTTTTTTTTCGGTAAAGAAAAAGTAAAAAAGAGAAATGATTCTTATTAGAGATGTAAAAAAAAATCGATAACTCGGTAAATCGGACAGAATCGGTAGATTTGGTCCAGTATTGAATTTGGTTCAGTCTGATATCACTTTTAATTTTTTTTAAATCGATCAAAATTGGTTCGATTTCGATTTTTTTTTCTAAAAGCGGATCAGATTGAATCGGACTGGTTCATATATATATTATAATTTTTTTATATTGTATATAAGTTTTATATATAATATATAATTATATATAAAATAGTTTGGTATTATATGATAAATTACTAATTAATATAATATTAAATTTTTAAATCTTATATCACTATAGTCTATAATACACTTATAATATTATAATATACTATTATATATATTATATAATATAATATATTAAAACCAGAAAACCGGACCGAAATTGATAAAATCGAAAGTACTGGTTTAGGGAGTAATCGGTGCGGAATCAGTTCTTGAAAATATAAAACCGATGCATACTCGTTCAGTCTTAAATTTTGTCTAAAATCAGACCAAACCAAATCAATTACACTCATAATTCTTACGAGAGAGAAATGATTTTTAGAACATTGCAATCGTAATAATAATAATAATATTATTATTATATTATATTATATTATATATTAAAATAATAATATAATATTAAATATTTTAGTAATAATTTTTTTTTTATTTTTATATTTTATAAATACATTTTATATATTAATTAATAATTTAAATTTTATTTAAAATTATTATTTTTCAACTATTTTTTTAACCTAATTATCCAATAATAACTATTGAGAATATTTTTAGAGTAAAATATTAATTTAGAAATGAATAATAGTTGGTCAAAATTTAAAAAATGGGTGAATTTAGTGTAGCTCAAAAGTTGAGTTTTGAAGTTTTCACTTTTGAGTAGGGGTGCTACACGCTCTATACAGGGCGGGGTAGCCGCCTCCCCGCCCCCCGCCCCCGTATGGGTGGGGGGTTGAAATCCCTCTCCATCTCCCACACCTGGCATGCGGGGGCGAGGTACCTCGTCCCGTGCGGGTGGGGAGGTCAGTCCACCTGCCCCCTCCCCCCCGGCCCCCCTTCTGTGCATTGGCCCAGAAACCGTTGAAATGGGCCAAAAAAAAATTAAGTTGTTAAAAAATAAAAACTAAATAAGATATTAAAAAAATTTACAAGAATAAAAATAATATATACATGATTGATAATACGAATTTACTACTACATACTACTAGTCTAATACATAATAAACTAATAATAATAACTAAGCTATTACAAATTTACAAAATTTAAAGGTTAAACAATTACAAAATTACAAACATAAGTATCCAAGGAACATTGTATCAGCATTACAAATCAATTTAATACATCAATACATAATTTTAATATTTGATAATTCAGATTTGAGGCTTAAGCAGTGAGCACATATTCATGTTACAGTGGAGGAAGACATTGTCTGATTTAGAGTGGTCTCATCTGTTGCTACAACAATAAATACTAAAACTAATATCGATAAAATTGAAATGAATATAAATAATTTAAAATATATTAAAATAAAAATAACAATTACTAGGTGATCCAGATCCAGACTAATCACCACTCTTTTCTTCATCAGTCTCCTTAAAATCCAAAACATTCGGAACATAAATATCCTTCCCCATCGTCCAACTTTGTGTGCATATCAATGCCTTCACAGTTGAAGGAGACAATGAATTACGGAAAGGATCCAATATGCACCCTCCGGTACTAAAGGCTGATTCTGAGGCAACGGTGCTAATAGGAATGGCCAAGATACAACGGGCTATCTCAGAAAGGATGAGATATTTCTTTGTTGCAGCCTTCCACCATACCAATATATCGAAGTTGTCATCATCTTGAATAAGATCCCCTGACAAATAGTTGTCCAACTCCAAAACCACCTCCGTAGATTGATAGACTAGTGTGGGATTATGTGCAAGGGTCTTAGTCCACGCTAATCTACAATTTTTTGCTGGCTCGGTGTCTGAAGGAGGTGTTGGGGTAGGTGTAGGTGTAGTAGATGTAGTACCACCCTTCATTGTATTAAATTCATCATATAATTTAGCCAGGGTATCTTGGGCTATATCACCAATAAGATCAGTCCATGCCTGATCATGTGCAAGTCTCAAACCATATAACATGCCTGAAATTTTCAGGCAGGGATCAATAATAATAGCTATATATGACAAAATATTCAATCTAGTCAAATCTATCCAATACTTGTAATATTTGACCCTCATAGTCAATGTCATCCCCCTCATCCTTATGTTGGAACCCCTACACATGTCGTCTAATTCTTTTTTTACCCAACATATTTGTTAACAAAACTCATGGGATGTAGGGTACAAAAAACCAGATAATTTCAATGTGACATCATGAAAAAGCTCGAGAAAATCAACAAAAGCAGAAACTACCTCCCAATCATCATCATTAGGCTTTCCTAAGCCCCCGTACTCATCAAAGTATTTGACATATTGAATGTTTTCATCCCCCAATAACTAAAAGGCTGCCTTATATTCTTGGGTGGCCTCTAACATCAAATAAGTTGAGTTCTATCTTGTAGGAACATCAGTACAAAGACCCTTTTTCGATGTTATGCCTACAGCCTTTGCAACAATTTTGAATTTCTCCAATTTAGAAGGAGAAAACCTCACAAATTTGACAGTCATTCTAACTCATGCAACTGAGTTATCAACATCTTTCAACCCCTCAGTCACAATTATATTCAAGATATGTACAGCACATCTAACATGCACATATTCACCACCCAAGAATGTTTTATTTACCTTTCTAAAATAAGTTTTCAGATATCGCAAGGCGATATCATTAGACGAGACATTATCAACGAAAATTGTCAAAACCCGTGTCAACTCCCACTCCTTTATTGCGGCCTCCAACACCTTCTCAATAGTCACACCCTTGTGATCAACTATTTGACAAAACTTAATAATTTTTTTGTGAAGAATCCAATCAGAATTAATAAAATGGGCAGTCAAAGATATGTAATTAAAATTTTGGACAGAAGTCCAAGTATCAATAGTGAGGCAAATTACCAAACCCGCCAATTGGCCCTTAAAACATTTTTATCTTTTCTGTATATCTTTTTAATATCTTTCGCCACAGTGTGACGAGAAGGAAGCGAAAATCTAGGTTCCAATTCTCCAACAAGTTCCTTAAACCCTCTCCCTTCCACAAACTGAAAATGTAGCTTGTCTATGATCACCATACGAGCTACCTTCCTTCTACACTCATCGGGATTATACTTCGTAAACCCCTTCAACGTTGGACCCCCACTACTCCCATCCGTCATTTTTTTTTAGTCCAACATCTAGTCTAGATTGATTCTTCTCCAATAAGGATATTAATATTGGACTCTTCTTGCATTGTTTCTCTAAATGGACCTTTAACTGGGATATACCATGTTTCCTATAGTGACATCCATATATTTTCCCATAGTAGTTACATTTAACTTGGAGGTTGTTGGGGTCACCACATTCTAGTTTGGTAAAATGAGACCAAACTATGGACAAAGGTTTCTTGCTCTGTATCGGTTGGGGCATGGGGGTTGGAGTAGGCTTAGTAAGAGCCAATTCTGGGGCAGGGGTAAGGATACTGGTAGGGGTAGGACAGCTATCATTGTAATCCTTTTGAGAAGACATCCCTGATTTTCCAACACAATAAAAATTATAAAATTAAATAAGGTTTCAAACTTTCAATTGCAAAGTAAACACAACACATAAAAAAAAACGTAATAATATATCAAACAATTTACAAAAAAAATTGAAGGGGTCTCAATTGAAATCCCTAAATAAAATTGAAGGGGTTTCAATTGAAACCATTGAAACCCCTAAACAAAATTGAAGGGGTTTCAATTGAAACCTCTAAACAAAATTGGGGTTTCGGATTGAACCCCTTCAATTAATTTAGGGGTTCAATTCAAACTCCAAAATTAATTGAAGGGATTTCACTAAAGAAAATTGAAGGGGTTTCAATTGAAACCCCTAAATTAATTGAAGGGGTTTGAAACCCTTTAAACAAAATTGAAGGGGTTTCAATTGAAACCCCTAAGCAAAATAAGTTGATTTAGGGGTTCAATCCGAAACCCTAAATAAATTGATTTAGGGATTGCAATTGAAATCCCTAAACAAAATTGAAGGGGTTCAATTCAAACCCCTAAATTAATTGAAGGGGTTTCACTAAACAAAATTAAAGGGGTTTGAAACCCCTTAAACAAAATTGAAACCCCTAAACTTCATTTAGGGTTTCGGATTTGGACCCTAAACTAATTGAGGGTTCCAAATTCAAACTCCTAAATTAATTGAAGGAGTTTCACTAAAAAAAATTGAAGGGCTTTCAATTGAAACCCCTAAATTAATTGAAGGGGTTTGAAACCATTTAATCAAAATTGAAGGAGTTTCAATTGAAACCCCTAAGCAAAATTAGGGTTTCGGATTGAACCCCTAAATTGAAACCCTATCAATTTAGGGGTTCAATCCGAAACCCTAAATAAATTGATTTAGGGGTTTCAATTGAAACCCCTAAACTTCATTTAGGGTTTCGGATTTGGACCCTAAACTAATTGAGGGTTCCAAATCTGAAACCCTGCAAAGTACAAACATGAAACAACGGCAAAACTGTGAAATACAGTAACAAACACATGCACAAATCAGAATCCACAGCACACAAATTCATAATCATTCTCATCCTTCATCTCCGATTCAACCCATCCTTCCTCCAATCTCTAATCCAAAACTCAAAAAAAAAAAAAAAAATAGTCTCGGATTAGGAGTCTTACCTTTGAAGTTTGGAGTTCGGCGAGACAAAATTAAAACGTGTGATGCTCTTGCAGTCGACGGTTGTGACTCGTGCGAGAGAGAAGAGATCGAGAGAGAGACTGAGGTCTGAGAGACTAAGAGACAGAGAGACTGAGAGAGAGACGAGGGAGGCTTCGAGAAGAAACGAGAGTCGAGAAGAAGAGGGGGAATGGGTGTTAACTTAACATATTAGTGAAACGGCGCTGTTTCACTAATATGGAGTTTTTTTTTTAAATACATATATATATTTATATATACGAGGTGGGGGAAACCCGGAGCGGAGCCCAGCCCCCTCCGCCCCTGCCCCCGTTCCTCTTCAGGTGTGTGGGCGGGGCCACCCGCACCCCGTCTGGGCGGTCTAGAGCCCCTGCCCTGCATGGGCGGGGGCGAGGCAGACGGGGCGGTGCAGCGGGGTGCGAGGCCCCGCTGCCCACCCCTCCTTTTGAGCTACTTAATCAAAATTTAGTTAGGCACTAGTATTTGGCTTGTATACTTCATACTGAAAAATAGTAAGTTGTATTTAGTAAAATTAACTTTATATGAATTTTAAAGTTGAAGTTGGTATTTAATATTACTCAAAAGAAAGATAATGCATTCACTCTTATAAATGCATCCCGATAAAATTTATTTATTTATTTGAAATGTTTTAAATGAATTTATAATTTTTTTTAAATGTTTAAAAGGATTTAAAAATATATTTAAAAAATAAAAAATTACCTTTGTATATTTCGATAAAAATCCTCCCGTCAGTGACTCTAGCACGACCCGATTGCAAAAAAGAAGTAAATTTTCTAAAGCCGTGTCTCATTGGAACGCGACGCTACAAATTTCCATAAATTTTTCAAGGAAATTTCATCACTTTTACATGAAAATGAGTATTGACGGTGGAAATGTTAGGGGTGGTAAGGTGTAGTTGAGATGGGTTGAAATGATTTATGAATAATAAAATAAAATATTATTAAAATATTATTTTTAATATTATTATTATTTTAATATTTAAAAAATTAAATTATTTATTATATTTTATGTAAAAATTTAAAAAATTTATAATAATAAAATAAGATGAATTAAAGGCAGAACTGTGGAGCGAAGAAAAGCAAGGAAGAGATTTTGGGGGCAATCCAGAAACGCGTGAGAGATATCTCTTTGTGTATGCATAGTGCATACACCAAAATTAATTGAGTTTGATTACTGTTTTCGCGAGTTAAGAAGTGCCATAAAGTGGGTTAAGGGTACATTTTGGCGAGATGGGTTTGAACACGTAGGCGGTTTCAGAGAGTATAATTAAGAGACGGCTGTAGAGGAAAGAACACGGGTCGGGATTGAATGCAGCTGGCGCTGTCGGTGCTCACAAGTCACATGGGAGGGTGTTGGGTGGAACTGTAAAGGGTGTTGTAAAAGTAAGCGTTTTAAGGTGTAATGATGTATTTTTTTTTTAAAAAAATATTTAAATATATTAAAAAATATTAATAGAAAAATACAAAATTATTTTTACATATAACGGTAATTCCGAATATTGCAATTCAAGCGACATAATAGTACCGTTACAAAGAGAAATGAATCTTACAAGAGGGAGAGATGATTTTTAGAGCATTGCAATCTTCTAGGAATTGAAATTTAAAATTTGATTAAGGCTTGGTTTGGATAGCGAAAGTGTTTAAGAATGTTTGTAAATAGTAATAAAAAATAAGTGAAAAGTAATAATAGAATATTGAATAATAGTAAAAAGTAGGTGAAAAATAATGAATAGTAGTAAAAGTAAGTAAAAAGTAATAATAAAGTAGAGAATAGTAGTGAGAGTGTTTGAGAGTACTTAAAAGTTTAAATTTTAATTAAAACTAAAATGAGGTTTATTTTTATTGGACTATTCATTTAAAAATTAAAATAATAATATAATATTAGATATTTTAATAATAATAATTTTATTTTATTTTTATATTTTACAAATACACTCTATATATTAATTAATAATTTAATTTTTACTTAAAATTATTATTTGCTAACTATTTTTTTCAACCTAATTATCTAATAATAGTTATTGGAAATAATTTTAAAGAAAAATATTGTTTTAGAGATTAATAGTATCTAGTCAAATTTGGAGAAATGGATGAATTTATTGTAACTCAAAAATAAAATCTTGAAATTTTGACTATTTTAATACAGACCACTTTTAAATTACTTAGTCAAAATTTAGCTAGGCACTGACTCTCTTACGAGTCGCATAAATTTTTGTAAAAACACATACTTCATATTGAAAAATAATAATTTTATTTTAGTAAAATTTACCTTTTCATATGCTTTGAATTTAAAGTTTGTATATAATATTACTCGAAAGAGAAATAATACATTCACTGTAGATGCATCCAGCTAAAAGCTATAGTTTCTAAAGCTGTGTATCAATGGAATCCCACGCTACAAATTTCCAAAACTTTCATCACTTTTACATGGAAATGCGCATATAAATAAACATTATATATATAACGGTTGATGTGTTATATAGCTCTAATCATACTAGTTAATATATCACATTTTAAGTGTGTTCATTTGATTGAAATTCTATCAAGTCACTTAAAATATGTCACAACAGATATTGTGATTGAAGATAATAGAATGCCATACGAGAAGTAGAATTGCTAAATAATAAACAAATACTAACTAATTAAAGCTTTGAAAGTTAGTAGTTGTAAAGTGTAACTATATTTTCAAAGAAACCAAAATGGGAACAATAGGTAGTGAAACAATAGCATCTTTTTCTTTTAATTATTGTGGTGATTTTCTTTCTAGGATGGCATGTGGCCGCAATCCCCGTATTTGGCTCTCCATTTGTGATTGCCTTTTTGATATATAAATGGTGAAGGAGGCACTTATCCATGTACAATGCTGTTGAAGAATTTCTACAAAGCCAAAATAACCTCATGCCAATAAGTTATTCCTTTTCAGAAATTAAGAAGATGACCAAAGGTTTTAGAGAAAAATTGGGTGAATGAGGATATGGCATAGTATTTAAAGGAACACTTCGAAGTAGATGTCTTGTGGCAGTAAAAATGCTAGGCCAGTAAAAAACAAATGGGCAAGATTTTATCAATGAGGTGGCAACTATTGGAAGGATTCATCATGTTAATGTGGTGTAACTCATTGGTTATTGCGTTCATGGATTAAAGCGTGCTCTTGTATATGACTTCATGCTCAAAGGATCTCTAAATAAATACTTTTTTTCATCAGAGAAAAGTATCTTCCTAGACAATGATAAAACATATAATATTGCTCTAGGAGTGGCTTGTGGGATTGAGTATTTACATCGAAGATGTGACACGCAAATTTTGCATTTCGATATCAAACCTCACAACATCTTTCTTGACGAGAACTTTACCCCTAAGGTTTCTTACTTTGGCTTAGCAAAATTTGTATCCGATAGAAGACAATACTATTTGTTTGACTGCTGCAAGAGGGACATTGGGATACATAGCTCCAGAATTATTCTACAAAAACATTGGAGGTATTTCATACAAAACTGATGTTTATAGTTTTGGAATGCTGTTTATGGAAATGGTGGGCAAAAGAAAGAACTTAAATGCTTTTGTAGAACATTCAAGCCAGATTTACTTTCCTACCGGAGTATATGATCAATTCAATGATGGGAAAGATATTGAAATGGAATGTGCTACTGAAGAGGAAAAAGCCATAGTTAGGAAGATGATCATTGTCGCATTGTGATGTATACAAATAAACCTAGTAATCGTCATTCTATGAACAAAGTTATAGAAATGCTTGAAGGAGAAGTTGAGCAATTACAATTACCCTCCAGAGCTCTCATTTCATCAACAAAAAGAGTGAAAAAAGATTGTGAAGATAATTTAAGTCAAGATTAGTTGTCAAGTCAAACTTTGCCATCAACTTCTTAAAGAAAAATCTAGCATCCAAGTCTTGAAAGGCAAGTGGAGTACTGTACTCTTCTCCTATTTGGTAGAATATAGAAAGATACTTTCTATTTTTACAAATTGATCGTGAGTTTCATTTTTGAGAAGTTAAGATGCTATATTATTCTTCAATTTGTACTAGACATTTTTCCCCCACTTTGTTATATTGGATTGGACTATATTTGTCACTGAATAACGTTTTAACCAATAAGAAAACTGTTTTTGAAAAGCTTCGAAAGATGTATAGAATGTTAAAATAATAGTGAATAATGAATATTCTTCGATAACTTACCAAGTCTTAAATTCGAAAACATCTCCACCTTATAGCTTTTTTTTTTTTTTTTCAATATATGCATGAAGAAAATAAGCATGGAATATAGTTCTTTGGTGTGTAGGCTCTTTTTTATACAACTCATAATTAAAACATATACCTAGTGATATCGTGATATATATATATATATATATATATATATATATATATATATATATAAATATGCCGACCACCTGAATACTATTGAGAGAAAATGATTGGAGAAGAAAGATTATGATTTCCCATTAAAAAAATAACAATTCACATTATTCATTTTGGTAATTATATGGCAGCCAACCATGCAAGAGAGAACTTTTTGTCATGTCTGTTAGGCCTGCAACCCGGCCTGCGAAAGGGTCCGACCCGACCTGGTAGCCAAATACACAAAAGATGTCGGTTCCTCCTTTTTTTTTTTTTTTACATTATTTCTTTATTTTTTCAAAGGGACTTACTGCTTTTACTGAAATGTTCTAGAAAGAACAAGAAATCTGCAGCAGCTTCTACTTCATCGAAGACTCCTGATTTTAATCCGGTACTTAGCCTCTCACAATTTTCATCTCAAAGCCTTAAAGCCAACGAAGCCCAAGTTCTTAATCTGGCTTTCCCAACTAAAAAAATTATCATGGTTTGTCCCAAGGAAACTCTAGTAGTTCTGCTTCCTCTGCTCCTATTTCAGCTTTTGAGCTACAGGACTGGAATTGCTTCAAGGGGTTTGAATACTTATATCCCATCACCTATGCTGGATACAAGTACGTTGTACTACTCATCTGCAGGCTTCCATTTACAAGAACTCAAATCAACCCCAGGTTTCTTTGTTGATGGTGTTGGAACTGGGTATGAAATTCAAGAGAATAGTGCAAAGCTTTTGTTTCCTTTCGGAGAATCAAAGCACATTTCAAGCACAAATGAAGTGGAACCGAGTAAGGGACAAGGGATTTCGACTAGAAATTGGAGTCATGCAATGTTAAGCGGAGGATATTGCTAAATAACAACGAAATAAAAAAATCGCCTTTAATTTCCTCGCTTCCTTCTTTCCATGTCTTTTTTACCCGGCTGGTTACTTGCTTTAAGGTTGTCTATGATTAATAGAAAGAATATATAAGGATCAGAGGGCAACAATGGAGACTTATCGTTCCAGACCTCGTCGATATATTGAACAATGATTAAGGACTCACATATCGGTTTCCCATTGTGGATGTGTTATGAAGCCCTAGAGATGAATTGGGGGAAGAAGAATTAAACTGAAGTGAAGAGAACTAGAGAGATCGGGAACTCAAGTGAAGACATAGAGAGCTCGGAACGACGTTGTTCGGCACGAATAAATGAACAAGGCACAGCGTGTTGAATCAGGGCGAGACGCAGCGTTTTGTTCAGACGAAGATGTTTCCGTTTTTATTGCAGTTGTGTCGTTTAGTGTTTTTATTAAAGGTTGTTGTTAATTGTAGTTGGGACCGTTTTGGTATAGGCACCAAAACGGTGCATCTTGTCTATTACTGTAGCTCCTGCGTCCAGTGGTTACGTTAGTTTTTTCTCTGTAGTTTGTAACGGTTTGAGTGGAGTATATGGAGCAGAGTCAGGAAAGGAAAAAATTGTCTAGAATCTTTGGAACGTTTGTCTTTTGTAAGGAGGTTTGAGTTACCTTGAATAACCCATTGAATTTATGCATTACAGTCATCTTCTTCCTAGAGCAATCACTGTGTTTTGTTTGTATATTTGGAGTTCTTCCATACCTACATATTAGAGCTTTAACAAGTGGTATCACAAGCACCGATCCTGCCCAGATTTTTAACCTTCCGCAATCAGAAATCAAAGAACTAGACATCCACCATTCCGTTCAACCAACCAAGCCCGTTTCAACCCAGAAATACAATCAGAAATACATAAAACCTGAATGTTTTCCATCATAACATTCAACCATCCTAGACCATAAAACCAGAAATTCAACCCAGAAATACACAAACCCACCCATTCACCTATTCCAGACCACATTCACCTACATAAAACCAAATAAACCAAAACCATGGTTGATGCAACACGTTCCAAACAGAACAACTCTGAAGGTCAGCAACGCCAGATTGACATTTTGGCCAAAGGGCTGCTTGAAGTACGTGGAAACCAGCAGACTGCTGACGCTCGAATGGACCAGTTGATGGAGATGGTCCGCTCCCTAGTGGTAAATCAGAACAACCCTGGCCCCAGGGACTTGCAAAACATAAATGATGCTGATCAAAATCAGAATAAGGGAGGCTTGTTACGGGGCATCAGATTAGATTTTCCTCACTTCAAAGGGGAAAATCCATCAGATTGGATATTCAAAGCAACACAATACTTTGAATATCACCAAACCAACCAAGCTCAATGCCTATTGATATCTTCTTATCACATGGAGGGGGAAGCTTTGGTGTGGTACCAAGACGCTCTTGACACAGCCCAGTTCAATAGTTGGGACACAATGGTTCGAGTTTTACTGGTCCTTTTTGGCCCAATAGCTTACAACAATCCTATGGAGACTCTAACTCGTCTTAAGCAAACTTCATCACTAGCTAGTTACAAAGCACAGTTCGAGGCTCTATCCAATAGGGTACGTGGACTCTCTTACTGTCATAAGCTAAGTTGTTTCCTCAACGGGCTAAAAGATGAAATCAGGTTGCCCCTACGTATGTTTAATCCTCTAAATTTAACTGCTACCTTTAGGTTAGCTCGGATGCAAGAGGAATACATAAGTAGTACTCGGAAACCCATTAAATGGACCAATGAGAAGGGGTTGGTGCCGTCTGGTCATGGCTCTAACAGCACCACTTTTGGAGGTGAAGGGAGTAATAAGGGGCAGAAAACCTTTCACAGGGCAGTTTCCTCATTGTCTATGGATGAAAAACGAAAAAAAGGTTTATGTTTTCATTGCGAGGAGAAGTGGAATCCGAACCACGCATGTAAATCCCCAAGGATTTACTTAATCCAAACTGTTGAGGAAGGCCCTAGTTGTGGGCTAGAAACCGAGGAGACTCCAACCTTGGAAATAGAAAGGGACGCCTCAACGCAATTTGTGACTGTGGAACTTGAGATTTCTCTCAATGTGATTACCGACACGCCAAGTGCTAAAACTATAAGAGTCTTGGGGCTGATTGGTAAGGTGCAGGTGGTAATTTTGCTCGATTCGGGTAGTACACACAATTTCATTGACCCGTCCGTGGTACACAAAGCAAGATTAGTGATGGACACTTCTCAAAGGGTGATGGTGAATGTAGCAAATGGACAAGTTATCACAAGTGAAGGTCATTGCAAGGAGATTAACACACGGATCCAAGGTACTAATTTCAATCCCTCTTTTTATGTATTATCACTGGGAGGTTGTGACGTGGTATTGAGCATCAAATGGTTGGAATTATTGGGACCTATCATGTGGGATTTTTCAAATCTCACTATAAAATTTATGTATAAGGGTAGAGGTACGCAGTTGGAGGGGATAGGGTTGGAACAACTCACACTCGGGGGCAGTAATAAGGCCCTGCTGAATTCGGTTAAAAGGGCGAGAGGGCTATTTTTGCACTTAGTGGAGGAGGAAAAAGGAAAAAAAACAGTGTCATTGGGGGAAGGATGTCCACAAAATTCTGACCACCTTTCAAGAGGTCTTTGAGGTTCCTAAGGGGCTGCCCCCTTCAAGGTAGCATGACCACAAAATTACCCTCAAGGAGGGAACTCAGCCTGTGACAACTAAATCCTACCGTTACCCACATTATCAAAAGGCTGAGATTGAGAAAATCGTTGCTGAATTGTTAGAAACAGGAGTAGTGAGACCTAGTAACAGTCATTTTTCTTCACTTGTACTATTGGTCCGAAAGGCGGATGAGAGTTGGTGCATGTGCGTCGACTATAGGGCTCTTAACCAAGAGACGGTTAAGGACAAATTTTCAATTTTGGTAATTGATGAGTTATTGGATAAGTTGTTTGGATTGGTGATTTTTTCTAAATTGGACTTAAGGTCCGGTTATCACCAAATACGAGTAGTTCCCGAGGATGTGTCTAAAACGGCATTTAGGACTCATGAAGGGCATTATGAGTTCTTGGTGATGCCGTTTGGGTTGATGAATGCTCCATCAACCTTCCAAGGATTGATGAATCATATTTTTCAGCCATATTTACGGAAGTTTGTACTAGTTTTTTTTGATGATATACTAGTGTACAACAAGGGATGGAGTGAACATTTAGAGTATTTGGAGAAGGTGTTGGAAATTCTGAAGCAAAATCAGTTATTTGCCAAACTATCCAAATGTAACTTTGGAGTACCGAAAGTTGATTATTTGGGGTATGTTATAAATGCCAATGGTGTAATGGCTGATCCTAACAAGGTGAAGGCAATGTCGGAATGGCCTGTCCCAACAAGTGTGAAGTCTCTAAGGGGTTTTTTGGGCCTCACCGGATATTACTGCAAATTTATCAAAAACTATGGTACAATTGCTGGACCACTGACAGATTTACTTAAAAAGAATGCTTTCTTGTGGTCGGAGGAAGCCTTGAGGGCTTTTAATGAGCTGAAGACAGCAGTTACAAGTCCACCAGTCCTTAAGTTACCGAATTTTTCAAAACCCTTCACCATTAAGTGTGACGCTAGTGGGAAGGGAATTGGAGCAGTGCTAATGCAATCAGGACAACCTCTTGCATATTTGAGTAAGGCAATCAAGGGTAAAGCCCTTCTCTTGTCCACCTATGAGAAGGAACTCTTAGCCTTAGTCACAGTAGTGAGGAAATGGATGCCTTACATTCTAGGGCAGTTGTTCATTGTTAAAACAGACCAGCAGGCCTTAGAACACCTGCTGGAACAGAGGGTTGGTACAGTGGCTCAACAGAAGTGGGTGAGCAAGTTGATGGGCTATGACTTTGTGATATTGTACAAAATAGGGAAGAAAAACTTTGTGGCCGATGCCTTGTCAAGGAGGGAAGAGGAAAATGAGTTAGGGGAGGGGTCCTTAGCTATGATCTCTTTCCCTAACAGTGAATGGTTGTGGATTTGAAAGAGAGTTATGAACACTCTCCCGAGGTGCAGGAAGTGTTTCAAAAGTTACAACTGGACAGCTCAGCCTTTAAAGACTATCAAATTCAGCAAGGATTGTTGTTAAAGAAGAAGAGAATTGTAATTGTTCCCGACTCATCCTTCAAAAGTAAAGTGCTGCATTACATTCATGATCACCCATTCGGTGGCCACTTGGGTTATTTAAAAACATACCAGCGAGCCAAGAGGGATTTCTACTGGAAAGGTATGAAAAGAGACATCAAACGACTAGTTCGGGAGTGCAACACGTGTCAAAAGGTGAAGTACGAGACAACACCACCAGCAGGGCTGTTACAGCCCCTGCCCATACCTCAACAGGCCTGGTCAGATATCTCCATGGACTTTATAGAGGGGCTGCCCAAATCTCAAGGCTATAGTGTGATTTTTGTGGTCATCGACAGCTTTACAAAGTATGGTCATTTTATTCCTCTCTCCCATCCCTAGATAGCCTCTGTTGTGGCTGCTAAATTCATGGAACATATTTTTAAATTGCATGGATTACCCCGGACAATAGTGACTGACCGGGATTTGGTTATTGTGTGTGCTTTTTGGAAGGCTTTTTTCTTATTGCAGGGCACTGACCTACACCACAATTCTGCTTACCACCCACAGACTGATGGCCAAACAGAGGCCCTAAACAAATGCTTGGAAGCGTACCTAAGGTGTTATACAGGGAGTAAGCCACAGTGTTGGGTTCAATGGTTACCATTTTCTGAGTGGTGGTATAATACATCTTATCACATAGCGACTAAACTCACACCATTTGAAGCACTATATGGCTACCCACCCCCCAACTAGTGACCTATGTGCCGGGAACTTCATCTAATAACCTTGTGGATCAGACACTACGAACTAGAGAGCAGATACTGAAATTACTAAAAGAAAATTTAATAGAATCACAAACTAGAATGAAATTCCATGTAGATAAAAATAGATCTGAGAGGAAATTCGAGGTGAGCGATTGGGTGCACCTGTGGTTACAACCCTACCGCCAAACTTTGGTTGCTGTCTGCCGCAATCTCAAGCTGGATCCTTGCTATTACTGCCCATTTTAGGTAGAACAGAGGATCAGACAGGTAGCTTATCGATTGAAGCTTCCAGCAGGTTCAAAAATTCACCCTACCTTCCACGTGTCTTGCCTCAAACGGAAGCTTGGAAGTCAAGTTCAACTTCTTGCCACGCTTCCTCCCGTCAACCCCCAGGGCGAGATTCAGCCGGAGCCAGAAGCCGTAGTCGAGAGATGCATGATGCAGCATGGAAACAGAGCAGCAACGAAAATTTTGATTAAGTGGATCGGTGCTAGAGACGATAACACCTGAGAGGTTCTATGGAAGCTACAACAAAAGTATCCCCACCTTATGGGCAAGGTGCTCTAAGGGGGAGAGAATTGTTATGAAGCCCTAGAGATGAATTGGGGGAAGAAGAAGTAAACTGAAGTGAAGAGAACTAGAGAGATCGAGAACTCAAGTGAAGACATAGAGAACTCGGAACGACGTCGTCCAACATGAAGAAATGAACAAGGCACAGTGTGTTGAATCAGGGCGAGATGCAGCGTTTTGTTCAAACGAAGTTGTTGCCGTTTTTATTGCAGTTGTGTCGTTTAGTGTTTTTATTAAAGGTTGTCGTTAATTGTAGGTGGGACCGTTTTGGTATAGGCACCAAAACTGTGCGTTTTGTCTGTTACTGTAGCTCCTGTGTCTAGTGGTTATGTTAGTTTTTTCTCTGTAGTTTTTTACAGTCTGAGTGGAGTATATGGAGCAGAGTCAGGAAAGGAAAAAGTTGTCTAGAATTTTTGGAACGTTTGTCTTTTGTAAGGAGGTTTGGGTTACCTTGAATAACCCATTGAATTTATGCATTACAGTCATCTTTTTCCCAGAGCAATCATTGTGTTCTGTGTGTATATTTGGAGTTCTTCCATACCTGCCTATTAGAGCTTTAACAAGATGAGAACTGGGATTTTCTTGTGAACCAGATTCATCTGGAGAAGCAGATTGCTCTTGTTCCTCAAGTCTTCCTCCTTGTGCTCATACTTGATCCCCTTCTCAGCAAGGGCAACCCTAACCCTCATCTCAAGCTTGCTAGCCTAAAGGTCGAGCAAAACCACCTCCTCTGCCATTGTTAAGGGCCTCAGAAGAAGGGATCCTTCTCCCACTGATCAAAACTTGAAGCCATTATAAAAAAAAGCAACGAAGAATAAGAAAAGGAAGAACGGTGGCTAGGGATTGAGGAGAAAGAAAAACGTTATGGTCGTTGATCAGTTTCGACTGACTTTGAGAATGTTAAGCCCGACTTCTTGTCTAACCCGTTCAAGCCGCTTTTGTGTAGGCGAGTCCAATCGGATCTTTCGGTCGAGTCGGATCCTGGTGTCTGTTAGCTATAAATTAACCGAGAGATATTGATACAACTCTGAATAATACATGTTTTGCAAACTACGTACAAAATTTTCAAAATTTTTAAAATTCCTCATATAAACTCTATTCCAAAACATCACTTTAAAAAAAATATTATTTCAAATTTTAAAATTTTCATCTAATTGTTACTCAAACAAAAAATAATATCTAAACATCTTTTAAATTTATTTCTCAATTTTCACAAACTCCAATATAATATTTATTTTAAAAAATATTTTTATTAAATATTTTCTCTCTCATTTATCAAAAATCTAATCTCAAACAAATTTTCAAACATTATTGGTATCCAAATTACATGCCCATTTAAGTTCCGTTAGAGGACCTATATATACAGCAAAATCTCTCTTGATGCGAGTCCAAACAACGTACAAACATAAATATTTTTTAATTTCAAAGTTTTAACTTTGTATTTAACCATTACCTAATCATTATAATTTTTCCAAACTTCTAAACAAAAATATAAAAAATAATTCAGTTTTTCAAATCTCAAAACAAAAATTATATTTTAACAATATTTTTACTATATAATATTTTTATTCAATTTTTTCTTTCTCATTTTCTAAAATTTCATAAAACATTTTAATTCAAATTATTTCACTATTATTTACAAACTATCTCATTACTATTCACGGATTTTTT
Source organism: Cyclocarya paliurus (assembly GCA_029856935.1). Lineage (NCBI taxonomy): Eukaryota > Viridiplantae > Streptophyta > Magnoliopsida > Fagales > Juglandaceae > Cyclocarya > Cyclocarya paliurus. The sequence goes on along the minus strand of CM056952.1, from coordinate 16,025,478 downwards.
ATCTCATCTCAACCGTGTAATCAAACGAGGCCTAAAACTTTCATAAATGTGTTGAACCCTTACGTACACTTTGTATTATTCTCAATTACATCACAAGAATAAAAAAGTGGCAAGTTGTTGGTTGTAACTCTTAAAGGATATAAATAATTAATTTACTTCTTTTCAGTAATTAAAGGCTTTGGAATTATAAACGGTGATTTCACATTGTTTCAAACTATGAGTATCTACTTCATCCAATTAATTAAATATTCAGTGCGATACTCCCTAATCTCCACTTCCCATTCATCCTATCTCTAGTTTTATATTGGGTTAACTTCAGTTCATCCATATTTCGTTTGGATATGACATCATGAGTACCCTTCCTCGCCTAGACAATACTCTTCCTCACCCTTTTTCCAAGGCTTGGTTTCTCGCCTTGACAGGTTGTTTGGTATCATGCCTTGGAGGCGGCCTTCACACCCAACAGTTCTAAAATTAAAGAGCTTAACTGCAATGTCATCCGTAAGATAATCAATAAATATTTGACTTAATGTCTTTCTTTAGCTGGCAATGCTTGGCGTTATTATTTTTGTTTTGTTTGATTGCTTTTTTAATGAACAAATGGAGGAGGCATTTATCCATGTATTACATGATGCTGTTGAACAACTTTTACAAAGCCAAAATAACCTCGTGCTAATTATAAGCTACTCATTCTTAGAAATTAAGAAGATGACCAAGGGTTTTAGTCAAAAATTGGGTGAATGAGGCTTTGACACAGTATTTAAAAGAACACTGCATAGTGGATGTCCTATAACTGTAAAGATGTTAGACAAGTCCAAAGAAAACATACAATATTTTATCAATGAAGTAGCAACCATTGGAAGGATTCATCACGTGAATATTGTTCAACTCATTGGTTTTTGTGTTTATGGGTCAAATCATGCCCTTGTATATGAGTTCATGCCCAATGGGGCCATAAACAATTACATCTTTTCATCATAGGAAAATACCCTCCTCAACTCTGAGAAAACATATAGTATTGCTCTAGAGTGGCTCATGGCAGTGAATATTTACATTGAGGATGTCACATACAAATTTTACATTTCGATATTAAACCCCACAACATTCTTCTTGATGAGAATTTTTTTCCCAAGGTTTCAGATTTTGGGTTAGCAAAACTGTATCCGGTACAAGATATAGTTAGGATATATGGCTCCTGAGTTGTTCTACAAAAATATTGGAGGTATTTCACATAAATTAAATGTTTATAGTTTTGGAATGCTATTGATGGAAATGGTAAGAAAAAGAAAGAACGCGAATGCATTTGCAAACATTTAAGCCAAATTTACTTTCGTACTTGAATTTATGACCAATTTCATGATGGAAAAGGCATAGAATAGAAGATGCTACAAAGGATGAAAAGCAAATATGTAAGAAAATGATTATAGTTGCGTTATGGTGCATACAAATGAAGCCGAGTGATCGTTCACCAATGAACAAAGTGGTTGAAATGCTTGAAGCCGGAGAAGTTGAAAGAGTATGTACATATGCTTCTCAAGCCTCTTTTATCTTCACCAAAGAGAGAGCTAAAGGATTTTGGAGATTATTTAGAATCAAGCTTGCACATCAATTGTTTTCGATGAATCAAGCTAGTCATTTAGAAGAGTTTTAAGAAATTTTTAATTTTGGTTGCACCTTACTTTCTTATCTTTTTGGAACTAAGTTATTTGTAATCCATTCCATCCTCACTTGTGTACTCTAATTATGACATCATCACTACGTCTCCCTATGGGAAGAGATAGTTTTGTTACACTATACTTTTTTTTGTAATTTATCCATCTAGCAGTTTTGTGACTTTAATTGGGTCTTCTTTCTTTGTGTATTTTTTCTTTTCTTTTTTAAGAGAGAAAGATCAAAGAAATGTTTGAGCCGCCCCTGAATATAAAACTGGAAAGATAAACTATTTGGGCAGAGCCACTCCAACAAAATTACCTTTTAGGACTAAATTTTCCAATCGGAAAATTGCCATTTCGTCATTTTCCTAAAATCATTTTAGGAAGAAAATTTTTTATCTCAAAAAGACCACACCAAAATTAAAGCTTTTTTAAATAAAATTTGTCAAAATCCATTTAAAAGCGTTGGAACGAATTATTGTTAATTCATTACAATAATTTTGACACATCACATATTCCATATTAAGCAAAAATAGTGGATCACAATGGATTATTCATCTGTATGGTAAGCCCCAGACCCCTCATGTTCCAAGTGTTCTGAGTCACCTCTTTTCCTGCCGCCGTCGCCATCTCCGTCACCCACCATCTCCACCATCTCCATCAATGCCCATCTCTGTCGTCCATCTTATAACAGATGGATCGGTTATAAGATTAACTCTTTATCGAGAATAACTTCACATAGGTCAATCCGTTTTTTGTCATATAATAGAGTCCAATAAAAAGGTGCCACGTATGCCATACACGAGTTGGCCTGTGGTATGCATTTCAAAGGATTTTCCTTTCTTCTTAGTCTGGTCCCTCTCTCTCTCTCTCATTTTCTTCTTCTCCCCTCCTAGTGCCCTGTTAAGAAAAATTCCACGTCTATAGCACATGCATCATCACAGACATCACAGGCAAGTAAATTGAGCAAGACCCCATAACAAATTTCCTTCTAGAAGTTGCACAGCCAGCTGCTACCCTCGCTACGGATCCTGCATGCATGAGCTACACTGCTACGCTGTTGTTGCTGTGTGCTGCCTCTGCTGCACTACACTCTGCAGTTTGTAACAATATTCTTGTAATAATTATTCTTAGCCAGCTACTATATAAAGGCCTTTGCCTCTGTAAATCAATTCAATAAGAAGAAAAACTTTTCACAACCTTTTCATTCTAACATGGTACCAGAGTTAATATAGGACTAACGTCCATGGCACCTTCTTCTTCCAACCAACCCATTCCCAATCTATCTCATACCATCTTCGTCAAACTCACACCCCGAAAACTATCCTTTTTGGAAAATTCAACTTGTCCCTATCTTCGTGGCCAATGCCTTTACAAATATGTAGATGGCTCTTGCCCTGCTCCCAAACCCTTTCTTGAAAATAAATCTTCTAATCCCGACTATGAACATTGGCTACAACAGGACCAACTAGTTATGTCTGCCATCATTTCTTCTCTTTCAAAACCATTAATGGCTAAAGTTGTTGGCTGCACCTCTACTCGTGCAGTTTGGACCTCTCTTGAATCCTCCTATGCTTCTGTTTCTCAAGCTCGTTTAATGCAAACCTAGCTTCAACTTGCATCACTAAAGAAGGGTGCTAACTCAATCTCGGTTTATTATCGACGTGCAAAATCACTAGCTGACACCATGGCTGTTGCTGGCAAGCTCTTCCCCTAGCAGAATTTGTTCCATACTTACTTGCTGGCTTAGGACCTGATTATGATGGCTTGGTCACCTCTGTTGCAACTTGGCTTGATCCTATTTCTCCCGAAGAACTTCTTGGCCATTTACTTGCTCATGAAGCCCGAATGCTTCATCATACTGAAACCAACTTCTTCCTTTCAGATGTCTCAGCTAATTATTCAACAAAATCCAACACTCCTCAGCGTGGTCGTGGCCCTTTCCATGGTCGAAATTCCTTTCGTGGCCGCAACAATGGGGGCCGTTTCAATTCTAATCGTGGTCATGGAAACTTTTCAGGTAACCATGGAACCAACTTTGTTTCCCAAACTGATCCTCCATTAATTTGTCAGGTCTGCAATCGGCGTGGTCACTCAGCCCTCACCTGTGTGTATCGCTTTAATCAAGCTTACACTACAGCCCCACCTGCGACTGAGAATTTTTCCAACTTTTCTTCGGCTCCAAGTTGGTATCCGGATACAGCTACTACTTATCATATTACCAATGATCTTGCCAACATAAATTTACATGCTGTCGAATACCATGGGGAGGAGCAATTGCATGTTGGTGATGGAACTACCATCCCTATCTCACATACTTGTTTTGCCTATCTCTTCTCACCCACTTCTACAGTTCCTCTTAAACAATTGTTATGCGTTCCTCCTTTTCAAAAAAATCTCATCTCAATCCAAAAGTTTTGTGTGGGTGACAATGCATTTTTTGAATTTTATTCTAACTCTTTTTGCATAAAGGATCGCATCTCGGGGAAGCTTCTACTCTACGGGAGCGCGTGTAATGGTCTCTACCAATTCACACCACCCTCAGCCCCTTCCGCTGCACTGACCACTGCTGCTTCCTCGGTTTCGCAATGGCATTCTCATCTCAGACATCCATCCTTCAAGCTAGTCCGTTCCATTTTACAACAACACAACCTACAATATGATCCTTCTCAGTCATCTACGTTTTGCAACACTTGTGCCCAAGCGAAGTCACATTGGCAACCAGTTCACAAAAGACCCCATAAATCTATTGCCTCTTTTGATTTAATTTTTTCTGATTTTTGGGGACCATCCGCTTCTGTATCAAGTGATGGTTATCAATATTACATCTCTTTTGTAGATGATTTTTCTCGATTTACATGGTTATTCCCTTTAAAATCCAAAAAGCCCATATTGAACTTCAGTTTAATTTAAAGATTAAGAAATTTCAATATGATTTGGGGGGGGGGGGGGAGTTCCGCCCATTTTCAAATTATCTTGCTACTAATGGCATTCTCCATTGTATCACATGTCCTCATACTCACACTCAAAATGGAATCATAGAGAGAAAACATCGCCACATCGTTGACACAGGCCTAGCACTCCTCTCTCACGCATTAGTCCCTTTAAAATTCTAGTCGTATGCGTTTCTTCATGCAGCTTATCTCATCAATATGTTACCCTCACCATCACTTAATCACTCATCACCTTTCTTTCTTCTTCATAACAAACACCCAGACTATAGTTCTTTACGCACATTCGGCTCTGAGTGTTGGCCATTGACCACTCCTTACAATCACAAAAAATTTGCTTGCCGTGCCATTTCTACTAGTTTTTTGGGTCTCAGTCCTCTTCATAGAGGATACATCTGCTATCACATTCCAACAGCTCGCATATATATATATATATATATATATATATATATATTTCCAAAGACGTTCTTTTCAATGAAACATCTTTCCCTTTACCAATATTTTATCTCCAAAAATTCTAGATCAGCCAACCCACATAGCCTTACCTCATTTCACTCAAATCACACACTCAAATCACTCAGAAACACTACCATCAATCCTGGGTCCTCCCCTTCAATCCCCGTCTAGTTCCCCTGTTTCACCATCAAACACACACAGGTCCCTTCCTATGGTTGCTCCACAGCCATTGCATTCTATGGAGACACGATCAAGGACCTCTTCAAGTCTTCCTCGACAGTTCAACGATGGGACCATACTTTGGCCACCACCCTATGCACTTCTCACTACTCAAGTTGACATACCCGAAGCCCCTTCATGCCTGACAATTGCACGACAATATCTTGAATGGCGTGAAGCCATGTCTAAAGAATTTAATGCTCTACTTGCTAACAATACTTGGACCTTGGTTCCAGTTTCTCATGCACCTAACACAGTGGCTTGTAAGTGGGTGTTCCACACCAAACTATTTGCCAATGGATCAATTGAGCGTCAAAAGGCTCGACTAGTGGCAAAAGGGTTCCTCCAACAATTCAGAATTGACTTCGATGAAACTTTTAGCCTTGTTGTAAAGGCCACCATAGTGCACCTTGTTCTTGCAATGGTTGTCTCTCATGGCTGGGTTACACGGCAATATGATGTTGCAAATGCATTTTTACACGAACCCTTACAAGAAACATTATACATGTCCCAACCCCCTGGTTTCTCACATCCACAGCTTCCCTTACATGTCTGCAGATTGAACAAAGCCATATATGGGCTACGTCAATCCCCTCATGCGTGGTACTCACGCCTCAGTAGCAAATTAACTAATCTTGGCTTCACCATCTCAACATCTAATTCTTCACTTTTTCTGTATTACACTGGCAGCATCACCATTTTTATTTTAGTTTATGTTGATGATTTACTAATAACTGGTTCATCGCAGCAAGCCATTGAGGAACTTATCTTAGCCTTTCGAGAAGACTTTCCTATAACTGATCTCAGCAAATTGAAATATTTTTTGGCGAAGCTACTTACAACTCTACTGGTTTGCTACTTACACAACAAAAATACATCATTGATCTTCTTAACAAAACCAACATGATGCTTGCAAAACCTGTCAAGTCCCCAGTGGCCACATCAGAAAAACTTAGTGCTTTTAATGGAAGCTTGTTTGAGGATCCGACACTATACCGCAATGTTGTTGGTTCTTTGCAGTACCTCTCTTTCACTAGGCCTGACCTTGCATTTACTGTAAGCAAGGTATGTTAGTTTATGCATGCACCGAGATTACCCCATTGGCAAACTGTCAAGCGTATCCTTCGCTACCTCAAACACTCATCTCACATTGGTCTACAATTCTCTCCATGTTCGACACCCGACCTTATTACTTTTTCTAACGCCGACTGGGCTGACTGCCCAGATGACAAGATCAACTAGTGGCTATTGCACTTTTCTTGGGTCCAACTTAATTTCCTGGTCTTCAAAGAAGCAACCTACAATAGCTAGATCATCAACGGAAGCCGAATTCTAAGCCATTGCAAATGCCACAACCGAAGTGATTTGGATGCAACAACTCTGCCAAGACCTTGGTATTACACTCAACCATGTGCCCGTTCTCTGCTGTGATAACATTGATGCAACATACTTGTCTTCAAATCCTGTTTTTCATGCTAGAACCAAGCACGTTGAAATTGATTTTCACTTTGTGCATGATCAGGTTCTTAACAAGTCTTTAACTATTTCCTTCATCTCTAGAAAAGATCATCTCGTCGACATCTTGACTTAACCCCTCTCAGCAGCTCGCTTCACTCAATTATCTGCAAGTCTTCGCCTCCAATCCTTACCGCTTGACTTGAGGGAGGATGTTAAGAAAAATTCCACATCTACAACACATGCATCATCACAGACATCAGAGGCAAGTAAATTGAGCAAGACCCCATAACAAATTCCCTTCTAGAAGCTGCACAGCTAGCTGCTGCCCCAGCTACGGATCCTGCATGCATGAGCTACACTGCTACGCTGCTACTACTGTGTGCTACCTCTACTGTACTACACTCTGCAGTTTGTAACAAAATACCGTTAGAATATTCTTGTAATAATTATTCTTAGCCAGCTACTATATAAAGGCCTTTGCCTCTGTAAATCAATTCAATGAGAAGAAAAACTTTTCATAACCTTTTCATTCTAACATGCCCCCTCCTCCTCCTCCTCCCCGGTGGGCGGAATGCCTCCTACGTCCCCCCATCTCTGTAGTAACTAGGGATAGTAGATAATACTCAATTTCAAAATTTCTATAGAAAGGGGAAAAACTAGAACTATAGCACAAGCACCATATAACTAGTCCAAACAACCCAACCCAGAATCAAAATGCTATAGAGTCCCGTTTAGATTCTGAAAGTATTTCATCTCATCTCATCATTACAACTTTCTCAAATTCTCATACAAAATATAATAAATAATTCAATTTTTTCAAATCTCAAATTTTAAAACAATAATAATATTAAAAATTAATATTCTACTAATATTTTTTTTTTAACTTTTATCATTTATTTAAAATCATCTCATATCATCTCTAAATATAAATCAACTTAATCCAAAAATTCAAACCCTACAAATTTTCATAAAGTGTACGGGCTCAAGAAGGAGGGAGGAAAGTGCGACTTTTCTTCCTCGCTCCATTATTACTTTTATTTTCAGTCAAACTCAAACTTTCAAAAGAGTGTTTAGTATTTCTTGGAAATTGCTAGTGAAATTCACAAACCTCCTTCAAAGTGAATCCGACCGCGTAGAGGGGTTGACGCGTGGTTGACACTCCTGAGACGAATTCCTTGATGCACGCGTAGAGGGGTTGTGTTTCCGTCGAAGGGAGGGATGGGTGGGTGCATCGAAGTGTAGACTTTATTTTTGTAAAATATTGAAGTGGCAGTTTTTTATTTGTATCCGTTAAATTCTAGGATATATATTTATAACAAAAATTTTTATTTATGATCAGTTTTTTTTATAAAAATAATTATTTTTTACTAAAATAAATTTATTTTTATTTTAAATAATTATTTTAATTATAAATAATCCATCACAAATATTTATTTTTAAATAATTCAAACATTAACATTATTAAATTGTAAAACTATACAAGAGAAATGCTATTGATCGAGAGAAAACGACACGAGAGACCCGAGAAAACAATGGCTCTCACGTAGTGCAAAGTGCGGCTAATCGTACATCTCTCACAATCACATCATCTTTGTGCACAGTAAAATCTTCTGGGATGTTTCGCTGTGCCAACAAGTCATAAAGAAAAAAAACACTCTCAAAAGTACTTATATATGCTCAACAATCTCTAAGATATGTTTGGATGTCTTTTATAAATAGTAGAAAAATATTTTATATAAATATGTTTGATTAGATTTTTAAAAATTATGAGATATAAAAAGTTGAATAAAATAATTTTAAAATAAATATTGTATTGAAATTTGTAAAATAATAAATAAAGTTAAAAAGTTGTTTGTATATAGTTTTTTAGTATTATTTTTATTTTAAAATTTATAAAAATTGTATTAATTTTAGTATTTGAGTAATGAATATTAATTAGGTAATAATTAGTTAAAAATTTTAAATTAAAAATATTTTATGTTTAAATGACGTTTAAGAATAAAATTATGAAATTTTTTTTAAAATTTTACAAATTTAGTTTCATATTTGTCAAACATGCATGGCCGGATTGGTCTATACGAGGGAGGGCATCATGCAATTATCTGGCCGGGTTGAAAGACTAGTGTGATCGCTTGATTCTTATCCAGTTTCTGAACAAAAAGGTAGGCGTGTATAAAACGATGCATAATTAACAGCTATTTTCTTTTTCTTTTTCGTCTTCAATATCATGAATAGTCGCAATCTATATAATTTTGTAGTCAACAAGTTGGCCGACAAACCACTTTACCAATAATAATTAATTTGGACTCATCTCTGACAGTAACCACAATTGACTCCGTCAACCCATGGAATTCTAGCTATTTCTTGTGAACGAGGGCTTATGTTTAGTACTCCTCCTGAATGTTTGTCTACAGACGCTGTGGAAACAAGTAACAACGACTTCTAGATCTCCTAATCCTCTCTCTTTCTCTGATCTCCCTCTCTGGCTCTCTCTGTTAATTGTTGATGAAAAGATCAGGAATGACAGCCTTCCGGCCTGCTGGACTCAGGGTCCTTATAACTGTTCCAGTTCTAATCCAGCTTATTCCTCCAGCTTCTAGTCTTAATGATACTCATGATAACTACTGTGCTCCTTCTTCCTGTGGCAGTATCCCCAACATCAGCTATCCGTTTCGACTGAAAGGGGATCCACCGAACTGCGGAAACCAGCAATGAGCTCTCATGTGATGACAACAACCATACGTTGTTATCTTTCGATGATGGTAGTAAATACTACGTAAGCCAAATCAATTACAACAACTACACCATCCGAATTGTAGACGCAGGTATTCAGGAGGATAAAGTTGAACTTGTAACTGATTTATCTTGTACAATCTTCATATATATATAGGACATCTCACATCAATAAAACATAACTCTGCATTTACTATATAGTATCAGAAAGCACAGTCCACTAACGAGTTTTTTTTTTTTCTGTCTTCAATGGCCACATCCCCTGAGTCTGTGATCGTTAACAACTCTGAGCCTACTAGCAATGGTGACCAGGGGCGGAACTAGGATTTGGTCATTAGGGGATATCAAAGTGTGTTGTTTGTAGGGATGAACAGTAACCGACATTTAAGATGAAAAAGTGTGTCACTAATATTTAACATTAACCATATAAGGTTGTTATCTAGGGACAAACTAAATTATTAAAGTCACCCATCTAAACCTCTCACTTGAGCTCCATCGGACTCAAGTGAAAGATAAAATTAAGATAGAAATAGTCATGTAAATTTTTTTGAAGCAAATGATAAAAATTAAGTAAACAAAGATAAACTTTTTTGTCGAATCTAAGATCAAATATTGTAAAGTCTCTATAATATAGATAGAAATAACTATGCGAGATTTGTTACATTCACTCCTAATTGTTAACTCGATAGTAGTATATATGTACTTACTAACAAAACTAATCCAAACAAGCTAGCTAGTGGAAGACTTAAAAAGAAAAGTGTAAATAAATAGGAAAAATGAGGTTGTAAATTTACTAAATAGCTTATAAAAAGAGATCAAGATATTTTATTACCTCTTATGAGATGTAAAAAAAAAAAAAGAGAATGTGAAATTTTATTAATGACAAAAAAATAGGTGTAATTATGAAAAAATTATTAAAAAACTAAAAGAAATCTAGACAATTAAGTACTAAATGAGATTTTTGACAATGTTTGGGGGGGCAAATTATCTTTATATTAAGATATCTTTGAAAAAAACATATACTAAAACATATTTTTGAAAAATTTTGGGGGCAAGAACCAACGTGGTTCCGCCCCTGATGGTGACACTCACCTTGTTGCCATCAATGCTGGCTCACAACTTCCTCTAAAGCTAAAACCCTCCAACTTTCCTTCTTGGCGTGCCCAACTGATGTCCTTGCTCATTGGCTACGATCTCCAAGGCTATCTTGACGGCACCATTGTCTGCTCGTGATGCATGGTCTAAGTTGCAACGATTATATGCAAATTGTTCACGTACCCATGTTATGCAGCTTAAGGAGGAATTGACTCTCATTCAACGAGAGTCTCGCTCGGTCTCGGAGTATCTTCATGCCATTAAGGTTCTCATTGATGAACTTGCGGTGATTGACTTTCCCATCTCAGCGGATGACATTACTCTTTATGTCCTCAATGGCCTCGGTCCTGAATTCCATGATATTGCAGCACCTATTCGGGCACGTGAGACTTCTCTTACATTTGAAGAGCTTCATGACATGCTAGTTGGTCATGAAAACTACTTAAAACGTATTGAAGCCTCCACCTCATCCCTGGTTGCTACTGCAAACTCAACCCAGCGTCGCCCTGCCATTTCTAGGTACAACCGAAATCAACGCTCCAACACTGGTTCCTCTGGCCAGCAACGCACCAACTCTGGTCGCTATGGTCGTAAAGAGCAGTCTGGTAAGCCTCACATTATTTGCCAGCTATGTGACAAAGTGGGACATTCGGCTAAGTCCTGTCGCTCGATTTCCAGTGAAAAATCTGTAAATATTACCAGTACCAACAGGTCAAACAACAAGAAATGGCTTGTTGATTTAGCTGCTTCCCATAATATTGCCTCTGATCTTGCCAATTTATCTGTTCACTCGAAGTATGATGGCAAAGATGAGGTCGTCATTGGCAATGGTTCAGGTTTGCGAGTCACACATGTTGGCTCTATGACTATTCCCTCCTCCTCGAAAATGTTTACCTTAACCAATACTCTTTGTGTTCCTAATATTCACAAGAATTTGATCTCGGTTCATAATTTCACTCGTTCTAATAATGTTTATCTCGAGTTTCACCCATTTCATTTTTTGTGAAGGATCGAAGCACGGGGGCGACTCTTCTTTGCGGTAAATGTCAGGATGGTGTCTATCCAATGCCAATGGCTTCTCCCGCTACCAAGTCCTTTGTTTTAGCATTGGTAGGTGAAAGAATAACATATGACATTTGGCATAAACGACTTGGGCATCCGACGAATAAAATTGTTGATTTGGTTATTCGTCAATTTTCTCTTCCAGTTGTAGTATCTCGTACCCCTTTATCATCTCTCTGTACTGCCTGTCAATGCAATAAAAGTCATAAATTGTCTTTTTCTTCCACTTCTCTTATTAGTACTCATCCTCTTGAATATATCTATACAGATATTTGGGGACCTACATCTTCCACTTCACTTGATGGGTTTCGGTTTTATGCATTGTTTGTTGATCATTTTACCAAGTATTCTTGGTTATTTCCAATATGTCGAAAAAGTGATGTCCACTCCATTTTTGTTCAGTTAAAAGGGCTATTTAAAAATCAATTTGGTTTTAAAATTAAGCACTTATACTGGAATAATGGGGGGGAATATCATGCTCTTCGACAATATCTTTCTTCTAATTCCATTAGTTGACTAATCGCCGCTCCTCATACACCTCAACAGAATGGTACAAGTGAACGACGACATCGTCACATCGTCGAAACAGGCTTAACTCTATTGAGTCAGGCAAGTCTTCCTCCATCTTATTGGTCCTATGCATTTCAGGCAGTGGTTTATTTAATAAATCGTATGCTGACTACTATTTTAAAAAATAAGAGTCCATTTGAGTGCCTATTTGGTCGTCTACCTATTTACAAGAAATTGCGAATTTTTGGTTGTCAGTGTTATCCATGGCTAAAACCTTATACCACTAATAAACTATAACCAAAATCAACGACTTGTCTCTTCTTAGGTTACTCGAACTCACAAAATGCATATAAGTGTATGGACCTTGATACCTCTCGCATCTACCTATCTCGGCATGTGTTCTTTGATGAGTGTATTTTTCCCTTCTCTTCTTCTACCCAAGTCACTATGCCCTCTCTGTCAGTTTCAGGTGCTAACACACAAGATCTTGTAATACCAGCAATGCCTTCCATTGGACCGGTACCTTCCTCACATGCCACCACGACAGACAGCACTTCTATAGCTCCGGTTATATTTTTCCAACCATCTCCTTCACCTACAAAACCTCGTCCAGCAGCAATACCTCAACCCGTACCACCTGTAGCTCCAAACCAGCCTATTCGTACCCATACCATGACCACCAGATCTATGAATAATATTCATAAACCCAAACACATTTATCTAGCCACAAGACACCCTCTTCCTTAACCTGTAGAGCCCACATGTGTGTCTTAGGCCTTGAAGGATCCCAAGTGGCGACATGCTGTGTCAGAGGAGTTCACGGCTTTGGTTAAACATGGCACTTGGGAGCTTGTTCCACCAATCTCAACCATCAAACCCGTGGTTTTTCGAATTAAACGAAATCCTGATGGTAGTATTTCTCGCTACAAAGCGAGGTTGGTGGCAAAAGGATTTCATCAACGGCATGGTTTTGATTATAATGAGACGTTCAGCCCGATTGTGAAACCAGTGACTATCCGAGCTGTCTTCTCCATTGCTGTTCAGAAAAATTGGCCCTTTCGCCAACTAGACGTTAATAATGCATTTTTGCATGGCCGACTTCAGGAGGATGTCTTCATGATTCAACCTCTGGGTTTCGTTGATCCTAATCTGCCTTCTAATGTTTGCAGGTTAAAGAAGTCTTTATATGGCTTAAAACAAGCACCCCGTGCTTGGTATCAAGAACTGAGCACTTGTCTTCTTCAGTTGGGATTTCAGCAGTCCAAATCAGACTCCTATTTATTTATCTATAATTGTGATGGAGTTACGCTATTTTTTCTGATCTATGTGGATGATCTCTTACTAATTGGTAGTGACTATACTGTTATTTCTAAAGTGGTTGAACAACTTGGTCGTCGTTTTTCTCTAAAGGATCTTGGACCATTAAATTATTTTCTTGGTGTCGAAGTCATTTTAGTAAAACAAAGGTTGTTCCTATCCCAACAAAAGTATATCTGGGATCTTCTTACTTGCACAAAGATGGATGGCGCCAAGGCCGTGATGACTCCACTTGCCACCAAGGATATACTTTAGCTTCATGATGGATCTTCTCCTACTGATCCAACTGAGTATCGCCGAGTTATAGGAGCTCTCCAATACCTTTCTTTTACTCGGCCTGACATTGCTTTCCCGGTCAACAAGTTAGCTCAGTTCTTGTATAAACCGTCTGCGCTTCATTGGACTGCTGCCAAACGTGTTCTGCGATACTTGAAGGGCACTCTTAATCATGGTATTCTCCTCAAGCACACTGGAAATCTCCCTCTTCAAGGGTTCTCAGATGAGGATTGGGCAGGTGATAAGGATACCAGATCCTCTACCTCTGCCTATCTTATTTTTCTGGGTGAACGCCCCATTTCCTAGAGCACACGAAAGCAGCATGTGGTAGCCCGTTCTTCCACCGAGGTAGAGTACTGGGCTTTTGCTTCAGCTACCTCAGAACTCATTTGGATTCGTTCATTGTTTCATGAGCTTGGTATTCCGATATCTAAGCCTCAACATCTATTCTGTGACAATATTGGTGCTACTCAATTAAGTCTTAATCTTGTAATGCATTCAAAGATTAAACGTATTGCTATTGATCTCCATTTCGTTCGAGATCTAGTCTCAAAAGGAATGCTACAAGTCTCCCATGTCAGCACCCATGACCAACTTGCAGACCTTCTTACTAAAGCTCTGTCCAGACAGAAATTTTAGAACCTATGCAACAAGATCGGCTTATCTGATGGCATGCCTACCTTGAGGGGGCGTATAAAGGAAATCATGCAGTTGTAACCAACTTGATTTCCTTGACTAGATCAGTTGTAGTTTATCCTCTGTCAATCTGTTATCCGATAATATAGGAGCCTACTCTTATGTTATTTGAGTGTTTTTGATATTGTTGTATATTTGAACTTGTAACTGATTTATCCTGTACAGTCCTCATATATATATAGGACATTCTCACATCAATAAAACCTAACTCTGCGTTTATTATAGACGAAGTGGGTGGAGACGGAGTGCGAAGGCAGCTGTGCGAGAGGGGGGTTCCCTGTTGAGAGTGGGTCGTGTGATTCCTCGAGAGGGAGGCCGGAGAGACGAAATGAGGAAGAGTCGTGTGGTGATTCTGTGTAGTGAGGTCTAGTTAATCTATGAGAATAACTTCACACAGGTCAATCCGTTTTTTGCCATATAATAGAGTCCAATAAAAAGGTACCATGTATGTCATGCACGGGTTGGGTTGTGGTATGCATTTCAGAGTATTTTCCTCTTTCTTCTCAGTATGTCCCCCCCTCCCGGCGAATGCCTCCTCCTGCTGCATCCCCCCCGCCTCTCGCTGAAACAAAATTTGTTTTCCTTGGTTGGATCCCCCCCCCCCCCCCTCATTTTCTTCTCCCCCATCTCTTTGTCTAAAACATTTTTCTCATAGTCTGAAACTAGCAACTAGGGCTAGGAGATAATACTCAATTTCAAAATCTCTAGAGAAAGGAAAAAAACTGGAACTATAGCACAAGCACCAAATAACCGGTCCAAACAACCCAACCCAGAATCAAAATGCTACAAAAATGTTATGTATCGTGATATATAGAGAAATTAAAGTTGTAAATTTTCTTTAACTGTTTGAGGTGCAAGGGCCTCCTTACTCAGTCAATCTGAGATTGGAATAATATTCTTCATAGAATTGAAGCTGCAAACTTGCAAGGAATTAAAGTGTAAACAAACAACCCACTAGTGCACGTTGGCTCAGCCACGTCCAAACAACTGACCCTTCAGAAATCAGAAAACCACATAAAGCATAAACTAGACAATTGGACTTATAGTCAAAGCTATAGCGCACTACTCTAACCCAATAGAAATTGACGTAGGCTAAATTACCCAAGCTTAATAATGGAAATTACAAATAAACCCCTTCCTTCCTTAAAGACATTTTTCCTATCCTTCGGAACCCTAGCAGCCCACGAAACATAAAAACTCAAACCCCACAAATTTTCATGAAGGGTACGGGCTCAAGAGGGAGGAAAGTGCGACTTTTCTTCTTTGCTCCTTCGTTGCTTTCATTTTCAGTCCAAGTCAAAGCTTTCGCAAGAGTGTTTAGTATTTCTTGGAAATGACACCCAAATGAAATTCAGCTGCAATTGAAATTCATAAAACCCCTTTCAAAGTGAATCTGGCCGCGTAGAGGGATTGTCCATGACGCGTGGTTGACACTCCTGAGACGAATTCTTTGATGCACGCGTAGACGAAGGGAGGGAGGGGTGGGTGTGGGACCAAGTGTAGACTTTATTTTTGTAAAATATTGAAGCAACAGTTTTTTATTGGAATCTATTAAACTCATAGGAAGGATCTGTTTAAAGAAGAACTGATATATATTTATAACAAAATTTTTTATTTGTGATAAATTATTTTTTATGTAAATGATTATTTTTTATTAAAATAAATAAATAATTATAAATAAATCATCAAAAATATTCTTTTTTCAATAATTCAAATATTAATATATTTTTTTTGATTGGACATTATTAAATTATCAAACTATACGAGAGAAATGCTATTGATCGAGAGAAAACGATACGATAGACCCAAGAAAATAATGGCTCTCTCATAGTGCGAAGTGGGGCTAATCGTACATCTCTCACAATCGACATCATCTTTGTGCACAGTAAACATTTTTGGAATGTTTCGCCATGCCAAAAAGTTAAAAAGAAGAAAAGAAAATCTCAAAAGATCCTCAATAATCTCTATGTTTGGATGTATTTAATAAATAGTAAAAAAATATTTTATATAAATATGTCTGATTAGATTTTTAAAAATTATGAGATAAATAAAATATTTTTTAAAATAAATATTGTATTTTTGTAAAAATAATAAATAAAGTTAAAAAATTGTTTGTATATAGTTTTTTGGTATTACTTTTATTTTAAAATTTGTAAAAGTTGTATTAATTTTAGTATTTGAGTAATGAAGATTAATTAGGTAATAAGTACTTAAAAATTTCAAATTAAAAGTGTTTTATGTGTTTAAATGACGTATAAGAATAAAATTATGAAAAATTTAGTTTCATATTTGTCAAACATGCATGGCCGGATTGGTCTATACGAGGGAGGGCATCATGTAATTATCTGGCCGGGTTGAAAGACTATTGTGATCGCTTGATTCTTATCCAGTTTCTGAACAAAAAGGTAGGCGTGTATAAAAAGATGCATAATTAACAGCTATTTTCTTTTTCTTTTTCGTCTTCAATATCATGAATAGTCGCAATCTATATAATTTCGTAGTCAACGACCTCTAGATCTCCTAATCCTCTGATCTCCCTCTCTGGCTCTCTCTGTTACTTGTCGATGAAAAGATCAGGAATGACAGCCTTCCGGCCTGCTGGACTCAGGGTCCTAATAATTGTTCTGGTCCTAATGATCCAGCTTCTTCCTCCAGCTTCTAGTCTTAATGATACTCATGATAACTACTGTGCTCCTTCTTCCTGTGGCAATATCCCCAACATCAGCTATCCGTTTCGGCTGAAAGGGGATCCACCGAACTGCGGAAACCAAAGCTATGAGCTCTCATGTGATGACAACAACCATACGTTGTTATCTTTCGATGATGGTAGTAAATACTACGTAAGCCAAATCAATTACAACAACTACACCATCCGAATTGTAGACGCAGGTATTCAGGAGGATAATTACTCCTTCATCCCTCGTTATTTTCTAAACTATGGTAATTTCAGTTGGCCTCGGGACTTGGATCCATATTCAACATATGTATTAGAGAAATGGACACCAAAAAGATTCAAAGATCTATTAGAAGTTGTGGTTATTGTGAACTGTGAAAAGCCAGTGGCTCCGGGTTCCTCTTTCGATTTCGTCTCGACTTCTACGAATTGTTCAAATATTAAGAATGGATTTGGATCTGCTTCCAACTCCTCTTTGTCTCAATATTCCAAAAGGTACATATATATTTTTGTTGGTGGATTGTCTGATTTGGTGAGTGTGATGGATGTGGAGGAGTCGTGCACGATAGAGCAAATGTCTATGAAATCGTGGCCGGGACAAATTAGTGAAGGTCCGAATATTTCCTGTACAGACCTCCGCAATGTATTCTCATATGGTTTTGAACTTTCATGGTACCAACTTTATTGCGGAAGCTGCCGATCATACGATAATTGCTACCTCAATCAGGATAATCAAGTTTATTGCGACCGATATTGGAGTGAGTAATAAATTTGAGATACGAATATATTCTAATTATGAGATATTTTGGTCAATGATGTGGTCATAATGTTGCGTTTGAAATTGAAGTACTTCTAATTCCTTGATTAAATTCTTGAATTCCCCACTCCAACTAATCATATACATGTATTTAATTTCCCTGGTCAGAATCTTTCCCATCTGATTAGCACTACGTACCCACTATTCGGTTCTATAATTATGTACGCCGGAGTTCTTCTGATCATGAGCTACCATTATATATATATATATAATTAATGACCTGATTTTTAACGCTAATGTTATACCATTTTTTGTCAAACCATGCAGGAATTAGTTTCGCTACTTTCTTACAAGGTCTGATATATCCAGGTGAGTTTTCTATATATCTCCATATATAAGATGTTAGATCATGATGTATAATATAGCATTGATTGGCGGTAACACAAGCGCATGGTACGTATAGATGCGACTATACAATTACTAGCTAGTTGTTTATATTTATTGGCAACATAAATGGATAGATCGGTTGTTTATACAGTTTTGTTAGAATTGGACTTTTCAGATTATGTAAATAAATGAACTGATCACTAACCTTTATTTCTTTTCAGCACTGGGCGCAGTTTATTATATTGCATTAGGGCTCGTAGGTAAGAATCTGTATCTCTTTGATCTATTTAGCATATCATTCCTTAAGCAACGAAACCTGAAAATAGTTTAAACTTGCAGATAAGATAAAATGTATTAATTACATATATACACATACACACATATAGAGAGAGAGAGAGAGAGAGAATGATTTGTGCGGGTATAGTATCTGCAATCCCCACGCGCATTCTTTTTTTAAAAAAAGTTGGCCCTACTTTAAAAACATAAATAAATATTACACGCACAGATATGCATATATATTGACAGGTTATATATCTCCAATCACACCAACTAGCATATCATGCACATTTTATGTATCTTTACATTTTGATGAAATTCTATAAAGCCACTTAAAACATGGCACAACAAATATTGTGATTGAGAATAATACAATATAATAAGAGGAGTAGATTTTATACAAAATCAAATAAATACTAGCTAAAGCTTTGAAAGGCAGGTAGTTGTAAATTTTAACTATATTTTCAAACAAACAAAAATGGGGACAAGGGGTAGTTAAACAATAGCATCTTTTTCTTTTAATTATTTTGGTGATTTTCTTTCTAGGATGGCATGTGGCCGCAATCCCCATATTAGGCACTCCATTTGTGATTGTCTTTTTGATATATAAATGGCGAAGGAGGCACTTATCCATGTACAATGTTGTTGAAGAATTTCTACAGAGCCAAAATAACCTCATGCCAATAAGTTACTCCTACTCAGAAATTAAGAAGATGACCAAAGGTTTTAAGGAAAAATTGGGTGAAGGAGGATATGGCACAGTATTTAAAGGAACACTTCGAAGTGGATGTCTTGTGGCAGTAAAATTGTTAGGCCAGTCAAAAACAAATGGGCAAGATTTTATCAATGAGGTGGCAACTATTGGAAGGATTCATCATGTTAATGTGGTGCAACTCATTGGTTATTGTGTTCATGGATCAAAGTGTGCTCTTGTATATGACTTCATGCCCAAAGGATCTCTAAATAAATACATTTTTTCGTCGGAGGAAAGTATCTTCCTAGACAATGAGAAAACATATAATATTGCTCTAGGAGTGGCTCGTGGGATTGAGTATTTACATCGAGGATGTGACATGCAGATTTTGCATTTCGATATCAAACCTCACAACATCCTTCTTGACGAGAATTTTACCCCAAAGGTTTCTGACTTTGGCTTAGCAAAATTGTATCCGATAGAAGACAATACTATTTGTTTGACTGCTGCAAGAGGAACATTGGGATACATGGCTCCTGAATTATTCTACAAAAACATTGGAGGTGTTTCATGCAAGGCTGATATTTATAGTTTTGGAATGCTGTTGATGGAAATGGTGGGCAAAAGAAAGAACTTAAATGCTTTTGCAGAACATTCAAGCCAGGTTTACTTTCCTACTTGGGTGTATGATCAATTCAATGATGGGAAAGATATTGAAAGAGAATGTGCCACTGAAGAGGAAAAAGAGATTGTTAAGAAGATGATCATTGTCGCATTATGGTGTATACAAATGAATCCTTGGAATCGTCCTTCTATGAACAAAGTTATAGAAATGCTTGAAGGAGAAGTTGAGCACTTAGAAATACCTTCTAGACCTCCCCTATCATCGCCAGAGAGAGTGATCAAAGACTGTGAAGATAGTTCAAGTCAAGATTGGCTGTCAAGTCAAACTTTGCCATCAACTTCTTAAAAGAAAAGCTAGCATCCAAGTCTTGACAGGCATGTGGACAACTGTACTGTTTTCCTATTTGGTAGAATATAGAAGATACTTTCTGTTTTTATAATTGAGTTTTATTTGAGAAAGTTACGATGCTATTCTTTAGTTTGTATCAGACATTTTTTCCCCACTTTGGTATATTGGATTGGACTATATTTGGCACTCAATAGCATTTTAACCAATACAAACACTATATTTCGAGCATCATATATCTGTATCCTAAAATTACGTGATAATTACTCAAATTGATGGCACAATGTCGTAGAGTCCAAAACAAAGAAATTTTATATACTAGAGAGAAATGTTGTAATGTCGTCCCATCTTGGATTTTTTTTTATCATTTCCAGGTACATTTATTATGTGGTATATTTTAAGTAAATTCGTATGCCTACTGTGTATCAAAGTAAAAAAATAAAGCACTCCAATTCATGACTAATCTATCTCGCTGCCCAATTACATGGATTAAATCAATTTGAACCTCATTTATAGATCAAAATTATTTACTCATAGCAATCGATAGCAATCCGATTATTGAGATTGATCAACAACATTTTGCTAAAGATCAAGTACTACTTACTGATTCAATTTTATAAATGTTATGACCCTTAACACTTGCTCAATCCTCATGTAGTTTGGTGAGTACTCTTTATAGACACACCCACGAAGCAGCTGCTAATTTTGTTTCATTAAATTGTAAATTGTGAAACCCACGACCCTTTAATAATTATTTCTTCTTTTCCTATAAATTAATTATGTTAAGTGTGTTGAAAGACTATTAGTTTTAATCGGTCGTATTTTGAACTAGGAATTCTGTGGCATAAACTAACGATGCCTCTTGCCCAGATCAAGTGCATCTGCGATAACGACTAACGATTCTTGCAGGCAACAATTATATATTATCCACCAAGAAAACATTTTAACTCCTAACTGCTCGTGGAGTTCCTTGGCTTTCGACTCTTCTATGTATCCATACTCTTTAATCCTTAAATACAATAGACAGAACGAAGGACAAACAAGATAAAAAATGGCGATTAGTTCAAGAATACCGATACTAAGCATGATAGTTGTTGTTTTCGGTATGATGTCTTTTTCTGAAGGCTCTGTAAATCCATGCTTTCGAGTAAAAGTTGTTAATCTGGGAGGTTGGCTGGTTACAAAAGGTTGGATCTCACAAAATAAAATGTAATGAGAAGGATTGCAAGCAAGAAGGACATGAGGACACTGAGCATCAAAGCTGCAACACACAAAGCAACACATGCAGCAGTAAAAGCAAACATGAAGTACACTGCAACACTCAAGAAATACATGTAGCAGCAAAAGTAAATAAAGCATACGACAGCACATAAGAAGCAGAAGGCAGCAACAAAAAGGAAGAAAGCTTTGGGTCTAAAAAGATTTGTGAAAAACATGGCTACACACATGAACTGTCAAGAACTTAATATAAAGCTCTATCTAAACCATGCTGCCCATAAAAAGTTACATATTGTTACTTGTAACTGTATAAAAGATTTAAAGTTAGTTTTAGAGCTTTTTCTTCAGCTTTTGTAATGTATAAATAGCAGTAGATTATGTGTCATTAGAGAGATCAATGAGAATAAGATTTTTCTCTAAACTACTTGTGCATTTCGAATTTCTCTTCATGTTTTAACATGGTATCAGAGTAGGACATCTCTCCTGCTGTGTTTCTTTGACTTGCAAACAAACTTCATCTCAATAATCATGACATCCTCCTCTTCTTCTTCTCCTTCTTCCCTTGAGGATCAAAATAGTCCCTTCTTCCTACGTCACAGTGACAATGCTAACATTGCCATTGTCTTACCCCCATTAACTGATTCAAACTACATTTCTTGGAGCAGATCATTTCTGCTTTCTATTTCCATCAAGAACAAATCATGTTTCCTAGATGGCACAATCACTACTCCTAATTTATCAGATTCTTCCTATGTTTCATGGCTAAGATGCAACAACATTCTTCTTGCATGGATCCTAAACTCTGTCCCAAAGGACATTGCATCTAATGTTTTTTTCATGACTTCAGCCAAACAGGTATGGGACAAGCTTAAGGAGCGTTTTGCACAACTTGATGAGGCTCGAATCTATCACCTTCAACACAAGCTAAGTGGCATTGTACAAGGACACCTCTCTGTAAGTGATTACTTCACTCAACTTAATGCTATTTGGGAAGAGTTGCATAGCTATAGACCTCTTCTATGTTGCTCTTGTGGGAAGTGTACCTGTGATGCCTTGAAAGATGTTGGTGAAGTTCAACAAGGAGATTATGTGTTTAAATTTTTAATGGGGTTAAATGACAGCTATGATGTTGTGAGGTGACAAATCATTTTGTTAAGTCCCTTGCCTTCATTGGATAAAAATTTTTCACTAATTTTGCAAGAGGAAAGGCAAAGGCAAGCAAGGAATACAACCTTGCCAATCTCAGAACCTTCTGCCTTACTTGCCTACCAAAAATATACAAAAAAAAAAAAAGGATAGGTCAAACCTGGTTTGCCACCATTGTGGCAAGGTTGGACATACAAAGGAGAAATGCTACAAGTTGGTGGGATTCCCACCAAACTTCAAGTTCACCAAACCAAGAATTGGAAACACCTCTGCTGCACCTTATTCTGCAAATCAGGTTGCTGCCCAAATTACTGCCCTAAGCCATGAACACCTGCTCCAAGTGTCTCTCAATTGAACCTCTCTCAAGCATAAGCACAACATCTTATGGATCTTGTCAATGCTCGATTTCCTCAGCTAAACTCAGGACAGAACCAACCTATATTGCCTACTCCTGCTCCTATCGAACCAAAAATTTCTTAACCAAATTCCTCAAACACATCCTACTCAAATCTAGCAGGTAACCACCACTGTCTCTCCTTTCTTTCCATACCCAGTAATTACTCTCATTTCAATAATATGAATCCCTGCATACACAACTCATCCACTCACTCTAAACAATTTGATGTTTATGTCACACCATGGATCATGGACACAGGAGCCACTGATTACATGATATGCTCTACCTCTTTTCTTGATAAATTTTCTCCTTGCATACAAGCATTTGTACAACTTCTAAATGGTACAAGGGCTCAAGTCACACACATAGGAACTGTTAAACTATCAGGCTCTTTGTTACTAACTGATGTCATATGTGTACCCTCATTCACCTTTAATCTCATCTCAATTAGCAAGCTCACTCAAAAACCAGATACATGTCTATTTTTCTTAAAAGATTTTTGCTTCATTCAGGTCCTCTCTTCATGGATAACGATTAGACTTGCTAAAATTCATGCTGGCCTCTATTATCTTCTGCCTTCCTCTCATGACAACAACACTAAACCTTCTTTAAATCTTCTCAATCAAGCTCAGGTCAACCAAGTAACTGTTCAACAGGATTTTGATCTATGGCACTTTAGATTAGGACATTTATCTTCACAAAGAATGGGGTTAATCCATTCTCTTGTTCCTAATGTAAAGTTCAATGACCTACCTCATTGTAAAATTTGTCCTTTGGCCAAGCAAAAATATCTTCCTTTTCTTTCAAGTGTATCCACTAGTTCATTTCCTTTTGACTTAATCCATTATGATATATGGGGCCCATATTCTCAAGCATCAATCCAAGGTTTTCATTATTTTTTAACCATTGTGGATGATTATTCAAGAATCACTTGCGTTTTTCTAATGAAATTAAAATCTGACACAAGACCTATCTTGCAATCATTCTTCCAGCTAATACACACTCAATTCAATAGTAAAATCAAGAAAATTAGAACTGACAATGGCCTTGAATTCGACATGGCTGATTTTTATAAAAACAATGGCATCATTCACCAAAAATCATGTGTGTATACCCCTCAACAAAATGGTGTTGTTGAGAGGAAACACCAACACCTTTTGAATGTAGCCAGGGCACTCATCTTTCAAGTTGGACTGCCTACTCCTTTTTGGGGAGATGCCATCTTGACAGCACCCTACATCATCAATAGGATCCCTACACCCCTCCTTTATAATAAATCACCATATGAAAAGCTCTTTTCATCACCACCCTCCTATGATCATCTTCGAGTTTTTAGTTGCCTAAGTTATGCTAGCACTCCTACGCACCACAAAACAAAGTTTGAACCTCGGGCTAGGCCTTGCATTTTCTTGGGATATCCTGCAAATATCAAAGGCTACAAGCTCTATGACATAGAGAATCATTCCAACTTCATCTCTAGGAGTGTGATCTTCCATGAGTCTATCTTGCATTTCACTCCTCCACTCCCTCGTCTCATTCCTCTTGAGACATTCATTCACCCTTTCCTCAAAATTTGGTTTTACCTCCTCTACCACCAGATGACTCTTTTTCACCTTCTCAAAATCTGGTTTCACCCTCTTCAGAACCATCTCATCTGGAACCATCTCAGCCTGCTCTTCAATCTGAACCACCTCATCTTGAACCATCTCAGCCTGCTACTTCTTCTACTTCACTTTCCTTTTCACCTCCATCAATACCTCTTCGAAGATCTACTAGAGATAGGCATCAACCTGCCTATCTCCACCAATACCATTGCCAAATAGCAGAATCTATACCCCTCAATGCATCCTCTTCATCTACTAGATCATCACCTCACATACAAACACCTCTTCCAATCTCATCAATCCTTTTCTGTTTCCCTTTCATTATTCTTTGAACCTAACTCCTATAGTGAAGCTGTGAAAATAAAACATTGGCAAGATGCCATGCAAGCTGAACTCAGTGCTTTAGAGGACAATAACGCTTGGACTGTTACTGCCCTTCCCCCCAACAAAAATGTTATTGGCTGTAAATATGTCTACAAAGTAAAGCTCAAATCTGATGGCTCTCTTGAAAGACACAAAGCTAGACTTGTTGCCAAGGGATATACTCAAAGAGAAGGTTTTGACTTTCAAGAAACATTCAGTCCAATGGCTAAACTCTCCACAGTTCGTGTCTTCCTTGCCTTAGCCTCTATTCACAATTGGTTTTTATCTCAATTGGATGTCCATAATGTATTTTTACATGGGGATCCTAATGAGGAAATTTATATAGAGATGCCACCAAGTTACCACATCCACAGAGAGCAGATTGAGGGAGAGAAATTAGTATGCAAACTGAATAAGTCCATCTATGGACTTAAACAAGCATCAAGGCAATGATTCTCAAAATTTTCTAGCTCCCTCACTTCAATTGGATTTTGTCAATCTAAATCTGACTATTATTTATTCACCAAAGTTAGTCAAAAAGGGTTTGCAGTACTCCTAATGTATGTTGATGACATCATAGTGGGAAGTAATTCTCAAGATGAAGTTAACTCACTCAAAGCTTACCTCCACAGCAAATTCAAAATCAAAGACCTTGGACTCCTCAAATATTTCCTAGGCCTAGAGGTTGTAAGATCATTTTCTGGAATCAACATCTATCAAAGAAAGTACATACTTGAAATTTTGGAAGATGCAGGGCTACTTGGCACCAAAACAGTCTCTACACCCATTGAGTTAAATCACAAGTTGAGCCACACCACAAATGCAATTCTGCAAGACCTTACAACCTATAGAAGGCTCATTGGAAGGCTCATCTACTTAACAATTACAAGGCCAGATATCACTTATGATGTGAATGTTCTGAGTCAGTTCATGGATAAGCCTTCACAAACTCATATGCAGTCAGCCTATAGAGTTCTCAGATATCTCAAAGGATCCATAAGCCATCAAGATTATACTTACACTTAAAGGCATATAGTGACTCTGATTGGGCTGCTTGCCCCGAGACTAGGAGGTCTGTTACAAGTTTTTGTGTATTCATTAGAGACTCATTAATAAGTTGAAAATTAAAGAAACAAGTAACTGTCTCTAGGTCTTTAGCTGAGGTAGAATATAGGGCATTAGCTTCTACAAGTTGTGAAATCATGTGGCTCCTTGGTTTGATAAAAGAATTTAACATCAATAATGGACAATCTGCTCTCCTGTTCTGTGATAACCAAGCAGCCATCCACCACATTACAAGGAATCCTATCTTCCATGAAAGAACTAAGCACATAAAACTGGACTGCCACTTTGTTCGAGAAAAAGTCCTAGCTGGAATTATCATTTTTTACTGTCCAAGATGGGAATCCTAAACATCTATGCCCATCTTGAGGGGGAGTCTCACAAAATAAAATGTAATAAGAAGGATTACAAGCAAGAAGGACATGAGGACACTAAGCATCAAAGCTGCAACACACAAAGCAACACATGTAGCAGCAAAAGCAAACCTGAAGTACACTACAACACTCAAGAAATAAATGCAGCAGCAAAAGTAAATAAAGCATACGACAGGAGCAAAAAGGAAGAAAGCTTTGGGCCTGAAAAGATTTGTGACTAAACCATACTGCCCATAAAAAGTTACAGATTGTTACTTGTAATTGTATAGAAGATTTAAAGTTAGTTTTTAGAGCTTTTTCTCCAGCTTTTGTAATGTATAAATAGCAGTAGATTATGTGTTATTAGAGAGATCAATGAGAATAAGATTTTTCTCTACACTACTTGTGCATTTCGAATTTCTTTTCATGTTTTAACATTGGATTAAGCCTTCTCTTTTTGATGGCATCCCTAACAAGAACTTTTTGGTTTGAATATATTGGACTACTTCACGATCATTGTCCTTCTTATTTATCGTATCTTACTTTCAAAGGTTTATGTTTTTGCCGTCTGGTTTGCTTTTTGTGAATATAGGATGGAAGTGGGATTCAGTTCAAATCAACAACTTTTGGGAAATATCTTTGTGCCGAAACTAGAGAAGGAATCCTCAAAGTTGCAAACAGAACAGCTGCTTCAGGGTGGGAGACATTTAATGGACATTATTTGACTTCAGTGACGAAGGGCCTATTTTAGTCGAGGGCCCATTCTGAATTAAAAGCCCAAGTATAAAGAGAACCCCTTACAAAAGGCTCATAGATAGTTTAGGAAGACAGGAGTGCCCAAGGCCCAACAAAGTCATACCCCCACGCACCACCTTTTACGGAAAGATAAGGATTTCATGCAGGTACGTGATCAATTCGATTATGATTCATATCGATAAATTCTGTATTAGAGAAGCATCACGGGAGATTCTATATATAATGATCAGGTAACCCTAAGGTACTCTCTCTCTTTTTGGAATTCTTGTTTTCTCTTTGGCTCTTATTGACTTTAGCATTGGAGTTTTCCCAGGCGTACCACGCCAGCCATCCTCGGATCATAGCACAAGTGAATGGTTACGGATTGGGTGGGACACATCCTTTACATTGGTGCCGTCTATGGGATCTTTCTATGTTCTTTTCTTTACGTGGTTCTCATATGCTATGGGGAGAGAGAAGGGGTGAGAGAGAGAGAAGAGTTTCGAGTTAGCTGTCCCAGCAAATCCAGATTGAGAGTACTGCATCGAGTGGAAGGAGGAGTTTTTCTAGGGTTCAGGACTGCGTTTATGGGGTGAGGGGGGTGAAGGCATCAGGGTGAGAAAGGGAAGAGTTCGAGAGGGAGAGTGGAAAGTTGAGAGTTGAGAGTTGAGAGGTCTGAGGGAGAGAAAGAAGGCTTGAAAGAGATGAGTTCGAGAGAGAGAGTGGAGAGTTGAGAGGTCTAAGGGAGAAGGAGAACGAGGCTTCGAGGTCTCTGAAAAACTGAGGGTGAGAGCATTGAGGGAGAATAAGAGAGAATGAAGTAAACCGTGACGTGGGGAGAACCGGGTTTGGCTACGTCAGGAGTGTGGAGTGCGGTTAGGGAACCGGAGGTTGAGTAGTGCTTTTCTATACAATTATGACCATTCTCGTCTACCACTCATATTAATTGACTCTCCATCATCCACGCAAGTCCGCGACAACTTTTCGTGCGTTTTCAAAATGGAAAAGGCTTAGTAGCTCATTTTGGGCTTTTCATTTGAAGTGTAAAGGCAACGTGGCTAGGGCTGTAATTGAGTCGAGCCAAGCCGAGTTTTGGCTTGCCGAGCTCGAGCTCGAGATTTTTTTTTTATTCTTTGTTTGAGCTCGACTCGATAAGATAAACTCTTAACTCGAGCTCGAGCTCGAGCTCGTCCCACAAACGAGTTCGAGTCGAGCCAAGCCGAGCTCGAATTGTATTTTTTTTAATAATATTTAATAATTAATAAAATAAATAAATAAAATAAAAGACCTAATATTAAATATATACAACTAACAAGTATACCTCTATTGAATTAAAAAATCTTAAAAAATTTATAAATAATTAAAATATCTAATTAGTTGATATTTATCCAAAATAACAATATATTAACCTATATATATTATTAATACATACACTTAATATGATAGCATATATCTATTTCATATATGGTTTCCACATACTAGTATATAAAATTATTAAATTTTATAGACATAAGTAATTAGATTTCATATTATAATTTAATTATAAAAGTGGTATGCTTATGTTATTAGCTAATACATATATATGTATATATACATAGATGTATGTATATATTTATCAATATATGAAGTGTTAATCGAGTTGAGCTAACGAGTCGATTCGAGAATAAACGAGCGAGCTTTAACGAGCCTTAACCGAATCGAGTCGAGTTTTGTCGGGTATGTATCATTTACTAATCGAGCGGGTATGTGCTTTCATGAACGAGTTTTTTTTTTTTTTCACGAGTCGAGTTCAATTCGAGTTTAACCGAGCGAGTACCGAGCAGGCTATCGAGTAAACTGGTTCATTTACAGCCCTAAATGTGGCCTTTACCAGTGGCCCTTCCCTTCTTCTTTTTTTATTTTTTATATTTTTCCTTCTCTTCCTCTCTCCTCTTCTATTTTTTCTTTCCTCTCTCATCCGTACATGCTGCCCCCTCCCCTCCCCTCCCCTCACCCTCACCCTCACCCTCACCCTTACACAGCTTTTTGCAAAAATGAAATATTGGAAATATTTCTCCAGTCTCTTTATTATTTATCTTATGGTTTTTGTTTCTGCAGCATGTTCCCTTTCAGTTCCTTCCAAATGAAAATAGTCTGAGGTGGTCTTGCATGGCGAGCCATAGAGTTGGGGAGATTGGTTTATCGGACTCAGGACCTTCAAATCACCATGTCCCTTATGCAATTTTTCAAGGATTTAGGCTTCGTTTGGATGACAAACTTATCTCAAATGAGTTCATTTTTAGAGTGACTTCGACATCCAAACACAAAGTGAGTTTCTTCGAAATGCAGTTGAAATGTGAAATTAGTGGCTGGGTCCCACACGTCTTCAGATTTCAGCCTTTGGTTCGACCCCACCTGACAATCTATGTAAGCATTAATTTTGTGTTTCCTCATCTCACTTTTTTTTTTTTTTTTCTTGTTTTCCCTCGAGAATGAAAAACTCTTTCCGTTGGTTGACTGCAAGTGCATTCCATTATTTGCTTTTTTTTTTTTTTTTTTTGCTTGCAGGTTTGGTGGTGGAAGTGGGAGGCAAATTTTTCAAATGAAAATACTGTTTATAGGTGGGACCCAATTACTTTACAACTTTTCATAAATATATCTAAACTTATTTTAACATCCAAACACACATAAACTCATTTTAAGTGGACTCCACAAAATCTACTTAACTATCTCAACTCATTACTATTCATAAAGAACTAAACTCAGCTGAGCTGAGTTCAACATCCAAACGCAGCCTTAATGCTCCTTCCACAAGTTTCATATATGAGGATAATTTTCTTCATTATTTTCCATCAAAATCTTATTTAGTAATGCAAAATCTTAGATTATTTGCTAAACGGAATCCTTTCTTTTCTCAGCGAAAACTTGATTTAGCTTTGTTTGCTTCTCTGCTCATCATGTCTGACATAGGTCATTTAATTGTTTTCTTGCTTAGCAATCAAGAAGAATCTACTTTCGATTTTGGAGAGCTAGAAGTAGCAATTGTGCTGCAATGAGTTAAAGAAAAAAAAGTAGGGGGGACAGGGGAGAGAAGAAAAGAAAGAAAAAAAAAATACAAAAAAAGGGGAGGGGAGGGGCCACGGGTAGGGAAAAAAAAAAAAAAAAAAAAGGAGTAAAGGCGACACCTCATACGGGAAGAGTCCAAAATGACTCTAGCATTTTCTTTTTAAAATTTTATTTTTAAATATGGTTTAAATATAAATTAGTTTTTAATTTAAAATTTTTTAATTATTATTTAAATATAAAAATTAACATAAATTTTATAAATTTGAAAATAAAAATATTATTATAAATAAATTTTATACCCTTAGTGAAAACAGATCTCATGTTTTAGTTGAAAAACGAAAATCTAACTCTCTCGCTCTCTCCGTCATGGCAAGAGGAATAAGCAGCTTACCTGCTGGAGTCATGTTCCTGAATATTGCTCTACTCCTACTGATCCCTCATCAAACTTTCAGCTTTGAGCTGGTCCCAGGTTTCAGCTCTGGGGTCACAGTTACTTATGGGCACTGCCCTCCTTCTTCCATTGCTCCTTCTTCATGCGCCAATCACGACATAAGATACCCATTTCGACTAGAAGGCGAACCCACAAATTGCATTTACGCAGGGTATGAGCTCTCATGCGAGAACAACAACAATTCATTGGTCATGTACTACTCTGATGGTATTCTTGGTACTTTCTTTGGAAACGGGCAGAAATACTACTGCAGCAAATCAATTATGACAAGAAGACGATCCGACTGGTAGACTCAGGCATTCAAGAGGATAATTTCTCTTTCATCCCTCGTTGTTTTACAAACCAAGGTAATTTTACTCGGGGGCCGTCGGAATTCGCGGTGGTTCCTAGATATAGGACGACAGCAAAGGTCGTGGTTATTGTCAACTGTGAAAAGCCAATCATGAATTCTGCGTTCTATTGGCCTTTGGAAACTTCAACTTGCTCAAACTACTCTTCTTTATCATCCCCAAATTCCCAAAGGCACTCGTATCTTCTAGTTGACGGGGCGTCTGTGATGGATGTGGAGGACTCGTGCAAAATAGAGCAAATGTCTCTGACATCGTGGCCAGGAAATTTGGCTCAAATATTTCCTGTACAGACCTGCGCAATGTATTCTTATCTGGTTTTGAGCTTCGATGGGTCATTTCCGGAGACGGTGAGAATCGGATCCGAGCTAGAATATTCATGTTCAAATTTTACATATCGTGATTATTTTGATTTAGCATATTTCTTTATGTTCTGAATTCTTGGATTTTTCACTGTCACAAATATTTGATCAGACATTAATATAATTTCGCCGATTACATATCTTATGTTAGATTCTCATTAACTAATTAATTAGAACTATTAATGGCATGCATGTACCCGATCGATGAAGTCTTTACCCATCTAGCTAATAGGATATACAAATTTACAGTTGTTAACTTGTTTAGCATTATTAAAATTAATGAAATATTCATGACCTGATTTTCAATTGAAGTTTCTAGACGCTAATTAGATTTATATTTTCTGTCTTGTCTTTTTTTTTTTTTTTTTTTTTTTTGGGTCAAACGAGCTGCAGACTCTCTTCCGGCTACTATAGGTATGTTTTCTATATCAGAAAATGGCGTTTATATATATATATATATATATATACGACTAGTGCTGGCTTATTATACGACTAGATTTTGTTTTTCCTTTGTGAAATATGCATGGCGCCAGATCAAGAAAATTGCAATTGCGGTTATTCAATCTTATTACAGCTAGCTCTGACTCTTCAGATTGTTTGTCACAATATTCTCGCTGAATAATTAATTGATATTTATCTTTCTTCTTAATTAACAGCTACTCTAATTCTTGTATTTGGATGGTCGTTCTTCCGTAAGAATTTCTCTCCTTTTATTTTCTTTAATTTTTTTAACAGATCATAATTTCTTTAGTCATGAGATAATAAAATAGTTTAAAACGTACGTGCAGAGAAAATATTGAATAATATGCTTTATAAGATGCATGCAGTTAGCTAGTTGTGAATTGAAACTATATTTTCAACTAAAACAAAACGTGTTTTCTCATAGTTTTTTTTGTTTACTCATAATTGTTTTTGGTTTTTTTTGCATATAGCACTCTGGCATGTACTCCAAACTGTATTAGGCACTCCATTTGTTGTTGCGTTTTTTATACATAAATGGCGAATGAGACATTTGTCAATGTATGATGCCATTGAAGAATTCCTTCAAAACCACAATAACCTTATGACAATAAGATATTCTTTTTCGGAAATTAAGAAGATGACAGAATTTTAAGGA
The DNA here is from genome assembly GCA_029856935.1 of Cyclocarya paliurus. Lineage (NCBI taxonomy): Eukaryota > Viridiplantae > Streptophyta > Magnoliopsida > Fagales > Juglandaceae > Cyclocarya > Cyclocarya paliurus. Next base: position 15,993,095 of record CM056952.1, on the reverse strand, counting down.
AAAATTGGGTGAAGGAGGCTATGACACAGTATTTAAAGGAACCCTTCGAAGCGGACATCATGTAGCTGTAAAAATGTTAGGCAAGTCCAAAGCAAACGGATAAGAATTTACCAATGAAGTGGCAACCATTGGAAGGATTCATCATGGTAATGTAGTTCAACTAATTGGCTTTTGCGTTCATGGATCAAAGCGTGCTCTTGTATACGAGTTCATGCCACATGGGTCTCTAAACAATTACATTTTTTCCTCGGAAGGAAGTATCCTCCTAAGCGGTGAGAAAACATATAATATTGCTCTAAGAGTGGCTCGTGGAATTGAATATTTACATCGAGGATGTGACATGCAAATTCTACATTTCGACATCAAAACTCACAACATCCTTCTTGACCAGAATTTTATCCCTAAAGATTCTGATTTTGGCTTAGCAAAATTGTACCCGATAGAAGATAATACTATTTGTTTGACTGCTGCAAGAGGGATATTGGGATACATGGCTCCTGAGTTGTTCTACAAAAACATTAGAGATATTTCATACAATGCCGATGTTTATAGTTTTGGAATGCTCTTGATGGAAATAGTGGGCAAAAGAAAGAACTTAAAGGCGTTTGCATAACATTCAAGCCAGATTTACTTTCCTACGTGGGTGTATGATCAATTCAACAATGGGAAAGATATTGATCAAATGGAACGTGTCACTGAAGAGGAAAAAGAGATAGTTAAGAAGATGATCATTGTTGCATTATGGTATATACAAATGAATCCTTGCAATCGTCCTTCTATGGACAAAGTTGTAGAAATGCTTGAAGGAGAAGCTGAACAATTACAAATACCTCCCAAGGCACTCCTTTCATAATTCAAGATTGTGAAGATCATAATTCAAGTCAAACTTGGACATAAACTTCATGAAGAAAAAGCTAGCATCCAAATTTTAATGCGGACACAGGCATCTGTTTTCTCCTATTTGGTAGTATATAGTAGATATAACTTCCTATTTATACATAACCGTAAATGTTTATGATATTTCTCACATTTAACCAGTAAGTTTCAGTTCATAAAGAAAAAGCTATCCTTCCAAGATCAATTTGTATCTGACCTTTTAATTGTTCCACTTTGGTATATTTGATTGGACTATATAATTGGCACTCAACAGCTTTTTAACCAGTAAGGAAACTGTTTCTTAAATGAAATAATAGTGAATCGTTATTCTTTGATCGGTAACCAGCCAAGTCTTAAATTTGAATGGCCAAGTTAATTTCATTTTAGTGGCTAGCTAGCATTGCAATGTCTCTAAAATTAAGCAGCAAGGTGATCTCATCGTGTGTTTGGCTGTAATTACTATAAAACCTTAATGTGCTATCTATCCAATATTCTTTCCTTGCCCTAATGGCAACACCAAAAGTAATACTAATGGCTTTGATACTTTTTTGATATAAAACTGATGTTTATAGCATTTGAATGCTATTGATCATGGAAATGGTGGGCAAAAGAAACAACTTAAATACTTTCATGCCAAGGTGCATGTAATGTCAGTTCAATGATGGAAAAGATAGTGCTGAAACTTAATGTGCCAAAGAAATTTAAAAGAAAATGGCTACAAATTAAGATGATGATGATCATTGTCTTATTATATGGTATATACACAGATCATCATCATCATCATCATCATAATAATCATTCTTCAATGAACAATGTTGTAAAAATGCTTGAAGAAGAATCAGCTAGCTATTTGAACAGTTTGAAACACCTCTAAATTAAGCCTTTCCTATCATCACCGGCCGAAAGGCTGGCACTGCTAAAAGATTCTGGAGATATTAATTGAAGTACTCAATCATGTGCATGAACTTATAATTAGAGGAAAAGCGGCCAGCATCCGATTGTTATGGGCTAGTCTTTAAATTGCATCAAACAACCAAGAAATTGTTTTTAATAGATTCAAAAGATGGAATTTAAAATACTAGTGAATCGCCAATAATACTAGTCTTAAAAACTAATGAAAGGAGAGAGACTATGCTCTCAGACCTAGTTAACAATTCACACTGACCACTTTCTTGATTTTAATATAGTACTCAATCAAGACATTAAGGGCTTGTTTGGACAGTTGAGTATCTCGTAAGAATATCTCTTGGGCCAGTATGCGATGAATATGGGCTTTTGACACCAATGCCAATGGGAGATATATAAAAATTTGAAAAAAAATATATTATAAATTTTAAAAAAAAAATTTGAATATAAATTTTGAATATTATTATTGTTTTGAAGTTTGTAAAAATCTTATTAATTTTTGTGTTTTATTTTAAAATTTAGAAAAATTATATTGGTTTTGTATTTGGGTAATCATGATAGGTAATCATTAAATGAAAAAATTGAAAATTGAAAAATATTTTATATTTAAGTAATGTTTGTAAATGAAATTATGAGAAGTTCTGAAAATTATGAATATCATCTATGTATCAAAAGGATGCCTAACTCATGGTATTGCTAGTTATAAACTAAGATCAGATACTACATGATTAAGGAGATGCTTGGAGAATGAGATAAAATGAAAATTTTATGAATAGTAATAAAATTATTTGTGAATAGTAATGAGATAGTTTGAGTTAAGTATTTATTGAGTTTTAGAAAAGGAGAAAAAAAATTGAATAAAAAATATTATTATAATATTATTTTTATTTTGAGATTTGAAAAGATTGAGTTATTTTTTATTTTTTGTTTAAAAGATTAAGAAAGTTCTAATGATTAATTTTAAAAAAATGTAAATTAATTTAAAGTAATTATTCATAATAAAATAAGATTGTTTTCCAACATTCCTTACTACTCTTGATAATGTCATTTACAAATCCAAGATCTAGATATAACGTACCAACGTACAGTTAGTGATAGGGCGTTGGATGGACACACGCACTATGAGTAGTGATGAGCTGGGGGCAACAGCTAGCTAGCACAAGACATTGGATCCTCCACCAGATAAATTAGAGGAAAAATACTATGCCTACAGAGGAGTTCTATCGACATTTTCTATCGAAATTTTTTAATATTTTTTATTTAATAATTAAATAAGTATTTTTAAATGAATATGTGTTTTCTTTTATTTTAAAAAATGTCTAAATAGTTTTAAAAAATAGTGAAAGAAAATGTAAAAAAAAAAAAGAGTTTAAGTGACTGGTAGAGAATTTGTGAACGTAGCAACGTCCGTTAGAGAGGCGAGAGGGCATAAAAATAAAGGAAAATAAAAGGGTTACTACCTTTTTACTATTTTTTTTGTATTTAAATTTTTTTTTAATTTTTAATTTTATTTAATGATTAAGGAAGTGATTATTAGTAAAATTATATATTTTTTTAATTTTTTCTTAATGATTCAAGATGTTAAAAAAATACTTAAAATAAAATAATAAAAAAATAAATACATTACAAATAATAAATAGGTAGTAGATGAGTAGTAAACCTATCACTATCCAAAAATAAATGAGACCTTAATTAATGAACCGAAAAATAAATAAAAAATCAGATGAAATTCATACGCATAACTCCATTTGTTTATTTCGATTTTGCGTTTATCCATTTAGGTTTACTAAAACAGACACATTTAATGTGATGTTACCGTGCGTGTTGAAAAATATGAAGAAATTATTTACACCGATCGACGCAAGTGCTTACGCTGCATGTCAATAATTTGCACCGTCTTCCACTCAAATTAATTGACTCTCGATCGATTCCCCCGTCAACCCAATTACGACATTTGTGGTGAACTTCTCTGCGACTCTGGATATATATTGCTTAGCTTAATTACTCTTTGCACTTGTGTTTAACCCTTAATTTACATACCTATTTACCTGTGGAAAACATACCTGGCTAGCTTGATGATATATATAGTCATTAATGTGATGCTTTTCTTTCTTTCTTGTACAGCATTCCATTTCTTACAACATCTGGTGGGGATTGGTGAGTTTCTATATAAGAAAAATCTGAATGCAGCCGAGTTGGGGACGAATCGTGCACCATGTTAAATAAAACGGTTCGTTTTATTTTATGATAAAGTTGGTTGAGTACGCGGGCAGGAAGGAGATTTAAATGAAAGGAAATAGTGACCGATAGTTTGAAGGATGCGCATGATTCGGTTGCAAGGGTTAGAACTGCGGTGAAGTTTGTGAGATCCTCACCTACACAACTTGATAAATTCAAGGTTGGTATGACAGGTATTGAGGGCGTTTGAGTAGAAATATTTTCTTATATGTAGTTATTGTTCTTGATCCCCATTAGAAAATTGTTAGCTTGGTGTATGGATTGGCATTGGTGAATGGGAAGGTATGGGCGGATCATATTATGGTAAGATTTTGGAAAACTCTTAGAAGATTGTTTGACGAGTTTGCCGTACCTAGGGGAGATAATATTCAGGCACCTACACTTACCACATCGCCTCCTCTTGAACTCGAGATGAGGAAAAAGTGTAGGTTAGGGTGGGGTGAGAGATTGAGGAGGTTGCGGAGTTTTGTCAGGCTTCAGACACACAGTCAGAGTTCGATAGGTACTTGGAAAAGGAGATGCACCCATTTATGGAGGGGTTTGATATCTTATCTTCATGGAAGGTCCATGTCATCAAGTATACCATTCTTGGAGACATAGCCCGCAGTATTTTGGTCATCCCTATTACCACAGTAGCCTCAAAGTCGGCCTTTAGCATCGGGAGACGTATATTGGATCCATCCCGGAATTCAATATCTCGTACCACTGTGGAGACATTGATTTGCAATCAACATTTGATCAAATGGAAGTCAATTCATATTCCAAATGTGGTAGACTTTGTGGAGACTGAGGAGGAGACGGGTGACTCACAGCTTGCATCCGGTAATCGCTTTTACCTTTGATATTGCTATAATATTGTTTTTGCTTATAATATATTGTGTTATTACTTATATTTAAATTTGAGGAATACTTCAGACAGGAGTCACCTATAATTTGGGTTTATCAGAAACCAATCCGGTTGCGACATGTAAGCCTTTCATGGCATGTTACGGTGGGGACGCATTCGGGTAAGCTTCTCTCTCTCTCCTTCGTTCTCGATTTCTCCCAGAATTCATATGGGTAAGCTTCTCTCTCTCTACTTCGACAGTCTCTCTCTCTCTGCGATTTTATTTCAGAAACTTGAGCTGCTCTCTCTCTCTACTTCGACTCTCTCTCTCTCTACTTTTACTCTCTCTCTCTCTACTTCGACTCTCTCTCTCTCTCTCTCTCTCTTTCCCTCTCTCTCTCGACTCTCCCTCTCTCAATCGGCAAATCCCTCAGGTAAATTTTGGAATCCCTAATTATTTTTTTTGTCCTAATTTTTTCCAATCCCTAACTTCTAATGGTGTGTATTTTGTTGTAGGATTTTTTTTTATTTTTTGCTTTGATTTCCCACTGCTTGCACATGGTTAGTTTTTTTTATTGCATTTCAGCTTCTGCATTTTTTTTCTAAGGCAATGGTGTGAATTTGCATAGTTGAATAATATTGAGATTTTTTTATGGACTGGATCCTATATTGATTATATTGTTTTGTGTTGGGATGAAGGATTTTGGATAAAGTTCGGATAGTGATGATGTTGAGATACTAAGAAACTGTCCACAAGGTGTAAATGAAACTATTGAGGATGAAACCGTAGAAGATCAATATGATGTGAATGTGGGAGATGGCGTGAATTTGAGAGACTTTGATGATAATAGAGTGAGAGACTTTGATGATTATACCTTTTTTGTCTTTCATGTAGAGATGTTGGAAATATAAATGATAACATATCACAAATTGTGGATCTTGAACAAGAAACATGAGGTTGGTGTTATAGCCTTTGAAAATTCACTGATTCACCATGTGATTGTAGTTTCTTTGGGCAAAACTGATTTTTTTTTTTTTTTTTTAATTTTACAGCTTATGGAAATTCACTAATTCACCAGCCCCATTCCTCTGGAAATTCAACCATTGGTGGCGGCGTGTTGACCATGATGATGCCGCTTGTTCAATCCGTCAATGATGTCTTGTTTTGTCTCCTTTTGTTGCACTTTTTGCTTAGCAACTTTTTTTGATATTTTTAATGTTTCAGTTTTTTTATATTTCTTGGATGTTTGGGACCAAAAAATAAAGCAAGAATATTATTTGATTATGTTCTTGATATTTTGTTGGCATTTATTGACTTTCGAGCTGAAGCCATTGGCTATGACATGTTGGGAAATATTAATTAAGATGCATATTGTAGCTACCATTAGTAGCCAGTGGTCTGAGAGGCTGAAAGTACTTGAAGTTCTTGATCTTGGGGATAAGGCCATTAGGACAAGTGCTTGGGGAGTACTGACTGAGGCGTAGGGAGTGAAAGGGGTCAGGAGTACTGACTGAGGCGTAGGGAGTGAAAAGGGTCAAGAAATATCAGACATACACATGCAAGCTAGATATATGGCCTAAAATGAATAAATTAAATAATATTAATAGTTTGAGGCTTTTGTCCGAACTGTACAACAAAGGGCAATAATTTAACAATTGCACCTTAGCTAAATGTTAATGTACATTAGTTATTATATAATTACTATTACATGTTATTATACATTTGTTGTTATTATTCATTAGTGTTACATGGTAGTAATAGTTAATAGTATGGTATTTACATATACTAAACTATTATTAGTCAATTTATTATATTTATATTATATTATAAGCATATTATTTTATAATAATTTGCTCATACTAGTATATTATTAAATTTAATTAACAATATAAGTTATAATATATGATTAATATATAAAAAATACATATATTTTTATAAAATATGTACAATGTTGAAGTCGGAGTCAAACAATTGGAGCGGAGTCAGAGTTGGTACATCGCCACCTCCGACTCCGACTTTTTTAGTTAAAAAAAACTCTGACTCCAACTCTGACTTATCGGAGTCAGTACAGAGTTGGATTTTTGCTTAGCCCTAGATGCGCCAATACAAATGACTTATTATGAACTTAAAAAGTAGTTTTCATCTCTATCAAATTGGAGGCTTGATGATGACCATAATAACATTACATTGTGTTGATACCCATTTCTAATTTGAAAAATGACTTATACACAACACTTTACACAATGATGTTTTAGATAAAAGGATATTTTTATAAAATAACTTATAAAAGTAACATCACTTTACAAAAATACCATTAATTTAAAACATCCTTGTGTAAAGTGTTGTGAAAAAGTGTCATTTTTCAAAATAAGGATACACACATAACATTTTATAACATATTACAACGTTTTGAAATTAGACTTTACAAAAATACCCTCATCTTAAAATATTGTTGTGAAATATCACGAGTATGTATCATGATTCTTCTAATTTTGATTGGAGGGGGTATATTCATCCCTTCCCTCTGGCCCAGTCCACTCTGAGAGGCCCGAAGGCCAGAATATAACTACTCCAGAAAATAGCAAAGGAGAAGAGAGTCCAGAATAGTGTAGGAAGAGGATCAATAGCACGCACGCTGACATGTTTCTACCAGAATAACCTGCAAGAGAGCCATACCGCATTAAATGACCAGATAATAAACTATATTTGCAATCTATAATACAATTGGACATTTTATTTGAAAGATTGTACCGTGTCACTTTGATGATTAGGTATGGAGATTCCAAATTGACATGTTGGTGTAGATACATCGAATAAACGACTTAAATTGTTATTCAATATTAAACCGCCGTTTCATTTGAACAATTGCTAGAACTTACTACTAGTGTTTTAAATACTGTACCATACCGGTTGGTACGGTTGATATTTTTCGTATCAGCCACTGGACTGATATAGATATTCTATATATTTCGTACCGGCCTAAATACCAATTGGTACCGGCCATATAGGCCTGCATTTTGGCCTATACCATACAATATTTCTGCTTTTAATTTTTTTTTTAATTTTTTCAAATTATTAACTCATTTTTTGACTCCCAATTCAGACTAGATTATTTATAATTTATATATCTATGTATTTATATATAATTTATTCATATATCAACTATCCCGAAACTGTATACAAAACAATACTAGTATTGAAATATTTCGTTTCAGTAATTTGACCGGTACGACATCTAGTATGGTATTCAAAACATTGCTTACGACTGCTCGTTGCAATTAATTATTATTGATCAAGAAGAACAGAATATCTCCTTGAGTTTAATTTAATAGAACTGAATATTTAAAATTTCTGGCCAGAGCAATTAGTAAACTGTTTACTAAACCGTTTGAGAATATTCAATAAATTAAATTAAGGACTTGAGGATTAATAAATGATGAATTTATTTATATAACAGTACTTTAATAGACTAAATTCAACACAGATAATGAAGGGACTAATAACAGTACACATTTGAGCTAGTTTTTTTTTTTTTTTTCCCTTTTAGACCCTCTCAAGGCAGCAACTGTTGATCAAATCCCAAAACTGTAACAATCCCATCTTAATATTAGGCTATAGATACATTTTATGTATTTTTCTTATAACTATAATATTTTTTTTTACTATTATTATTATTATTATTATTATTATTATTATTATTATTACTACTACTTCTATTAACCGATTTTGAGTTTGTAATAGAGTTCTTCTCCTCGTTTCTTTCTACCTTCACTCAAGTAGTTATCTCCTAGTTGAATAGGTCTCCTAATGGGAAACCAACTCCCAACTCCAAACTCAACCAACCCAGTTCACGTCGGCTTCTCCACCCCGCACGTCTCTCACCGTAACATGCACATGCACGTACGTCTCTCTTCTCCTTAGTGTTAGCTTTGTTAAACTTCATAGTCCACGCACGTCTCCATTCTATTTTTCTGCAAAACCGTCCCTTTATATATAGAACTCGTACGTGATAGACGAAAATACCTTCGGCCGCAGCAGCTCCATGGTTTCGCAACAAACCACACGGACACTACTCAATGAGACGCAGCAACCGAAAAGGGACTCGACAATGGAAACACCGCGAACGAGCACCTTCATGGCCAGCCACTTCTACCCAAGCAACCCGTGAGCTTCACTCTTCGGATCATCCCTGTAACCAGCAGCCACCCACATGGAAACCACCCCAAACTCCTCCACGTCGCCTCCCCAGCACCAACCATCACTCATCGGCATCACCGCTGCCCAGCACCTGAAGCCAAGCTCCACGCACTGTAGCCCTTGTTTTTCACACCGAAAAACAGAGCACTGCTCTCCCCGTCGCAAGCTGCCCAGCTGTGAACCACCCCATGCAGAGCACCATGTAAGCCAACGGCCAGCCACATCTCTTCCACCCCGTGCCGACTTGTATGCTGAGAACCACCACTGTCGAGAACCCAGCTCAACAACGTTGTGGCCTCTTGCACCCGTAGATGAGAAACTCGACGCAGCCAGTCCAAGTGATATTGCCAGCTACCTCAAGGACGTCGGAGCACCACCACGGTGCCAGAAACTGCCGACCAGCACGACCTCTAGCCACCCATAGCCGCCGCACGTCAGCTTCTCCTCCACGGTGAGCCCTTGCTTCGCACGTCTCCTTCTCCCTATCCTGAGCCTCTGTTTCCTCTAATGATATAAGTTGTGTTTTCAGCATGTGTTTAGTTGATAAAATTACAAATATGCCCTTTAAATCTAGTATATTGAAGGGCTACTTTTATAAAGACTTATATTTCATGATTTGGGTTTAACGATTAAGTTGGGCTACCTTTAAATTAAATATATTAGCAGTATGTTATTAAGTGTTAAATTAAGATTGAGTTATATTAATAGCCTATAATAATTTTATATTGAATACTATTAAGTTTATTTGTATAAATCGAGTGTTTCCACCGGTTGTGTGTTTATTAAACTTAGATATTTAAATATATATATATATATATATATATATATATATATATATAGATAGATAAAGTTATATATTTAATAATATTGAAAGATTTGATATTATATTAGTATTTAAATTTCAATGGTTAATCAATTATTTTAAATCTATGTTATGAAGTGAACCTCTAATATTTTTATAGTAGAGTTTGATATATTTATGCTATTGAAGTGTACATTTTTAAATAGAAATAAAGAAATATGTTAAGAGTATTTAAATAATATTGATAATTATTATATCTCTCATAAGATTAAATAATTATGTTAAGAAAGTAAATCTATTTTAAGAATTTAGATTTTTATGACTTATTTTAAAATAGCCCAAGTGTTTTACTAAGTATAATATGTTATTAGTACTTTTTAAGTAATTTAAGATATTAAGATTTATTGTTTATAGCGATAAGTAGAATATTTATTTTAACTATTTTCTAGATTATGAATTTTATTAAGTACGATATTAGGATATGGTTCCTGGACAGATTTAGTGACGTTTAATACTTTATATAGGTGACGAGTTACGAAGTGAGATTCAGGAAGTAACGCTACGAGGTAAGTTATTTGATCACAAAAATAAGATCATCACAGTCAGATTATATTTAAGTATTATTCAAGCCAATTCATTGACAGCCTTTGTTTATGTACCACTCATGTCATATGTAAACATGTCATTCAGCATAGCATACGATCATGTCATTCCGCATCATGTTCAAGTTCAGAAATTATAATTATGTATGTATTATATCATGCATCTCATGGTCATAAGACACGTAACCTATCTTAAGTTCAAGTGTAAGATAAGATCAGATCAGTTAGTCAGATGGCCATTCAGATGCATGGTACCAATGCAGTTTAGTTTCAGGGTGGACGTGCAAGCCACGGACTCAAGCGTGGTCCACCATAGTATGCCAGAATACTATCAGAGGCTCCCCTCGCGGCCGCAGGACATGGGGCCGGTGCACAACCTCGCACATAGGGTTAAGTGTGTTGGCTAGTCAGTTAAATCAGAACAGTCAGTTAATTCAGATAAATCAGTCATGCATAAACATCAGTATGATCAGTCATGAATTTTAAGTTCTTAGCATGAAAAACTTTTATGAAAACCTTATATTTAGTATGTTAACGATGTGATGGATTTCTTACTGAGTATTCGACTCATTTTAGTTTGTTTTCATGTTTTTAACCACCCAGGTGAGGATGATGATTACGAGCAGACATACCAAGATTAGAAGGAGCAGTTATTTTAGTTTCAGACCTTCTAGAAATAAATTTATTTTATTGCTTTTATGACATGACTTTTATTCAAGTTATTCATTTAAGTTTTTGAAGACATTTTTATCAGACAAAGTTTTATGAAATAAATCCTAAATTGTTTTTATTTAATATAAGATCTCTTGCCAAGTTTATTTTATGAAAAACACGTGACACTTCTAGCCTACAGGAAGGGGATGTTACAAAAACCCATTGGAGGACTTAGGTGGGCCGAAATATTGGAACCCATTAATGAATATTTGATTCATCTCTAATTGATCCTAATCCTTGATTCAGCTTCTTTTTCTCTTGTAGTGCCTAAACACTACCCAAAGGAGGACAGCTTAAAGTGTGTGTTTTGGCACAGAAGAAGGTTAGAAGAGACCTATACTGAGTTGCTTAAAAATTAATTCGAACAAGATTAAGAAACTTAGATTATATTTTTGCTAATAAATTGTTGCTAATTAAGCAGTGTACTGGTTTTGTTACATGAATACTTTCGAGCAAACAATAAACAACAACAAACAATAAAGTAAGTCTATGAAGCGCTTTCTTCAGCTGGTTCTGGAGCTATGAAGCTTACCTTATTTATTATGAAAAAGGGAAAACAAGGCACACCATTGTGCAACAGACAAGGAAAAATCTAGTGGATGAATTAGGTATAAGAAAGTGCTGATAAATTCTTCTCAAGCTCTATAAACCCATCTGAGTTAAAACCTTTTCTCTTCAAGAAATGTGAGTACCAATGAGCAGAGAGCTTTGGCTGTCTTCTTATATCCGGGTCATCCAGATCTATGTAGTAAAGACCAAAGCTCGATTTATAGCCATCCACCAGCTCCAGTAAATCCAAGAAAGACCATGCAAAATAACCCCTCACATTGGATCCATTCCTTGCAAAAGTTTAAGATCAGAGAATAGACAATGATCAGGGAATTAAAAAAAAGGTAGTTCCCACTACATCTAAGTCATGAGAAAATGAACTTACCGAAGTGCATCAAGCAAACCCCCAATATATCCTTGCATGTATTTCACTCTATGCCAGTCTTCCAATGATGAATTGTGTGGTGTTCGTTGTCCTACAAGACGATTGCAAGCAAGCTGAGTTTTCTCTATTAGAGATGATTACATTGGATTATGAGAAAACTGGGTTTTGAACATGGCCCGGCCACCATGTCTTATACCGAAACAGGAAAGATAATCCCTTTGGTAGATATATAAAATGGCATGAAAACAGCAAATATGCATGATTCAAAGAACTTTCTGAGCAACTTTAATGTTTGTTGTTTGACCGCTTTAACTCTCTCTATATCAGATTTTTGTTTGATCACTTCTGCTTAGAATGAACCTATATTTGAAAGGATAGTTTAATTGGTGAAACCCATATCAACGTTAGTTGATTGTTACATCAGATAATTTATTTTGAAACACCAAAATGTGATAGCATAACTATGTGTCATAGCATAATTCTACCTCTTAAAATAAATTTATTTTATTAAGATATAAAATAAATAATAAAATCTACGTTTTCCTATCAGTTTAAGCTTTTAGAACAAATAGTGATTTCACATAGTATCAGAGCAGAAATCTTGAGTTCGAATCCTGACTCTATACTCTACCTTATTTAATTAAATATTCCACATGTTGAGATGCCCATTGAGGGAGAATTTAGCCCAAACATGATGGGGAGTGTTAATTTATAAAATAAATAATAAAATCTACCTCTTCTCATCATCTTAAGCTTTTGGGACAATTAGAGATTTCACAAATTCCAGAATAATGAGATGACCCTAGCACCACTCTATATGCATGTGTGTCAATGAGTGGGGGGACGTGGATGTGAGTAAATGGGTGTGGGTGTGGGTGTGGGTGTGTGTGTGAGAGTGAGAGAGAGAGAGAGAGAGAGAGAGAGACCATTCTCATGAATGTAAATAGGAGGATTCCCATACACTTGCTTGAAATACTCCAACAGTCCTTGCAAATCCCAGGGTGTAATTGGAAACTGAGTCAAATGAGCTAGTTAGTGTTAAGATTCGATATATCCATAAACATAAAATTACCTTTATACTTTATGCTTATGATCTCACCTCAAATTCAGATGGATCATCTTGAGTAGCTGCCACAATTGGAAAACTATTAAGCTAAATTCATTTTCATCTCTAAAGCTTGGTAAGTAAGGGGTGAGTTTATTGAGGATATGAAGAAAAACTAGAGTAGTCTTAAATATTTAATCTGCAGAGAGCAGAGTTTAAATAGTAAGCTTGATTGAGCTGAAACAGGGTAAAACGTAATCTAATAACCAGTAAAATTGGTCATTGTTGTGCTTAGAAAAGTATATACGCGTGGACATACCAGCAAATTCTATTGCCATGTCTGCATCAAAGTTTCTGACCTCCATCTCAAGTTTTTCAGAGTCATCCTTGATGTGAACTGTGACGTAGTAATTTAGTCCTATGAAATCAAATGAACCTTTAACCTGATTAGATTCAAAATCTGTGAAGGATGGAAGTCTTGATCCTACATTCTTTTTCATGACATGGGGATATTCTCCATACACTAAGGGATCCATATACCTGCAATGCCATGCATATGAAGAATAAATGAATGCTGAATGCAGCTTAGATATGGTGTAAAAATGCAAAATGAAAAGCACTCTTCCTTACATTAAAACAAAATGACTCCAAAAGTGTGTGATGAATACTTGCTTTTGGCACCATATCAGATTAAAACTTAACAATTTATAAATGACATATGCCAAAAGACAAATACCACTGCAACTTTACTTGTGAATCATGTTCAAGTAACTTACCAACCAATCAGGAAGTCATTGGCTCTTTGAGTAGCGATTGCATCTGTAGTTGTGTTTGTTAGAGGACTAGTCCCAAAAGCGTAGAGGTTGATTCCTATAAATCCATTCTGCTTGTACTGGTACTTTTCCTTGTACAATCTAGCAGCTGATGCATGTGCCAACAAGATATTGTGAGTTGCCAAATATGGCTCAGTCGTAGAGTTGCCTTTAGTGCAGTTAAACCCGAAAGGAGAAGAGCAATGCTGAGGTGGCAGATAACCCCCATCGTAGCCTCCAAGCACGAAAACGTTGGCCTCATTCAGGGTAGTCCAATGAGAAACCCTGTCACCAAACTTCCTGAAACACAGATCTGCATATGCCGTGAAGTCTTTCCTGCATTCAGAGAGAGATGATTCAATCACATTCCTTACTGGGTTCTATGCTTGGTGATGTGTAGTGTACACAAACAAGCCAAGATTGAGAAGTGTACACAATTTTTCTGCTGACCCATCCTCCATACTCGTCTTCCAGTGCCTGCGGAAGATCGCAGTGGTGTAATGTGATATGCGGTTGGATTCCTACTTTCACAAAAAATAGCATAAATCAGCAGGAAAAAAGCATGGATAAATTAGCATTTTGGGAGTACTTTTTCTTGCTTTATGTTCAAAGTATTCTTGAAATGCTGCGAAAATTGAAGGATCTTCAACTATGATGGAAAAGGGAGTAACCGTTGCTGATTAGTTCATTGATAAGATTGTTGTAATACTGTAAACCCTTTGGATTGACACGTCCTCTTCCGTCTGAATTATGAGAAAATGATTAGTCTAAGTGTGAGAAAGTGCAGAAAAACTCCATTTTAACTTCATCATGTTTAGTTAATTGAGGATCAGAAGAGATTGATGATAATACTTGGAATAAGTCTTGACCATGAGATGGAAAATCTATAGGCCTCTAAGCCTATATCCACCATGAGTTGGACATCCTCCTGAAAGAGTCAATTCAACGTAGCTAATCATATATGGATCATTATCCTAATACCAGATGCTTCAAATAAAGTGAATATATAATTAATTGGTCATGGTCATATATGATTCTGATAAGAAATGTCTCTCCTGCATAATACTTTGATTCACGACATGACCTTATCACAGGATGAACATCTCATGCAGACTACAATCATTCATTTTCAATCAATTGGGATGAACTGGCCGGCAAGTAATCCTTGGCTTTTAGTCATAGGAAACACATTGCATGCTATTATACCTTGTACCTGTGATACTGATCACATGCTATGTCACCAGTGGCTCCAGCCATTTTCCCTGAAATTTGAAGTTGAAGATCAACTCGTAAGACAAATTAGATATAAACATAGATAAACTTCAGCAAACGTCTATCTGCTAAGCTTATATTTGTGATTTCAGGATACGTATCTTTTTCTCCCATTCCTAAGGAGCCTAGAGCTCCATGCACAGAAGAAGAATCAGATAAAATGGTGCAAAAAGTATCTAAATGTAGCCATCCTAATTATATCTCGGTTGTGTTCTGATTACATCTGTTGACATGCAGTCTTCCAGTAGAAGCGAAAATAAAAACCAGAGGCAAACTATGTTGGTAGCATGCACTAATATATATTTGCACGCATATAATCTCCTATTGAAAAAAAAAAGGAAAAAGGTTTAAATATTCATTTGAATTATATTTACTTCATTTATAATGGAAAAACATTACTTTCATTAATATGTTATAGAAGATAAAAGCAAGTACCAATGGTAAAGAAAAGCTTACCAGCATGGGCGAAGGTATCCCATATGGAAGGTGTCCTTCCATCTTGGCTTGCTGCACCTTCAACCTTTCATGATAATGTATATTTTTTACAACGTACAAAGAAAAAACAATAAAAAAAATATCCCTAACATTCATGAAAAATATCAATGTTGTTATTATATTTTTCTAATAATTTACTCCCAGATAAATGGGAAAAAAAAAACAAAAAAAAAAAAACTCACTTGGTAAGCTGAGGTCCCAGAACCAAAAACAAACTCGGGTGGGAAGTCATCTCTGCTGTATTTATCAGCGCCTAGAGCTAAAGCTGCTAGGTTTAGTAGAAGAAGTAGATAGAAAGAGAGACTCAACATTTTTCCAAAGCTTGTGTTATCCCTTTAGAGATTGACCCAAATGAATGCTCTTAATGTATGGCCAGACAAAGAGTTGCTGGGCTCAGTCTGTACTTTATACCCGGAAAAGGATAAGCTACACCGACACGCATACGATTGGTTGAGCAAGCATCGTTGTAGAAAAGATAATTCCAACGATAAATACAAGACATCATCGTCCTGATCACAAAAGTCTTGCAAGAAGAGTCAAAACCAACATGTACAATCGAGGCTGAAGTGGTCGCTCTCAGAAACCGAACTTAAAAGACTAATCCCTGACTAATTAATTAAGTGGACTTTAACGTGAAAGCCTTAAGTTAATAAATGTGTAAGATGTTTCTTGAAGCTGGACTTTAACGTGAAAGCCCTTAGCACAATGCATCTCTCTAGTCTCTCCCCCTCTCTCTCTCTCTCTCTCTCTCTCTCGTGTGTGATGCATCTGTGAGCACGCCTCACTAGCCCCCTGTCTACAATCAGCCACACTCTAAGGCCTGGTTTCTTAATTTTTTTCAATTTATCTTACCAACTCATTTAATTATTACAGTTTTATCAAATTTTTACACAAAATAAAATAAACAATACATTTTTTTTCAAATCTCAAAACAAAAATAATATTAAAAATATATATTCTAATAATATTTTATTCAATTTTTAACTTTAATTTCATAAACTCATCTTATCTCATATGTAAAAACAAATGAGCCAAAGTGATGTCAATGATTCCAATGATTTATCTGAAAAAAATGGCTCCAATGTGAGGAAATATAAAATCTTTGTTGTAAATATATGGAATGTATTTGATGGATGACCATTAGAATTCTCCCATATTCATATATCCCTATTTTCCATATTTATGTATCTCTTTGATTCATATATTGTCATTTCCTAAATTATGTACACATTTAATATCATGTATATATCCTCCATGCCTATAAAAGGGTGTATTGAGGAGCATTTGTAGTAGACTAAAAAAAAAGAAGTTGAAAGAAATAATATTTAGTTCTTGAAGAACTATTTTTATATATTGTGGTCTTTCAATTCTCTTGCTAATTTTCTTTAGTTTTACAATGTGTTATCAACACGAGACTCTAGCCAATTTTTGTGTTATTTGACGTTGAAAGCTATCTGTGAGATTGCTCTAATCACTGTAAGTCATTCCACAATTTTATAATGTCATTTTATAATCATCATAGTATGTTCATATTTTTTAATGATACTATAACATATATTTTATGCAATACTATTTGAAGTAAAATATTATATTGTCATGCAATTCATATGACTTAATAAAATTTATAATTCTTGCATATTCTAGATCTTATAATATTTACTTATTCGATTTTTAATATATTTATTATAGATAATGTCGAATCTTACAAAATTAGAATTTGTCGCTCTCGACATTTCTGGTAACAATTACTTATCTTGATTTTGGATGTTGAAATCCATCTTGATGCAATGAACTTTGGAAATAATATCTAAGAAAAGAATGAAATGTCCTTGCAGGACCGTGCTAAAACAATGATTTTTCTTTGCCATCATTTGCATGAAGAATTGAAAACTGAGTACCTCGCTATAAAAAATCTCTTAATTTTATGAAATAGTCTAAGGGGGAGATACTAGCAACAGAAGACCGTTATCCTTCCAAAGGCTCGCTATGATTGGATGCACCTGGTTGCAAGATTTTAAAACAGTGTTCGAGTACAACTTTACACTTTTCAAAATACGCTCACAGTTGGAATTATGTGGTGAGAAAGCCACTGATGAAAATATATTATGAAAAACATATACCATATTACATGCCTCAAATGTGCTCCTACATAAACAATATCAAGAGCGCAAGTTTACAAAATATTTTAATCTAATATCTTGTCTATTAGTGGTTGAACAGAACAATAAAATTTTAATGAAAAATCATCAATCTCGTCCAACTGGTTCTATTCCATTCCCTAAAGCAAATAGAACTTCATTTCATATCATAAAGGAAATCGTGGACGCGGTCGGGGACGTGGTAAGAAAAAATATAAAAATCAAGAAGATCGTACTCAAAATTACTTAAAAAAAACTCAGTATACCACCAAAAGTGGAATAATACTAAGACAAAAAATGATGAAAATAAAGGTTCATAGAATAAGCTTGTAAAGAACTATGAGGATAAATGTTTTAAATGTGGTATGAATGGACATTAGTCACGTACCTGTCGTACACCAAATCAATAGATTCAACTTATACCCCAAATGGAATCGATCTCACTCATCTGGATGTTTTTTATTTCTTTGTAAACCCCAATGAAAATACAGATTTTTTTATAAGTGATGGTTTTGGATACAATAATTAATTTTCTTTTTTTGCCCTGTAGTCACATTATATTTCAGTTATTATCTTCGAATACATTGTAATTTTTCTTTAAATTAATAAAATTTTATATGTGTTTTGCTTTCATTAAGGAAGCATGGATTTTATTGATGAATTAATCAATTTGAAGAAAATTGATGAAGATGTATGTCTCGTAGACAATTATACCACACATACAATTCTTAAATATAAGAACTATTTTCAATGTTTAATATTAAATAGAGCAAATGCCAATACCATATTCGATTCTTCAAACCTAATTTTGAAGGTTCTGGAAGAGTATATATAATGTTACCAGAAGGAACAAAATTTTGTATTATCGATGTTATGAATTCTTCAAAATCTAGAAGAAATTTACTAAATTTTAAAAATATTTGGCGTAATGGTTATCATATTGAAACCATCAATGAAGGCATTAATGAATATCTTTACATTACTTCTATGATTTCGGGTTAGATGCTCATATTAGAAAAACTGCAAGCTTTCTCTTCGGGCTTATATTTTACAACTATGAGTACGATTGAATCAAATATTGTAATGCACTAGAAGTGCTCTAATCCAAAAAATTTTATGTTTTAACATGATCACCTTAGACATCTAGGATCAATTATGATGCGACGAATAATTGAGAACTCACATGGACATCCTCTAAAGAACCTGAAGATTCTTTTACCATGTGGACATATGTGGGTTAATACATCCACCATGTGGACCATTTAGATATTTTATGATTTTAATAGATGCATCAACTAGATGGTCACATGTTTGTCTACTCTCTACTCGTAATGTTGCATTTGCTAGACTTCTTGTACAAATTATTAGATTACGAACTCAATTTCCTAATTATCCAATCAAGTCTATTAGATTGGATAATGCAACATAATTTACATCTCAAACCTATGATGATTATTGCTTGTCAATAGGAATTCATGTTGAACATTCAATTGCCCATGTACATACTCAGAATAGTATGGCTGAATCATTTATTAAAAGACTTCAATTAATTGCTAGACCTTTACTTATGAGAACAAAATTACCTGTTTCTGCTTGGAGACATGCAATTTTACATGCTACATCATTAGTTCGGATTAGACCAACTACCCATAATAAATAATTTCCATTGCAACTTGATTTTGGTCAACCACCAAATATTTTTCATCTTCATATCTTTTGTTGTACTGTCTATATTCCGATTGTACCTCCCAAATGCACTGAGATGGGCTCTCAAAGAAGACCTAGTATTTATATTGGTTTTGATTCTCTTTCTATTATTAGATACCTTGAATCTTTAACTAGTGATATTTTTAAAGCACATTTCAAAAATTGTCATTTTGATGAAACAATTCTTCCACCATTAGGAAAAGAAAATGTGCCTGGAGCACAAAAAGAAATATTATGGAATGCATTGACATTATCTCATATTGATTCTCATACAAATCAATGAAAGTTCAAAGGATTATTCATTTATTTATAAGGTATTGCAAATCATTTACCGGATGCATTTACTGATCGTAAGAAAATAATAAAATCTCATATTCTAGCTATTAATATCCCTGCGCGGATGGAAATCCTTATAGGACAATCAAGAAATCAGGCAGCAAATGAATCTAAGACATACTTGAAGCATGGAAGACCTATTGGTGCAAATGATAAGATTTTTCGAAAGACAAAAGTAAAAAGAATTGGTGTTCTTGAAGAAACCATACCTACAAAATAACCAACAAAATCAATTGATACATCCAAACTTTTAATACCAAATTCTCCTGAAGAGGAATCTCCTAAAAAGATATCTCCTTAAGAGAAACAAGTACCTAAAAATAACAAGATCTCAATAAATTATATAAGTACAAAAAAATTATACGATATAAATAAAATTATTGTTGATAATATATTTTCATTTAAAGTTGTAATTGACATTACCAGAAATAATGATGAAATTGAACCACAAACCGTCACAAAATATTGACATACAAATAATTGGCCAAAATGGAAAAATACAATTAATGCATAATTGAATTCACTTGCAAAACGTGAAGTATTTAGACCTGTAGTCCAAACACTTATAGATGTTATACTTGTTGGATATAAGTGGGTATTTGTACAAAAATGCTCTGAGAAAAATGAAATCGTGAGATATAAAGCACGACTTGTTATACAAGGTTTCTAATATAAGTCTAGTATTGATTTACAATAAACATATTCTCCTGTAATGGATTTAATTACATTTAGACTTTTTATTAGCTTGGTTGTAATAGAAAGTTTGGATATGCGTTTAATGGATGTGATTACCGCATATTTATATGGATAATTAGTTAATGGTATATACATGAAAATCCCTAAAGGATATAAACTGCCCAAAACATATAATTCAAAATCCAGAAGTATTTATTCTATCAAGTTACAAAAATCATTATATGGTTTAAAGTAATCCGGATGCATGTGGTACAATCATCTTAGCAAATATCTATTGAAAAAAGAATTTGAGAATAATCCAATTTATCCATATGTTTTTATTAAGAAGTCAAAGTCTGGATTTACAATTACTGCAGTATATGTGAATGATTCAAATCTTGTTGGGACTCCAAAAGAACCCACAAAAATTGCAACTGATTTGAAGAATGAATTTGAAATGAAAGATTTTGGAAAAACTAGATTTTGTCTTGGTTTACAAATTGAACATCTTTCAAATGGAATTTTAGTTCATCAGTCTACATATACAGAAAAAGTTATGAAGCACTTTCATATGGATAAAGCTCACCTTTGAGCACTCCAATGGTTGTTCGATCACTTGATGTTGAGAATGACCATTCTCGTTCTTAAGGGGAAGATGAAGAAATTCTTAATTCTGAAGTATCATATTTTAGTGCAATTGGTACTTTAATGTATCTTGAAAAATCTACGAGATCTGATATTGCATTTCAGTCAACTTACTAGAAAGATATAGTTTTTCACCAACTCAAAGACATTGAAATGAAGTCAAACATGTTCTATGTTACCTTTATGATACGATCAACATGGGATTATTTTATCCAAAAAAATAAAGCAAACAATTAATTAGATATGCAGATGTAGGTTATCTATCTGATCCGCATAAAGGGCGTTCTCAAACAGGATACCTATTTATATATGAAGGTACAATTATTTCATGGAAGTCTGTCAAACAAACAATATTAGCTACTTCTTCCAATCACTCAGAAATTATTGTAATACATGAAGTAAGCTGTGAATGCATTTGGTTAAGATCAGTTATTCAACATATTCAAGAAAAGTGTGGTTTACCCACAATCAAATGTGGCCTAACAATATTATACGAAGATAATGCGGCATGTATTATGCAAATAAGAAGTGGCTACATCAAAAGCTATAAGACCAAACATATTTCACTAAATTTTTTTTATACATATGAACTTCAAAAGGGTGGTGACATTGATGTCAAGAAAATAAAGTCAGGTGATAATTTGGCAGACTTATTAGATAATTTGGCAGACTTATTAACTAAAACTTTACCAACTGCAACATTTAAAAAGTTGGTACACAATATTAGAATGTGACAACTCAAGGATCTTTTATTTGGATTGTACTTTTTTTCTTTCGTTAAGGTTTTTCCATAGAATTTT
Organism: Cyclocarya paliurus; assembly: GCA_029856935.1. NCBI lineage: Eukaryota > Viridiplantae > Streptophyta > Magnoliopsida > Fagales > Juglandaceae > Cyclocarya > Cyclocarya paliurus. The sequence goes on along the minus strand of CM056952.1, from coordinate 15,971,074 downwards.
CCTTTGCAATATTTTAATTAGGCAATCCTAAAGCATTCAAAGACACATTAGAATGTTGTACTCTTTTTCTTTCGCCACAAGTTTTTCCTACTGGATTTTCTTTTGCAAGGTTTTAACGAGGCATATTCTTTGTGTATGGTCTTCCAAGGGGAAGTGTTGTAAATACATGAAATGTATTTGATAGATGACCCTTAGAATTCTCCCATATTCATGTATTCATATTTTTCATGTTCATTTATCTCTTTGATTCATGTATTTTCATTCTCTAAATTCATGTACTTATTTAATACCATGTATCCTCCATGCCTATAAAATGGGATCTTGAGGAGTATTTGTAGTAAACTCAAAGCAAGAAATTTGAGAGAAATAATATTTTGTTTCTGAAGAACTAATTTTAGATATTGTGGTCTTTCAATTCTCTTGCTACTTTTCTTTAGTTTAACAACAATCTTGAAGAAAAAACAGTCCTTTCGTTTACCAAAGAATAATGCTAGCCTGCGATTGCATCGGCTCCAAATAGAAAATCTTCTCATCATCCGGTTCTTATTTCCTAAACCACACAATCACGTGGAAAATCGGTTAAAAATAAAAACACTCAAACTGGCTGTCCTCTCTTCCCTAAGCTCCTTCTCTGCATGCCCAAAGGACTCCCATCTTCTCTGTCTTCATCCTCCTCCCTCTTCTCTGTCGTCATCCATTATTGCTATGTGATTCTCTATTGTATAGGATTTCTTGTTAAATCAATCAATGGGTTTTGAAATTTTCTCAATGTGTTTCTTGGATTTCAAAAATTATCATTATTGGCCAGGCTTTTATCCAATTTAATTAGTAAAATTTCCCTTCTATCATTCTCTACTTTTACAGAGAAGTTGGAAAAGGTGGAGAGGAATACACTAAGCCTTATGATATATTAGAGATTTGCTCCAATTTATTCTGATTTCTAACTTTTATTATTATTTAAACTATGTATTTATTATTTAAATTCCTGACATTTCGTTGGTAATATGAGTTTTGCAAAAACTTTGGTAAAAAGTCCAGTAACTTCCACTTCTAGGTAAGCCTTAAGCCTTAAAGCTTCAATACCTACTGAGGGGATTTTTTCCACTTCACAAACCCACTAGATCTCAACTTGATACTCGGCCCCAAGGTCCAAGCTTACTTATGAAGAAAGGCGCCTACAAGGAAAAACAAATAGGTGGCTGATGGGCTGGACAAACCTTACATATCTCGACTACACTCCAATCATAGAGACTTGTATAAGGCAGAGAGGACCCTCTAACATGGGAACATCGATGAACCACCAAAGATAAAACAAGATCAGATAACCATGTCATATTAATTGCACCACTACCCGAGCTACACGCCATATTAATGATGTCATCGCAAAGTCACGCTTCATTAAAGGATTCTGACAAAAGGAATAGTACAAAGGATATGGACTCCATAGGGACAGACACAATCTGTCCCCTTCCCAGACTCCCAGTATAAATAACAACTCCCATGTACAAGAAACTATTTCTGATCCCTAAACTCTCTTACTTATTTACAAAGTTTCAAGAGACTTTACTAACTTTGGAATCTGATACTCCCCAGTTTCAAGACCACCCTCTCCTAGTGCCTTCCTTTCTATATTCACAGGCTCAGTTTTGAAGACTTGAGTTGCTGGAACTTGGCCCAAAAGCGTACAAAACACGACGTTAACAGTGATGCAGTTTATGGGATCCTTATACATCCTTGTGTGTACTTCATATACCTGTGACAACCCGTTCTAGATAACTCGAAAGCTCACCAATAGTGTCGATGAACATGGAAGCTGACCAGTAAGAGAATTAAACTCCCGGGATTGGAAGGGATGCCGCATAAGAGAGGTATGACTTATGAGCACACCCAGAAAGGGATGCCTCCGAATGAAAGGTAAGTGCGGTGGCCAGTGTGCCCTACGGTAGATAACTGCACCTTGCCACTGCCTCCCATTTGTGCACTAGCCGAAGGCGAAGTCCTAGATGAGCAGAGGCTCAAAAAGGTGGAACCCAACAAGCCATTGGAATTCATTCCCCTAAACTAAGATCAACTAGAAGTCATGACAAGCATCGACATCAACATGACATCTGAGGCTCGAAGCGCCATGTAGTAACTCCTTGCCGAGTACCAAGACATATTTGCTTGGAGCCACGAGAACATGCCCGTGATAGCCCCCGAGATCATATAGCACAGCCTTAGCGTAGACCCAAAGGCCAAAAGAGTGAGGCAGAAATGCCAAAGTATCAGTGCAGAAAAGAACGTCGCCATAACTGAGGAAGTGGACCACCTATAAGCTGCTGAATTCATCCGAGAAGCCCACTATCCGGAATGAATGTCCAACGTGGTGCTCATAAAAAAATCCGAATGGCAAGTGAGGAATGTGTGTTGACTTCATCAATCTCAACAAGGCTGCCTGAAAGACAGTTTCCCTCTTCCCCGCATTGATTTGATCGTCAACTCCACAGCAGGCCATCGTATCAAAGTTCTAAATATCGTTTCCATTAAGACATTGGAATGAAATATTTCAGTACCGGTACCATTTTGGGTACCTTTTCAAGATAGTCTATATATAGATAAATTAATTATATATATAAATTATATTTTAAAATAACATCAATGCAAGTCTTAAAAAGTTAAAATACATATTTATAAAACTCAATAATACTTGTAAGCTCTCAATCCAACTATTACAAAAATAATTACTCATCATCATCACGAAAATGAGAGTACGGATTTATTTCAGTCCTTGAGAAAAATGAATTAAAAAAATAGTCTTTAGATGTGAGAATTAAAGTGAGAATTATGAAAATACATTAAATATACAAAAATATAAAATTTAGGCCAATACACTGAAAACCGGCAGATACACTGAAAATCAGTTGATACTGACCAAAACACACATAAATGGCTGGTATTTGACCCAGTACATACCAGCCATATTGGTTACTGTTTGGTACAGTACATACCAACCAGTATTGGTACGGTATTCAAAACATTGCATCGTATGCTCAGCTTCATGGATGCTTATTTTAAGTATAACCAGATTGGCATGAACCCAGAGGACGAGGAGAAGACCTCCTTCATCACCGACCAAGGTCTGTATTGTTACACAACAATGCCTTTTGGGCTAAAGAACGCCAGAGTTACCTACTAGAGGTTGGTCCACCGTATGTTCAAAAATCAAGTAGGAAGAAACATGGAAATCTACTCGGACAACCTGTTGGTTAAGATTGGGACTCCAGAACAACACTTAAATGACCTGAGGGAGGTTTTCGCAATATTGAGGCAGTAGCAGATGAAGTTGAACCCGGTGAAGTGCACCTTTGGTGTAGAATCAGGAAAATTCCTTGGATTCATAGTGTCGGAACTCGGAATCGAAGTTAACCTCGAAAAGGTGGAGGCCATCCTCAACATGGCCCCACCCCAAAGCAAAAACTAGGTGCAAAGGCTGGCCTGGCGAGTGGTGGCCCTCAACAGGTTCGTCTTAAGATCCATCGACAAGTGATTGACTTTCTTCAAGGTCCTACGAAAGGAACAAGTAAGGGACGCCGAGTGCGACCTGGTGTTCGAGGCTCTCAAGAAATACTTCACAAGCCCACCACTTCTTAACCAACCCAGGTGTGGGGAGTCGCTAACCCCTACCTGGTAGTCTCCCCCCAGGCAATCTTTTCAATGTTAGTACATGAAGATGATAGAGTCCAGAAGCTAGTCTACTACACCAGTCGGGCATATCGTGGAGCTGAAGCTAGATACCCCTGCATAAAGCAACTAGCCTTCACGCTGGTGGTAACCATGCACAAGCTATGCCTGTACTTCCAAGTTTACCCAGTAAGAGTCCTCAGAGAAACCCTCTTAAAAAAGATCCTGCAATGACCGGACACCTTGGGCTGTCTCATAAACTGGGCAATAGAGTTGAGCGAACTTAACATTGACTATACACCACGAAACACCATCAGAATGTCTAATGAATTATATGTTGATTTTAGGTGATAAAAAGGATAAGGTACATGTGTAAATTGGTTAGACACATGTGCTGGCTAGATTTATCGTATGTAATGGATAATATGTCTTAAGCATGAGTACACGATGTTTAAGCTTCAAGGTTGGCTTAAAATTGTGTATTATGCATGGTTAAGTTTACGGTGAAGTGTTGGTTATTGGGTATGAATGAAGGAAAAGATGTATATATTGGCTAAGGTTGATATGGATAACTTGGTTGGTTTAAGTTATAAATTGGGATGGATGGTTTGGTAGGAAGAATATGATGAAGGTGATTGTGTGTCTTCACTTTAAAATGAATCATGGAGGTTCACTTTAAAAGATAAGAACATGAAGTAGAATTATGTGTTTAGAAAGGTGATCTCAAGTGGGTCCTAAGTTATGGGTTTGAGAATTTAGGAAACGTGATAAAGGAAAGTATAGAAGATGGACTTGGATGATAAAGTGTGTCTAAGTGAAGAAAGTTCTAGTGAAGAAAAGTTGATATATTTTTTAAGTTTAGCTACTTATGCACTTGAAAAGGAAATGATGTTATGGTTATGTATGCATGTAAGTTGTCATTTGATACGCATATGAATGAACTGTATGAAACTTAAATAGCATGGAGTCCAAGTAAGTATTATGTTCATACTTTTATAGAGTTTTCTAAATGATGTGAAAATGAAAAAGAAATTTTTCTCTTTATAATGCTCTATGAAATGAAATAAAATGATGTTTATGGAAGTATGCTAAGTATAAATGTTTAAATGTATATGTAAGTAAAGACCTTTGGCAACCAATATTTATACACCCAAAGTAATAGTTGTATGCATGTGAATGGATGTTATATATAGTAGCTATTGTCCTTATTTTCATAAAATGAAATGTTGAAGTTTATGCTTGATGTTTCTAAGTGATGTTTAAACGATGCTATGAAAGTGTACTTAAATGACGCTATGAATTGGTATTTAAATGAGGCTATAAAATGAGTTTTAAGTGATGCTATGAAATGATGTTTACTGATGATATTTAAGCTTATACTTTTAAATGATATTGATGAAATGAAATGAACTGATGACTAAAAAGAATGAATGAATGAAAAGGAAATGATTGAAATGAATGAATGTTTTAATATATGAAAATACTTAACAGCTATGAATGAATGAATGATGGTACCAAAGGATTGGACAGATTACAATGTCGGGTAAATAGTACTAGTAGTACACCATGTGCTACCCTCTGATTGAAATGAATTCCCAACCATTATGGCCAAAGGTGGAATCTAGGTCCAAAAGACTGCTAATCTCAGCGCATGGGGCGTAATAGTGTGTACCGGCTAGAGGAAAAGTGAAAAGAGTAAACTGAATATATGAATGGTTTTTAGTTTCTTTATGAATGAATGTACAGGATGTGGGAACGTTTTATGAAATGAAAACCCTTTTTTAAAGAAAAACCACACCTTGTAATGTTTTCAAATAAAATGAATGCATGAATGAAACCTATATTAGTACAGTTTTACAAAATGATCTAATTACTTACTGAGTATTTGACTCACTTTAGTTTTTATATATGTCCCTCCTCGTCTCATGGATAAAATGAGAAAGAAGTTTTAGGACAAACATAACCCAAGGGAAGTGTGACAGAGGCCTAGGCAGGTTTTTACGTAATGAAAGTCATATTTTTGTAAAAGACCTTTTAATTTAATTTAATGATTTCTGCTGCAAAACTCTCTCTTATATTTATAGAGTAGAGAACATAGACCAAGCTTTTGTAATGTTTGTAAGAGCATCTCATAATATCATAAACATAGACCAAACTTTTGTCACATTAAGACTACACCAAGCAAGAAGAGACATATGAACCAAATCTCTCGAAGCTTATCTTTTTCATATTTTCTGCAATTTATCCCCTCTCTCATTAATTTAGAGCAACATTTTCTGACCTAAACATAGGGCTAAGAACCAATGTTTTGAATACCGTACCGGACGTCGTACTGGTCAAGGCACTGGAACGAAATATTTCGGTACCGGTATCGTTTCGGGATAGTCGTTATATTAATAAATTATATATATAATATATATATTATATTATAAAATAATAGTCTATATATGAATAAATTATATATAAATACATATATATAAATTATAAATAGCCTAATTTGAATTGGGGGTAAAAAAATAAGCTTGTAGTTTGAAAAAATGAAAAAAAAAAAAACTAAAGGCCGAAATAAAATAAATAATGCTAAGAACAACACATGATTTAAGAGCATTAGTCATGCCATTGTAGAGTAAGAGCACTCAATGAGGGAAGACATGTGCAGCCGAGCTCAGCAAGTCCTTTTCATGCCTTTTCTCCGTAGTTTCAGCCCCTTCACCACTCTTTTGAGCTATACTTCAGCTCTAGGAAAGAATAAAAAAATCCTCATCTGTTAATCTAATCAATTGCCCTACAACTATCAAAGAAATTGAAAGAAGTGAAGGAAGTATAGAGGAGGCCATGTGCCTTGTGTCTCAGCCGATGCATCCACTTCCCTCTCTTTTCGGCAAGTCACATCAATTTATCCATCATTCAGTGGCTAATCTTCATGGTGGGAACTAGACTTGACACCACTGGCAAAAGCTCAAAGACAATGCACTTAATGGAGCAAAACCGAGAGAGAATTTGAACTTACTTGGAGCAAAAACCATAAAATATCACCCTCTCTTCATTCCACACCTACACCAATAATATCACAAATCCTTTTCTTCAAAGTTTCCTTAGAACCTCTATAAGAGTGTGAACCTGAGAGCTAGTGTAAGCATCTTTAGAAAGTTGATTCTTGTGTGCATCAAGGCTTCAATTTGGTTCGTAGATCTTCCATACTTTTTTACTGGGAAGTTAGATCAACATGTTAAGCTTTGATTTGAATCATGAAATTGAAGTTTAAGTTGATTTTGCGAAATATATTCATGGAAGTAGGATTTCGGTGCACGCTTGAGGTTTCTAGGTAGTGGCTTGTGTTAATCTTGAAGTGTGGTAATGATATGAGTTAATATTGTGATATCAACTTAGCTGAAGCCTAATTTTGATGATCATTGGTGTGTATTTCAGAAAATCAGCATGTTATGAAAGGATTTAGTCCAATGTTTTAGACTAAGTAAAAATCATGGTTTCAGTTTTAGGGTTATTATATGATTGAAGTTTCATCTTTGAGATATCATGGATTGATTGCTTTGTCATCTTTAATACTACCTAGAAATGAGTACTTAGCATGTTAGAAATTAAGGTTTGTGATTTATTAAAGTTCTTATTCTTCATCTGCAAAGGAAAAACTAGAAATATCATGCCAAGTCTAGTGTTGTAATTAGGGGTGGGAATATATGATACGACCCATGAACTCAATATGAACACGATACGAAATTAGCAGGTTTGATTTTGGATGTTAACAGTTTCAGGTTAAAATGAGTTGACCCGTTAAGACACATTTTATAAATGGGTCATTAACGGGTCAACCCGTTTAACACGAAACCAACCCGTTATGACCAGTTTAGATTTTGCTCACAATCACAATTTTATTATTATTGGACTATAATATTAGTGCTTTTCAATATGCTTATGTTTTTATTATTGGGATTGTACTTTTGAACCTATATTCATATTTGTTAATATCGAAATTGTAATATTGATTTTATTGTAAGTTAAAGTTTGAAAAATATTGATATTTTTTGTTAGTGGGTAGTCTAAATATTTTTTCAAGATATTGTGGTTACTAATAAATATAGGTTTTAAATTTTATGTGAAATTATGTTAATCAAGTCAAATGAGTTATGAAGATTAGTTCAATCCATTTACATGAAATGAGTTTAAATAAGTTATGCCGAATTGATCTATTTCTAATTAATTATTAAATAGGTCAAAAAGAGGGACACGACATGACCCGTTATTTAAATGGGTCATGTTAGAGTTTGAAAATCTGATATGTTTAGTTTAACAGGTCGGGTTTTGATTGAGCCGTATAGTTGAAAGTTTATAACTTGACTCGACACGAGTACGACCCATGAACACGAATTGCTACCCCTAGTTGTGATATTTGGTTGTGTGATTGTCTTGGTTATGTTCTATGATGAAGTTGTCATTATGTGTGACACGAATATAAGGTGTTAAATGTTGTTAGGCTTTGATTTAGAATATGCTAAGTGTTAACTTGCCAATCAAGAGGCTTAAATACGCTCTTAGGCCTAAATCACATTGAGTGAGTTACGTGTGTTTTATGTTTTAGTTTTGGTTATTTTCTTGTGGTTATAGAATAATTCATTATATTCTAAGGTAAGGAATGAATTTAGAACAAGAATTACATGGAGTTTGTAAAGTTTTGTGACATTTAGTGCCAAAATGTAAATAGTAAAAATTTGGGAGTATACTTTTAATTTCCAAAGACTTAATGAGTAGATTTACAAATATTATTCTAAGTTTTTAGATTTTGGATTTTTCATAATTTTATGATTCTTAACCTTAGTATATCTCTTATCTCAACCCACAACGATTTATAGTAGTCAAGGAATTTGTAAGTTAGCCTCTGACTTACTCTTAAATGATATCTATATGGTTATATATAAACACCACATTCATACCACATGTTAACTTTTATCATGAAATGTCATATTATTATTATTATTATTATTTTGATAATAACGGGTCACATTCCATTCATTAATAGAGGACATACAAAGTTGACTTAAAAATAAGCCAATTACAAACGTTAATAGTTTCCTAGTACACTTCTGTGATTGACATAGTCTAGTCTAGACAGCAAATCTCTAAAGACCTAAGTCTAAAAGATAGCACAACTCTGTCTACATAGAGGTAACAGTAATCAAGTAACAAAACTTCATACCCGACTAATCGGAGTATGGAGAACCAACCCCATCATCACCGCCTAAGCGGAGGGGGGACAACTACATTCAGACTAAGGTTCGAAGGCACTACATTTTTGAATTTTTGTTTTCTTGAAAATAAAGACAATGCATAAAATAAACTATATTGTGAAAACACTATAAAAAGGAAAAAACAATGCACAAAAAGGCTACCAGAGGGAAAATTGACGGTCAATCTTGAGAGATCCAGAGTCGCCGGTTCGGGAATAGCCATACGTTGCAGCGGTAGAGGACTCCTTGGTGCATGAGGGCCACGCGTAGGTGGTCTCTGAATTTCCCAACCTGTGCGTGCGGGCTACGCTCCACTTCGGTTGAGGCCGCATTTGGTGATCGTGTAGATCGGTAGCTGGGCAACCTCCTGGTGGGGTGCGTGTTGGCTATTGGATGCTGCAAAGTCTCGATCGGCGATTCTCCTTTTATTTAGCCTAAAAAAAATCACAAAATAAAACCTAAACACTAGACAAGAAGAAAACAGAGAGGGGGAGGGAAGGAAAGGGGGGGAAGGAGCCTAAGCTCCCACCCCCTCTAGCCGATTTTGAAGTTTGGGGGAGTTTAGAGAGAAAGGAGAGGGTTTAGAGAGAGAACCGAAATGTCATATTATATGTCATAGCATTTTGTCACAACATGATTACAAGCATGATTTGATTTTTTTTTTCTTTTGCATAAATCATGAGAATGTGATTTTTAGCATGATACATGAAAATATGTCATTTTAGCATAAAGCATGTTACATGTCACGAAATATGAACACGTCTAGAAATATATTTTTTCATGAGAATAATATGAAAATATTTTATCATGACCCAATGTTAAGATAAAGGATTATCCTAGTGGAACTCCTATATCCATTCTGGGATCATTAATAATAAAGTGGAGTTCCTTAAGTTGACGAAAAATAGTCAACAAACTTCGAATGGAATCCTTCTCCAGAGTGTCGTATTTGGACACCTTAGCTAGTAGGTGCTAATATGGATCATGGTAATCGTTAATTCGTACTATCATGAGAGTTTAAAAGGTGTATTTACACCTAGGATGTGAATGCAAAACTAGTAGGTTCATATTGTCTAATGGGAAACTTGGAGGTGCCATACAGATGATGTTTGGTTCTTTATAGATACCATATGATATGAATTGATGGAGCACTATGTGCTATTGATTAAGCAAGATATGTTTTCTATAGGAAAATGTGCATTAATATTTTCTAAAAGATGTGGAGGAAACTGGATGGGAGAAAAATACAGTTTTTGTAAAACATGACCATGCATTCATCTCATGTTTACCATCTGTCATGTTTATATTATCATTGTGTATGTTGGTTATTAACTTGCTGAAATTTCAAATAATCTCACCGCGATAGTTTTCATCATCATCCCCTCCAAAATAGTAGAAATTGTAGCATGAACATATTTCCCTAGGTTGGATGGCCTAGGTAGGATGGTGTCAAAGAAATCAACCTAGATGAAATTGATTGCGGACGAGCTCAACCCCGACAAGGAGATGGAATTAATCTTGATGCTTTTGAAAATGGTCTTGACTACCTTCGCAAGTATAAAAGAACTTGTTTCGTATTTATACTTATGTTTAAGACTCGTTATGGTCTGTAACAAGGAGTTGATATTTCCTAACTATGTTTGTGTTTTGATTTATACCTTACTTGGCAGACTTTTAACTAGTAAGGTATCTTTCTAAGTTTTTTGAAGTTGGGATATTAGTCATTCTGGTACAATAATCATGTTGATTTACTTATATTCTGTTGCGATTATTGCGTACTGTTACAAGCATACTAGGTGCATTGCATTCTTATTTATCATATACAGAGATATGTAACATTGTATTGCATATCCCGATGTTTCAATCTCCATCACCCAAGCATCATATTATAAGCATGCTTTTTGTCATTTGACAGATTTGAACTCTAAGGACCTGTTTGGATATAAAGATGACCTTATCTCATCTAATTTTAACTAATAATCTCACTACTATTTATAAAGTATCTCAATTCATCTCATCTCATCTCACTATCCAAACAGACTCTAAGTAGTGCCTTAAGTTCAATTCAGTGGGTTAGGCTGGAGAATCTCAACTTTTTTTGCTTAATTTATAAAGCTACCAGTGATTTCTCAAGTACAACGTATGCCACGGCCAACCTCTACTTTTTAGGTATGTCCACGATTTATTTGAACTTGAGAAAGCAAAGTGACAGATGTGTTTAATAGATTAAAGGAAAATAAAAAGCTCTCAAAATTTGAGAAATATTTGTCAAAATTCAGTATAGTGTTGACTATTGCAGTTATCTTGGATCCAATTCTCAGTATGTAGAATTTTGTTACAAGAAGCTTTATGGACTCGCGGTTATCCCTCAACTTTGAAGCCCGCCAATATTATCCCTCAAAGATGGCGGAAGTGATGGAGGTAAAATTATATAATTAATTTCAATTTAGTAATTATGTGAACTCTTGTACTTTGTGTTATTTTTTTTAGTTTTATACAAGATGTTTGATTTTGTTGTGAGAATTTGGTTCTTTTCAAAGGGATGATACTTCTCTAAAAGAGAAACTCAATCTGAACTTTATTTGAATGAAATGGAAGAGGGGTGTAAAGTTAGATATTCACGTGTTTTGGAAGGAAGGTCTCGTTTAGACGTTGAGATGAAATGAAATGAGATAAAAAATTTGTTAATAATTGTAAAATAATTTGTGAATTGTAGTAAAATAGTTTGAGTTAAGATATTTTATGAGATTTTAGAAAATGAAAAAGAAAATTTTAAATAAAAATATTATAAAGTTAAAATATTGTTAGAATATAATTTTTATTTTACGATTTGAAAATTTTGAATTGTGTTCTGTATTTTGTTTGGAAGGTTAGAAAAGTTGTAATTATTATGTAATAATTAGATGAAAATGTTGAAAAGTGAAAATTGAAAAGTGTTTGTATTTGAATAATATTTGGATGTTGAAATGAGATGAGATAGATTATATCATCTGTGAAACCAAAGGAGGCTAGTAAATTTTGTTATGTTGTAGCTACTATGGCTTGTGATGTTTTAGTAGTTAAAATTGAAAAGTGTTTGTATTTGAATGATATTTGGATGTTGAGATGAGATGTGATAGATTATACCATCTGTGAAACCAAAGAAGGCCAGTAAATTTTGTTATGTTGTAGCTACTATGGCTTGTGATGTTCTAGTATTCTACATTCTAGAGTTGTCTCAGAGTCAACGTTCAAAACCCGTTTGATTACATAGATGAGATGGAATGAGATGAGGAATTTGTTAGTAGTAGTAAGATATTTGAGTTAAGATAAAATAAGTTGGTTTATAAAATTGTGTTTGTTTGGATATAGAGCTGAAATGAGATGATTTTAAACTTTTTGAATATTTGATAAAGTTGTGAGTCTCACCAATTATTAAAAAATATTTTTAATGATTGGATAATAGTTATGAATATATTTTCTATTAAATAATATCAATTATTAAAGTAAATATTTTTTTTACATATTTAAATCCGAGAATTAATTTTCTTTTTATTTTCCCGAAATTTATATAATTCAATATTCTTAAAACTATCAAAAAAAATTTTTTTTTTATAGAATATATAACTCATTACTTCATTCTAGTTATGAATTGTATATTAGAAAATTCAATACATTATTTTTTCCTTAAATTGATTCGAAAATTCTCGACTATGAGTAGGTGCCACAAAAAACCAACTATTTCTAAATTTCAATTCCAGGGACAAAAATTACAAGTTCATTTTTTTTGTCATTTGATGTAATTCAAAAATTCCTATCAGTCATCAATATGGAATACACACTTATAATTATCGAGACTGTGGTCGAGAAAATGTTAAAAATATGGGCAATATAAGCTCGTGATAAATTATGTCACCCAACAAAATTTAACTATGTCAACAGTCAAAAAGAGGAACATATTAAAACAAACAAACAACTGCATTTCATGGCATTGAAAACAACATCAAAGTTAAAACAGGCGTAGATAAATGTTCCATAATCAAAGTTAGTAAAAACTAGCAGTAAGCATAAATAAAACCATCCGGGTGGAAAATTTTGGAGCCCCAACTCCAACTAGCTACAATTCATGGCCCACAGCCTTTTGTGTTGATCATCCAATGCCAGGAAGCCTGTCTGGACACGGGTATCAAGTAATTTGTCGAAAGCACGAAGGAATACATCATCGGGCAGCGGAGGATCAAGTGCTTGCAGCAATTGCACAGACTGCGTGTGCTGATTCCGATGGGCAACGTGGTTGGAGCTAGTTGTGCCTTTGTTGCGCTTGTTAGAAGTTCCCTCAGCCCTCTCCTCATAACACTTCCGCCTTGCTATTGTAGTACGAGTTATCTCATTGAGGCAGTTAGAGATGTCAGCATCCACCTGCATGGAGGGCCCCGCCCTTTGGCTTCGCCATGACGCAATGGATGGTGGTGTCTCGTATCCCATGGAGAAATCCATGTCAGCAAAGTCAATGGGCAATCGATATGGATTGCCCAGTGCGGGGCCCCGGTGTCGCATCTCTGCATCAAGTGCACAGTCGTCGTCACTGTCTAGGAGTGGTTGTGTTGACGTGTGGTGGAGTGTATCAGTGGCAACTGATGCCCCAAAAATGGTGTAGAGCTTCTTGTACATTGGGCAGCCCAAGGACCAGAACATCTTCCATTGTGATTTCACCTAACACAAACATAATGACAGTATTATGGAATCTAACAAACAAGACATAAAATAAAACATTTCATATAGCGATTGATGTTAGAGAGGAGGATGACAAGGGACATCCATACCCTGAGAACATTTGCCCAGTGTTCATCATTGGCTATCACCGTTTTGTTGTCGGGGTCCCAAGCCATACCAGTTTGGCTCATAAGGTCGGTGAAAAGGCATTGCCTCGACTTCAACCTTTGTAGTTTGTCCTTCACTTGGTTGCTATCATATACCCTTATACCCACTGATGTAAGCCGTTGAGCATACGTTGTATGGTCCCTAGATGTAATCTTCTCTGCCCTTAGTGCTCCAGAAATGGCATCCCCACACAACATCTCAATGAAAATGTTCTCCATCCCATCCGCCCAAAGGTCACAATCAGTATGTGTATTTTCCGGATCATCCATGTGAATTATCTAAGAACGCACATAATACATATATGCAAGATATTGTGTGTAATATAAGTAAAAAATACATGCACAATAAATAAAACAAGATATTGCAAGTTGGATCAAATACGCTCTTATTATATCAAGAATTCCACAGCAACTAATATAATTGCATGCATTAGAATAACTTACCAAAAAAAAAAATTGCATGCATTAGAATAGATGAGGAAATGAAAATTTAAACAGCAACGAAACTGGGCCATACCTAGGGAGGGTGAGTTAGGTAGGAGGAGCGTAGGCGGTAACTCTATAAAGACAAAAAAGTAGAAACGTTTCAGCACACACCAACTAGCAACACAGGTAAGAGCACCTCACAAATTATTGCACAATATAACACATTTTAGAAAAGGTTTATACTGGGCAATTCTTTGCTGCAAACACAGATTTGTGTAGATCTTTTTTGCTACGTTTTTCAGTTGATAATCATGTAGTTTGCATTAATTGATTAATCTCCAAAAGAAGCATATAGATTATTGCCTAGTACAGCTAAAGTATTATGCAAGCTACCATTTTTGCTTAAAAACAAAGCATCAACTATAACCATTAATGCAAAATTGTCTGTTTTTCCAGATTTGTGTAGATCTTTGTTGACCGTCTTTTTCCATGCTTCCATTAACTTTAATAGAGGATTTTTATGAAGTAGTTATCACTGATTACTAAATTTGAAAAATCCATCAACAAAAGGACTTTCAAGGGATTGGTGTGGATGCACTTGAAGGGGATAAGATTAAATTGCATAAAAGATAATCACTTATAACAGAAACACAGCTCAACAATTAATAATGAAGATCTTTAGTTCATCAAGCACATCAACAATACAGGTTGGGATTGCACACGCCATAAGCACTGTACATATGAGTTGGTTTTAAACTAACTCATCATGTGAAGATTAAACTACTTGGTGCGTGTGATGTGAATGGGTGGCTGAGCAGTAAGCTGTTATAGGCTTGTAACAAATTTTTTATTGAAGTGTTTTAATTACAGAGCAGCTTTAACAAGTCTGTGTATCTATATGAGTGTCAAAAGTGATGACACTTGTAGGAGACTTTTACTTTGTCTTTAGAGCAATTTTAAACCATAAACCAGAATATAAACAAGATTTTGCCCAATCTGACTGATCAAAGAACAAAATATTTTTTCCAAAACTGAAAAGAAAATGCAAATAGAGATCGGAATGTGATATAATTTTGGAAGAAGTATCCATGGTCACTTGTGACCTTTTCAGTAGTCAACCAATCAGATTGTTGCTCCATGAAAGATTCATTTAGCACCAGCATATGAATTATGGGCAATTTTGACCAAATATTTACACATTTGTTTTTAACCAGAGACAGTGAGTGGATCTTCTTACATACAGAATATAGATACGATAGGGTGGAAAAGAGGATGGGGGGAAGTAACTGTGAAGGTAATAATGGAAGGCCGCTGTCAATTATGAAGGTATAATGCTTGAAAAAACTTTGCTAGAGTTCCTAACTTGAAAGATGCATTACAGAAAATATTATCAGATAATCGCTAAGGTGGAGTCAAGTCATAATGAGACTGCACTGCGCTGCAAATATTCCCGGAAGAAACTAGTTATAGAACCTTTACAAACACGTATGGCTGGCAGGCTTATCAAACAGATAATAATTAAGAATAAAATCAAATTTAAACAAAAGAAAAGACATTTGCCTATGAACATTAATCGACCACATTAAATTCAAGTCTAACTCCTACCTCTTGCTCACAACAAAATAAGTTCAAAGATTCAAGTGTTACACTGTAATCCCATCTGCATCAAAGGATGACGGATAACGGAGAGAATCGACTAAAAGGCAAGAGCAAATGGAATACGCTAATTCCAAATGCTACGAAAGGCAAAAGGGAATCGTTTCCAAATCTAAAAAGGCCCTTATTAGCTTCAACGACTACGAGTATGAGCATATTTAATAAAGCTCATCCATTTGTCACCCAAACATAAAGATAAAACAGAGACTAACTTGGAAACAAATAATGAAGCCGCAAGCCGCACGAACTATAACACTATCAAATAAATAAACCAACTTAGTCTATCGAAAATTTGGAAAAGCATACATAATCATCAAGAGCGCTAACTGTGTAAAAATGGGCAAAATATCTGGCATACATACAGGTGAAAAGACATATACTTTCAATCTTCTTTGGCATCAATGTACAGTGTCAAAAGTTCAGAGTATATTTAAAACAGATATGAAAACAAGATGAAAATTAACCATATTGCACGGCTCAATTACGTACGATAAACAGAGGAGATATAAAACAGATATGAAAACAAGATGAAACTTTATTGAAGCGATAAATTTCGAAAAATAGAAATTAACCCAGGAAATGATAAAAGTTATGGAGGACTCTGCAAGCATGGTTACCTTAAAGGACCGCGTGTTCTGTTCGAAGCCACCACAAAGGAAAAGCGGCGTTTATGCGCCGAGTTAGGGGCGGAGATTGAAGACATTGGTAGTGGAAGGTGACCTTAGTTTCGTCATTTTCAATTTATAGACGATTTTAGACTACACCAGACAAACTGAGTGCGACTCTTTTTGGTAATGAAAATCTTGAAAAGCAAGATTTCCCCAAGAAAAATCGCAGAGGCCAGAGGAATCTCTTGCCCGCTGCACTGCCGTATATCTCGAACGGGAAAAGGCAGAGATTCGCGCGGGGCCAAAAAAAATAAATTGCTCAGCACCCTTTGGGAAAAGAGCCCGAGAAGAAGGAAACTCTCCATGCGAAGGGAAAGGACTATCAAAGGAGGCCTGCGTTGGTCAGAGATCAGAGTGCTTTTACTGTAGCTGGTCCGGTTACACCAATATACAGTGTCAAGAAATGAGTTCACGGAAAAAAAAAACAGAGCAGATATGAGTCTTTGACTAAAAATGGGTGATGGAACGTGATGAAAATGGGTGATGGAACAAGACGAGACGAGCTGAGAATTTTAAGATAAAATTTATTTTTAAATAAGAGTTATAATTTTACGAAAAAAAAAAAGAAAAAAAAAAGAGCAGATATGAGTATATGATTAAAAAGAGGTAATGGAACGATTAGATGCGACGATAATTTTGAAATAAAATTTATTTTTAAATAAGGGTTATAATTTATTTAGTTTGAGAGTATTTAAAAAGTATATTTTTAAAATTTTTTTTTATATTTTAAAAATCTTCTATATTTCATTTTTTATTCTTTTATTATATTAAAATAATATTTTTTATTCTTTTATTATTATTTTTCTTTCACTTTCATTTACAAATTTAACTTTTAAATATTTTTTTTATTTTTAAACTATTACTTTAGTTAATATTTTAAAAAAAAGTTTAATTATTTTTGTGGATATGATAATATTTTTAAAATTAATTTTTTTATATTTTCGTAATTAATTAAATTATTTTTTAAAACTAGAACAAATATGAGTATGAAAAAAATATAGATGATTGAAAGAAAAATTTATTTTTCATATATTATAATAAAATATTTATAAAAACTAATATTTAGATGTAAAAATATTTTGATCAAATCATAAAATAAACCGAAAAAATGGTTGCTCTTAGGCACGGGATGTGATGCTCTTAACAGGATTTTCAGAGCCCATTCATACATGTCGCAAGTGGAGGGAGATGATAATCGAGTTTAGATTTTGGAAGTCTGATATGTTTGGAAAATATGTTTTATTTAAAATTCTCATCTTCATCTCATCTCATTTTTACACTTTTTTAAATTCTTATACAAAATATAATAAATAATTTAACTTTTTCAAATCCCAATATAACTTTTTCAAATTCCAATTTAACTTTTTCAAATCTCAAAATTAAAAAATAATATTTTAAATTTTAAAACAAAACACAAAATTCTCATCTCACCCCAAGCATAACTAAATGAAATTATTCCGAATTTTCATTTAGAGCTTATTTGGCAATAAAATTATTATTAAGTATTTCTCAAAATCTTATATATTTTTTTCTTAAATATTATTACTTTTTAATTTTAAATATTTAATTTTTTTCATCTAATTAATTATTAAATTATTATAATTTTTTCAAACTCTAAATAAGATATAAAAAATAATATTTTTTTAAAAAATTTTAAAATAAAAATAATATTCTTTTCACGAATATAAAACAAAATACGAGTAACGATATATTTACATGTCTTTTACCATTAATCAATCCAATCGTGTAATTTTATTAAAAACGATTTTTTTTTTTTTTAATAGGAAGCAGGTTTCTTTCATATAGAAGAGTCAAATACATCATAGTGCAAAATTACATTGTAGCATCTATTAATACTCGACATTGAATAAAATTAGGACAATGGTGCCACCATTGAACCGTATGTTAAGAACCTCACAATTCTAGAATCTTCTAACCAACATTTGAATTTCCAAAATCAAAGGGCCCAATGTTGTGAGATTTTTTATTTTTTTTTTCTTTTTGAACTTAAAAGCTTCAATGGCAGATGAAGAATTATCCCCTTCCAATATTAAACTAGTTATATCAATATTAAAAATGAATTTTAATTTTATAAAATTATTATCCATTTTACTTAAGAGTTATAAGGGCACGCTAGTATTGTTGAAGGGTAATGATACTTTTTTTTTTAAGAAGAGATGAAGATCACATGTCTAATAGTGATTCCGATTCAATTTTATTAGAAAAAAAATCCTCACTTTATGGTAGAAGAATACCGCGACAATATTCAAGACACATGATTTACATTTATTCAAAGACAACCATCACATGTGTCAATGACAAGAACTTATTGGAAAAAAACCAAAACCCAATCAGTAATCTACCATAACACTTATTAAGGAATGCAATACAGAGAATAACGAATAACAAGAACCAATTGTAAACGAAACTGTAAATGAACCGGCGTAAATGTAAATGTAACCCAACAACGTAAACGTAAAACGCCGTTTGTTTAAAATCCTCCAAACTCAGCTGCCCATGTCCACTGTTTACCCCCTTCTTAAGCATGGCAATCCACATTTACCCAAGCATAAGATCCCTTTTAATTCCTTTGGTATGGTAGCCAACGTAAGGGTAATGATACTCTTACTACCCCTACTGCTACTTGTTTACTACCCAAGTTTACGTGACTTTATATATTTTTTTTTCTGTTCTATCTTCTATCCTGTTCTGCCTTCTGTCATAAGTTTTATGTTCGACTATCAGAGATTCAACCCCTTCTGAGACTCAAATCTCTTTGTCAATTTCGTTTTCCTTTTAAAATTTAAAACTAAAATCTCAAATCCTACCATTTTTCACATCTCTCCTCTCCATCATGAAATAGGTGGAGCCTACTCTCCATCACATAAGGGCAGAAGCCAAAGCTAAAGAAAAAGAGTAAAGTTAACATAGATTTAGATAGTAAACAGATAGTAATGAGATAGTGAGGTTATTATTACCCATTGTTAAAAGGGGCGAAATCAATATCTTGCAGCCTAATTACATTTATCCCCTCTTTGAATGAGGAAGGATGTTGGGGATGAGTTTCATAGCTAATCCCTTAAAAAATTGTAAAGAAAATTAAAAAATAAAAATAAAAAGTTGATGGGGCCGCCAACACGTCCTTACCAAATCAGTTGACAGTTCAAACAAGCAGGGCGGGCGAAGAAATAAAACAAAGGAAATACAACGTTCGAAAGAGAGAGAAAAAAAGTGTCCGGAAAACGTTGGGAGGCTCTCATTCTCTCCTCACCTTCCGCTCTGACTGTTGCGATGCCACTCTCTCATTCTCAACCATTTGTAGCTGTCAATGTATTCCTTCTTCTTCCTCCTCCGCCTAATTTTAGTCACTACAGCCAACCCAAAAAACCCACCAAATTACCTTTAACATATTATCATTGGAGCTGTTTATTCAACGATGATTTTTAGTCATCTTCATCCTTAAATCTTCTGGGGTTCTTCACTCAATTATTTAAGTTGAAAGAAAACACATTTCCTGTTTTCTCTTTCTGGGTGTCTGATCCCTTTTTGTGTGGGAAAGATGCACCAGAAAAACATTGTTAGTTTGTGGTTTGTTTTCTTTGGGGTCCTGACCTCTCCGGTTCATTCCAAGACAAAATCCCGGATGGTAAGTTTTGTAGATCCCTATTTTTTTTTTGACATTTCAGTTTGGGTATATGTTTGAGATGTTATCTGGGTTTCATTTACTTCTAAACTCTGTGGTGATTCCAAATGCGGAAAAAAAAAATTGATTCTTTCGAAATTGATGCACCCTTTTTATGTATTCAAGTGGATCACTAGAGGGAAAGTGAAGCGAGTTTATACAAGGGCGTATCAATTTGAAGTGTGGGTTTGTTCTCCGTTCTGTCGTGGTGGATACGTTTACATTCCACTAACGAGATTATTGGCTAATTGAAGCTAAAAAGCCTAACCTTATGTCTTCAAATAGGAAAAACTTCTAACAAAATGAAAGGAAACGTTAATACTTGTCTTTGACAATCAAACTCCTAGAACCTTCAGTGGTTCTTAACCATCTTATTCATGTATCTTTTGTTTTACCACATGGTTATCCTTTATGATCTTGGGTAGGCGGTTGTAGCTTAATTTTCCACTGAGAGAAATTATTAACTGATTTTCCCACAACATAAGTCCTATGAGGGGTTTAGTGTCTCATGTCTCATACAGACAATTCAAGGCCCATACCAATGCGATATATGCTACATACATACATACATATATTCACATTTTCTAATACAAGAATAAAACTACTTATGATTTCTTTCATGAAGTATGGAAATCTTTCACATTTTTCATGATATTAGGAATAGAGAACAAGTAATTGTCGGATTTCTGAACCTAATACTAGTTTATGTACATGTTTTTTATACGCTAGTAATGCATGCTTGAATACCTATCTAATGCTTTCTTAGAATATATTGTGCTGATTTCAGGACTTTTACAGTGAAAACTGAAGTTCTTTAACATAATTGCCAATAATTTTTACCATATTGCTGGATTTCAATTTCGTTCTTTTGTATTTGAAAAGCTTGCATTTGGATGCTGAGTTAATCTTATATGATTTGAGTTGATATATGAATAGTAGTGTTTTGTAGGTCTCATCGATATGTATTTGAATGTAAATAGGTTGAGATATATGTTTAAATGTATGAAATAGGTTGAGATGGGTTAGCTTTTGTATGAAAAGTTTAAGAAGTAGTAAATCATATCAATAATTGGTTTGAAATGAGTTGAGTTGATTGCAACAACCAAACACACCTGGTCTTTACAGTCTTTTGGTTATAGAAGAAAATTTTTATTTTAAGTTTTTTAATGTCAAACCATCTGCATATTGTTGTGTATTTTTTGATTAAATACCATTGGGGAGTACATGCTTTCTAAGTTGATAAGTGCAATGCAAAACATGTGTCTCTTGTACATACCTAGAGCAAATCATTAATGTATCTGCTGCTTTGTCTCTTAGATTCTGTCTTCGTATATCCTGTAAATTCTGGAAGCTGTGGAAGGAGTTTCATTTTTAATTTGTATTGATGATTATTGAGAGCAAGTTTCTTCTCTCCAAGAGGAAGGATTTTACACCATTATATTATTGCTCTTCAAATTTTTATTTTTTTCATCTTGGTCATCAGATTTTTAATTGAAACCCTCAGTTAGATTTTCGTTAGAAAATTTAATAAAAATCTGATGGTGGGATGCCACATGTGGATACTTAGCATGCTATGCGTGAGAAATTAACAAAAATAATAGTATTAAAAAATATAAGAAAAAAATGCAAATTAAACTAAAAATAAATAAAAAAACTGATATTTTCTTTTTTGAAAAATAAAAAAAATAAAAGTGGCTGGACCAAGCAACTCCTAGGTTGGGAACCAAGGCATTGGCAATCACAGTTTTTTTTTTTTTTTCAGTTTTTCTATATTTTTTTTTAATTTCAACTGATTTTTATATTCCTTTAATATTATTTTACATTTTTTATTATTTTCTTGACGGATCAAATTTGCGTTATATTTTCTAATGTAAATTTGACGAAGGCTCTCAATTGAAAAAATAATAAATCCGAGGATCAAAATGATAAAATTGAAAACCCAAGGAACAAAGAGATTACGGTGTAAAACGATGAGACTGATAGTGTTCTTAACCAAAAAGAAATGAAATATCAGTTATACATATTTTAAATTTAAGATTCTGATCTTTTTGCTGGCTGTATTTTTGCAGTCTCTGCCCTCAATGTGATGTATAGCAGTTTAAATTCTCCTTCACAACTGAGTGGCTGGAAATCGAGTGGGGGTGACCCTTGTGGTGACTCCTGGGAAGGGATCAAATGTTCAGGCTCATCTGTAACTGAAATGTATTTGGCCTTTTCTATTATCTGTTGATAAATTGCATCTAATCTTAATCCGCCTACGGTAGAAAAATTCTGTTAATATATTCTACAGAATGTGCTGAAATCTTTGAATTGAACATTCTTTCTCTGGAAAACTTTGCAGAAACTTATCTGGCCTTGGACTCACCGGATCAATGGGCTATCAGCTATCAAGCTTGACATCCGTCACTCACTTGTGAGGCCCAGCTTTTTTTTTTTTATTTAAAAAAGGGATCTTTTGGGTTACACTTATGTTTTATATAAAGAAATTCACATGAAGGTCATTCGCATGTTTGTCTAGTACAGCGATTTAAGTGACAACAACCTCAAGGGTGAGATACCATATCAGCTCCCTCCTAACGTAGCTCACATGTAAGTCAGCAGACATAATTCTATGTAATCATAGATTATCATCAAGAGAAAATATATTCACTCCATAAATGTTTTGTTTATTCAATGTTCATAGCATCACCTGTTTGGCACTCTTTTGCCCTGCAAACATGATTTTATGGTCGACTTCAGCAATCATTTGAAGCTCTATACTGTTTATATAGGTTCATAGTATTATTCTTTATTCTCTTCCTTCTTTTTGGATATTTTGATCTTGTTTCTCACTGTCCTTCACAAGATTGGGGAATAGCTTATCTAACTTCATTGACTGCATTAGATTGATTTTCAACAGCACTTCTGTTGGTATAGCTGTACATCATCTGCATCTCTATTCATGTCCTTTGATTGGTAATTGTCGTGGCTTGTGTGATGAAAATAGGGATGGATTTTGGTGTCAAACACGATGTTCATGCATTGGTTAGATAAACTTTTTAGGTTTTTCTATATTTTATGATCCATCCTCCAAAAGACAGTCGTCTTTAAACACATTCTTTCTTATGAGAAGTTTCTTGTTGTTACTTTGATATTCAGCTAGTCCAGGTCTCTCTTTATTGACCTTAAATACCCATCATACTGATCTTGTGCGCTTAATGTGCAGAGATCTTTCTCATAATAGCTTCAGTGGTGGTGTACCATATTCGATTTCTCAGATGACTGATCTTGAATACCTGTAAACAAACAAACTTCGTTCCTGTTTTTTATTAATTTTCTTTTGTAGAGCTGTTTCTCATTTCTTTCTTGGTGCATGCAGAAATCTTGGTCATAATCAGCTGAATAACCAGTTGAGTGATATGTTTGGAAAACTTTCAAAGCTGAAAGAGCTGTAAGTGTTGCTAATATGGCACAATTTGCCTCACTTCTCTCTCTCCCCCCCCCCTCCTCCCCCTCCCCTTGTTTGTTTTTAAATGGATGTGTATTGCTTTCACTTGTTTGCTGCATAGCTTTATGGATTCACGGTCTTGTATTTAATAAGAACTAAGCTGGCTTCTGGCTTTTACGAAAGCTTTTTGCCCTTAAGTCTCTCTATTTCACGCATTCCGAAATCTTATTTTACTTTTTCAAATGGCTATTCTTTCTATTACTATCTCAAATGCCTTCATTAGCTACGGAATTATTTTCTTACATAAAAGAAGTATGATATAATTGTGGCACTATTTGGAAAACTTTGAATTAAATGCAATATTTTCTAGGATTGTATGACTATTTTGTTTAAATAACTCATTTTGTGATTCCAATTAATAGGAGAAAACTAAAGAAGAAATTTTCTTTATAATCAATTTCTTGCATTGATAAAGTACATGAAATACCAAAGCCAGTGGTAAATATCGCTACTGTAGTCAGCATCGGAATAAGTATAAGATGACATCAGAATGAAAATTTTTATGGGGGTCTGTCGCAAATCTATCAGCAAAATAGACAGAGCAGTAATGAATTTAAACATCTTTGTCCATATAGCATATGCAAAAAATGGTGGGATTGACCAACTAATGCCAGAGAGTAACATCGAGAAGGTGGTAATTATCCTTTTAATGATGCTAAAAATGAAGTCTTATGATAGACCAAGCAGCTTTATGGTTTGATAGTATTGCTGAGTATTTTTTTCACATGTCTGGGTATTATGATTGTGGTACTTGGAAGGAATTTTTAAGGTGGCATTATGAGTTTTTTATTCAAGTAATGTGATCAAGATAGAAATGGAAAATGGAGAATAATTTTGGGGGTTTCATGGCATGGAGAAATACTCCTCTAAACTTATCTACATAGACCATTGCTGAACTCATCAGATTGGCTTTATATTTCTATGGGCTAGGACATCATTAGATTTGAATACTTATAAACAAAAATATTTTCTGTGTTTAAATGGATTTGGCCATCATGTATTATGCTGGAAATTGATCTGGCTGCATCTTGTTCTGAAGTTGCATTTATGATCTTGTCACTGACAACCTTTGTAATACTCTAGTAGCAAAGAATACTCGGTTCTTCATGATTGTCTCCTTTGCCAGTCTCACTCGCAATCATCCATCTACTCACCATTCATTCCTTTCTAAATTTAGTTATGGCAAAGTGCCTGACATGAAAATGTAATTAGCTAGTATCGTGAACTGCCTTACAGGGATCTTTCCTACAACTCACTGTCAGGCAATTTGCCTCAAAGTTTCCAATCACTCTCAAGCCTCAAAAAATTGTAAGGAGCAATCAATTTAAGTTTAGATTTTTGGAGTTTCTTGTCGCTAACTTTCTTATACCTTTATGTAGGAATTTGGAAAATAATCAATTCAGTGGTCCAATTAATGTCTTAGCCGATCTTCCCCTCAAGGATTTGTAAGTGGACCTCCAGTTCATTTTTATTACTCTACAATGTAAGGTTTCATTAAAATTTGTACTAGAATTAATACTCAGTTTTTTCAATTATTAGACATTTTGCCTCTTAGTTTTAGTATATCCTTTTATTTTACTCTATAGTTCCAAGAATATATTCTGGTTCATCTTTTTAAGATATTTTATATTTTTGGTTTTTTTCCACACTGAAATCATAAAAGTACCTTTTGTTCTTCGAAGTAGGGAATAGGAAATGTTCGGAGTTAAGACATGTCTCACATAAGGAGTTTGAAATTGTTGTTATTGGACCTTCTATTTGTTTGGCAGCCATCAATTATGCCTGCCTATTGCTTAAATTTTTTTATGTACCTTCTTTAGCTACCTGGCTGACTGGCTAAAGAGGACCCAATTTATTAGTTCTTCTGATTCCTTTGCTCCCTACAATCATATGATGTCATAGGCTTGCTCTGTTTGGATAATTTTATTTTTGTTTCTCTTTCTACAAATTAGCTCCTAGTTTAGTGTTATGAATGCTCAAAATTAATTATTGAAATATGAAGCTTCTTGTCAAACATTGATTTGTGTTATTGAAGAATGGCTTGTTAGCCTAGTGATTAAAAAGAAATTATATCTGCAATGGTCTTTATACATCTTCAGTATTGCACCGATTTGCCCATGATATATTTGACAAAGGGTTAATACTCATTAGAGAATTCTACAATGAGATGAATGATGTGCAGTTTTCTTTTGTAATTTATACAGTGCTTACCACTTCCATATGTGCATCTTCCAATTGGTCAAATATGATCCAACCTAGTTGTTTTTAAAGTTTCATAAATACTGCTGAAGTTAGTGAAATTGACATGCTTAGTTTATCATGATGTTGGCAGGAATGTTGAAAACAACCAGTTTACTGGCTGGATTCCTGAGGAACTCGAGGATATAGACTCAGAGTGAGTATTCTGTTCAAGTTATTTTTATTTAGGGATGCAACAATTAAAATTTTCTTTTTGACTTTGCGATTATCTATAATAAAGAACTGGAGGCAATTCCTGGTCATCTGGGCCTGCTCCTCCTCCTCCTCCTGGTGCAAAACATCATGCTAATCAACACTCAACCAAAAATAATGATGGGAAATCTGTCAAGAGTGGAGTGGCAATAGCTGGAATAGCTTTGGGCGTACTGGTAGTAATCGGGATTCTAATTGCTCTATTTTCAAGAAGAAAGTCCCCTCCTCCTTCTCATTTCCTTGATGAAGAGAGGATTAGCCAGCGTAGATCCTTTACCCCCCTTGCATCTCGGGAATTATCCCAGGACTTGCATACAGGAATACGCAAAGACTTCAAAGGTGGTTTTCTTTATCCTTCAGTTTTGTTCTTTTAGGTATTTTCACTATAGTTGCCTTAATGATGTAGTGGGTCCTGACCTTTTTTTTTTTTGCTTATATAGAGTTTTCATAAAAAAAAAAAAAAAAAATTATTTTACGTAATAAAAACTTATTAAAAAGCGCAAAAGGTGCAAGCTAAGTAATATCTTTGTACAAAAGATGATAGAAGATAGGAGTATCCCGCATTCAACCTTCCTTGGTACAGAAAGTAATATTACCCGCTTAGGTTTTATGCTAATCATCATAGAGATAACTTGTAATTGAGTGATAATAAATGAATGAACCCGCTTTTGAAAATTGCAAATGGAGTTTTGAATAGAAATGCATGTATTTGAGGCTTGCATATTTCTCTCTACCTGATGTTGTGTTTTGGCCTTTGCTCTAGAGCCATGGAGAGATTAGTTTCTGATCTTTGGTTATTTGGTTTAAACTATGGCTTTTGTGGCCATTTGATGTCTGACCTTTCTGTAAGTGTTGACTCATTTTTTTAAAGATGGTTTCTGTCTTTTTTTTTTTCCCTTCTCATAATGGCTTTGGGAAATGTGGACTTCACCACTCCGACTGTATAGATAATAGCAGATCATTGGATTCATCTGCTTCAATCGATATAAAGTCCTTGCAGAATTCTTCATCAAGCTGTCTAAAGCATGCACCTTCCGATTTTAAGCAATCTTATGATGACAATGAGTTTGCAAACCGTCTAAATGCAAGACGAAGCACCTCTGTTCGAGCTATCTCTTACTCTTTGGCAGATTTACAGCTCGCTACTGGTAATTTTGCGACAGCCGGCTTCTCGGTCAGGGGTCTATTGGGCGCGTTTATCGGGCTAAATATGCTGATGGGAAGGTATTTTCTGCCTGGTTATTACATTTCTGTTTTTTCATTTACAGCTTTCCAACTTATACACTTTTCTTGGCATTGACCATGAGCAAATAATATACCAAAAGAGATCCCTGCTGCCCCCCCACCCACCTTCATCGGGGTTTTTGTGAGGGAATCTCCACTTATTGCTTCCGTAATATTCTTCTCCCTTTACCAAATCGTGGGTTTTTCTAGAGACCCTAGAGACTCGCTTAAGAAGGCAAAGAGGCCCTTTAAAAGTGATCTTTCATATCTTCTACATCAAGTGCCCTCTTCTCAAGATTTTCTCTCATGGGAATTACCATAGCAACAAAGTATAAGGTGCTGTAGATACTTGGGTATTATAGTTAAAAGATGGTATTGGTATCGTAGTCTACATTTACAGCTGATGCAACTTGATATTGTCACCTCATTACTACTTAAATAATTAGTTAACACCTAAGTGATTTTATAACTTGAGCTTTCCTAAACCAGCTGCTGCCTTAATTAGTTACCTTACACGGATTCTTTGTCAAAATGGTTTCAATGCGTCTCAATGGAGGGTTTCCTTCTCATTAAATAGCCAAGAAATCCCTTAATTACAGCCTACAAATAATTAGTAAAAAAGGTAATGATCTAAGAAAGGAAACTGTGCAGCCTAGTGCCTAACAAAATGATCTCCTATACATATATACATTGACTGCCATATATACATCGTTGACATCCCCCCTCAAATTGATGTTGGTCGATCAAGAAGCATCAATTTGTCAATCATGAATTGATAGCGGTGGCGAGACAGGGCCTTGGTAAAGACATCAACAGTTTGGTGTTCGGTGGAAATGTGAGGAAGTATAATCACACGTTGATCAAGTGCTTCACGAATGGAATGACAATCTACTTCAATGTGCTTGGTGCGCTCATGAAATATTGGATTGGCAGCAATCTGAATAGTATTTGTGTTATTCGTATGAAGAGGAGTAGGAGTAAGCTGCCGGATACCAAGTTCACCCAACAAACCACGAAGCCACACAAGCTCCGAGCATGCTTATGACGTAGCACGATACTCAGATTCGGTAGAGGACTTCGAGACTCGATCCTGTTTCTTACTCTTCCAAGAAATAAGAGCTTCATCAAGGAACGGGCACCAACCAGTAACTGAATGCTATCCACACAACCGGCCCAATTAGCATCACTATAACCCTTTAACTGTAAGGAGTTCTCAGTAGAAAATAATAACCCTCTACTAGATGTATCCTTGAGATATCGAAGAATCCGTCATACTATTGCTAAATGAGAGTGACGAGGAGCCTGCATAAACTGACTGACCTGCTATACAGCAAATGAAATGTCTGGTTGGGTAATTGTCAAATAATTCAAACTCCCTACTAGCTGCCGATACAAGGATGGATAAGATAATAGTTCACCCTCCTCTTGACAAAGCTTCAAATTGACCTCCAGAGGTGTAAGTACTGAGTTCCTAGACTGAAGACTAGCCAAGGTGAGAATCTCTTGGGTATACTTGTGATGCAAAAGCATACCATTGGGACAAGAATGCACCTCAAGATCAAGAAAATACTGAAGTGGGCCAAGATCTTTTATATGAAAGGTAGTCTCGAGATGCTACTGTAGTTGCTCAATCAACTGAGGATCAAATCTTGTGATAACAATATCATCCACATATACTAAAAGTGCCACAAGTCCAGTGGCAGTCCTCTTAAGGAAGAGAGAAGAACCAAACTGACTCTGAGTAAAATGAAAATCAAGAAAAGTGATACGAAACTTTTCAAACCATGCATGTGGTGCCTGCTTTAATCCATACAAAGACCACTTTAGTCGACAAGCCTCAATGGAGGAGTGAGTGAACATACCAGGAGGAGGAGTCATATATATTTCTTCTTTCAAACCCCCATGTAAGAATGCATTCTTCACATCCATCTGCCGAAGAGACCATCCTTTAGAAGCAGCGATAGCCATAATAGTTCGTACAGTAGTCATCTTGGCCACAAGTGCAAAGGTCTCCTCATAATCAAGGCCATACTCCTGACAAATCCTAAGAGCCACCAAACGAGCTTTATACCTCTCTATAGTGCCATCAGGCCATAGCTTGATAGTATATACCCATTTGCATCCAATGAGTTTTACTCCATCAGGACATGGGATGGTGTCCCAAGTGTGGTTGTCCTGAAGAGTCTGAAGTTCTTCTTGCATAGCTTGCCAGCCACCAACAAGCTTGAGTAAAGCCTGAAAGTAAGATTTGGGCATAGAGGTAGTATCAAGAGTAGCCTGATGAGCAGTATGTGAGAACCCATTCCTATTTAGGGGACGTGAAA